>JACEFO010002708.1:0-1200000 GCA_015342445.1 Digitaria exilis
TATAGGGAAATCTTTCTCATTATGTGTACCGATAATGGTCAACTCTTCATATTTGGTTGACAGGAAAAGCGATGGTGACATGGTGGCTTCCAATATTTTCAACTTATATTTCTAAAACCGGCAGCAGAAAGAGAGGATAATGGGCGAACCAGTCCAATACTATAGAAAATGGAAAGGCTTAAAAGGTAAAGTACACTGATGTGAAAGGAAATGGATAATAACTCTTTCATACAAGGGGCTTGGGCCCGGAATGCTTCAGTATGCTAGAGCCCAGGCCTTTGCTATTTATAGGGCTATGGTGAATTGTAGTGGATGGATATATCGTAATAGTCAAAGGATGTGGAGACTTATCACAGGGTTTTCACATGCAGCGGAAATCAAAATGCATCCAGTGGACCGGGGAGGATAGATGGGCTCACTTCTGGCAGAAGTGTGGGTTCGCCACAGGAAGCGCATTGTTACGGCGAACGTTCTGAAAGTTCATACTGCTGAACTTGGCGGCGTCAAAACTGAGCCCCATAAAGAAGCCGTAGTAGATTACGTCACTAATGGGAGAAGTATAGCTTGTCTTTCACTGCCGGTCCTGCATTGGGTGTAGGAATACATGACATGAAGAGGGTCAGTGGGTACATTAGGCTACTGGTAGGGCATCTGAGTTCTATCGGGGGCACTCGTCCCTCGATATAGTTAGTGGAGGTAGGCTGTCATGGGTCACGCGATCCACAATCCACCATCATTACCAACCCAAACTCGTGAGAAAATATCATATATAGATTGATTTGGTAACGTTCCAACCATCGATGCCCATGGATCGTTGCAACTAAGTTCTCGGCGACAAGCCAGCGAGGAGCAGCTGCGGCGCGCCGCCGGCGTCCTCGCAGCAAGGATCAGTAGCTGCGGGCTGGCGCTTTGGCGTTCGTTCGATCAGCAGCTGTTGCGCTTGCCGGCGGCGCGGGGATCAGCTGCGTGCGACGACGACCATGGCTGCGATGAGGGTGCAGGCACAAGCGCGCGCAGCATATCTTTCCCGAGCGGTAGCATCGAACGCGTCGTCCCGCCGCGCGCCCTCCGCGAGGCTCCGGTCAGCGAGCTGCAGTCGAGGTCGAGTCGCCGGTGGGATCGAGGTGCGCGACGCGGAGCTCGACGAGGCACGGGTGGCCACGGCAGGCCTCGAGGTAGCACGGCCTCGCGGAGGAAGGCCCCCGCTAAAGCGCCGTCCAGCGGCGGCGGCATGACGAGCAGGGCTGCGGTTGAGGCGCGGGTGAGGGGCGACGCGTCCTGCGCTGGCGAGCGAGCAGTAGAACGGCTTTCCGTGATTTGGTTAATGGATCGGAGTAACCCACCAAATCCAATCCTACTCAATCCATCTAAACTAATGATTACATGGGTGGGTCAAAAAATCACCCAAATCCATGTAAACCCACCCATGCACACCCTAGTTTGAGGTAGCATTCCTGTTCCTGGAAGGGCTTGCCTCATCAAGGGCATACGATTGAGCAGACGTTGCAACCAATGTTGTTCTGCAGACAAAGGAACCCACACAAAAGGAGTAATGTAAGCAAAAGGATTACATTACATAAGCAATATTGCAGTAATAAAACACAATTTTGAACATAACAACATACAACATTTCTAGGTGATTTTTTTTTCTAGGGGAGATAAGAAAACAAAACATTTACTTAACCACAGTCACCTGTCAATACTGCGGAAGATGCCCTTATTAACCACTGGAGGTTACTCCTCATGTTTTAATCAAAGGGTGACAAGCTGGTTTTAGCAACAAGATGCTAAAGAATAACCTTCAAGTAAAATTTTAGAAATGCGGGGCCAACATGCAAACATCTAAGCTCAATCCTCTTTCCTCTCTTCTAAGTTCTGTACCATTTATTCTCAGCTGGTTAGCGTAGCACATGCTGATCAGCACCAATGGCAGCCTAACGCGCTCCTCCAAACTCTTTTATGTGCATTTCTTATCAATTTAGTAAACAATGCTTCATATAATGATCGTGTACTGAGCAGGTCCTATCCTATCCCTATGTGCGGCACCCCATGTGCATCATTTTTTAATTGGCAACCCCAGCAATTAAGAAACTAAGCCCATAACAACACAACCATAGAGTCCCTAGTCATATAACTACACACATATCAGTGTACGATGAGCAATCCAGCATATTTCACCACAGCATGCCATCGACTCTGATATATAAAAAAAAAGAAAGAAGTGGGAATGTGAGACAGAGGTCCTTACTTCTAAGTCAATGATGTCCCGCATCGAAATCTTCTCAGTTGCGCCTCTAACCTGTAGGCACACGAAGATCCATGAGAATGTAGTCCGACAAGCTAACAAAACAAAATCTAATCTAGTTCAACGAAGCAACAACAGGAAAATGAGCAAGAGCATAACACCTAGGAGGGCTAGAGTTTGGGAATGCCGAGGAATGAGGGGATTCGAACACAGATCCCGAGGCGGCCCCGACTGGGAGAGCCAGTAATGGGGGTCGAGAGCGGGCTAGGGAGGAGTGGAGCGCGCCGATGTCCTGCAACCGGTGCTCGCTACGGCGGCGGGCCGGTAGATCTATCGGGGAGGGCATCTCCACCGCTCCTGCCGGCGGCGCGGTCATGGCCCGGTCGCGGGGCCGTAGGGGCGGGGTGGGGCGTGGCGCGTTATCCCAGCTACGGGGTCACGGTCAGGGTCCGGCGCCGGTGAGCGTGGTGCGGATTGCGGAGCTTGGGGAGTGGTCTGGCGAAGCGGCGGGGGTTTGGGTGCTGCTAGACTCTGGAGTGGAGTGTGGAGTGAGGCTCGTGCTCGTGTCGTGGCAGTCGTGGCTTGCTGGATGTTGGGTGTGACGTGTATGAAAGCTTCGAGACTAGAGGCTGGGACATGGGGCCCATGCTGTCAACGCAAATATTTTTCTGATCAATATAATGAGAAGATCTTTTAAGTGAGAGTTATTTGGTTGGTTTTTAGGTGAGAGTTATTTGGCATTTCTCCTTGCTAGTTTAGATTTTTTTTTCCAAAATTCATACTGGGCGTACATTCATCAGTACCAATGACAACAACAGTCTCGAGCCAATGTTATCCGGCGAAAACAAAAGACAACATGAAGGTAGCCATGGCATACTGGCAAGAGGTGAGCTGAGCACCTACAGTAACAATATCGTCCGCTCCCGCATGATTTCTCCTAAAAGTTTTGTTTTTCACTCTTATCCTGTCACTGCAACAATGTTTTCAAATCGTTAAATAGCTCCTAGTGTCGCTGGGTACTGATTAGGTGATTAATCGTGACTAGGCAATGATTAATCGTGATTAGTTCTGAGGTAGTCGACCAATCAATCTAGAGCAGTTTATAGCCTAGTCAGTCACTATAGAAGAGAAAAACACAAGATGAGGAGTTGAGCACACACTTTGTTTGAGGCCAACATGTAATTTTCTTTTTTGGCTTTCTTTGTCTTGAATTGAGAACATAAGACTTGCAAAGGCACGCGAGAGCTAGAGGCGCAGTATAGGCAGCGGGCAGAGATTTTTACTCTCCTGCTTGAGCAACAGGCGGCTGTGAATCGGGTAATCGGCTAGGTAAAAGGTGTGGCTGGGCTCAGGTGGGTGAACTATTCAAACCCTACCCCAAATGAAAGTTCCAGGACCTAGTCGTTTGACTAGAGGTACCTTGACTAGTCGTGATTAATCACTGATTTGTTTCCTGATCGCTTGACTAGCCAATAAAGTCGAATCGATTTACCTGATCGATGTCCAGAAAATGATTTGTCGATTAATCATTGACTAATCGTGATTAATCGAGCGATATGAAAACACTGCACTGCAATGCAAAATAGTAGGTGAATTTTAAAGCTAAAGATGTGATGTTTTTGTATGGAAATTTGTTAAAAAGGAATTGGTGGTTTCGATTTGAATTGAAGGTCATTTGATCAATGCTGCAGAGATTGTTAGCCAGGGAGGCAGTGAGGGGAGGCAGAATAATGAACCAGTCAACCTCAGAGCTAGGATATGAGATAAGTCAAACATTACTATATTTCTTGAATCCAGTGTGCTTCTCATGGTTTAAAAAGGGTGGTAAGGCAAGACGAATGAACCCGTTCTGAACGTCTAGGAGAATAAGGCGGATGCCTAGACGGCGCCATACATATGTTAATATACAATGCAACTAAAGTTTAGTAGTACATTAATTAGACATTAATATTGACATTTTAGCATACATATAGATTTTGAACCATAATACGGATGATAAGAGTGCTACTAGTCTAGTAGCAATATGGAGTAGGAGTAGCAAAAACAGCAACCATAGTCCTCATGTAAGCGCTAATATGCTCTACTTTTTTTTTATAGGCTTTAAAAAGGGCTCTTGAATGGTTTGATTTTATGGGCTGTTTTTATGTGGAATTATCAAATCCAAATAAGTAAATAGCGTCTTAAAAAAGAGAATGACAGAGAATTGTGCGAGTCACATAATCATGGCATATGGTTGCCTCAAAAAAAATCATGGCGTATGGAATTAAAAATTATATACATAATATACGTGCGAATTAAAATTGTACGCATTACGGCATCGAACTAGAAACATAGGAGCGGCTTTGCCGCGCCCACCGTGGAGCCAGCCAGCTTATGATCAATGCCTTGCTATCTAAATAAATTATTGTCTTTAATAAATAGATTCACTACTTTTGTATAATAATATTAGACCGAGAAAAGTGGATATATTACTTCTTGATTTATTGTATTCAGCATGACAGTATTATTGCATATTACAACTTTGCATACTTTGTGATGTTACATCTTTTGGGTTTTTACAGCAGTTCCGCTTCAATTTATAGTATATAAAATAAAATAAAACTTTATAGTTGGACCTTGCATGGTCGTACTATTTTACTTAGGACTTGTTTAGTTGTTGAAAGTTGACTTTAGCAAATTTTATTACAAAGCATGTTTGTGAGGGGAGACATAGTTTTTTAATAGAATGAAAGTTTGAGAAGCTTTATGGTGAACTGAGCTCTAGCTCAACTGGTAAGGTTTCTTTGTGGTGGAACAGCCCACCACTCGAGTCCTCGACTCGGTGCTGGTGCTCGCATTTTCTGAATTCATTCCAGGATTTAACCGGCGCTATTCTTTCAGTGGTAGGTGATGTGCCCGTCGATAGCGAGGCGCCTGTGGTGACTTCGTCAATTTTGAGGATTTGTCGGCCCAGTCTTTCGGAGCCGCTCATAGAGGTAGGCTTTGCGTGTGTATGTTTGTAGGGGCAAGTGTGTGTGCGTGTATATGAGCGTCTGCGTTTATACTGTGTGATTCGCAAAATAAAAAGGTTTGAGAAGTTTGCAAAGTTAAAAAAAAACTAACATTACCTTACGAGGCTTGCATGTGCAGACTCTTTGGCAATTGGGCTGCAGTCTTTAGTTTGGGCCAGCATAATCATCAATTGGGCTTGCTTACTATTTTGGCTTTGGGAGATAGATAACACGGGAAGGGGGTACGGGAACAGGGACGTCCCCCTTCGCAGCACAGGCGCAGCCATGGCTGGAGCTCTCTGAGCTTCGCTGGAATGGTGATTGCGGCAAACCGTTTCCAAATCCGAGGGCACAGTTAGAGAGAGAAGGAAGAGGGGATTGGATTTTGGTGGATCTCGTTGGGGGTTGCTATTGAAAAGGGAGGGGGCCACGGGCGGCCATGGACGGCGGCCGGCGAACTCATGGGGAGTTCGACTCGAGCAAGGAAAGAGAGGGGCGAGGCTTGGGGAAGGAGAGTATGGTATGGAGCTTCCTTACTCTCAAGCCAATCGAACTGAATTGACCTGATGGAGGAGATTGATGGCGGCGGCCTGCTTCTGTAGTCGAACAGAGGAACTGGAATTGAAGTGAGGAAGAGATGAGCGGCGGAGCTGGGCGGCTCGGCGTGCTTCGGCAGCGATGGAGAGCGATTGGTGGTGTCCTTTTATAGGGCGGCTTGAGGGTGTTTTGGCTAGCGCTGAAGCGACGCCTGAACCTGGCCGCGCGCGACCTCTGCCTCCTCAACGCGTTCTTCGTCTACCCATCCGCCATCCTTGGCCATAGTTGAGGCGCGGGACCTCCGTGAAGAGAGCCAGCCGGCCATAGTCAGCGCGGCGCTAGCGGAGCTCGGCGGCGACGCAACGTGGCGGCGTCTGGGCAGCGGCCGTTTTGGCGGCGAGATAGGTCGGGAAGCAACAGGGTATTACCTCGAGTCCATTTTGGGGGTTGGTTGGGGCGGGGATGGTCAGAGATGGCTTGGCGACGCGGAGGCGGCCATGGCGGCCGGCGGCTAGGGAATCGTCGATTCCCGCGGGGTGGCGACCCGAGCTTGTGTTTGAGGTGTTGGGGAGGGAGCTAGGGAGGCGAGTGACCTTCGGGTACGATGGATTGAAATCCATGGAGGGAGAGGGGTGGATTTGGCGACGGCTGTGGGTGCTCGAGCTCGGTTGGGGACGGCTGGAGGAAGAGAAGAAGAGTGAGCGAGCGTGCGAGCTAGAGAGATGGAGAAGCAGGGGACTTGGCGGTGGAGGTAGGCGGAGGAGAGGAGAAGGGGAGGGGCAGCGGCGGCGGCGGCGCCGGAGGGCAGGCAAGGGCGGAGCTCCGGCAAGAGCGGCGGAGAGCCGGGAAGGGCGCGCAGCGGGGGAGAGCAGGAGAAAGAGGACGGTGGGGTGTATTTCGAAGAAGTTCGAGGGTATTTTGCAAAATAGCCAACGAACACATGATCTCAGCCGTCTGACTCGCGATCGGACGACCGAGGTTTGCCCATGACGTGGCTCAACGTGGGAGGTTTTAACCGTGCTTGGTTCGTTGGTTAGAGATACGTATTCAGGAGCCCTTTGGTCTGCCGAAGCAATCCTCCCCAGCTACCGGGCCCACCAGACAGTGAGGTGAGTCACCACCTTCCCTCCGCCCGAAGTCTCCTCTCGCTCTCCTACCACCGCCGCCGACCCTCGCCGCCGGCAATGGCGTGGCTCGCGCGCTCCATCGCCAACTCCCTCCTTTCCCCCGAGGAAGAAGAACCCAGCAGCTCCGGCCCGGTCCCGTCCGCCTCCCCTGGTTCTTCCTCCCCACCGCGCGGGTCCGCGAGGACCCTCTCCGAGCTCACCGGCGCGCTCGCGAACCGCTTCCAGGGTTTCGCCTCCTTCCTCGCGCCCGCCGCGAACCCCGGCGAAGGCAGGTTCAGTTAAGGTTTCTGATTTGGGGATAAGTTACAACAGTAACTTTGAAGCTCAAATTCAACTTCAATTCGTGCTCAAATGAGGTAAGTGCCAATGTAAGAAATGAAATTGGATGATCCATCTACAGGTTTCATTTTGGGAGATTTGGATGTTGCCATACGAATTTGGGAGAAATTGAAGCTTCAATCTCGGTGAAAATGGAGGTTCAAATGGGGAAAACGGTGACGTCAGACAAGCAGGCAGCTCGTCGCCGGCGTCGCTCGGACCGCTTCGCCGGCCACGCGTCGACTCCGAGCAAGGACAGCTTTGGCGGTGTCGCAGCTGGAGGTGTCACACGCCGCTACGTCGCTCCGTTGATATAGCCGCCATCCTCGGGCTCCTTCTTCCTCTTTGCCGCGCTGCTCCCCTGCTCGCCTCCGTCGCCGCCGTTGAGCCGGAGGTCTGCAGCCGCCGTCTGAACCGCTCCACTCCGCTTCTAGCCACCAGACGCTTCGCCGTCGTCTTCTCGCTCTTTTCCACCCACTCTTGCTCCTCCTCCCTCACTCCATCGCCCGGCGCAACCAGTCCTTGAAGCTCACCGTCGACGGTCGCCGGGGTAAGAGCTCCTTCTCCGTTCTCGGGCGTGTGCAGCTGTGTTGGTCGGAGTTAGAGAGCTTGGTAGTGAGGCTTAGTGGTCTAGAAAGAGGTTTGGAGGGTTAGATGTGGGGTGCGACGTTTCCCCGGTCGGGAACGGCGTTCGCCGCCATGGCGTTCCTCCGCCATGGCAGTCGCACGGGTGCAGCCTCGCTCGAGCCTACTCCGGCCAAGCTGGTGCGCGAGCTAGTTGCGTCTAGGGTTGCTGATGCTCGTAGGGTAGTTATCATTGTGGGTTTCGCCGTGGTTGAGCCTCTGTTCGCTCGCCACCGCGTGCGCCGCGCGCGCTCCCGCCATGGCCGGCGTGGCGCGCTCGGGCGTGCAGCGTCGCACGGAGTGGCTGGGGTTGCGCAGAGGGTGTCTTGTGTCTCGTTGGTGCTTTTGAGCCAGTCGTGGGGCTGGCGAGCGCGGTGAGCTCGCCGGAGTGCGCAGCGCCGCCGAGCCTGGCCGCCGTGCCGCCGTGGGGGTTAGGGTTAGAGTTTGCCGGGGCTGTTGACGTCTAGAATGGGTACGCGGTAGGGTAGAGGGGCCCTAGGGCTAGTCTTGGTAGCCGGGGGACCTCGCCGCCGGCGGCCGTGCGCGGTCAACGCTGGCGAGGGGCTCGGTCCGCGCGGGGACTCTGTCCCGCGTGGGCAGGGGCTTCGGTGGAGAAGAAAAGAAAGGCCAGGGGGGTTTTCTGTAAAAACACCAATTAGATTTTAGAATTAACTTTAAATCATATTTATCCACTGTTTTAATTCTAGAAAATTGTAGAAAAATCAGAAAAATATGAAATAAATTTTGATAAATTCCTTAGATTTTTCTTTATAATCTAAAAATGCTAAACCCTAAAAATTGTGATGTTTAGAATTTACTAATAATATCAACTTAGAAAATAATTATTTAAATTGGCTAAAATAGTATTAAAAATATTCTAAAATAGGATTCATGTTTTATAAACACTTTTATCAATAGATAAAGTGATAGATATGAGTAGAAAATAATTTTGGTATACTTAGGAATTTTCCTTTAATACATAAATAAAAGAAATAGGAATTAATTCACCCACTTTATAAAATAACTTTTTCTTTAGGGGAAAGTTAGGTAGCTTGGTTGGCTTGCAACTGTATCGAGAAATGAAGTTGTGTTATGTTTTCAAACTATTGTATCTCTCATCACTAACTTGCATCGCATATAGAATCTGAGGCCTCGGAAGTGGAGTACGTGGAATTCTCCGACGAGCCAGTTCAGTACGAAGAGGTTTTAGTGGTTGCTCCGGAATCCCAGGAAGTCACCGAAACTACTAACCTCTTTGAAACTCAAGGCAAGCTCCGGATTTCATCTTCACCTATTTATTTCCGAATATCACGAGTCCAAATATTATGTTTTATATGTGCATTAAGTTAGGAGTTGAATGACAACTTTGATGCATGAACTACTCCTTGCTAGCACTACCCTTGTTAGGAAGAGAAGTAAATGGTTTATAGAGCATCCACGTAGTTATGCTTTGCTAGGGTTAAATGTGATAATAATAATCTAGGTGCTTACTAATCATAGATGAATCACATTTGAGAAAATAAGAGAAGAAAGAGTGGGCAGAAGATGATAGAATGGATTGAGGTAGCTCGATCCCTAGTTCTGCCTACTAGCTAAAGTCACTAAGGACCGTTCCGTTGTTTAAGCAATTGATCGAGTGATTCTACCTGGTTTCTTACTGGGTAATGGGGCCAGTAAAGCCGACTAGATTAGCTGGCTCGTTGATTGGAAATATCGCTTACCGGTGCTTGCTGGGTCGGAGAAAGGCGGGATCGTCATCTGGAACTCACGGGGTGGTCGCTAGACGTGGGGCCCACGTGGGGATGCGTTCCCGGGTTCGGGTAAGGATATTCCGGTCTTTGGCCCAACTAATTGAAAGGTTGTTGCGGACAGCTGGCGCAGCTGTACGTGGCTGGTGGCTAGGTATCTCCTGCAGGATGTATATGGATCCGGATCAACACTACTCTTGGTTATGAGTGCACTTGATCAAATTTTAAACATCGTAGAGGAAACAAGTTGAACTATTATATGTGAGTGATTCAAAATGCTGTTTGAACCTAGTATCACCTGAGTGAAAAAGGTATTTACCACTTAGTTGAGTAGCTAATACTAAATTGAAATAAAACTGTTATTTAAGGACACATTCCTAGTAAGCTTTTCTGCAAAGGTCGGGTCAGACAACCAACCACCAAAAGCCTATTCATTCATCCTTGAGAGTCTTTTCTTTGGTAAGACGGGTAAGTCTTGCTGAGTACCTTTGTACTCAGGGTTCTTCCCTTTCTGTTTTTCCAGAGGAGATTCCACAAACCGAAGGAGATGAGGAGAGCCAGAAGCCCTAGAGCATCGGAGGTCCCAGATGGCTCTAGATGTTTAGAATTCTCCGAACTCTTCTGTCTCTTCAGTTGTACAAACCTAGTTTGTATTTTGGCTCTTGGTACTTTGGTTTGCAGTTAAGAGAGTTTCAAAACTCGGTTGTAATAATTCGTACCTTGTCGTATGTATGTAAAAAGGTAATGCCTGTTGTGTTATCTCCAACCTGGTACGGATCCTAAGCTACGGTTAAGAAAAATTTGTCAGTGGATGATTCGGGATGTCCCGGGGACACTCGACAGACTACCGGATTTAAACTGTTTGAAGTGCGTGCGCGTGTTACCCTGAGTTAGGGTGGCTCGACGCACTTGAGCCAGTTTAAATTGGGCGGTTCTGCCACAGATTCTGCCACCTCCATGAAAGCACGCTTGTCTTCACTGCCTCCTGCATGGTTAAGAAGTACAAGACATGTAGCAGGAGCTCATCTGGTAGGGCACTAATTCTGTCAGGGGCACTCTTCTGATGGTTTGAGCTAGGCATTCCTGTTCCTGGACCTGGAAGGGTTGGCTTCATCAGGGGCATTCAATCGAGCAGGCGTTGCACGAGACTGTCTGCAGAACAAATCCAATCATGAATGTGCGACATAAGCAAAAGGATTACATTACGTGAGCAATATCCAATCATGGATGTGCTATTGCAAGCAGAAAACAAATGAGTTTGAAACATAAAGAAAATAGACACTCCAGGTGACATTTCTTTTGGAGGGGAAATAAAAAAGTTGACTTTACATCCTTTGCCAGTCAATACTGGGCAATGGAGATGTTATGCCCTTGACCTAATTCCACTAGCACTTTAACCTAAGGGTGACACGAACATAGGCTGGTTTAAAATGAGATTAACCCAACCAGCATTTAACTCCAAACTTTTTGCTCTCCTCCAAGTGCTCTTAACATTTCTTCTCAGCTGTGGTGCTATCAACACCAATGGGCGCTCCTCCCATATGTGACTGGTTTGTTTAACAGACATATTGCAGACCTTATTGATTTTTTAAAGGGACAATTGGGTACATACCACTGAAATGCAGTGGACTGAGGAGGTCCCATCCTATCCTATACGCATCCCATGTGCGTCATTGTTAAGTCGGCCACACCACAGGATTAACACAACTCAGCAAATAGACAACGCAAACATAGAGATCTCTAGTCATATAAACTAATACATCTGAGCAGTACACATTACGCAATCTACAGCCCAGCTTAATCCACATCCACAACAGCATGCCATCGGTACTAAAAGAAAGAAATGGGAAAGGGAGACAGGCCACACTCACTTCCTAGTCCAGCGACGCCCCACCTCGGAATCTTCCCAGTAACCTGTAAGCCAAACAAGATCCATCAGAATGCACCCCTACGATCCACACAACAAATCCCAATCTGATCCAAGGAAGCAAGAATGCGAACAAGGGCAAAGAGAATACCAAACTAGAATGGCTGCCCGGAGAAAATGGGGAGGATTTGAGCTACGATTTAGGGGGCGGCGCGGTTGACAATCCAGCAACCGGGTTCCAACTTCCAAGAAGCAGGAACGAGTAGACCGCACCAACGTCCTTCCCGGGCGCTCCCTCCGGCAGCTGGAAGCTAGATCTATTGGGGGTCTCCGGCAGCGGCGAGGTCCTGCTCCGTGGAGGCACCGGCAGGGTGCTGTGATGCCGACGGCCCGGCGCTTGTGGAGTAGAGTGGGCGAGTGGCGAGGAGCCGAGGAGGCGGCGGCGGTTTTGGGACTGGGTCACGGGGAGTGTAGTGTAGTGTAGGGAGTTTTTTTTAGGGAGGCTGGGACATGGGGCCTCCGCTGTCGGTGCCAATAGTAATCACAACAATAAAATGAAAATTAAGAAACAAAGATATCACCAATCTTAGCATTTTCCCTCTTTCGACCATGCCAACTGATGGTCATCTGGTATGCTTCATGTTTGACATATTGTGTTCGCCTGTTCGGTCCAAGCTTTTTCTAAAAAAAAACATTAGAAGGTGCAGCTGGAGATCAATATTATTCAGTGCAGCTGATGTGTTCAAATTTCCAAATATTGACTGTAGCTTTAGCAAAAAGCATTGTAGAAAGTTTTAGGAAGCGTGTTTTGTGAGTAGGAGGAATAATATGAAGAAAAAGTTGGAATGAATAGTGTTTAGTTTGTAATCTGAACATAGCGTGGCAAGTGGTAACACTGCGAAATCTGTTCATCCAACAATGCAGACTTTTCGACCAAACAGAGATCGCCTATGTTTCCTTTACTCAAAAGGTTTTGGCCAGAATTCACTTGAAAATAAAATCTTGGCCAAAACCAGTCAGCCCTGCGCACACCAGCATCCGCATGGCACTAATTCAGAAGTCATGGTTGCTCGCAGGCGCAGTAGCAAAATTTGTAACATAATTCAACAAAAAAATATAAAAGCCATTTTGTGGTGGGTTTTGTGGACTCTGTCAGCTGTGTGTGCTTCAGCGAGGTGGGCTGGATGGAGTGCGGGCTTGTCTGAAGGAAGATGCGGCGCAGGAGTATGGCCCGATAGCCTGGTTTGTGGCGCAGGACATGCTGTTGACAAAGCTGATCTGCTTCTTCATTTTCTATTGAGCGGTAGTAAGTGGTAACACTGCGAAATATGTACCTTCTTATCGCTCGAAGTAACCGCGTCCATCCGGCGCTCGGCGCCTCCCCGCGCGACGCACGTCCTCCCCGTCGTGTTGGCGCCTATCCAGTGGTGGTTACAGAAGGAAAAAAAAACACCACGCACGAAGCCTCCGCGTGGGGCGCTCGACAAAAGCGTCGTCGGTGTCTCCAGAGGATTTCTCTGCCCATCCGGGACTCGCCTGCAGCGGCGCCCTCTCGAGCAGGCGACGCCGGGAGGGAGGTCCACGCCGGGGAGGGGAGAGAAAGAGAAGACAACACCGACGAGCTCGCCGTGGAGCTCCCAAATCCGCCGGTGGCCACCGGCATAGAGAGAAAGATAGAAGTGCCCATGGCGAAATCCCCGACCAAATCCCTAGCCGAGCAGAGCAGAGGACCACCTTACCTCGCCGTACCACCCCTCACCTCGCCGCCGCTGCCATGTAACAATAGAGGACGAAAGGGGAAAAACAAGAAGAGGAATTGACGCCCAACCGCTGGCGGCCACCGCACAAAGTACAGGGAGGGAGAGAAGACACTGAGATAGGCAGCAGTAGTGACGGGAAGTGACATGCGAGGGCGGCAACGGCTACGGCGAAAGGAAGGGGACGCCCATGCCTGCCGCTGCCACAAGCTCGCCGGACAGCAAAGAGGAATCGAAGAACAAAAACACAAATCGAGAGGAAGCTGATGCCCATGGCCACCGCTCCCTAAAAGAATCGAACAAGAATATAGGTGAGGGGAAGAAATCGAGATCCAACTGCAAAGAAACGACAAATCGAGTTTGAACGAGACAAAATCGAGGTCCAACAAAACCAAATCGGCGTGCTGGCGACCTCAAACACAAAGAAATCGAGCATAAATACAAATCTTCATCACCCACCTCCTTCGCCGGCCGTCGGAGGAGCTCCTCAACCCTCCCATGGTGGCGTCGCCGCACCAGCGAGCGAGGAAGGAGACGTGCAGGGACAAGACCATGGGGATGGGAGGCGGATCAGCAAAGGAGGCCGAGGAAGAGCTCGAGCCGGGCGGAGGGTGCTGGGCGGAGAGAGCAGCCACGGTGGAGGCGCCAGGGCCTGCTCGCGGCGGAGAGAGCGAGGAGACGCGGAAGTGCAGAACGAACGAGACAGCGGGGCCGGAGAGATCCAGAAAGGCCGACAGGCCTCATGGAATATCTGGGAGCCGGTGGAGAAAAAAAAGAAAATAGGGAGAGACCAAAAAAAGAAGAAGAAAAGGGAAAAATAAGAAGATAAGGAAAAAGATGGGAACCGAAAAAGAAAGAAAAAAAAAGCTCGGCAGCAGCGGCGTAGCCGCAGGGGAAACGGAAAAAAAAAAGAAAAATAATAGGCAACGAAAAGAAAAAAGAATAGGAAAAAGGAGAAAAAAATGTAAAAAGATAAAACAACAAAAGTTGCTGAGCTATGGCCTTATTTAAATCGTCAACTTTCGCCAACTTATTTTGTCATCTTGTCACATCAAAAGTGTTGACACTAATTAGAAGTATTAAACATAGATATAAAAAAGTAATTACATAGATGGACTCCACATCGTGAGACGAATCTATTAAGCCTAATTAATTCGTCATTAGGTAATATCATGTTACAACACCCTGTCATTAAAAATACGCTAATGACAGCACATATTAGGCTTAATAGATTCGTCTTGCGATGTAGAGACTATCTGTGTAATTAGTTCTATAATTAGTTTATATTTAATACTCCTATTTAATGTCAAAAGTATGGATGTGATATTTCGCCAACTTTCTACCACCATCATGGCCTAAATTTATTGTTGTATTGTTTTCCGTCATTTCAAAAGTACAGGTCAATAGAGATTCGTCCTTTTAGAACAGTAATCTGTCGTACTTTATTCGTGATGATGAGCCAAATTAATTATAATATGCTAAGTTATAGTAGTTTTCTAATACAATTGTCTCCATGGCCCTTAACTGCCCCTTAATTGTTTGGTGACATTTGACCAAGCAATGTAGATTGATTTAATTAGCATTGCCTTTGGAGCCAACTTTCTGAATGAGGGTTAATTTTCCCTAATTGAAGAGTGTTGACTTATATGACAGAAGCAACCTTTCCAGCAGGTGCGAAATCCTTGTGTCAGCTATGTTCCTTACGTAAGTAAGGGTGTGTATAGTTTGGGGAAAAAACACGGTGATCAAAAAAATGCTGTAAGTCGTACTGGGAAGCGTGAGATGGGATAAATAGGGAAAAATGAGATGAATAGTGGTTTTTTAAAACTAGGGTGATCTAAACGCACCCAAGTCTGGTTCTTTCATTTGTTACACAGGGTGATTTTGTCAGAGGAGCCAGCTAAATCTGAAAACGATTGTAATTTGCCAACCACCTTAGATGCTCTTTACCAATGTTGGGTTGACATTGCTCTAAAAAAAAAGTTCCGTTGCCACTTTTTTCAATGGGAAGAGCAATAATATGTTAACAACATTATTTTCCTATGTGCTGGAAATTTGTATGTAAATTTACATAGAGGCGATTTAGTGTTGTGGACTACAATGTTTTTATTTGCTATTGTCTTCTTCTACTGTAGCTTGGTGCAGTTCCCCATAAAAGAATTGCTCGGTCGCTTGGCCCTGTAATTATTGCGTAGTCATCTCTAATTGTATTATATACAAAATATGGTTTATTCTGCCACATCCTTAGTAGCATGCATTTGTAAGCATTGACCGATCATCCCTAATTGTATTACATACAAAACATGATTTATTCTGCCACATCTTTAGTAGCATGCATATTCACGGCAAGGTGTTATCGTGTTGTTTATTTTCATTACACGGCAGCATTGAGACAGAACAGGTGCAGCGAAGCGCGCCATCCTTCCTAGTCTGTTCATCCCTCGACCAAACGGAGGTCGCCTATGTTTCCTTTACTCAAAAGGATTTGGCCAAAATTCACTCGATAATAAAATCTTGGCCAAAACCAGTCTGCCTGTGCACACCCGCAAGGCACAGTAGTGAAATTTTTAACATATTAAGCAAAAAAAAAATACAAAAGCCATTTTAGCACAACCTTTAAGAGGGCATCAACCTGCAAGGCAGGCAAGGAACATGTTACCACCAGGGTTTACGAAACCGCTGGGAACCGGTCCGGTTCCCGCAGTTCCCGGTGAAACCGCCCCGGACCGGTAGCGGTTCGGGTCAGTTTCAAACCGGTTAAATTTAAAATATTTAAATTTAAATTTCAAAAATGAAAACATATCAAAAAAATTCGTAAAAATACTTCAAGGTACGTGTAATCTATTGGTATCAAAACTTTTCAAATATTTGCTCATTGGATATTTTTTGCATGCATTAGAAGTTCAACAAAAAAGGAAAAAAAAATCGGCTGATTGAACTTCTAATGCACACAAAAAATACTAAATACACTAATATTTGAAAGTTTTTTACACCATTAGATTTTACGCACGTCAAAATATTTTTAGAAATTTTTCTTTTATTTTTTTAAATTTTTTAGTTAAATTTGAAAACATGACAAATTCTGTATTGAACCGGCTTACCGCCCAAACCCGACGGCTTACCGCCTAAACCGCTCGGCTTACCGGTCAAACCGGACGGCTTACCGGTTCGAACCGATTGAATTAGGATTTTATATACATTTAAATTCAAAATTTGAATTTGTTCGGTTTCCACCGGGAACCGCTCAAACCGCTCCGGTAAGCCGCTACCGGAGGGCGGCGGTTCCCAGTCCCAGTTCGGTTTAAAAAACCCTGGTTACCACACGCTGAACTAGAAGTCAACAAAAGTTGAGACCGGACAATTGGTGCTAGTTCTGCCATGCTAGATGGTGAAATTTCACCAAAAAAAAAAATTCACTGAGAATGTGAAATTTTTTCACCAAATTTCACCATCTAAACTGGCCCTAAAAGCATAAGAGTAGAAAGTGAATCCCTAGGGGAAGACAGTAGTCAGGTACAATGCTAACACAAGGCAATTACTAGTCAGGTACAGCCGTACAGGCAGTTGCGCTTGCAAACACTAGTACTTTCATCTTCGACAAATGACATGAGTCTTCCAAGCGTCAGGAGCACTAACCCATGGTCAGATAGCTACCAGATCACCAAATCCTGTTCACCTACAACAGCATACATAACATCGATGTTTGTCAGCTTCCTCAGTCATCAACCTTAAGCATCAAAGATGTAATTTCTTGATTTTGTAAGCATGATTGGTTGATTTAAACAAAATACTTACCATCCTAATCCTGAGTGACAAGGGGCTTGATTTTGATTTCAGGGAGAGGACAAAGATGGGCTGATACAATGCGGACGATGATTTGGGCTCTTTTATCGCCCCGTGGGTCACAGTGGATACTGATTTTTCTAAGGTTTTTACAGCTGAATGTTGTCACTGCTTCCTGGCAAGGAGGATCTATTTCAGCATCAGCATTTGGAAGAATCTCATAGTCATCATCTCCACTCTGGTAGTTAAACAGGCA
Organism: Digitaria exilis; assembly: GCA_015342445.1. Lineage (NCBI taxonomy): Eukaryota > Viridiplantae > Streptophyta > Magnoliopsida > Poales > Poaceae > Digitaria > Digitaria exilis. Next base: position 17,253 of record JACEFO010002708.1, read on the forward strand.
TTAGTAAACTCACTGCATATGAGCAGAAACATCATTGCAGGAGGAGGGGTTCTGTATCTTGCCTCGTCAAGTTGCAGGATGAGTTTTTCTAAGCCAGGTGAGCGCCGAAGCAAGCATATTAGTAGATAGCACCCGCGACTCAAAAACCATTCACCAAGGTGCAATCTTTTCAGTTTGCTGAACGTCTCACACCTTAGAAGATCATGCGTCAATACCTTTGGCACGACCTAGAAACAAATCATCAAACGTGTCAAAGTAAACACAAAGATAACAAACTGGAGCAAATTATAAATTCAAAGAAGGTAGCTTACATCTTCAAAGACAGATGGAGATACCAATGTCAAGATGGTGGCATTTGAAAGAGAACTAAGAATACTAAAGTCAACCTGGGAATTTCCAAAAGAGAGTGAGTCGAGGTAGATTGACGCCACTTCCACCGATGACACATCCACTAAATGAATATTCCTTCTCGGAATCTCCTCTAGGCGCAGGGAGGCCAGGTTTGGCATATCTATCACAAGATACTGAAACTCTATAGGGAAATCTTTCTCATTATGTGTACCGATAATGGTCAAACTCTTCAATTTGGTTGACGAAAACATGGTGACATGGATGGCACAACTTTTCAACTCTATATCTTCTAACACCGGGCAGCAGAAAGAGAGGATATGGACGAACCAGTCATCTATAGAACAATGGCAAAGGCTTAAAAGTGTAAAGTACACTGATGTGAAAGGAAATGGATATAACCCTCCATACAAAGGGGCTTGGGCCCGGAATGCTTCAGTATGCCTAGAGCCCAGGCCTTGCTATTAAGGGCATGGTGAATCCATGGATGGATATCGGAATAGTCAAGGGAATTATCACAATTTTCACAGGCAGCGGAAATCCAAAATGCATCCAGTGGCACCGGCTCTGGCAAAGGGCTTCGACACAGAAGCGCATTGTTAACGAACGTTCTGAAAGTTCTCATACTGCTGAACTTGGCGGCGTCAAAACTGAGCCACATCAAAGAAGCCCAGAGATTCCGCCACCTCCGTGAAAGTAGGCTTGTCTTCACTGCCTCCTGCATGGTTAGGAAGTACATGACATGAAGCAGCAGGTCATCTGGTAGGGCACTGAGTCTATCGGGGGCACTCTCTCGACTGTTTGAGGTAGGCCTGTGCATGGGTCACGCGATCCACCCAATCCACCCATCCATTACCCAACCCAAACCGTGAGAAAAAATCATATATGGATTGGGTGGATACGGTTCCAACCCATCAAGCCCATGGATCGTTTGCAACTAAGTTTCTCCGGCGACAAGCCCAGCGAGGAGCAGCTGCGGCGGCGCCCGGCGTCCGCAGGATCCAGTAGCTGCGGCGGCGCTTGGCGTTCGTTAGATCCAGCAGCTGTGGCGCTGCCCGGCGGCCGCGGGATCCAGCTGCGGCGACGACGACCCAGGCTGCGTGAGGGGCAGGCACAAGCGGCGGCGCATCATCCTTCCCGAGCGGGCATCGAACCGTCGTCCCGCGCGGCCTCCGCGAGGCTCCGGTCAGCGAGCTGCAGGTCGAGTCGCCGGTGGGATCGAGGTGCGCGACGCGGAGCTCGACGAGGCACGGGTGGCCACGGCAGGCCTCGAGGTAGCACGCCTCGCGGAGGAAGGCCCCCGCTAAAGCGCCGTCCAGCGGCGGCGGCATCGACGAGCAGGGCTGCGGTTGAGGCGCGGGTGAGGGGCGACGCGTCCTGCGCTGGCGAGCGAGCAGTAGAACGGCTTCCGTGATTTGGTTAATGGATCCGAGTAACCCACCCAAATCCAATCCTACTCAATCCATCTAAACTAATGATTACATGGGTGGGTCAAAAAATCACCCAAATCCATGTAAACCCACCCATGCACACCCCTAGTTTGAGGTAGGCATTCCTGTTCCTGGAAGGGCTTGCCTCATCAAGGGCATACGATTGAGCAGACGTTGCACACAATGTTGTCTCTGCAGACAAAGGAACCCACACAAAAGGAGTAATGTAAGCAAAAGGATTACATTACATAAGCAATATTGCAGTAATAAAACAAACAATTTTGAAACATAAACAACATACAACATTCTAGGTGATTTTTTTTTCTAGGGGAGATAAGAAAACAAAACATTTACTTAACCACAGTCACCTGTCAATACTGGGAAGATGCCCTTATTAACCACTGGAGGTTACTCCTCATGTTTTAATCAAGGGTGACAAGCTGGTTTTAGAACAAGATGCCTAAAAGAATAACCTTCAAATAAAATTTTAGAAATGACGGGGCCAAATGCAAACATCTAAGCTCAATCCTCTTCCTCTCTTCTAAGTCCTCTGTACATTTATTCTCAGCTGGTAGCGTAGCACCATGCTATCAGCACCAATGGCAGCTAACGCGCTCCTCCAAACTCTTTTATGTGATTTCTTATCAATTTAGTAAACAATGCTTCATATAATGATCGTGTACTGAGCAGGTCCTATCCTATCCTATGTGCGGCACCCCATGTGCATCATTTTTAAATTGGCAACCCCAGCAAATTAAGAAACTAAGCCAATAAACAACACAACCATAGAGATCCCTAGTCATATAAACTAACACACATATCAGTGTACGATGAGCAATCCAGCATATTTCACCACAGCATGCCATCGACTCTTGATATATAAAAAAAAGAAAGAAGTGGGAATGTGAGACAGAGGTCACTTACTTCTAGTCCAATGATGTCCCGCTCGAAATCTTCTCAGTTGCGCCTCTAACCTGTAGGCACACGAAGATCCATGAGAATGTAGTCCGACAAGCTAACAAAACAAAATCTAATCTAGTTCAACGAAGCAACAACAGGAACAAGAGCAAGAGCATAACAACCTAGGAGGGGTAGAGTTTGGAATGCCGGAGGAATGAGGGGATTCGAACACAGATCCGAGGCGGCCCCGACTGGAGAGCCAGTAATGGGGGTCGAGAGCGGGCTAGGGAGGAGTGGAGCGCGCCGATGTCCTGCACCGGTGCTCGCTACGGCGGCGGGCCGGTAGATCTATCGGGGAGGGCATCTCCACGCTCCTGCCGGCGGCGCGGTCATGGCCGGTCGCGGCGCCGTAGGGGCGGGGTGGGGCGTGGCGCGTTATCCCAGCTACGGGGTCACGGTCAGGGTCCGGCGCCGGTGAGCGGTGGTGCGGATTGCGGAGCTTGGGGAGTGGTCTGGCGAAGCGGCGGGGGTTTGGTGCCTGGCTAGACTCTGGAGTGGAGTGTGGAGTGAGGCTCGTGCTCGTGTCGTGCAGTCGTGCTGCTGGATGTTGGGTGTGACGTGTATGAAAGCTTCGAGACTAGAGGCTGGGACATGGGGCCCATGCTGTCAACGCAAATATTTTTCTGATCAATATAAATGAGAGATCTTTAAGTGAGAGTTATTTGGCTGGTTTTTAGGTGAGAGTTATTTGGCATTTCTCCTTGCTAGTTTAGATTTTTTTTTTCCAAAATTCATACTGGGCGTACATTCATCAGTACCAATGACAACAAACAGTCTCGAGCCATGTTATCCGGCGAAAACAAAAAGACAAGATGAAGGTAGCCATGGCATACTGGCAAGAGGTGAGCTGAGCACTACAGTAACAATATCGTCGCCTCCCGCATGATTTCTCCTAAAAGTTTTGTTTTTCACTCTTATCCTGTCACTGCAACAATGTTTTCAAATCGTTAAATAGCTCCTAGTGTCGCTGGGGTACTGATTAGGTGATTAATCGTGACTAGGCAATGATTAATCGTGATTAGTTCTGAGGTAGTCGACCAATCAATCTAGAGCAGTTTATAGCCTAGTCAGTCACCTATAGAAGAGAAAAACACCAAGATGAGGAGTTGAGCACACACTTTGTTTGAGGCCAACATGTAATTTTCTTTTTTGGCTTTCTTTGTCTTGAATTGAGAACATAAGACTTGCAAAGGCACGCGAGAGCTAGAGGCGCAGTATAGGCAGCGGGCAAGAGAATTTTTACTCTCCTGCTTGAGCAACAGGCGGCTGTGAATCGGGTAATCGGCTAGGTAAAAGGTGTGGCTGGGCTCAGGTGGGCTGAACTATTCAAACCCTACCCCAAATGAAAGTTCCAGACCTAGTCGTTTGACTAGAGGTACCTTGACTAGTCGTGATTAATCACTGATTTGTTTCCTGATCGCTTGACTAGCCAATAAAGTCGAATCGATTTACCTGATCGATGTCCAGAAAATGATTTGTCGATTAATCATTGACTAATCGTGATTAATCGAGCGATATGAAAACACTGCACTGCAATGCAAAATAGTAGGTGAAATTTTAAAGCTAAAGATGTGATGTTTTTGTATGGAAATTTGTTAAAAAGAATTGGTGGTTTCGATTTGAATTGAAGGTCATTTGATCAATGCTGCAGAGATTGTTAGCCAGGGAGGCAGTGAGGGGAGGCAGAATAATGAACCAGTCAACCTCAGAGCTAGGATATGAGATAAGTCAAACATTACTATATTTCTTGAATCCAGTGTGCTTCTCATGGTTTAAAAGGTGGTAAGGCAAGACGAATGACCCCGTTCTGAACGTCTAGGAGAATAAGGCGGATGCCTAGACGGCGCCATACAATATGTTAATATACAATGCAACTAAAGTTTAGTAGTACATTAATTAGACATTAATATTGACATTTTTAGCATACATATAGACTTTTGAACCATAATACGGATGATAAGAGTGCTACTAGTCTAGTAGCAATATGGAGTAGGAGTAGCAAAAACAGCAAACCATAGTCCTCATGTAAGCGCTAATATGCTCTACTTTTTTTTTATAGGCTTTAAAAAGGGCTCTTGAATGGTTTGATTTTATGGGCTGTTTTTATGTGGAATTATCAAATCCAAATAAGTAAATAGCGTCTTAAAAAAGAGAATGACAGAGAATTGTGCGAGTCACATAATCATGGCATATGGTGCCTCAAAAAAAATCATGGCGTATGGAATTAAAAAATTATATACATAATCATACGTGCGAAATTAAAATTGTACGCATTACGGTATCGAACTAGAAACATAGGAGCGGCTTTGCCGCGCCCACCGTGGAGCCAGCCAGCTTATGATCAATGCCTTGCTATCTAAATAAATTATTTGTCTTTAATAAATAGATTCACTACTTTTAGTATAATAATATTAGACCGAGAAAAGTGGATATATTACTTCTTGATTTATTGTATTCAGCATGACAGTATTATTGCATATTACAACTTTGCATACTTTGTGATGTTACATCTTTTGGGTTTTACAGCAGTTCCGCTTCAATTTATAGTAATATAAAATAAAATAAAACTTTATAGTTGGGACCTTGCATGGTCGTACTATTTTACTTAGGACTTGTTTAGTTGTTGAAAGTTGACTTTAGCAAATTTTATTACAAAGCATGTTTGTGAGGGGAGACATAGTTTTTAATAGAATGAAAGTTTGAGAAGCTTTATGGTGAACTGAGCTCTAGCTCAACTGGTAAGGTTTCTTGTGGTGGAACCAGCCCACCACTCGAGTCCTCGACTCGGTGCTGGTGCTCGCATTTTCTGAATTCATTCCAGGATTTAACCGGCGCTATTCTTTCAGTGGTAGGTGATGTGCCCGTCGATAGCGAGGCGCCTGTGGTGACTTCGTCAATTTTGAGGATTTGTCGGCCCAGTCTTTCGGAGCCGCTCATAGAGGTAGGCTTGCGTGTGTATGTTTGTAGGGGCAAGTGTGTGTGCGTGTATATGAGCGTCTGCGTTTATACTGTGTGATTCGCAAAATAAAAAGGTTTGAGAAGTTTGCAAAGTTAAAAAAAACTAACATTACCTTACGAGGCTTGCATGTGCAGACTCTTTGGCAATTGGGCTGCAGTCTTTAGTTTGGGCCAGCATAATCATCAATTGGGCTTGCTTACTATTTTGGCTTTGGGAGATAGATAACACGGGAAGGGGGTACGGGAACAGGGACGTCCCCCTTCGCAGCACAGGCGCAGCCATGGCTGGAGCTCTCTGAGCTTCGCTGGAATGGTGATTGCGGCAACCGTTTCCAAATCCGAGGGCACAGTTAGAGAGAGAAGGAAGAGGGGATTGGATTTTGGTGGATCTCGTTGGGGGTTGCTATTGAAAAGGGAGGGGGCCACGGGTGGCCATGGACGGCGGCCGGCGAACTCATGGGGAGTTCGACTCGAGCAAGGAAAGAGAGGGGCGAGGCTTGGGGAAGGGAGAGTATGGTATGGAGCTTCTTACTCTCAAGCCAATCGAACTGAATTGACCTGATGGAGGAGATTGATGGCGGCGGCCTGCTTCTGTAGTCGAACAGAGGAACTGGAAATTGAAGTGAGGAAGAAGATGAGCGGCGGAGCTGGGCGGCTCGGCGTGCTTCGGCAGCGATGGAGAGCGATTGGTGGTGTCTTTTATAGGCGGCTGAGGGTGTTTGGCTAGCGCTGAAGCGACGCCTGAACCTGGCCGCGCGCGACCTCTGCCTCCTCAACGCGTTCTTCGTCTACCCATCCGCCATCCTTGGCCATAGTTGAGGCGCGGGACCTCCGTGAAGAGAGCCAGCCGGCCATAGTCAGCGCGTGCGCTAGCGGAGCTCGGCGGCGACGCAACGTGGCGGCGTCTGGGCAGCGGCCGTTTTGGCGGCGAGATAGGTCGGGAAGCAACAGGGTATTACCTCGAGTCCATTTTGGGGGTTGGTTGGGGCGGGGATGGTCAGAGATGGCTTGGCGACGCGGAGGCGGCCATGGCGGCCGGCGGCTAGGGAATCGTCGATTCCCGGCGGGGTGGCGACCCGAGCTTGTGTTTGAGGTGTTGGGGAGGGAGCTAGGGAGGCGAGTGACCTTCGGGTACGATGGATTTGAAATCCATGGAGGGGAGAGGGTGGATTTGGCCGACGGCTGTGGGTGCTCGAGCTCGGTTGGGGACGGCTGGAGGAAGAAGAAGAAGAGTGAGCGAGCGTGCGAGCTAGAGAGATGGAGAAGCAGGGGACTGGCGGTGGAGGTAGGCGGAGGAGAGGAGAAGGGGAGGGGCAGCGGCGGCGGCGGCGCCGGAGGGCAGGCAAGGGCGGAGCTCCGGCAAGAGCGGCGGAGAGCCGGGAAGGGCGGCAGCGGGGAGAGAGCAGGAGAAAGAGGGACGGTGGGGTGTATTTCGAAGAAGTTCGAGGGTATTTTGCAAAATAGCCAACGAACACATGATCTCAGCCGTCTGACTCGCCGATCGGACGACCGAGGTTTGCCCATGACGTGGCTCAACGTGGGAGGTTTTAACCGTGCTTGGTTCGTTGGTTAGAGATACGTATTCAGGAGCCCTTTGGTCTGCCGAAGCAATCTCCCCAGCTACCGGGCCCACCAGACAGTGAGGTGAGTCACCCACCTTCCCTCCGCCCGAAGTCTCCTCTCGCTCTCCTACCACCGCCGCCGACCTCGCCGCCGGCAATGGCGTGGCTCGCGCGCTCCATCGCCAACTCCCTCCTTTCCCCCGAGGAAGAAGAACCCAGCAGCTCCGGCCCGGTCCCGTCCGCCTCCCCTGGTTCTTCCTCCCCACCGCGCGGGGTCCGCGAGGACCTCTCCGAGCTCACCGGCGCGCTCGCGAACCGCTTCCAGGGTTTCGCCTCCTTCCTCGTGCCCGCCGCGAACCCCGGCGAAGGGCCCCCACGAAGGCCGGACCCGGCCGAGATCGCGGGCCGCTTCCGCGCTGGCCTCGCGCGGCTCCCGGGCCGCCAGGCCGTCGCGGATCTCGCCAAGATCGCCTCCTCGCTGCTGCCCCCGGAGGGCGACGCCAACTGGGCGGAGGCCGCCGTCGGGGTCACCGAGGAGGTGGTGACCTTCGCGCGGGACGCAGCGCTGCGGCCTGAGCTCTGGCTCGACTTCCCCCTCCTCCCCGACGACGCCGACTCCGACGGTTCGTGCGTTTCTTCCCCCAAAAGGCTTCTTATCGTTCAGTCTCATGATACTTTTTACTAATTGTGCTTGCTCCATTGATGTGATGTGCAGATTTCGACTTGACTGATGCGCAGCAGGACCACGCCCTGGCCGTTGAGAGCGTGGCGCCGGAGCTGGCTGATCTACGGATCGAACTCTGCCCCAGCCACATGAGCGAGAGCTGCTTCTGGAAGATTTACTTCGTGCTGCTGCATCCAAAGCTCGGGAAGGAGGATGCTGAGATTCTGTCAACTCCACAGGTGATTTTGCCTTTGCATAAAGTTCATTGAGTTGGCCATATAAGTTCATTAAGTAACTGAGAATTTTGCTTGATCAAGTTTACTAAGCTAGCCTCCTTCCATGTTTCAATGATAATTAATAAGTTCACCTGGATGAATGACAGCATAAAATCTGTTAGCTGAGGTAAGTGAAGGAATGTGAATCTGATGCAGGATCAGATTACTTGTTAAATCGGGTCAGTCCTGCGCGGCCCATCTTGATGTTTGCTGTGTTGTATTTGGAATCAAGTAAAATCGGGGTGTCAACTGGCAAGAAAATGAGTGCATGTGATTATTAGATGCATCTTTTTTATTTGATAAATCTTGCACCTATGGTTTGTGTGCTGGCAGTAGTCCTGAAAATATGATCAAAATGTACATAAGAAAAATTTGTGTTTTATTTAAGGAAAGAAAACCTGGTCATCAGTTTTACATTATTCTGGGATTTGATTTTAAAATTTTTAGTTCTTCGGCTTTCAGCAGTCTTAAATTATCAAGCTTTATGCTTTTGTGCCTACCTTGGAGCTCACCTTTTTGTCAGATAAGCAAATGAAGCCTTAACTTATCAAATGTATCTGTCAACTAGTGCGGTAGATTTGTTATAATCCAAAGTCCATCTTCTCTTTTGTGTCAGCTAAGCTAGTGCAGCCTTCCCATATCCCCTTCTTCCGTCCCAGAATTCAATGTAATGGTCATTCCTTTTATTCTTTCCTTTGCTGTTCTTGAAATAATGAATTAATGGTATTTTTGCATTCTAATTCTTATATATCTGTTTTGAAGGGAGTTGAGTTAAATAAATCATATCGAAGTAATCTCATTGTTTGGGCTTGGATGCTTGGGCCAGCATAGGAATTATAGATGAATTGACTCATTGTGATTGTTCCCAGACAACAGGCATGCATGCTTTAATGATGGATATATGACAGAAAGTCTAATAGGTCCTCAGTGAATTAGTAGTTTCTGTTTGTCATTTTACTTTCTTACAAGTCATGGTGGGTTGCCAATCCGAATGCCCCGTAGCTCGAAATTGTCCTAGCTTTGGCTGCATAGCTTAATCAATTCATTATTTTGTACTAACTTTCTATATAACTATGCTATTCGTTCAGTTTTAGCTGTTACTGTTTTCCAGTTTCCTATCAATTCAGTTCCTTCCTCACTCCAGTTTATTCACACAATGATGCTGTGCATGAGTCTGAACCCTGACTTTTCATATTAGTTAAATATAAAGTGAGTGGATGAAACATGTCAGACAGAAATAAGTCAGAATTAGCCAGCTAGTGTTGACTTACTAAAAGTCGTGGAACATAAAGTGAGCCTTGAGAGGCAGATATATTGACAGAAATTCATCTTCAATAGGCTCTCAATGCTTTAGTAGTTTCTGCTGCTGATTTTGTTTTCTTGCTAGTCATGATGCTCGTTTATTTGTTCTGACTGCGCAAAAGATAAGCTGCCAGCTCATTACATTGTTTCGTAGCAAACTTCTTATCAACCTATGATTGCCTTGGTACAGATTTTGGAAGCTAGAGGCAAGTTGTCACACGATTTGCAGTACCAGACGAAGTTACAAAGCAGCAATGAAGACACCATACCTGTGCCTCTCAGCAATGTAGATGATGCTTTAGCTTCTCCTGTAGAGGTTTTGGGTGAGGTGAAGAGTCAAGATGGCTCTGTGATGGCCACATCATTTAGCAACATAGACTATGGCATCCTTCAACCAAACAGTCAGGAATTTCTATCAGCTGATGCAGTCAGTGATGCTGAAGCTGTTTCTTCAGATAAAATCAGCAGCAGTGTACCTGTACAGCTAGTGCCCGTATTGAAAGACACTACTGTGGTGTCACCAGCTACGGTGGAAGAAATCACACGCGACCTCGCAACAAAAGATGCAGCAGCAGAACAGAGCATGCAAATGTCCGAGATAGCATTGGTGGATAATTCTCCTCCTAAAGATGATCAACAGAAACAACCACCATTAGCTCACGTCAGTAAACAATCTAGAGTTGACAGTAAGAAAACTTATCACGATGAGGATGAGGATGATGGCGATGAATGGTTGGAAGAGGAGACAGGTGGTCCAGAAAACACAACAATTCCAATAGTAGACGATGAAGATGTATCCTTCAGTGATCTAGAAGATGACGAAGGTATGTCATGACATCACCAGCAGGGGTATCATCCTCTTAATTCGTGCAGCCGATTCCATTATATGGTCAAATGCAATGAGCTTGGCGTTGGTAGATGCCCATCATATTGTCTCATACTCTCATGGGTGCCGTTGTGAATTGTGACCAGCTGCTACTGCTGCAGAATTTGCTGTGACCGTGTGACTTCACAGTGCATCATGGTTTTCACGGTACAAATTTGCACCCATTTCTAATATTCGTACTCATGGGTATTTTAAGCTTGTGATGTTAGTGGTTGCTGTACAGCGTGCAGAGACTAGCACGAATATTCCAATGTTTTGGAATTTCAGATCAGTACTCTGATTCTCTCCAACCTCCTACCCTAATATACAGTCTGGGTTGATGAAATCGAACTCGCCTTATCTTTTTCTTTACAAGGAAATATTGTTGCCTGTGTATATGTCAGAAAATCCCCAATGCTACAAGCATAAATATTACATATAGTATGATACTTGCATGCATCATGATTGAAATCCTATATTCCTACTCCCTCTGTCCTAAATTGTAGATTGTTTAAACATATCTTTTTTTTTTTACATAGCTTTTAGATTGTATCTGGCCATAGTGTATATCTAAGTACACAACAAAATCTATGCATCTTGAAAAGTTAAAATAACCTACAATTTGGGATGGGATGGAGGTAGTATTATAGAAGTGTCCAAGACTGACCAAAAGAAGTAAAACAACAAGATCAATAACCAGAAATTAGGAAAAATTTGGCGAAGCACCAGATTCTCCAGCAGGGGTAGAATCTTTTCCATGTTGAATTTGCCAGTAAATATATACAAAAAAAAAAAACTTGTAGCGGAAACCATTGGCCGGTACACACTTGATTGATAGTTTAATGCAGCTGGATGCTGAATTAGGTGCTTGATCCAGCGATCAACAAAGGTGGATTAGTATAAGGAAAAAAAAAGATGAATGGAACTAGGTTAGGCTTAGACTTCACCTCACTCATGAGACGGCAAGTCGACTCGTACCATTTTTGGATAAAGGATATAAATCTGGCCTACTATACAGCCAAGAGATTATATTATAGGATCACTATGACTCAAGTTTCAAAATTGAGAAATACAAAATACAAGAAAGGGAAAAAGGAGTAAGCTACAATCTTCTTCCATGTCCACGTCTTGCATTATTCATCAACACTCATATCTGTCGTCTGCTTATAGACTTGATGACATAATCAACCCACTCTGTTAGAAATTAAACTACAAACGAAACCTACTCGAGGAGAGACCTCCACACTAAGTCAATCTTGTTTTCAACCGGAAATGCTGCACGAGGATGGTATCTCCAACCGACGCCTCCAAGCAGGACGCGACATGATCGGTGCCACCATTCGTTCAACAAGTAGAACAAGGTTTACACCCAGAGATTAGTATATTGCGTGTGGAGAGGTTTCACCGTGACAACACCTCTAGGGAGAATGGCGCCCAAGGGTGTTGTCATCATCGATGGTAGCCAATAGCACAATAAGGCTTTCGCTAGGAAAACTCTGCACAACCCCAACCACAACCAAACTGCACATGTAGATCTTCAACTTACATCCATCATCAACAAGGAACTAGAAAAAAATTGTAGCACACATGCGTAGACCGTCGCACCGCCTTGGGCCCTCAGACCAAGTATTATGGATGGCGCGGAGCGGGCGAAATGCCGATGTGGTGGAGAGAGAAGGTAAGAGAGAGAGGGTAGCCGTCGCATGGCGAAGCGCCGACTGACACGGGCAAAATGGTACTGGACTGCACTGCTGCTCATTTTTATTGGCTGGATGCCGCTTTCTGGTACCGAGCTGCATTTGATGCCATCCACGGTGGCCTTCTCCTCGCCGGCAAGTGGGCGAAATCATAAATCTTGCTCCCAGCCGCTCCATTAATCCACATGCCCACCTGTTTTTTTTTTCCAAATATCTTGCTCTTTCCTCGTACGCCCCGCAGTCTCCTCGACCCCCCTCCAGGCTTCTGGTTTCTCAAAAACAGCACCGCCCTAGTGGCGCGATATCTTCCCCAAAGCAACTCATCTCCTCTCGCTGAAGAGGAGATATGAATGAGGCGCCGCCAGTGAAGTTAACTTCCCCAAAGCATTTGGTTAGTGACTCACCACCACAAGCCGCACGACTGACTCATCGGCTTCCTCGCCGACTCGTGCTGCATCTGATGACGGAGGAGAAAGATGACATGCATCTCCACCTCCACCGCCAGCTTCCCAAAGAACCAACTAAGGACTAGTGGTGGTCACTTTGAGATGATGAGTGATTGACAACCATCGTGTGTGATGTGCTCTTGGCTTTAATGTGCATGTGTAGGGTGCGACGTGGCGGTCGACGGTGCGTGGTGAAGGTCAGGCGCGAAAGGTCATGCCGATGGACCGTGGTGAGGCTGAGCGTGAGTAGGCTTGGGAAGTGGAGGACAAGCGACAGGTTTAGGCCGGAGGACCTAGACGGTGAAGGGTGACATGAGTAGTCTTGGGCTGAAGGACCCGAGGATGCCGGGCGGAGTCACGGGTGGCTCGCTTGGTGCATGAACGAGCAAGAGTAAATGGTGAATATGGCGTCGGCCGAGTCAATAAGGATGGCGATGGCGAGCATCGAGTAGGCTTGCCATTGCGGCAGAGGCATGAAAGAGATTGAAGGCGTCATTGCACTTGGCGGAGGCCGGACACGCATCTTCATCGAGGGTTTGATCGGCTTCGCCTCAAAACCGGGGCTTCGGCAAGTCGTGCGGTGACTAGCTGAGGGGTTTTGGGCAGTTTTCCATAAAATCACCATAAAGGCAGGTTTGATCGGTTTGTGCCTCAAAACCGGGACTTCGTCACAGCGTGCGGCGTCGGACGGGAGGGTTTAGGTGGTTTGGCCACAAAACCACCCAGGCGGCGGGTTTTTCAGTTTGGGCCGCAAAACCAGGGGCGAGTTTGGTGCGGCCGGGCAGCGTCGGATCGGAGGATGCATGGCACCATCGCGAAGCTTGCGTCGAGGCGAAGCAAAGTCGTGAATGCACCGGGTCCGTCCGATGCACCGAGAAATACTTAGACAATTTTACACCTTGAGGGGTATTTGTGCTGTATGCTTCATGTAGGGGCATTTTGGTCTTTAGGCCAAATGCCTATATTTATATGAGGAGGACTGAAATTTCAGCTACATCTCTTATGCTTGGTAGGTGGGAGGCATCTCATTTGGTGAGTGAGAGAGCTTTTCTAGGGTTTGGGGAGAGCGAGATGAGAGGCTCGTTGTGTTGAGTTTTTAGCCATCCTAACTTTGAGTATGTTGTAATCTATCCTTTGGAGGGAATCAAATCATCTATTTCATGCCTAATCTTTTCATCCCAAGTTTATTATTTTTGGTATTGGGAGCTATTTTTGGGGAATTTTCGTTCGTCCTTCTTAGCTGCGGTTTCGCTGAGTTTTCTGGTGGAAAGGGGTACTAGGATGTGTGCAAATACTTCTGGTGATTCCTCCCTGTATTCCTGCACGAGCACTTCGAATCAAGGATTTTTAGAAAACCCTAATTCTCTTTCCTTTGGCCTAATCTTTCGAAATTCGTGGTGAAATTTTGATCTTTTTGGATAGATCTTTTGGGCAAAGATTCACTATATCTTGACGCACCTCTGATCAAAATTTTGTGAGATTTAGAAAACATAAGATCAATGACTTAAAAAAAATTAGGGGGGTGCGGTTGCAATTCCCTTGCTGATGGCGAGCATGGCTCTAGGGTATGCTCGATGGTCACTTCTAAAGCAGGCCCAACTGCCGTCTCAACGGAGGAGGCCAACAGCGACGAAGATGTCCTTCTCGACGGATGCACAAAGGAAAGGAACACCAACAAGGAGCACGTCTTGGTGTCTCTAATGTTTGGTCATATTCACGCAATGTCATACATGAAAGATCAGCATGCCCTTTTAATAGCCATTACTGGATAATTAATCCGTGTTTAGTACCACTTACAAGACCCCATTTAGTCTTGGTTTTAGAATTGGTACCAGGAAACCGGGACTAAAGTCTCAATTTTTAATACTGGGTCAGCCCCAAGAAATAAAGGCATTTCATGAAATAAAAGAAAATACATGGAATGCCAGGGAGAGTCATAGGGTCACAAGTCATGTGATTTTTTTTTTTTTGCGCAAAATACACTTGCATGAGGTGCGTAGGAGATCTGATCATCAGTTAGCTAGGGGGATCCTCCAGCCACTCAAGACATGAAGAAATTGCTAGCTACAAATAGATGACTGATGTGTCTGACCAAATAATTGCCGTTCTGACAGGTTCTAACCGGGACTAATAGGAAACATTAGTCCCACTTGCTATAAAAAAAATTGGGACTAAAACCCCGCACCCCTGTGACATATTGAACCGGGACTAACATGCTCATATGTCCGACTTCCCTTCTTTCTGGGATTATTGTGTTGTTCTCTATAGTACCTTGTCTTGGAACTCGTACTAGGCAATCTCAAGTAGTGTTTATATGTACAATAAATTCTTGCAACAACACCAGTTACGCATTCAGGGGCAGATGCAGTCCACTTCATCGAGGTCAGCTGACCCCGATAAAATCTTCTAATCTCCGTTGAAAACACTGTTCACTATACTAATGACCCCCATCAACTAGTGAAGGTGACCCGGTGCTAGCGATCTCTAGATTCTCCAGAGATCGCCCCTGTATGCGTTGGTACAAACACTATCAGCAGCACTTAATTGGATTTCAATCAAGTCATAAGTACGTGTACATGTTGTCAAAGGGGTGTTTGTCTTGTAGCAATCCATGGATCTCCCTAATCCTTCGTTCGACATATGATATATGAAACAAATGTCCTAGGATTCTCCATAATGACGGGGTCGTGATCGGTGATGGTGGCATCCTGACTCCCGTGACAACTGAAAGGCGGCTGGTCATGAAATATTTTCCAAACAATCTCTGGCAAATTTATGTACATTCCAACTAAGCCTTTTCCATTGCTAATATATATACAAATTGTATACAAAGTTGGAAATAGCATGGGATCTCCTAGGTTGACCTCAGCTAAGGATCGTTTAATTCCTCTTGGGCTTTGACATCTGATGTTTCGTTGTGCAAAAATCATCTAGTTATGGTGATTTTTATATAATTTTGCAGCATGAGAAAAACAGAACATAATGAATTATGGTATTTAATAGTAGTGGAAAATTATATAAATTGTACACCAAATGAAAGGAGAAAACACTTAAAAGGTCATGCATTACAAATGAAGCCAACATCAAACCATAATCGCCATTTTCAGCATGTGGTGATGAAAGTATATCAAACCATAATTTTTTCAGCATGTGGTGAAAGTATATATGATGGTGATGGTTTTGAGAGGAAATTGTAAAGAATTCGGATTAATGTTCTAAGAATGCGGAAAACATTAGCATAATCTACAAATATGTGGAGGCAATTTACTCCAGCATGCTGGAGAACCTAATCGCCATTTCTACTCAGGGTTATATATAGTACTAGAACCTCTAGTTAGACGTACTGTTCTAACAGACCAACCTGAACGATGTCAGCATCACGGAGGTGAAGATGATATACGCATAGCTGATCGGCATGGGTGGCGTGAGCCTTGAGGCGGCTGTTAGATGAAGACGATGCCATCCGCTCAAGATGTGCAACCGACCAGATATATACGTCATACTGCGCCATTGCAACTCGTCTTCTGGTTTGGTGCCTGCATACTATTCACTATGTATGACTTTTCTAATTAGCTGGCGTAGCTTACTTGTTTCCCTTTAGAAAGTTCTACTTTGGTCCAGCAGTCGAAAATTCACGGTGTAGCTAGATTACAAAACTAAACCAACGTGTGGTATGTGTCGAACGTCTCAAGATTTTGTTCGGATAAATTAGTTGATTTCAGTGACCCATCTATATATATAGGCATCTATCTATACTTAGTTTGATGGTTCGTTTCGTTTGTTTCATGGTTACAGTTTTTGAAATCTGTACGACGATTGGGACATATTGACCATTAATCCTGACCGGACCTACCTGGATATGATGTTGGGCAATTTCTACGGAGCACCTACCTGAATTATGTTAGGCAATTTCCATGCAGCACCACATGCCACATGTAATGTAAGTTCCATCACTACTAGAGAAACGAGCATTCGTCCCTCACACGTTAGTACTGGTTGTCTTAAAACCCGGTACTAACGTGTTCCTGAGGGCTCTCGAGAGCCCTCGGACCATTTAGTACTGGCTGGTAACATCAGCCGGTACTAAATTTTGGCATTTAGTACCGGCTGGTGTTAGGAGCCGGTACTAAATGGGTCCGCGGGGTATAGTTCAAAAGGAAAGCATATCCCACTCAATCACAACTGATGCATAGGTGGGATGGTAGAGGGTGTTACGCGCGAGGCTAGAGGTTATGAGTTCAAATCCCACGAACCGCGCACACGCATTTACGCGTGACTTGTGACTGGTAAGCTTACAAATTTTTTTCTTTATTTTTTTGGCTCGAAACCAGTTAGTACCGGCTGGTAACACCTACCAGCCGGTACTAACTAGTCCACCCCGCCGATCCTGCGGCCCCGTTAGTACCGGTTGCTGCAGCCGGTACTAATGGGGCTGCCAATTCAGTACCGGGAGCTCGGTACCGGTTGCATAGCCGGTACTAACATGGCTTTTGGCCCGGTACTAAAGGTCCATTCTCTAGCAGTGCATCGAGCAAGTCATCTCTTGTTTGTGCTGATGGTCAGATTACATACATAGATTAAGAGATCATTACTTCTACTATATACTAATACTCAAATACTCACGGCAATGCTTTGCCGTCTGTCAGCCAGACATTAAAATCAGGCAAGCATCCGGTCATATATACCAACACGAGCAACAGCCCTGCCTCATGATTTTTGCTGCAGCATTATTGCTTGACTATCAGCTTTGGACTATACAATAGCTACTGTACGAAATAGCAGTGCAACACCAAGAAAGGCTGTGTTCAGCAGCCACTAGATTAAACTATCTCAAGACTAACGGCATAAACTAAAAAAAAAAAAACGTTTTTAGGGGCGGGTACATGGACCACGCCCATATTTTTCGCTGCTAAAATTAAGCCAATTGTAGGGTATAGGAGCTCACAGACCACATGACAAGATATAGTACGATTTCCTTTAATCGCCACCACTAGAGAAGACGAAAATCGATACCCGACAGGTAAATTGGTTGATTACAAATACAGTATCCACCAACAACACTGATCAAACCAAGGAGTTTTACCATTTTTGACGACAACAACTTATTATATGTTCTGCAGACATAAAAGGATCAGCACTGGTACCAAGACACCAAGTCATACACATGATACAGACAGACGCTACAGCAATAAAAGTTTTGCTCTATGCAATAACCAAAGACTCCTGAATCCTTTACCATCTCACCATGATTTCAGCAGCTTCACTTCGAATCACTATATATATTTTTTTTAATCACTTACTGCAAATTTAGCATCTCCTACAGTAATATCTGCAAAAATTAAGCACTGAAACAGCACCAAATGAAGCAGAAACTCAGTCCATCATCCTGCAAGATTAAGGTCAGTTCAAAGGCTAGCTGATCCTGGCTGTGACACTGGGTCCAAGGACATGCCTTTCTCTGGCTCCGCACTGATCCCAGCAACCTTGTCATTCGCCCACCAGTCAGACCCCACACTTGGCCCTGGATTAGTATATTCAGCGTCGTTCAAGTTAAACTCCCTAGCCTGGTGAAGGGACAAGGAACGCCTTACTTTCTCAAGCAGTTCATGGTACATCATCATGTAACTCAGCCCTTCTATGGTTAGACTCCCTCTTGTGGTCATCACTGCTGGTGGGAGCAAGATGAAAAGGTGTGGCAGAATCCCTAGAAATAGCATTTTTCTTCTCTAGGCAGCGCTTGACGCCTTCGACCGTCAACTCAAATGATACCCGGCGATTCATAGCATGATCGCTGGGCTGAAAGCAGGTAGAGAAGTATGCAACCGGAGCACCGGACGTAATGTCTCCATCAAAAGGGGAGCCACCATTAGACATATGGCGATGTATCAAATTCTGTGTTGCAACTCCCTCTCCATCCAATATCTTTGGCGTCTCACGAACTGGGAATGAAGGGAATGCATAGTGTGAGGAAGCCGGCATCTCAGGGTTAGGGAATGGGGAGTAAGAGCCACAAAAACCTGAGCATGGAGATATAGAGTGTGTTATTGGGTTGTCTGGATAATTTGGATATGACTGAAGATTCCCTCTTTCACCACTGTTGCTATTGTTGATCGAAGTCAAAATCTCTGCATATGGGACCTCCGGAGAAGAAGGGGTTTTCACATGGACATACTCCGGTGGAGGGGTGAATGGAGCAGTTGATGGTTCAGTGGAGTCCGAGAACTCAGGAGGTGAAACCAGTTGTGTCTCATATGCATACGGTCCAATAGCAAAGATGGATGGTGTCCCAGTGGGTGATGGGAAGTTTGGCGATTGTATATTAGATGTAGTGTCCGATTGGAGCAAAGAGGCTGGGGAGGAAGGAGGAGCCACAAAAGGAAATGCAGGAGGCGTTGGCTGGTCTAGGATGGGTTCCGGGACAAGTGCAGCACGATTGATGCGCCGGCCATTCTTCTGAGAACCAAAACAGAAGTACATTTTCAGACAATCAGTCCATTTCCTTCGCTGCAAACAAACATAAGCAGTAAGCAAAGAGTAAAAACGATCAAGAATCAGGTATGAGATGAGTTTTCTTGTCACCATACAATTCAGAAATATGTATGGCAATTCAGACATATAAATAGGTGTTCAATCAAGACATGCAAGATAAATAAGTTCATGGTCAGTCAAGAGTGCAAGAGCTATAGTAGCATATACTCGTAAAAGTGAGGCAAATAAAATCACCAAATCTCACGGAAGTTCACACAGAAATCTCATAGTAGATGGAGAAATGGAAAATGGGGAATCATATTTGTGGCAAAATATATGGGACAGAAAAAAGGTTATTTGACGATGTTCTACAACTCTGTCTTCACCGTAGATCATCAATTGATAAAAGAGAAATGAGATTGTGGCATCATGAATCAAGAATCAGGTTGCTTGTCGCATTATAAATATGAAGATAAAAGAGAAACTTAATCAATGTAGTACTGTATCCATGTCTGTTCGCAAGGCACAGTTTTCATGAGGCTTGGAGATCAACAATCACAGGTTCGAATAAAAATGGCATACCTGTTTTTTTAGGAAAAAGTAACAAGCTAGAAGAGGGGAACTAATAAATATACGAAGATTAAAAGATACCTGAAAGAGTATGTACTGAAAAAAGGGATACCTAAGTTTGGGGATAAAAAAACACAGCTACAGGCACAAGTGGAGGTAGAGATAAACAGATCAACATTCTGCATCTTATTGGCTTTCTCACAATGAGATCAGAAGTACAGTCATTTAGTTGGCCAAAACGAACTCCAAGCCAAGTTTTATCAATAACATTATATTTGTTTCCCATCTTAACAGTAAAATTAGCTGCAGCAAGACAAATCAAAAGTCTGTGACAAGAAGCGCTCCATTTTACATGTTGCATGAGATGTAAGAACAAACCATCAAAGTGAAGAAGATACTAAAAAGCATTTGTAGAAATAAATGGAAAGTACTTGATGTACAAAACTCAAAACCCCAATATAAAACTATAATGAAGGCACTTGGCTGACAGTCTACATGTATCAATTTTATAAATTTATTCCAAAACTTGAAAAAAAAATATGATCAAACTGGACAGTCAGATTTCATAATGATATTCTGACATTACTCTGCAGCAGTACAATCAAGACTATATTGCTAATACATGCAATAAACACTCTATGACATGAATTGTTTGAGATACAATTTTCTAGCAGTGCTAACACATATATAAGGCCACAGAAACAAGCAGATACAAACATTTTAAAGTACAACATGTAGACTAAGCCATTAACTACTTCACAATCATTAAGGGAATTTCCAACCGAAAATCATACATGGCATCAACCACTTTGATAGAATAAAGGAATCATGCAGTAAGGTGTTGAAGCACAAACCGGATCTGGGGGAGGATGTGTGCGGCCCTCCGCTGTGACAATAGCGGCAGCTACTGCATTCACTATGTCAACACTATTGCGTACAGGTTGCATGCTGCCCTGCTCAGCATGTCCATCCTAGAAAGCAGCAAGAACAACTAGGAGTTCCAAGCTATTACAGTGAAACAAGCATGATCAGATCTGCTTAAACAAGTCGATCTCGTTGCTAGATCACTCTCACGAGATAAAGAGGACCAAATCAATCTGCAGGGTTGGAGGTTATGTGTTAGTCAAGAGGATCCAAACCATCCAGTAAATAGATACAAGAAGAGATGCTAATCTTACAGGACTAGAACAAAAGAGATCGGCATAGGAATTCTCATGGACAATGTAGAAACCCTATGTACCAACGACAATCTTTTGCAAAGAATCGAAGGTAGTAATGTAATAAATGTATATGCTTATAGTTCAGCTAGATCTGAATAAAATTGACATGCATTAGTGTTTGAGGATGAAGGTTGATCTGGACAACCGAAGGATACAAAGCGAAGGATGTACCTAGTGGATACTCATCATTGCTGGTACCGAGCCCGATGAAGACTTGGGCGTCACTCACCTAGTCGTCACCATCTGCCCAACTGCGTCACTAAAGATAGATCAGGGTATTCCCAAATCCCAACTATCCACCTCAGCTAGTGTTAATAGAATTAGTTAGCATGCCATAAAAGCAAAAAATATGATGTGGCAGGACAATTAATAAGGAGAGGGAAGAGAGAGAGAGAGAGAGAGAGAGAAGGGTGAAGGGAGAAAAACATGGAAAACATGTTGAGTCAGGGTATTCCCAAATCCCAACTATCCACCTCAGCTAGTGTTAATGGAATTAGTTAGCATGCCATTAAAGCAAAAAATATGATGTGGCAGGACAATTAATGAGGAGAGAGAATAAAGAGAGAGAGAGAGAAATACAACAAGAAATCATTTCTCAGGATACCTTTTCAGCTCCATATCTAACACACAGAGACACAAGTGAGGGCTTGTTGGATGTCCCCCCGCATTTCTTCCCATGTGTTTACGTGGGGCTCACCATGGGATCCTAGTGAGTTCCCATATTTCTTCTCTGCAGCTCCTCGAGCTCGCATCGCTCACAGCTTAGCGCCTGCTATTGACCTTGCCACCGGAGCTTGGTGTCAGCCTCATTATGCCCTTGAGGCATTTCTGATCCGCCCCTCAAGCTCGTAAATAGGAAGGACTCATTCTCCCCATCCCTGATGTTTGTTTTTTTTTCTCGAACTATGCATGAGAACTACATGCCATTTCAATAAGGTACAATAAAAATACACAAGTCTGGAAAGACCGAACCCGAGCACCAAAACACCCCACACACCTGCTACTAGACCAAGCTTACATCCACGCTACAGGTGAATAGACATGATCAGCAGCCTCTAATACCTAGGCTCCAGGAGGGAGCAATCTGGCCAAAAGCTGCATAAGCTTTGAGGCCCCTTCCATGCACCAGAGATCATCCTCTATGCTCACTTCTGTCTAGAGAATCTTGCAGGCATAGACAAACCAGCGTGCGGGAAGAGGCAGAAAAAAATGAGACGATTGTGCCAGAGATTTCAAGAGAAGGAAAATGGAGAGAGAAATTTGGAGACTTGAGCCACTGGCCTTGTGTGTTCTTCCAAGAAGATTAGAAAGATAATGGAAAGAGAAATTGAAGCAGGCAGGTGCTGCTTTCTTGCTTTTCCCTGACGGAGAGGAAAAGGAGCAGGAGAAAGGAGGTGAGCTGATATCATTCTTGGCCTTGGGAGAGAAGGTGCAATTGCTTATGCTTCACAACAGGGTGCGAGAGGTGGCGCAACAGTAGGGTGATTGGAGGATAAAGTTAGAGAAAGGGGGAAACACTATGTAAGCAAAACTGTCAAATGAGACATCCTCATAAGAGACATGGAAATAAACCACGTCTCTTATGACTCATTGGACAATCTGCTGTAAACTCATAAACAACCCACGCCTCCTATGTACATATATAGGAAACATGTGTTGCAAACTCGTGTCCCCTTTTACAAGGGCCTAAAGACATGTTTTAAAAAATGTGTCTCTTATACCGGCTTTGGGGTCAAAACTTAGATGAAATTACCCATCACATCATCCATTATGTTGTGTAATGATTTGATTTCTTTTTTTTGCTGTCACCCCCTCTCTCCCTGCCCCACACAGGCGCCCTCCCATCTTCGTCTACCTATCGCGATCCTCCCAGGCGCGCTAGGGTTCGGCGCCCTGTGTTGCTGCGCCTCTCCTGCACCTCCCTCTGACATAGACCTCCTTACTGTACCTCCCTATGGGCTCCTTGTAACACCCCTGGTGTTAATTAACACTAAAACAAGGTTTAAGCTAAGCTAAGCATGATTCAAAAGAGAAATTAAAGAAATCGAGGAAAAAATTTCAAATTTGAATCAAAAACCAGTTAAATGGAGCAATAAAGAAACTTTGAAAACTTCCTAAAAACTTGAAAAAGTGCAAATAGGAAAGTTGGAGTATAAGTCAAACCAAGAAACTTTCCTTTTCAAACCATAGCCTAAAAATGTCTGGAAGCATCTCAAAATTCAAACCCAAACCTTGGAATTTGAAATTTCCAATTCAAATTCAAAGCTGAAATGGAATCTTAGCCAAATCTCAAGATTTTACCACAGAACATCAAAATCTCCAAAAAGCAAAGTTGTACATCTTCACATTTCTGAACTTTTCCTCTTTGGACACTTTGGCTAATTTTGCCATCTAGTCCCTCAAATTTCAGAAATTCAGTTCAAAACAGGGAATTACCCCCTTTTGAATTACGGCCAAATTCTCAACTTTTTCTCCAAATCTCCAGTGCAGGGACGTGTCTCATGAAATTCTAAACAACTTTCATGTTGGGAGATTTTCGAGCCACGTTCAAAATTTTCGAATTTGAGCCATGCCAATCAGTTGACCTTTGCACCGCTCACGGCGCGCTCACGGGATGCCAGCGCCGCGCCCGCGCGTGCCGCGCTCGCCGCCGGCAGCCTCCTGCCGCCGTCCGGCCTCGACTGAGCCGACAAGTGACATGGCCGGGTGTCCCCGCACGCGGTGCACGCGTCTGGCCAGCTCGCGTGGCCTGAGAAGCACTGTAGCGCTGACTGCGCGCTCGCCGTCGCGTCGCCGCCGCGGACCGCCGGACATTTCCGTCGCCGCCGTTGCCCATCGGTCGCTCGAGCGACTTTTGCGCCCCCGCGTGCTCCTTTTTCCTTCCCCGCGCTGTCTTCTCGCCTCGCCCACGCGCGCCTGCCGCACTGCGCTCGCCTGCGCGCGCGTTGACGCCGGGAAAGGGCGCCAACGGCCGCGGCAGAGCCGCTGTCGCCGCGGCAGCTCACCGAGCTGCCTCAGTCCCCATCTCGTGCTTCCCGAGCACCCTTCCACTCCCCTCTCGCTCCTACTTAAGCCCCCAACAGTTCCCCTCTCGTCCACGCCGGAAAAACCCTCGCCGGAGTTCACAGAGGCGCCGCCGAGCTCGCTCTCGTGGGCAGCCCTCTCCACTGCTCCTCCGGCCAAACCGAGGCTCTCTCGAGCTTCCCCATCCTCCACTGCCACTCTTCGACCAACCCCCGACCCCATTCCGCCACCACCGCCGCCGGCGTAGCTCGCCGGAGTTAACCGAGCTTTCCGCCGCCGCCCGCGCACGTGCACAGCTCGCTACGGTCCTCCTCCGGCCGAACCGAGGGCACCAATAGCTTCCCCGTGCCGCGCCGGTGCTCGCCGACCACTTCCCCGAGCCTCTTCGACCCCAACGTCGCCGGTCGCCGCTCGCCGGAGCAAGCCGAGCCGCCACCGCCGTCGCTGACCTCGTTCCCGGCCATCCCCGACCTCGAGACCTAGCTCAAACGAATCACGGTGAGCCCCTCTCCATTTCCGCCTACTTTCCCGGCCCGGTCTCGCCGCCGTTTGGCCGGCGTAAACACGCCGGCGAGCCCAGGGGCTTAACTGCGTCTTCAACCTCTTTCCAGGGGGCCGAGCGCAAAATGTAGGGACCTCGTTGTAAGAGATTCAAAACTTCCAGGGTTCCTCGCGTAAAATAGATTCTATATTTTAGGTTTAATTCGCTGAGATCTTCAAAAATTCGTAGAAAATCGTAGAAAAATCATAAAAATGCCAAACAAATTTTGTAGTGACCAGTGAATCTAGAAGGCCAATTTCCTCCTTTGCACCTCACTCAGTGGAGCTGTAGATTTTGAAATATAAATTCATTTCAGTTTGAGCACTTTTCATCATAGTTCAAAATCTACACATGCAATGGAGCTAGCCTTGGGATATGTTGTTAGTGTGCTTGTCATTAGCTTAATGCGCAAAGGGTGCACAAAAATTCCCAGTGGATTTAGGGTTATGATTTTCCAAACATATACCCTGCTGTTTTTGCAAAGAAATCACAGAAAATAATCTACTCAGTGAAAAATCACCTCCTTCACACAGGAGCTTAATCAATACATTAGAAACCTTAGAAAAATGAAAATGGTAATTTTTGGACACTTGAAAATGGCTAAATGATTTTTGGTAGTTTAAACATGGTGAAATTCCACAAAAATATTCATAATTCAAAATCACATGCAACCTTGGAGAGGTGTCACTCTTGACATCCTAAGCCACTGTGCCAAGTGGTTTGGAAAAAAACCTTGTATTTATTTTTGTAGGATTTTAGTTTTATTTTAGGCAAAAAGATAAGAATAACTTTAATAAATTATATAAAAATTTTCTTGAGCCAAGTTTTGGGCTAAGCTCCTGCCTTGACATGAGAAAGCCTCTGGTCAAATGGCACCTAAAAATAATAATCCTAAGTTCACCTTTTGAATAATAGAAAAAGGACTTAAATGGAGGAAAAGAAAAGAAAAAGAAAAAGGAAAAGAGAAGAAAAGAAAAAGGAAAAGAGAAGAAAAAGAAAAGAAAAGAGAAAAACCTAAAACTCTAAAATCAAAGTAAAGGTTCAAAATGAAAAGGGTATATTCACTTATAATTAATGTTTATCCTTTCCAATTCTTTAACCAAGATTTAAGCAAACCCTAACTATATTAAATCTCGGTATTTAAGCATTTCATGCATCCGTGTAGATTCGGGTCTCGCCGACGGAGTCTACGAGCTAGTCCCCGCTGCCGAGGAGATCGCCCAGGAGTCCGAGGTGAACGTGGTGCACGTGGATCCGAGCCCCGAGCAGGAGTACCGCTTCGAGCCGGAAGGCAAGCCCCAGAGCATAACCTAACTTTACTTACGCGATTTAATTGATTATATGTTGTGCATTTAAGTTTCAAGGAGTTGAATGAAACCCTAGATTGCATGATCATAGGTTCCTTTGATTGAACACTAGTATGTTAGGTTCGATAGTTGCTATGCTTAAGTACGATAGAAGTCGAGTGTTTTCCGACACTCGCGAGATATAGGAGTTGTATGACTACACATATCAGAAACACTAGAGATGATGGGCGGATGATTGTAGATACCCGTCTATCGATGTTTTAAGTGGAAACATGTGGTACTTTTGTGTCAAGCGTTTGAACGTACCACATACATGCACGGCTTATGGGGCCGGTAAGTCCCGGTACCAGATTGAAGCAGCTAAGGCCGATAGCCATCTCTCCTTGGAAACTTCGTTTTCCCCTGCCGTACACTTGTGGATATATGCGTGAGACTGTGAGTGAAGCAGTAAACCTTTATCCTGAGGAAATGGACCCGGTTCCGAACTGTGGATCGATGAGAAAGGATTGGGGTGTGTTGGCATTTCCAACCATTCCGTATGTGTGGGTTTTCCCTGGCCAGGTAGTAAATTCGGTTCGAACTGTCCGCTTCTCGCGGTTAATGAGACTGCTTGACCGATGTATGACATATTATGAAGTGAAACTTGGAAGGATGCAATCTTTGTATGGAATAATTGTATTGCAAAACTTGATTGTTTCGCTAGGCTCACCTAGAATGGATAGGCTAAAGAAATTAAAATCAAAATGAAGAGATTAGAAAACAGCTTAGTCGCTTTTGGCAAAAGAACCCCACTAGCCAAACAGCCTCTCATCTTAGGAGTCGGTGATGTAGTGATCACCAGTCGGTTAAGTCTTGTTGAGTATAACTAGTATACTCAGCCTTGCTTGTGGTTTAATGTTTTCAGGACCGTCCCCTCAGGAGGTAGCTGCCTCTATGGCTTGGGCCTCCCAGCTTCCTCCTGGTTACAGCATCGAGTGGGAGCCGACCTCTCCCGAGGATCGTGAGGAGTAGCGTCACGGCTGACTTCATCGTGACGATACTATGGATCGTCGCTAGTATCTCGTTTACTTTCCGCTGCATGAACTAAAACTTATTTAGTTATCAATTTGGTTGTAATAACTCTGAACCTTGTTGTAATTTGAATTGTGGAACGATGCGATCTTTGGAACTCACCTTTGAGTGAGCGTATGGACGGACGATCTTCAGTAGCAGTTAGTCGAGCTTGACTCGACGGTCGAATCCGCACTTGGGAACATTTTCGTGTATTAGCACCAATGGAAGGTGGAATATACTTAAGTGGGCCCATTTCTCGGGTGAGATCGCTACACTCCTCCTACCATTGGTGGTGACTTTTCACTCCTCCGTCCTCCCTCCAGCTTCCTCCAAGATGCACAGCTTCCTCCTCCAGGGCGTAGATCTAACAGGAACTTGCTCCCCCAACGCCGAGAAGCAGACGAGCATCACTAAACTCTCCCCCAGCTCATGCTCCTATGCCACACCTCCATGCGCCAGGCTTTCCTACTCAACCCCGTCTCAAGTGCGTGCGCTGCTCCCCTCCATCCTGCTGCTCCTCCCTTTCTCTTTTTTTTTTGTTTTTGTGTTTTAGTTTTCTTTTCAGAATTGTGTTTCCTAAATTTTCTTGTTTTCTTGAAATACTTTGTTTCAAACTTTTGTCACAAAAATAGTTGTGTTCTTGCATTTTTTTAAAAGTTACTTTGAGTTTTGTTTTCATAATTTTGCTAGGTTTCTATCCAGATTTTTGTTACTAGCAAAAGGGTGTCTATCCTAGTGGTTGGAGTAACTAAGTAGCATTTAGCAGACCTGGGTGTAACTCCCTATGGGAGAGAATCAAAGTCTAGAACAAAAATAATAAGAAATAGGTTAGGGTTTCCCTTGCTTATTGTTCCTGTTCCGTCAAAAGTTTTTTTGTTACTAACTATTTTTCTTTGAATTTTTTTAAAATTTTTAGGTTCTAATTTTTTATTATTTTTTTTTTTAAGTCCATGGATATATTTTTTGTATGTGTAAATGTCTGTAAATAATTTTTGTTTGGATGCATTTCAAAATGGAGATTTAATCCTCCCAAATTTATACTAGACAGAATAGGCACGAGGATTTGAGGTTATGGCTTTTTATGAGGATGATGTCCAATAATCAAATTGCACGAAAATTCAGATAGTTGGACACCGATGCGCATAACATCCTGGTCTACATAATTATTTATTTTGAAGTCCAATTAGCGTAAAAAAGATTTACTTCAAACAATCTATGTTATTTGTAAAATGCTCTGATATGCAGCAATTTTGTCTTCATACCAGAAAATAACAGTTGCCTCCCCTCCCCTCCGTGGATCTAGCACGACGGCGGCGTCTCCCCTCCCCTCCGTGGATCCGGTGGCACGCGGGCCTGGCTGAGGGCGTGACGGGGAGGCGGTGCGGGTGCGAGATGGGTTCAGCAAGCTCTATGTGGGCTCGGCAGGTAATTGTTGTGTTTTGTTACCTCATGCTGTGGTGGTAGTGCCTGTTTATATACATTGTTCTTCGTGTAGGTACTATATATTTAGTATTGGGGTCATTTTCTTCTCCATATTAGTTTTTTTTCCCCTTTTTATTTGCATTCTTCTCATCCTTTATTTAAGCACTTCTCTCCAAATCAGCATTGTGGGAGGGCAAGGGTCCTTATGTTTATTTTAGTGGTGGCTTAGATCACAACATACTACTGGCCATGAGAGAATACAAGATCTGGTAGGCACAGACCAACATTAGGGATATGATTTGCTCTATGACCTATTGAACACCATGGCAAACTGAGCCTAATAGAAAATTACTTCCTCTTGAATCAGAACGTGAAGATCTCATTATCTGAGGGAGATAAGGGTTTCCAATGAAGAATAACTTGTTTCCGGCATGCTGTCCCAACAAAGTTTATGCAACGTTAACAATGGTATTTCTTTGGGACCCCCAGACCACCAGCCTCCTACCATTGCAGAGTATATTAGCAGTGATAGTAATATGACTGGACAATCTATCTGTAGCCTCTTGGGTGTCAAAATGTTAAGAATTTCTAATAGCAACTAACTATACAGATCATCCACTCCAAAGTTAAATCTACGATACTCCATCTCCCTACTTGGAAACTACCAAACATCTTCATATTAATCCTACCAAACAATTAACTCTCGAAATGATGTAATATTTAATTGTCATGTTTTCATCGATCCTTGGAAAGATGCATTCGATTAAATTACCAAGGTCATCATCATCCCTAGTATACACTACACAAATCTGGTCTGAAAGACAGAAATCACCAGCATTGTTAACCTCAGTACCACCACAAACATGAATAGATATTCCACAAACCACAGGTTACTCTGCACCCTCATGTTGTGCACCAAGATTAGGTAGCAAATGGAATCCCAAAGGTACGACCACCTCTACAGTTAAGCGACTATCGGAATCCTCGACCACCTATACAGATGACAAGGATTTCCCGCTGAAATTCCACCTGAAGCAGTCTTCCCTCCAAGCAACAGCTTGGACCGATGAATTATATCCCACAGAGCAACCATCCTTCTTTGCTATTGGGCCACATGCACCTGAGAAACACATAGTTTCACATCCTGTGTTGTCGGTTCACAACTGAACCATCAACTTACTCCATCAAAGTCGGTTCTTCTTCTCGAAGCTTCTAATTTTGATCATTAGACGCAAGAATGGTGAAACATGGCATCTTGAGTAATATCCAAATTACCCAAACTGCCCAATGATGCACTTATATTTCCAAGCTCTGGTTGTTTGTTCTTGCACTTCCCATCAGGTAACAGGAGCCCCGGTGATGTTCTGAGTGTTCCACATGACGAGGAACTCATCGAGGTCACTATGGGATGGAAGCAGGATGTCCCTGTTGGAGAAGCAGAGGAGGCACGAGTCGTAGAGGATGGTAGCATCCTTTGTGAATCCTGGAACATGGTGCGATGCAGACGTTGCATATGGAGGCATTGGTATCACCCCGACAGAGTGTGATAGTGTCCGGAACATCACTAACAGAGCCCTTGGCGAAGAGCAGCTCCATGGAGGATTGGAGGAGACGTTGTCGCTGAGCACGGTGGATAGGAGCACGAGGTTTGCATGGTAGGTGAGATGTTATTAGCCACGAAGCTGCTTCTCGAGCTGCAATGGTAGGTTCAGTACTAGATCACCTATTGCGTGATGCCCAGAGGGAAGTGGACAAAGATGACTGTGATCATGGCTTGCTAGCCAATAAGTCAAGCCCTGTGGGGTGTGTTACTTGAAGCAGCAGCCTGTTTGGAGAATTTTCTTTGTGCCAGCCTTCATTGACTTTTTCTGTCCCCCTGCAGCACCACATGATACACATCGGTTTGAAAAAAAAATGAAATCAGTATTTGATCTTTTCTTACTACCGAACGTGTACCTTTGGTTCACTGTGATTTTTTTTTCAAGCGTGACTCGTTTATATCAAAAATCCGCATGGGTCTACTACAGGACGGGCGTGTGCACTATATATGGACCTTACTTTTCGATTGTGTGTGTGGACTTGCTCAGGCGTGACATCCTAATGGACTTGTCAATGGGATCTGTCTCTCAGCTTCTTGGAAATGTTTCTACATGCCAAAAGAAGCTTTGGTAGGAGTTTAATTTCTTCATAGAAGTGGCTATTGTTGTATGCTGGTGTATTTGGACTCACCGGAATTCTATTATTTTTATATATATGGTGCCTCTCTCTTTCACTAGCTGGATAAGATCTTTCAGGGATGAATTTAGCCTTGTGACCCATAGGACTAAACCGAGCCTGAAACAGGAGATGAACATGTGGTTGATATAGTGTAGCAGTAACTTTTGTTTCTTTGGCCCTGGAGCCTTTTAAAATGTAAATGTTAGCGTGATGTATAGGCTCATGGGCCCTGGGTGGATCGGCAGCAGCCCTGCATGGTGCGGCGGCTGCCTCCCCCTGGTTTTGGTTAGTTGGTTATGAATGGCAAGGATTCCCTAGATTAGATCTTTCCTTAGTTAGGGTTAATCCTTGCCTATATGTACTTGCCTTTGGCTCCTCCCATAATCAATCTACTAATTCCCCAGCCATATTCTCTTTCATGGTATCAGAGCACGAGTCTCCTTGTTGTCGAGGAAGTTGCCCTCGATGGCGAGCCAGGCTTCGTGGGTGGTGGCGCGCTGCTCGATCACGTCATCGGCAAGGTCAGGGGTGACCGTGCCGTACAGCCAGGACTTGACGACGGCGTTCATCCGCGTCCAGTCGGGGAGGGCTGAGATGACGGAACTGAGAACGTGTTCCTCCAGCGAGTACTTCGTGACGGCGAGGAGGAACTGTTCGCGCCAGGCTGCGCGGGTTGTGAACGGAGACAGCCTGGGCGTGGAGGTTGAGGACGGCGGCGGCCTCGTGGATGAGCATGGCGTGAGAAACGCCCATGCCATCCTCTAGATCCTTGGGGAGTGGATCCTCAGGGTTGGCCACGGCGTCGGCATCAGCACGGGCCTTGGCGGCCTTGGCCAGGGCGAGGCAGACGCGTTCGGCGGCTGCACCGCGCCTACAGTACCGCCAGGCTTCCCTGCACTCCCACGTGCGGGTACTGCGTTGTCTCCACCACCTGGTCGGCCACTCTCCATGGCCTCACCTGCCGTCCCCTTGCCACAAGCGGTGCCGCCGACATCTCCCGCACTCCCACGTGCGGGCTCCACGCCATGCGCAGCCCCGTCATCTCCGCCCGGTTTCCCCGCACAGCCACGTGCGGCTCCCACCCTGCGTGTCTACTCCAGGCGCCCACGACAGGCCGCCGTCCCTGCAGCACCAACTCGGTGCCCCGGGGTGCTGTTGCTGTTCCTCCGATCGTCAACCAGCACCGCATGACGACTCGGGCCAAGGCCGGTTTTCGAGTACCGGCCAAGGCCCTGTACCTTGCTGCGCCACTGTCTCCGGTTCCGAAGACCTTCCGTAGTGCCCTCGCCGATCCCAATTGGGGGGCTGCTATGGAAGACGAACACACTGCTCTTCTTCAGAATCAGACTTGGGACTTGGTTCCTCGCCCGCGACACGCCAACATCATCACGGGCAAGTGGATTTTCAAGCACAAGTTCTGCGCTGACAGATCTCTTGAGCGCTACAAGGCTCGCTGGTTCCTTCGGGGCTTCACCCAGCGTCCAGGTGTTGACTTTGCTGAGACTTTCAGCCCGGTTGTCTAGCCTGCCACAGTCCGCACGGTGCTCTCTGTGGCTCTCTCCCGCTAGTGGCCGGTACACCAGCTCGACGTCAAGAACACCTTCCTCCACAGCACCTTGACCGAGACCGTGTTTGCAACTCAGCCTTCCAGATTTGAGGATCCCGCTTGGCTCGACTTCATTTGTCGCTTGAACAAGTCGCTCTACGGCCTGAAGCAGGCTCCTCGTGCTTGGTACAGCCGCTTTGCCACCTACCTGGTCTCCCTCGGCTTCGTGGAGGCCAAGTCTGGCACTTCGCTGTTCGTCTACCGCCGTGGCTCTGATACGGCGTACCTGCTTCTCTACATCGATGACATCGTCCTCACCGCCTCCTCGACACATCTCCTGCGGCAGGTCATCTCAGCCCTCCAGCAGGAGTTTGCCATGAAGGATTTAGGCGAACTCCATCACTTTCTCGGGATGCAGGTTCAGCGCCGTGCAGATGGCATGGTTCTCTCTCAGCGCCAGTATATGCTTGATATCTTGGATCGTGCTGGCATGGCCAAGTGCAAACCTTGCACCACGCCCGTCGACACTAGTCCCAAGATCTCCGCCGACTCTGGTGTTCCTGTCACCGACCCTTCTGACTACCGGAGTCTTGCGGGTGCCCTACAGTACCTGACCTTCACACGGCCCAACATCGCCTATGCCGTGCAGTAGCTCTGTCTTCACATGCATGACCCTCGTGAACCTCACCTGACTGCTCTGAAGTGCATCCTCCGGTACATTCGGGGCACTCTGGATCTGGGCCTCCATCTTCGACCGTCGACACAGGATGACTTGGTGGTCTACTTTGATGCTGACTAGGCTGGTTGTCCCGATACCCACAAGTCCACCCTCGGGCTATGCTGTGTTTCTCGGCGATAACTTAGTCTCCTGGTCCTCCAAGCGTCAGAACACCGTGTCTCGCTCCAGTGCTGAGGTTGAGTATCGTGTTGTTGCTAATGGTGTTGCTGAAGCGTCTTGGCTTCGACAACTCCTTCACGAGCTCCACATTCCGCTCCGCCGTGCCACTCTTGTCTACTGCAACAATGTGAGTGCGGTCTACATGTCTTCCAACCCGGTTCAACATCAACGAACGAAGCACATCGAGATCGATCTTCACTTCGTTTGTGAGAAGGTAGCCATGGGTGCCGTGCGGGTTCTTCATGTCCCTACGACATCCCAGTTCGCCGACGTCTTCACGAAGGGACTACCATCTTCTGTGTTCTCCGAGTTTCGGTCCAGTCTGAATGTCCGTGGCTGATCACCGACCTTCAGACTGTGGGGCCGTGTTAGCATGATGTATAGGCTCATGGGCCCTGGGCGGCTGCCTCCCCCTGGTTTTGGTTAGTTGGTTATGAATGGCAAGGATTCCCTAGATTAGATCTTTCCTTAGTTAGGGTTAATCCTTGCCTATATGTACTTGCCTTTGGCTCCTCCCATAATCAATCTACTAATTCCCCAGCCATATTCTCTTTCAGTAAATACTCATTCATATATTATAAAAGTTCCAGTAGGGGCCTCCTCTGCTGTTTCATAAAAACAATAGTGATATACCAACTAAAATTTTGTAATATGAGGAAAATTTTAACCCCTATATGTCAACGAATGAAATCCACCCGTGACTTAATTTATTGGGTGCGTATGATTACTACAATCAATCTCAAGTTCCATTTATCCATTTATTGGGTGCGTATATTTACTAAAATTTTGTAATACGAGAGAAATTTTAACCCCCTATATCTCTTGGAGGTAATCAAATGAGTAGGGTGTGTTTATCCACAGTGATGAGTGTGTTTGAGTGTATGTGGTGTCAAAGCCTGTGCTGTATATGTGTTTCAAAAAGATATAATGTTTATGATTTGCATCTTCATTTTATTCCTAAATCAATTAGAAAGACATCCACAAATTAAACTAAAATAACCAAAATATCTGATCATTAATTTTGTAGCCTCAACTGTTGTTTTATTGACAAAGGATCAATTAGTTATAATCTGTTTTTAACTAGTAGTACCCTTCTATGTCATTATATGAAGTATAACCAACAGCAGACATATTCCATCAAAAGGAGAAACGAGTATTTCAATACATGTTAAGTTATTGGCAAAAAGAAAACATCCTAAATCAGTGACATACCAATGACACACTCACAATCTATGTTAACTTATATTACTATTACACCAGGACATTTAGTAAGTATGTGTAAGTTGCTAGTTTAGACAGATTTATTATATTTTAACTGAAGCATAACATACACATCAAGATTTTTTATTATGTAAAGATCTTGAATGCAGATTTTATATATTTTACAAATAAAGAGTTAGAATATGAGGTAAAACAAGAGCCTTATACATGGTTTCAAATTGACATAGGGAGGAAAAAAATTCTTAAGTTAAATATTAATAAATGATCTGTAGCAAGAGGTGACCTAGTCAAGGTAATTACTGAAAAACTATATGACTTGGGACAACCTTCTTGCATTGTACCACAGGTATACAGTGTCAGATGTAGCATTTTCCTCATATGATCCAAGTTTATATTTTCTTGTACCACAGGTATATAATATCAGATGTAGCATTGTTCCTCATAGGAATAATCTGGTTTCTATCTAGGCAGCAGCAAATTACTAACAAAATTATGTATGCAATGATTGAATGCTACCTGGCTAATTAATCAAGAAAGTAAACATATAACGAATCTGCTTCTAGTGTGCCCTGCATAGGATAGCACGTTCTTCACAAGAAACAAGTTAAAGTCCAACTAAATTCAGAGATAATCAGCTGTTACACTCACATGGACATGTGTTTCTCAGAGAATCACACAATTCTTTAAAAACTACACCTACAGCTTACTTGACCTGCACTATAACGATCGATCAGTGAAGGTGAATGACCACCAAGGTTATGGCAGTTTCGCCGAGATGTGATAAAAAGTAAACAAGATCATACTAGGAAATTCCGTCAGAGCGCAACTCTGTCAGAGCGTCTAATAACTAAATTTACGCCCATGGCTACTTCCTGAGTACTATGACCAAGAATTTGCAAAGAGGTCTAACCACCATGGTTACGACAATTAGAGAGCTAATCATTGAATAAACTGCACACAGACCAAGCATCTCTTAAAGGTGCTAACAAAATGTAAGAGTTATATAGTTGAATCCCCCTTCTGAGATAGGAGCAAAGAAGTTGCATCATTACATATATACAAGGTGTCTGATGATGAACTTTCGTGTGAGAGATCAATGCAAACATTCGTACAAATGCATGACGCAGTGCAGTGTGTGCTGGCCATTGTGTGGAGCGAGGTGATGCGGCCTTGCCTAATGCCTGCCACTTTGCTGGTTCATTTAGTTGATTTGTTGAACGTTGAAGTGCGGTATGTGTTGAACGTCTCACGATTTTGTCTGGATCATTTAGTTGGTTTCGGCAACACATCCAGAAATCTAGACTTGATTTGCTGGTTCATTCTGTTCATCTCATGGTTACAGCTTTTGAAACAGTTTGGGATATTTTGACCATTACATCGTGGCCGGATCTATCTGGATGATGTTAGCAAACTTCCACGCAGCACCACATGCCACATGCAATTTCCATGGAACAAGTCATCTCTTGCTTGTTTGGATGGTCGAAGTACAAAGAGATTAAGAGATCATTACCTTTAATATAATGCTCATGCATGGAAATCCTGATCGCCTGTCAACCTGACATAGCAAAGGAAGCATACGGTCATGCCAACAGGGGCAACAGCCACTCCTCAACATCATATTTTTCTGCAGCATATTATTCTTGCCTGTGAGATTTGCTCTATAGAACTGTATGAAATAACAGTACAACACCAAGAAAGCAGTGGTCCGCGGCCACTAAATTATCTCAAGACTAACAGCACATGCCAACAGGAACAATACATGGACAATTTTCCTTTAAATGTGCTACCACCGGAGAAGAAGGAAATCGATACACGAAGGGTAAATTGGTAGATTACATACAACATCCACCAATAACACTGACTAAATCAAGGAGTTTTACCCTTTTTTATTACAACAAATTATATGTTTTGCAGAAACAAAAGCATCACCACCGGTCTAAAAACACCAAGTCAGAACACAAGATACAGACAGATGCTACACCAATAAAAAGTTTTGCTCCACGACATAACCAGAGACTCAGGAGTTCATTACTATCTCATTATGGTTTCAGCTTCACTTTGAATCACTATCTAATTTTGTTTTATGACTTACTTCAAATTTATCATCCCCTGCAGTAATATCTGCGAAAATCAGGCACTGAAGCAGCAATAAGAGAAGCAGAAACTCAGTCCATTATCATCTTGCAAGATTAAGGTCAGTTCAAAGGCTAGCTGACCCTGGCTGATACTGGGTCCGAGGACATGCCTTTCTCTGGCTCTGCAGTGATCTCAGAAACCTTCTCATTTGCCCACCAGTCAGACCCCATGTTTGCCTCCGAATCAGTAGATTCAATGTTGTTGAACTTAAACTCCCTAGCCTGGCGAAGGGACAAGGACCGCCTTACTTTCTCAGGCAGGTCATGGTACATCTCATCATGCACCCCCGCCCTTGTATGGTTAGAATCCCTCTTGTGGTCGCCACTGCTGGTGGGTGCAAAATGAAAAGAAGCTGTGGCAGAATCCCTAGAAATAGCACTTTTCTTCTCTAGGCAGCGCACGACGCCTTCGACCGTCAACTCAAATGACACCCGGTGATTCATAGCATGATCGTTGGGCTGAAGGCGGGCAGAGAAATCTGCTATTGGAACACCATCTGTAATGTCTCCATCAAAAGGACAGTCGCCATTGCGCATATGGTGATGTATCAAATTCTGTGTTGCATCACCCTCTCCATCCAATATCTTTGTTGTGTCAGGGTCAGGGAATGGGGAGTAAGTGCCACAAAAACCTAAGCTTGGAGATATAGAGTGGGTTATTGGGCTGTCTGGGTAATTTGGATATGCCTGAAGATCACCACTT
This sequence comes from Digitaria exilis, assembly GCA_015342445.1. Classification (NCBI taxonomy): domain Eukaryota; kingdom Viridiplantae; phylum Streptophyta; class Magnoliopsida; order Poales; family Poaceae; genus Digitaria; species Digitaria exilis. The sequence continues at coordinate 54,085 of JACEFO010002708.1, forward strand.
TTGTTGTTGTTGATCGAAGTCAGAATCTCTGCATAAGGGACCTCAGGAGAAGAAGGGGTTTTCAAATGGACAGACTCCGGTGGAGGGGTGAATGGAGTAGTTGATGGTTCAGTTGAGTCCGAGAACACAGGAGGTGAAACTAGTTGTGTCTCATATGCATATGGTCCAATAGCAAACATGGATGGTGTCCCAGTTGGGGATGGGGAGTTTGGCGATTGTACATTAGATGTAGGATCTGATTGGAGCAAAGAGGCTGGGGAGGATGGAGGAGCCACAAATGGAAACACAGGAGGCGCTGGGTTTTCTGGAATTTCTGATGTGGTTGCATTTGTCCTATGATGCATGGGTTCTGGGACAAGTGCAGCAGGATTGATGCTATGGCCATTCTGCTGAGAACCAAAGCAGAAGTACACTCTCAGCCGATCAGTCCATTTCCTTCGCTGCAAAATAAATAAATAAATAACAGTTAGCAAGAAGGAAAAGCATATTGCTGGTGATGTACGATCAAGAATCAGGCATGAGATGAGTTTTCTTCTCACCACAAAATTCAACAATAAATATAACAATTCATACATATAAATAGGTGTTCAGCACATATAAGACAAATAAGTTCTTGGTGTCTCAATAAAACATGCAAAATCTATAGTCGCAGATACCCTTAAAAGTGAAGCAAATGAAAACACCAAAGCTAACAGAAGTTACACACAGAAATCTCATGTGGACGGAGAAGGAGAAAAACAGGGAACCATGTTTGTGGCTAGGGAATAGGGATATAAAACATGTTATTTGAAGACATTCTAAAACTCGATCTTTTTTCTCTATAGAGCATTAATTGATAAAATATAAATGAAAGTTGCCATCATTAATTAAGAATCAGGTTACTTGTGGCATCATAAAAAATGAAGATTTAATAGAGGAACTTAATCGCAGTGACTACATCGGTCCTGCAAGGCACAGTTCATGAAGGCTTGTAGACCAAGAATAACAGGTTCCAATCAAAGCGCCATACCTCTCTGTTATAGATGGTGCTCTTGAGTGTTGATCTATTATTTATCTCTATCTCTAGTTTTCCCACCAGCTTTGTGATTCTATTGTTTTTATCCCCAAACTTAGATTCCTCTTTATTTTCAGTACATGCTGGTTTCATGTATCTATTTATCTTTGTATAACATTAGTTCTGGAACTAATTAATACTACATAATATATAACAACATTCATTCAATAAAACCCATGTCTAAGGTCAGGGATAACAAAATATAAGCAGATAGCTGGTGTTAAAAGTAGAGATAGAAATAAACAGACCAACATTCAAGATCTGCATCTATACCAATAAGAACACAAGTACTACATAATTACAAACCATGCCTATCATTCATTCGCTTTCTTACCATGAAAATCAGAAGGGCATTCATTTAGTTGGACAAAAATAACTCCAAGCCAAGTTTTGTCAACATTGGATTCCCATCTTAACAATATAACTAACTGCGGCAAGACAAATCAAAAGTCTACCGCAAGAATCGCTCTTACACATGTTGCATGAGATGTAAGAACAAACCAAAGAATTAAAGAAGATACCAAAATGCAGTTCTAGAAATAAATGGAAAGTATTTGAATTATATAACTCAAAACCCCTAGTAGAAAAATAAAATTGAAGTACTTGGCTGACAGCCTACACATATCAATTTTATAAATTTACTCTATAAATTCGAAAATTTTTATTGATGACCAAATCCGAAAACTCAGATTGCATAATAATTTTAAAAGTATACTGCAAATTGTGTGAGATGTATTTATTTCTGGCAGTGGCACCACATATATAAGGATAAACAAACAAGCAACCACATATGTTTTTACCACTTTGCAATCATAAAAGGAATCTCCGACAAAAAAATATAAAGGGCATCAATCACGTTGATAAAGAAAGGAATATAATCATGCAGTAAGGTGTTGAAGTACAAACCAGCTCTGGGGGAGGTTGTGTGCGGCCCTCCGCTGAGACAATAGCGGCAGCCGCTGCATTCACTATGTCAATACTGTTGGGTACAGGTCGCATGTCACCCCCATTCTGCATGTCTGTCTTAGAAATGGAGCAAGAACACCTAGGAGATCCAAGCTTTTACACTGGAAGAAGCATGATCAGATCTGAACAACCAAGTAGATGTCCTTGACAGATCACTGCCACTAGATCCAGAGGGCCAAATCAGCCTGCAGGATTGGAGGTTATGTGTTAAGCAAGAGGATCAGAATTATCCAGTAAATGTATAATAACTAGAGATGCAAATCATACAAAACTTGGATGAAAGAGAACAACGTGGGAATTCTCATGGATAAAAGAAACCTATGAATATGACAATCTTTTGTAAAGAATTGAAGGCAGTAAATCTAATACAGGTATATGCTTATAAATCTGTTAGATCTAAATAAAATTATCTTGCATTAGGGTTTCGAGGATGGATATAGGCTTTGACAACCAAAGAGATGTGGATGGCATGTAGAAGGACGTACCTAGTGGATACTCATAATCTTTGGCATTGGGCCCAATTTGAAGATCTGTAGTTGGCTGTCTATTAGTTGTCGTCCTCCCAACGTCACTAAGAGAGCGAGAGAGAGGATGGAGAGAGAGAGAGAGGGATGGAGAAACAAGGCAAACTTGTTTAATAAAGCCATTCCTAGCTGGTATCCATATGATTAATTAACTACCACAAAAGCAAAAGTCTGATGTGGCAAGAAATTAATGAGTGGAGAGAGAGAGGAGGGATGGGAGAAAAACAAGGAAAAGTTGTTGAATAAAGCCATTCCTAGTTTGTATTCATATGATTAATTAACTGCCATAAAAGAAAAAGTCTGATGTGGCAAGAAAATTAATAGAGAGAGAGAGAGGGAGAGAGAGAGGATAAGGGTGATGGGAGAAACGAGGGAAACATGTTGAATAAGTGCAGTCCTAGCTGGTGTCCATATTATTGATTAAACTACCATAAAAGCAAAAGTTTGATGTGGCAAAAAAATTAATGAGAGAGAGAGAGAGAGCAAAACAGCAACAAATCATTTTGCGTGTGTATGATACCTTTTCAGCTTTGTATCCAAAGCATAGAGACAAGAGTGAGCATGTGTTGGGCAGCCCTGGCATTTCATCCCTCATGAGTTTTGTGGGGCCCAACATGTGACCCTAGTGAGTCCTTGTTTCCTCTCCGTAGATCCTCGACACGGGCTTGCCCTGGCATTTCAAGACAAGTAAAATGGAGAGAAAATCTGGTGACTTGAGCTGTTGGCCTTGTATGTTCTGCATAGAAGTTTGAAGCATAGGAAGGGTGCTGCTCTGTCACTTTCCTCGACGAAGAGAAAAGTAAATAAGAGAAAGGAGGTGTGTTGATATGGTTCTTGGCCATGGGAGAGAAGGAGCTATGTTGATTCTGCTATTTGCTTCTTGTCAGGGAGTGGGACGAGAGAGGTGGCACAACAGCTACAGGGGTTAGAGGAAAACATTAGAGAAAGCGGGATAAAGCTAGCTAGTCTGATCTTCAGGGAGGATTGAGAGTAGGCAGAAGAGTTGTTGCTTGATTGCATGTTCAGAGAGTAGAAGAATAGAAGAAGCTAGCACTGGTTCTCCTCGCGTGGTTCACCACCATATGCACTATGCAAGAGTGGAGGGATTGAAAAGGGGAGTGACAGACGGATAGAGTAAGGAGGGAGGGAGAGAGAGAGGTGGGTTGTATCCGTAGCTTATTCACCTGCGCTTTCTTCTTCCATGGCCGAAGTACACAATGCCTCTGACCATGTGTATCCCTATTACTTCCAGGAAAAAGAGACTATTCTCACTGAACCCTCGCTCATCGCCATCTTTTGTGCTCACGTGTGTGCTCCCCACCGTGTTCAGTGCTCACTGTTTGGCAATCAAGGGCCAGTTCTATCACCACGACCTGAGCCAGAAGATAGAGGCCATGAATTAGATGAGACAGAGTGGGATGAAGGTAAATTTGTTATGGGCCCACATTAACTAAACTTTACGTTGGAGCTTATAGTTCACAATGTCATGTCCGACTGACTTGATAATATAGAAACTGCTCGTATAAACTATAAGTTAGGATTACCCTCAGCGGTTGACCACTAGCACGAAAACCGCGGGTCTCTGAGGCGAGTCCGTGTGTTTCATAAGGGGCCTGTCTCCATGTCCCTGTGTGACATAGGTCTAGAGCAACAACCCAGTTAGTGGCCGTGAGACAATTTTTGGTGGCAACGGCGGGCATTCTCGTGCATGTTTGCAGCCCTGGTGGAAGGGTTGGTGACGGGTATAGAAACCCCGGGTTCCCTAAGCAAGCAAGACTCTTACTAGGACCCCTTGTCCTACTAGGACTCCTCAATTGTAACCGACTAGGAGACTTACCATGTAAACCTTGCCCCCTGGGATATATAAAGAGGGCTGGGGTCCCTAGATTAGACCATGGAGCAACACTGTCAGGCATTGCATCACATGAATCAATACAAGATACACCAAACAAGACGTAGGGTATTACGCATATTGCGGCCTGAACCTGTCTAAATCGTCTCTTGACACCTTCGGTTCTTGATTCTCGACGACTTCTTCCTAAACCCTTCTCTCGGGGTATCCCCTCAAGAACCTTGTCAGCATAAATCACCGACACTTTGGCGCCGTCCGTGGGATATGCGTCAAGAATCCGCTGTTGAATTCGAAGGACCACACATCATCAAAATCGATCTACTTCCTGGCGCTGTGTGACGATTATCAGATTTGCTGACCAGCGCGCCTCATCGTGATCTGACGTCAAGACACATGACGGAATTATTTCCGTGTTCCTTGGTCGGAGCAGTTCGCAACGGATCAGGATTCCGCCGGCATCGACCTGACTATTGATCGGGTTCGCATCGGGCTACACAAAAATCGTTGGAGCCGTGTCCGAACCACCAAGGGCAATAGCAAGCAATTAAGATTTGGCTGCGGCACGTGCGTACATGGCATGTTTGTTCTGTATGCCCTGAAAAATCAGTTGGATGTCTTGCTGTGTACTCCTACGCACGTCAAGCTACCACAAGAAGGCAAGGACTCCACACGAGATCGTCAGGACTACTGCGCTGCATGCCGCCGTGGATCTCAATTGCTGCAGGGCCTGCCACGTTGTTGAAGGTCTATTTCAGAGGCACCAGTCATCTGGATCAATAAGTAGTCGGAAACAACTCTGACTAGTCGGGTTCTTCGACGACCGCCACGACTTCATCGACAAATCATCCACGAATCAAGCTAAGTCACATGTTTTAATTATTTTTTCTTATTTTTATCTCGCATCTACAAGCGGATATCTTCATGCGGGATCTACGCGCTCGTTGATTCGTCTTTGCGCAATGCGCAATATCTTGTCGATTCGTCAACAAGATTGAATAAATTTAAGTTTTTTAAGTATTCTTCAACATCTGCTACATAATATTTTTATTTTTGCAGACCAAGCTTTGGCGCACCATAGTAGTTCCGCGCACTTTCGTGCTCGGGGGCTGATGCAAGCTGGGTTTTTTTTCAACAAAGAACTCAGACCACGATGCCAACCGAGTTCTTTTTTCAACAAAGAACTCGGACCATGACTCTAGCCGAGTGCTTTTTTCAACAAAGTACTCGGAAATCTTCTTCGAATCCTGGAGTCAAGATCCTTCAGCATATCGAATCCCGAAGGTTACGTCTGGGTTCAAATCCTGCGGGTATATCGTCAAAGATTCTTTAGCATTTTTTGGTTAATATCAAATCCCGAAGGTTACGTCTAGGTTCAAAAGAACTCGGATTCTTCATTGAAGATCCTCGAATTTCTTCTTCAAAGCAAAACGAGGCTCGGGGGCTATCCAATTGGGTGCACCTAACTGGTGCACACCAATAAGATTCTCCAAGAAGTTCTTGAGCACCTCAAAGTCTTCGTACAACCAATCTGAGAGAACTCGGGTGACTTCAAAACAACTAAGCGATATTCCAAGACTCACAATAAGGTTGTACTTGAGGTAATGTAGCGCTCGGGGCCTTGACGGGTATAGAAACCCCAGGACTCCTACTAGGACACCTTGTCCTACTAGGACTACTCAATTGTAATTGACTATGATACTTACCATGTAACCTTACCCCTAGGATATATAAAAGAGGGCAGGGGTCCCTAGATTAGACCATCGAACAACGCCGTCAGGTATTGTATCGAACAACGCCGTCAGGCATTGTATCGAGCAACGCCATCACGCATTGCATCACACAACATCTATACAAGATACACCATACAGGACATAGGGCATTACGCGTATTGCGGCCTGAACCTATCTAAATCGTGTCTTGTCACCTTCGATTCTAGATTCTCGACGACTTGTCCTCAAACCCTTCTTTCGGGGCACCCCTCGAGAACCTAGTCAGCATAAATCGCCGACGGGTATAGAAACCCCGGGACTCCTACTAGGACACCTTGTCCTACTAGGACTCCTCAATTGTAATTGACTAGGATACTTACCATGTAACCTTGCCCCCTATATGATATAAAGGAGGGCAGGGGTCCCTAGATTAGATCATCGAACAACGCCGTCAGGCATTGTATCGAGCAACGCCGTCAGGCATTGCATCACACAACATCTATACAAGATACACCATACAAGACGTAGGGTATTACGCGTATTGCGGCCTGAACATGTCTAAATCGTCTCTTGTCACCTTTGATTCTAGATTCTCGACAACTTCTCCGCAAACCCTTCTCTCGGAGCACCCCCCTCGAGAACCTAGTCAGCATAAATCGCCAACACTTTGGCGCCGTCCGTGGGGATATGCGTTGAGAATCCGCTGCTGAATTCGAAGGACCACATTTTCAAAATCGATCTACTTGTACACGGCGTGATGGATGTCAGGCTATAACTAACCAGCAGCTCGCCGTGTTCCGGCGTCAAGACTCAAGATGGAATTCGCTCCGTGTTCATCTGACCCCATATGCGAATCCGATTGCAGCAGCCACGCGTCCTGTAGCACCATGACGTCGAACGTCGCCTGGCGGCCAGTGATCCAGGCGTTAGGTGGCGGTTCCTGTATTCCTGTTCTCTGCCCTCGAGTCCGACGCGGAGCAGAAGAAATCAAGCCGTGTCCGATGCATCAAGGGACAAAAACAAGAAAAGGAAAATTGGGTTGGGCCAGCACATATATTCCGTTCGGCTCAAAATTCAGTTGGTTAATTGAGCTACGTGCACACCAAGAAAGCCACCTGAGATATGGATCTCTAGCACGTTCTGCTATAAGTATGCGATACCTACGACGAACACTTCAATTCCTCCAAAGCATTCTTCTCATCAACGCACGGTTGGTGTCCACGACTGCTCGCCTGCGTGGAGTACTGGTGACCTCGACTACTTGGCGCGACATCAACTCGCCGCCACTAGCTTCGACTACCCGGCTCATCTCGAAAACAACTCGGGAACGATTCATCCGCAACAACCCAAATCATCCCGAAACGACTCAGAAACTGGTCCATGATGACTCGCAATCAATTCTGACTAGTCCGGCTTCATCGACAACCGTCGCGGCTTCATCAACGGCCGTCACGGTTTCATCAACAATCGTCCACGAATCAAGCTAAGTCACATGTTTTAATTATTTTTTCTTATTTTTTATCTTGCATCTACAAGTGGATATCTTCATGTGCGATCCACGCTTTCGTCGATTTCTTCATGCGCGTTTCGTGCTTTCGTCAACTTCTTCGGTGTGATATGTTTTATCTCTAAAGTCCAGTGTTTCGAGAGTTTTTGTCTGACGATGCAAACCGTGTCTTTTCCAAGCCGATGTGTTATTGACCAGGGTATCGTGGGGGGCACGGATAGTGGGACTAACTACTTGGACCTACGATCTTGAAAAGATACAGACACAAACACAATCTCATATTGAGATACTTCGCGCAATTTGCGCTCTCGTCGACTTCTTCATGCGGGATCTACGCGCTCATCGATTTTGTCTTTGTGCAATGCGCAATATCTTGTCGATTCGTCGACAAGATTGAATAAATTTCAGTTTTTCAAATATTCTTCAACATTTGCTACATAATATTTTTATTTTTGCAGACCAAGCTTCAGCACACCATCGCAGTTCCGCGCACTTTCGTCCTCGGGGGCTGATGTAAGTCGGGTTCTTTTTTCAACAAAGAACTCGGACCACGGCGCCAGCTGGGTTCTTTTTTCAACAAAGAACTCGGACCTTGACGCTAGCCGAGTACTTTTTTCAGCAAAGTACTCGGACATCTTCGCTTCAACGATGTTACTTCAAATCTTCTTCAAAATCCTGGAGTCCAAATCCTTAATTTGATTTATTAAATCGGATCAAGGCTCGGGGGCTGCGGGTATATCGTCAAAGATTCTTCAGAATTTTTCGGTTAATACCGAGTCTCGGAGGTTACGTCTAGGTTCAAAAGAATCCGGATCCTTCGTTAAAGACCCTCGAATTTCTTCTTCAAAGTAAAATGAGGCTCGGGGGCTACCTAATTGGGTGCACCTAACTGGTGCACACCAATAAGATTCTCCAAGAAGTTTTTGAGCACCTCAAAGTCTTCGTACAACCAAGCTTAGAGAACTCGGATGACTTCAGAACAACTCGGCGATATTCCAAGACTCACAACAAGGTTGTACTTCAGGCAATGAAGCGCTCGGGCGCTTGATGGGTATAGAAACCCTGGGTTCCCTAAGCAAGCAAGACTCCTACTAGGACACCTTGTCCTACTAGGACTCCTCAATTGTAACCGACTAGGAGACTTACCATGTAAACCTTGCCCCCTGAGATATATAAAGAAGTGCAGGGGTCCCTAGATTAGACCATGGAGCAACGCTGTCAGGCATTGCATCACATACATCAATACAAGATACACCAAACATGACGTAGGGTATTACGCATATTGCGGCCTGAACCTGTCTAAATCGTCTCTTGACACCTTCGGTTCTTGATTCTCAAGGACTTCTCCCTAAACCCTTCTCTCGGGGTATCTCCTCAAGAACCTTGTCAGCATAAATCACCGACAGTCGGCATACTCAGTGACTCTCTACGTAGCAGCATCACCAACAATGTAGCATGTGGGGCATAGATCTCCTATCTGTTCTCCTTAAGTCTTGGTGAAGTTAGCTCCACCCATAGTGAAGAGTGCAGAGTGTGGTGCTAGGCACAACAGCATGGCTTGGTGAGGCAAGCAATGCCATGATGGATCTATACAATGCCAAATCATCTTTTTTCTTTTTGCATTTTTTTCTATTTGTTTCTAATTTTTTGGATTTTTCTTAGTTGCTCGACTATAGAGGCAGGTGATGTATGATGTATCAGAGGCGGTAAGGACATTGTTGGAGCAAGGTGGTGAGGGATATATAGTGGAAGGTGGTAATAGCGGGAGCATATGGGACAAAAAGGTTAACATTGTGCAATGGAAGGCGGAGGTAGGCGAAAAGGAGTTGTATGACTCACGATGAGGATGAGCAGACTCTGAGAGGAAGACAAAAGAATTATATCAGAGAAAGGAAAGTGAATCCGAAAGGGGTGATTCAGGAAAAAAATATCAGAATGGATTGATAGGGTGATACTTCCTGGAAATTAAATGGAAGGGTGAGGGGAACTGAGTGACGTGGATAGGGGAACAAGAGCCAACGTTGGTAGTTATGAAGGGATCAGCATGATACGAGAGCTGGAGACATGGAATCCAAAAATAGAAATGGGTCCATGTGTGTTGATACCGAAAAGAGAACGGAATGATGTCGGAGATTGGACGTGAAAATTTTAGGGTCCGCTTGGTTGGTGCGATGAGCTAAAATGGAGTCATTCCATGCCAAATTCTCTAGTGTTTGGTTGGTGGACTAAAGGAACATTGACATCTCAAACAATGAATATTTCTTACCAAATCAGGAGGGACGTACTGGTCCTAATAAAAGATCGCCAAATGAGTCCGTCTTAGTTGGAAGGCGATAGGTTGTGTTACAGCCATATGTGGATATGATTCCTGGCAAGTGAAGCTTGAAACGTGGTGAGAGTGTTGGCTTTGGGCAGATGAGGCTCTTGCACGATATGGCTCTTGCACGATATGGCTCTTGATAAGGGATGATAGGGCTACGCATCGGCCCGGCGAGCTCATGGAGAAACAGCGGAGCTCGAGCTGCTGAGAGACAGTGGTAGCAGCTCGCCAGCCGAGATGCGGTATAGGCAGGATATTGGGATGAAGGCAATGCCTAACTGGTAGCTGGAAGGGAGGTGACAGCCTCCGTAGTGTCAGCGTTTTAAGCTTTGATGGATTTTCATTTTTTGGGGAGAGGGGTCTCATTATTGCTTTGATGGACATTCATTAGGTAGCTTTATATTTAATTATCTTTACTTGATCATATTGCAGCTTGAGCCACTAGATCATGGTAGTGGTGACCCGGTGGACTTATAATTTATAAAGTATACTTTATATGTGCTCATGGTAGCGGTGACACGTGGACTTACAGAACTGCCATAGAGTGCGTAGATGATGTTTTCTTGAACACGCATGCATATGACTTTTTAGGCATTTTCTTGGAGACCTTATATATAGCGCATTTCCCTTGTATACCTCTTTGAGGCATTTCTATAGGTCTTACATAGACGTTTGAAGTTTGGGTTAATTGGATTCGTGGCTTTACAACTTTGACCGATATGAGTTCTACCATTACAAATCACCTATTTGTAAACATACCATACAATTCAGTGAAAGGGCAAACCATGCTATTTTATACGTCTTCAACCAAGTGCATATATTTCCGTATAGCCAAAACTGCCATTGATACGCCTCATCTCTCCCTCCTCACTAACGCACGGGACCTACACTTTATCTTCTTCCTCCCTCCTTCTTCCCCCCCCCCCGAGCACGGCTAGTGGTTGCCACCTCCTCCACCATGGCCGGCATCATTGACACCTCTTCCGTCCACCCCACGCATGCGCTCACCGGCCCCATGCTATCGTCTTCCAGTCTGTGCGCGCTTCCGCTCACCGGCCCACGCCTCCGCCAATCCGCCTATGCCTCCACCTGCATCTCAGGTCGCCTGACATCGCTCCCACGCCCCTTCCTCTCTGCTGCCGGCCGCCTCCCGTGCCTCTTCTCCTCCCCATACGGCCGGTGCTGCCGTCTCCACCTGTGCCACGCCCAGAGCCCCGACGAGCTCCTCTTCCACCTTGGTGCACGGAGCTCTTGGTCATGGGATGAGCCGTGGGCGCCGACGCCGTTGACTGTGCCACTGTCACCACCTCCCCCGCAGCGTAGTCCGCCTCCACCCGCACGTTATGGACCTCGCATCCCGTTCCTCATCACCCTCCTCCCCTTCGTGCCCCTTCTCAGCACCCAACTTCCACTTCATGGACCACCACCACAGCATGGCCGGCAACGACGAGGAGCAGCACACATTCCTCTGCAGCCATGGCGGCAAGGTGTTGACGACGGGGTGTGCCAGTAAGAAGGATATATTGTGGAAGGGATGAACACACATGGGCCCCACATGTCAATGAGTGATGAAAGAGAGTTTGTATAGGGTTATTTTAGTCTAGAAAATACAAAAGGTTTTGTGTGGGTCCAACCGTGAGAAAGATGTAGAAAATGGCATGTTTTAGAAAACTTCAAAATTGTAATGGTATGGTTACGAATAGGTGAATTGTAATAGTAGAACTCAGATAAGACAAAGTTGCAATGGCACGAATCCAATTAACTCTTGAAGTTTCCTTGTCTTAGCATAATAGCATCTCTAGTACGTGTAGTGCACCCTTTGTGGCCTTTCTAATATTTTATGGGTTTGCAAGCAAGCAACCGAATGTTCAGTTCTAGGAGCATAAACATTTCGCAAGCAAGTGCATGGAGCACATGTAGTTTGTTCTGGATTGATAAATACTGAACTGTCGTTCTTTTGTTGTACTAAAGCTTCAATCAATGTCATAGTGAATCGGCATGAACAGATTGATGACATAATTATAACTATGGATGAATGGATGAAATAATAGTTCTCAAATTGACAGACACTAAATATTGAGCGGCAATCTCATTTTCACATCAATTTTCAACTCAATTCAACAATCTGTTCCAACATGTCTGCTTAAGCTCTGAAGCTCGACTTTTGAAGTTTCTGTCATTGCGCCCTCCTGCAAGAAGTTCATGTAAAGTGCAGGTTGCTCTTTCTCTTGCAGTGGTGCAAGTTAGAAGCACCAGTTGCGGCGGTGGTGGCAACCTTGCCATCGGAACCCTAAACCACTCGGCGATGCTGGATACTAGGGTCCAGGCAATGGGAGCGAGGCACAACACTGGGCAGCGGTGTACGATGATGAGTGAGACATGACATTAGAGGATTTATTTGTAGGTGGCGGAGCTGTTTGTTCTTAGCAAACAGATGTGATACTCTCGTATGGCCAACATGAGCCGAACTAGACCAATTAACTTGTTTCTGGAGGTACCAGCCCATTGGATGCCGATGTAGTTTCGAGAACTTCACAGTAGAGAAATGTGCGTCCCGTTGATCTTTGAATTAGTGGACGAATGTGCGTTTTTCCTCTAGCATGAGTGTGAAGCAGATCGAGACTAGCGCACACAATCCAATGTTTTGAAATTTCATTTCAATACTCTGATCCCTGCAGCCTCCCTCCCTTAGGATGAGATGACGAAATCAAGGCCTTGCTTAGTTGGAGAAGTTGGAGAAAGTTAGATGTGTAAATAGTGCATTGGTAAGTGTGTCTGTGAGAGAAGATGTGACTCGATGTGACTGGAAAGTTGGTGGAAGTTGGCGAATTCGCCTCACCTTTATCTTCACAAGAAAATTCCTGTGTACGTCACCAGATTCTGTACAAGACTAAACATATTGGTATCATATATTATTTATATATGCATGCACTGCCAGAAGAAACGTGATCTATATCGATCCATCCTTTCAAGCACACCTTTTGGTATGTCGATCCATCCTTTTTTTTTACGAAGGAGTTGTTCCGGAAGGCGAGCTTAATGCTAGAGGTCATCGTCTTGGATCATGCCAATCGAGGATGGAAACATAATAATAGATTGGCTCAATTTTAATTCCTCTATTAGGCTTTTGTTCCCTTGCGTTAACAGCAATTAAAGCTGAGATGTCAAATTTTGTAATAATTGGGCTGTGTACATTTGTAGAGGCCGGATTGTTTCCTTTATCTAAAAAAAAGAGAAATCCTTTTTAGTCCCAGTTTCTAATCCCCTTTAGTCTCTGTTTTGGAACTCCATATTTGGACTTGAACCTAAGATATCTTACCTTGCCTATAAATTTCTTGACAATCCACCTACGCAGCACATGCAACTTGTGTTGGGGCGCTCTCCTTTTGAATTAACCCGAGATGACCCTTTAGTCTAGGTTAGTAACGCCAACTAGGGTCTGTGTTGGGAACCCCAGCGGAGACTAAAAGGTGGACATTAGTCCCAGTTGGTATTACCAACTGGGACTTAAATTTTAGTCAGGGTAATAACATGAACCGGGATTAATATTTTTCACCTTTTAAAATGCCTCGAAAAGCCCCACTTTTAGAACCATGAAGGTTATATTTTTATCGGGACTAATCTGAGATTTTCTACAATTGATGTAGCATGATTAAAATGCATTAACAAAAGTATCCAAGTCCAAAGACTGACCAATTAAAACAACAACAATAACCCGAAATTAGGTCAAATTTGGCAAGGCACCAGATTCTCCGGCAGAAGGAAGAATCTTATCCCTGTTCATTTGCATGTAATTCTTTTTATAAAAAAAATCATGTGGCGGAAACCATTGGCCGGCGCACACTTGATTGATAGAATGATAGGCTACCAATGAATTAGGTGATGCTTAGAATTCAACTGGGTCCCACTCATTAGGCAGCAAGTGAAGTCAACTCAGTACCATGAACACGGCACAATAGGACAAGAGTCACAGGATTGTATTGCACCGAATTTCCTGCATTTTAAAAACAGATTGTTGATGCCATTAGATTGCTGAGAAGCGATCTTACGATTATGACGTCAAGGAATGTGCTTGATTGGTGGTTGCTTTATTATTCTTCGGTTATCATTGAGTCTGGGCATTCATTCAAAAGTTGAATTCCAGGTCAAAATCTTGGTTAGGCTTATCTAGGCCTTTTCGGTAAGATGGTTCATGTGTACAACTAAAGGTTTTTACCACAACATTTTAAACAAAGTTTTTAAATAGACATTCCTCTAGTTCCTTTGCGAAATGACATTGACAAGCAACTATTAATAATCCATTGTGTATGGAATATCATTTTTTTGTACCATTTTTCATATCAAAACTGAAATTCCACCACCTCTGTACATATATCCACCCTTATGAAAGGAGCCCGGGTCGGCGGCCTCCCAGGGGGTCTACGTCAGTAAAATGTTTTTCACCGTTCGATTGAGTTTTTACGGTCCTCCTCTACCAGAGCACGCAATGGCAACGAAACATCGAGAGATCGCACGATTCGCAACCTCGCGTTTTCTCCTGTCTCCTCCTGCGTCGCCGCCTTTGCTGCAGCACATTGCCGTGGCTCTCCGCCTCACCTCTGTCCGTGCGGTTCTGGAAGGCCAGGAACCCGCTGCCTCCAAGCCCCGTGATCGGCGTTAGACGAGCTCACGACCAGGAGAGCCGGCGCTGGCGACCTAAACCTCTGCACCATGAACTCGGAGGCTCATTCGTACGCGATCCCAATGGCTCAGGAGCGGGTGAGCTTGGCGGTCGGGTTGGGCTAGCCGGAGCTCTGCCGCCACCAAGCCTTGTTGCCGGCGATGGTCGAACAGTGCTGAGCGACCAGGAGGGCCACTGCTGCCCCGGCGCTGCTGCGCGAGCAGATCTCCGCCCCGGCGCGAGCGAGCACAGAGACCCCTGCGTTGGCGAGCGTGTGCTTGTCCCCGGCGAGCACGACGGCCGCCGCATGTGAGCAGGAGCCAGGAGCCGAGCTAGTGATTGACAGTGAGGGAGAAAAAAAAATCAAGCACGACAAGCAGGAAGGTTGGGGACAGAGTAAGAGAAGATATCACGGATGAATGGGCATAAAAAAATGATCCTCAACCTACCTGCTTTAATCATGTATCAGGCGAATTTATTTTAATAGATCGGGGGATTAAGCCTGTGGATCTTATGCTCATCTTCCTACTAACCATGGAGCTCTAGATCCAGGTGACGATGGGTTCCCGGCTCCACTACTGCAGCCACGTCAAGAGTCAAGACTGATTACAGACACGCCGTCTCCAAAGTTGTGCTGGTAAATAACACGCACCAGCTGCCTGCAGGGTTCTTCCCCATTCTTCGATTGTTTTTCGTGTAAGCATTTTTACTTAATGGTGATTATTGAACCAATGTTGGAATGAAATAGATCCTTGTTGGAATGAAATAGATCTTACTACTATTTAAGACGAATGCTATTTCTTTCCACTAAGGCTACACAGTTCAGCAGTAATTTAATTTCAGAGATGCACAACATGGCGACATGTATTTTTTTTAAAACACAATCAGGTAGCTCATGAATTGCATTATTCACTTCACACATATCAAGAATCAAGATAATTTTGGTGTCCCCGGTTAGGGTTCCTCTAACTTACCTTTCAAATAGGTCGTCTGCAGCTATTAGAACCAACATTCATAATGCATTGATTTATGATACACTGTCACTAAATCATAGAAATTTGGTAATGGTCAAACGTGCATGTGCGATTGCATAAGAAGATTGGCACTATAGTATGTGATTATGACCATGTCTATTACTCTATTATGCCTTGCCTTCAACTACCTGGTGATTTCATATTACCATGTTTCAGAATCAGTGCATCCATGTAACAGATGATATTGTTCTATTTATTCCTTTTATACAATCCTATAAAACCACCCTTTGTGTGATATCTTCAATTAATCTTACACTGCATGCAATTTTCCCCCTTCAATGCTAAGAACCACATTATTTCTTTTCACATTCAGGTCACCTATTTTTGTATTACGTCTTTTTTTTAAAAAAAATGCCTTCCTTCCCTACTATATATAGTTGTTCTACTCTATTGCAGTTGTAGTTGTTATAACTACATATTACAACTATAGTCTATGATAAGACAACATACCCTGTGCCAGTGACATTCAATCCTTCTATAAATTGTTTACATATACTTACTGTTATTCTCGCGGGGACAGATTGTTCCAATATTATATTAACATTAAGCTAAATTTACCTAAATCACTTATGAATTAACCACGCGCAGGGGCGCGCGCAAATCACTAGTCGTTGTTGTTCTCAGGGCCCTAGATCTAACAAGCTCGTGTGCGAGATGAACCAAAACATATATATAGCTGTAAACTTTTGAGGGTGAGTGAGATAGATGGTCAGAAACTTGTAAAGCGTCGTCGTCGTATCGTTTGTGTAAGATAAAACAGTGAAGCTAGGACATTGGCGTTGTTAGATCTCTCTAGGCTGCACAATCATTCAGCTAGGGACCAACGACATTCCCATGTGTGTTTTTGTAGGCTACCTACAACTACTAGAAGATTCTTGCCGTGTTCTTACTCAAGAGTCAGCAGCACGGACTCCGGTACGTCCCGGACAGCAAATTAACAACGAAGCAGCGAGGGTTCGTTCACCAACTGCCCCCCGTGTACAATCAACCATTTCAAAGCAAAGCTTAATTAGATACACAAAATTTGTGCTCAGATAAAACTCCAGTCACTAAAACAACATACAGCGCCTTAATTTTTCGTTGGCGTGGATCATGAAAGCCATGAACGAAATCGACACTGGATATGATCGAAGCCTGACAAGTCGGTTTACACCGTGCATGCGTATGGAATCGATTGGCCGGAGCAGTCTCTGGTAGCACTGTTAGCTGTGGCCTCCGCTCTGGGTGTAGATGTAGTCGGTGTGCGCCTCCAGCGTCCTCCTCGTCAGGCACTCCTCATCTTGATCTGCGCCTTTCGCCTTCCTCTCCGTCTCCGGCACCGCACGGGTTGTCATCCACCGCCACCTACAGCACGCGCAGAGACAAGCAGAGTGAGCGAGGTTGTGTGTCATCTGACCACCAAGACTCGTTAACGCCACATGCTAACATGCATGCATGCATGGCGGCGCAGGCGAGAGACCGAGCAGCTGGCATGCATGGGCATGGCACGCGACCCAGGAGGACACTTATTACCTGTCCACGCTGGCCTTGGAGCTCCGCCGCGTGGCGTCTCGAGGTCGCCGCCGCCACGACGGAGAGGAGCAGGAGAGCCACCATCAGAAGCAGCAGTGCGGTTCGCCGTGGCGGTGACGGCGCCATGGTTGCCCTGCTGTGCAACCTCTTGCTATGACTATACTAGCTAGGTGCTCTGCGGCTGGGCAGGAGGAGAGGGGTGGTGGTTATGTGTTGGGCTGGATTTATGGCCGGGAGGTGGTGATGAGGTGTTGGTTTGGAGTTGACTGTTGAGAACAAAAGCAGCAGGCGAGGCCTGGCTTTTAATAGGAAGCGCATAAGGCTCGGTTTATCACGTCCCTTCCACTCACAGAACACTATTCATCTATAATGGTTTTTTGTTCTATCGTATTTTTTAGAGAATCTTTCCTAATCTAAACATACCCTAAATGTACACGTAGCCAGCCAGGTCGATGTAGTAGCCTGCTGGGCTTAATAAATGACGTGTGCTCTCTTTCACATGATGTGTGCTCTCATTCAGATGACAAACAGGTTGGAGAGTAGTCAAATACTAGCAGGAGTGGAAGAGAACCAAATGTATAGAGTTTTTTTTATGGAATCGATGTAGCCTGCTGTGTATTCAATGATGTGTGCTCTCATTCAGCTGATGCAGTCGTTCTTGCTTTGAGAGTCAGGTTGGAAAGTAGTCAAACACTAGTTCTCATTCTTTTTTTTTAAAAAAGTAGTCAGACACTAGCAAGAGACTCAAATAATTGTGTCCTTAGACTTGTTCGTTCTGTTAGATCAAATATAATATAGTCATGTAACAAGGCTAAATGCAAAATGATGATGAGGTAGAGGAGAGAAGAAAAACGGCTGTAAGCTGGCAATTAGCTTTCAGCTGACCGAGACACGTGTTTCAAGAACCTATACGAGCCAACGAGTTGTGCCATTTGCTAATATTGTAGTCTGGAAAAAAACTAACTAGTGTAAAACCGCAAGCTAGCTAAATTATTAGCCATGCTCGACCAAACGTTAGATATTTTCCATTGTGTTTGAATTTTTTAGATAATAAAAAAAAAGTACTCAGCCTTGACCTTGGTTGAGGCTACGGCCGTTGTGTTTTGAACTATCTAGATGATCACAAACTAACACATATAACGATCTTGTTCATTAGGTTCTTTATTTGTTATATCTTTATTTGTTCTCTAGTGGTTGTTTTGATCTCAAATAACCGGGCCAGTTCTGAAAAAAAGAAAGTTTATAGTGGAATTCTAGGAAAATATAGTTTTCCATTTCTTATTCATTCAGCATATAAATTTGGAGATCTTTTTTTTTGTAGCTGATTACCGTGCTGCAGCCCAAAAAAGTCCATGCATTTTATACGATTACAGCCCATGTAAATCAGCCCAAGTAGAACGCAGTCACGCAGATTCAGTCCAATAGCTTATGTTAGCACGTTTTATAGCCCAGCCGGCTGGATGTAGCACAGCCAAACAGCTTGCCACATGCCCGGGTCTGGATTTTCTGGACCCAGGCTCATTCTAGCAATGCCCAGGCCCAAACGACGACCTAACAAGCCCGGCCCACCCTTGTTCGCTTTGTTTTCAGTTGGAAAAAGTCATTTTACAACCTTCAACTTTTGAGCTCGTCCGAATTTCAACCTTAATGTATAAAACCAGAAATCTTTCAACCCTGAACTATCAAAACCGTTTGTTTTTCAACCTTCTCCGGTTTTGAAGGTGGTTTGCGAAACAAACATTTTACACCCTTAAACTATAGCTTTCGTTTAATTTTCAACCTTGAACTATAACGTTCGTTTGATTTTAACCTCTACCACGATGGACTCTCTCGTCCCCGCCATGGCGATGGCGACACATGCGAGCACTGACTTCTCGTCACCGTTCTCCATATCCTTCTCACCCATGCATACTGAGGTGCGGCGTGGCCGATGGAGGTTGAAAAATAGACTTAGCACAAGCGCGATTAGGAATCCATACATAAAGAGCAATCATTCCAGGGTTGAAAATTGAACGAACGTTACAGTTCAAGGTTGAAAATTGAACGAAATCTATAGTTCAAGGGTGTAAAATGGACTTTTGTTTCACAAACCACCTTCAAAACCGGAGAAGGTTGAAAAACAAACGGTTTTAATAGTTCAGGGTTGAAAGATTTCTGGTTTTACACATTAAGGTTGAAATTTGGACGAGCTAAATAATCGAGGGTTGTAAAAAGGACTTTTTCCTTTTCAGTTCACTCCTGCTTCCTCCCGTTGCGAGGCCCACCATCCGCTCGCCATTATCCTCGAACCTCGCAGGCCGGCCGCCGCCGGACCACCGCTGGCCGCCTCATCCAGATGGCTCGCCGCCGGCTCCCGACCGGCCTCTTTCCCGGCGCGCGCCCGCATCGATGGCGCCGTGCCCCAGCCATCCACTCCTGCCGCCCCCTTCGCCTCCGGTAACACCCCTCCAGTCTCAACCATGGCTGTTGGCTAACTTTCTTTCTTTCTTTTTTTTCCTTTTGCACGCACACCATGACACCAACAATGGCTATCGAAGCCTCTAGTATTCCCTTTCATATGATATTTTCGAGTTGATTGAAAAGCGTTTCGTCACTTCTTGTGTTCTAGAGGACTGAATTCTCTGGACGAGGATGGGTGCAGTACAGATTTCCAACACAAAACCGTGTAATCTGTCTGTATGTACAATGGTATGTCCATGTCCTTCACTATTTTGATGGCAGCAGCGCATTCATGAGGAATCTGCCGACACTTGACTAATAGTCATACAATTCGGCGATTGTTCTTCCAGGGCCTAGGCATCACTGCATCCACGAAAATTCCTCTTGGGTAACCATTTGACTGGTTCCACTGCAGGATAATTCGACCAATTAGCAGCTTCCCAGTACATCTCAAAGATGAGGACAGGATCGGCCACGTGGGTTCCATGCCAGTTGCGCTCGTTTGTACCACACGCTGGCTCTGTCCAAACTCCAAAGTCACGGTCAGCTCCTTCTCTCTGCATTTTTTCATGGTATATAATATCATATCGTTGAATCTGAAGGTTCCTTTGCTGCAGAAGAAAGGAACAGTCCTTACGGCAGCAGGTGCCGAAGCCCCCGGCGGGACAGAGAAAAACCCCATCACACCTTGCGGTTGGCCAGAGAAGTCAGTCCTAGCGGCCATCGCCGGCGTTGAGGACCATCATCCTGAAACCAGTGGAGGCCTATCGCTCTGGGGTGCACGGTATGCTGAATCTCTTCAACATGTACCTTTTGTAGGTAGTATATGGATTGCAAGGTTGCCCAGAATTGATATTTAATTAGGTATTTTGGGAATTGGATTATTGGATCAAATCTCGCAAAATCAGCATGTGTATGGCAAATATGCAGCACAAAACCTCATGATGGAGATGCTTGTCTAATAGGCGTCTTCATCCTGTTCCTTGCTAGCAAGCGAGCAAAGGCAGCACAACGCCCTGGTGCTTAACACCAAGGAGGCTACAACTTCCTCTGCTTTGTCCCCCCCCCCCCCCCCCCTCTTCATGCAAATTTGTTAATAGATTTGAAGGTTTTTTTATTACCTTCGTGGAATTTGTCATCTGCATCTTAATATATGGCAATTTACTCTATATACTTGTCAAATTTGCTATATTGTTTCTATCAAAGTAAGTTTGGAACTATTGATTCTACCACTGATGATCTAATCCTCATGACCCTGCAGCTTCTGTGTTCACTAGTTGAGGACTACTTGAATTGTTCTAATGTCTGTCTAACTCGAGTTACAACTTACAAATCTTGCTTACTCACACTTGTTGAATGGCTAAAAAGTTGGCTCACAGAAATAGTTAAGCATGCGAAACAACTATTAAACAAGTTGAGTGTATATGGAAAAAGATTGGGCTGAATAAAAATATATGCCGTGTGAGAATTACTTTTTTTTCTATTTTCCCTTATCAGATTTTCTTTTATTTTGGCAGAACATTGTGCTCAACATTGAGGGATCTGTAATGCTGGCATGCAACAGAACTTGCTGAAAATAAGATTATGACTGGAAATATCACACATTATTGCCATGATAAGTCGAATTATGAAGTAGACATCAATCAGAATATTAAGATTTTCACAGAAGATGAGATTAGACGAATTACTAGCAACTTTAGTGTTCCCATCGGAGAAGGTGGCTTTGGAGAAGTGTATAGAGGGACTCTTGATGATGACTATGATCTTATTGCAGTGAAGAGATATTTCAGCAAAGATTTAAGAAAAGAGTTTATGCAAGAAGTAAGCATCCATAGTCAAATGAGTCACAAAAACGTAGTGGAGCTCATAGGGTTTTGTATCGGGGAAAATACTCTCATGATTGTTACTAAGTATATCTCCAGAGGCAATCTTGATGACATACTCCACAACAGTGACATTTCTATCCCTTTGGATGTAAGACTGGGTATTGCTATAGGGTGTGCAGAAGCACTGAGCTACATGCATTCAATGCGTTTATCAAGTGACAGCCTTGTTTGTCATGGTGATATTAAGCCTGCCAACATACTTCTAGATGGAAATCTGACAGCAAAATTGTCGGACTTTGGAGTGTCAAGGCTTCTTTCAGGTGGTGTCACTCAGTACACTGTACATATAAAAGGAAGCATACCCTACATGGATCCAATATACTTTCAAGAGGGCTGTCTTACTCCGAGGAGTGATGTTTATAGTTTTGGAAGAGTTCTCTTGGAACTAATAACTCGAAAAAGGGTCGGAAAAGCCAGTGCAAATGGGAAAGGGTTTAGAGAAATATTTGATACTGCAGTAGCAAATGAAAGCAATATGAAGATTCTAAATGAATTGAGGAAATTGGCAAATGAATGCATGACACTGGACATTCATAAACGTCCTCTGATGAATGTTGTGGCAAAACGCCTTCGGATACTTAAAAAAGAGCTGAAGGACATACATGAAAAATATTCTGAATCCATTTTGGCATCACACCACTCATGGCGCAAAAACTACAGGCACGACATAACCGTGCCGAGCTATAATTCTAGAATGCATCTTAAGAAGAGTTTCAGCATTTTCAAAAGAAATCGTAGCAATTCAAAGATTCTATCGGAACCTAGCAATGTGAGAATTTTGACACAGGAGGAGGTAAATGAAATCACGAATTACTCATGCTTACTCTGTGGAGGTACTTCAGGCAAGGTTTACAAAGGAATGCTAGAGGACAACACCGTGGTAGCGGTGAGGATATTTTCTGAGGTACTTGAGGTCTTTGAAGAGGCATTTACCAATGGAGGGATGATCCTATCACAAATTATCCACAAGAACATCATCAGACTTTTGGGTTATTGCTTGGATGCTGATTGTCCAGCTTTTGTGTATGAGTATGCTGCTAAAGGTAGCCTCTCTGATGTTCTAGATGGCCATGAAGATTTCCCGCTACATTTCCGTGTGAAGATTGCAGTTCAGACTGCAGAAGCATTAGAGTACCTCCATTCCTCAGCAACTGGTATCATCAGACATGGTTATGTTGTACCATCCAAGATACTTCTTGATGACAATTTCACGCCAAAGCTCACAGGCTTTTCATGGGCACGGAGACTTGTGAAGGAGAGCAACATTACTGCCGGTGGCGATGTAATTTGTAATCAGCATCAGCTTCCCTCAAGCGGGCCCAACAAGGACCTGATTCATGATCAGTATGCGTTGCTCAAATTGAAAACCGATGTGTACCAGTTTGGTGTTCTTCTCTTGACACTCATTAGTAGGAAGAACTTCATATTTTACGCGGATCACAATCACCTCATCTCACAATTTCTCACGGCTTACAAGGCAGATAACAGAGGAAGGGCTTTTCTGGACGATGGTATTGCAACTTGTGCTGAAGATATTGCTCTCCTTGAAGAGATTGGGAGGTTATCACTGAAATGTGTTTGTTTGGAAATAGATCAGAGACCAACTATGACTGAAGTGGCAGAACACCTTCGGACAATCAGGAGATCTTGGAAGAAGTGCTCGGTAGATGGAGCTACACTGGTGTCTGAAACCACAACTAAATCTCATATCCTTGACGCTGAAGGCACTAAAATTTGATAGGCCACTTAGTTCAGATATCAGAGATTGACCTAAGTAATTGTGTACAGATTGTTTGTGATGTTATTGTATTGTTAACATCTTGCTTGCACTGCAATTTGAGTAGCAATTATGCTGTCAGTCGGATGATGCTATCTGAGCTTACAAGCAATCTGCATCTCATGTTGTCGATTACATGATGTTTTCTCAACTTGTTCTGCTAACTTGCTAATTGATGTAGAAAATTTATGTTCAGTGTTGGTAGTGCTGTTTCCCTCAAACAGTAAAATGTGCAGAAATATGATGTGGTCTAGAAGCTGTACATGTATTTTATTCAGACATAGAGCTACTACATTGTTATTAGTCAGCCTGTGCAGCTCAGTTAGTGAACTAAGTTTGTGGTGTCGGTGATAAGGATACAGTTTCATCAGTACTGTAATTTGGTTTCCATTGCTTTTGCTATTGGGAGAACATATGTTTTGTTTAACATACAAATAAATGTACTTGGAACTACACATAGATATTGAAAGTAGTTGCATACACATCGTGCATCAATATTGTTGAGCAATAGCAATTCTCTACTTAGATGGAATTTAACAACTAGCATGACGTGGCTTTCCTTTTTTCCGTGGGCTGTAAGGAAATAATTCTCTGCTTAAGTTGCCAAAAAACATAAAGGGACCTCTTTCAGGCAGTACATTAATCTGAGACATTCGGAACGAGAAGTGGTTGTATTTCCAATCCAGCTACCCAATTCAGAAACACTTATGAAAGTGATTCGTGTTGGACAAATGGACATGTGGTAAAGATTTTAATTTTAAGAAAAAGAAATAACACTGTTCCAGCTATCCCATGCAGCTATCTCAGAATAGAAGTTTAAAATCCTATATGACATAATAGTACCAGCATGTCAAACTAAAACGTATAGGTCAAACTATGTAAAAAGCCTTCTATGTGGCTGAATAGTTGGCACTGATTAGTATAAGCAACGAAAAAGGACAACTACTAAACAGAACATAGAGAAAAACAGTAGCAAAACAAAATCCCGGCCCACATACTGTAGCTCTCCTTGTCGTGGCCCGTGGGCCGTATCGGTTGAAAACAAATTTCTGATTCAGTGGTACCATTATACTACACTGACCCGGGCCCAATAGATTAACAAGAATCCTCAGTCACAGCGAAGCTTACCTGTCCCTGACCCTGGCACGTCTATCTGATGAAGTTAAACGCGATTTGGGAGAAAACAAAATTTGATCCGTGTTTTCTGGTTACCTCTGTAGTTCTCAGTGCTCCGATTTATTCAATTTCAAGGGATCGGGAAGAGATTTTTGTCAGCAGCAATGTGACCCTTGTGTGGGCATTAGATCCTTCTCCGGCGAACAGTCTGAGAAATCAACAAAATTTGTCCTATAATGAAGCCGACCTAGGCGTGAACAGTAACAAGCATCGATGCCGGCACAGATAGTTAGAACATTATTATATTAATTTCTCAAACTTTCATTTTTTTACATATTTGCAATTCATGAATGCTGAGATTAAACATGAACCTTTCATATTTACATATTATATTATGGACCTTTCATATTTCATACATGAATGTCAGAATGTGTGCTTATGTACTATTATATTTGCTTATCTTTCAATCTGAATTTTTCCGCTAAGCACTTTGAATATAAACTTTTAAACGAGCAAATCATGAAACATGAGACAGACTTTACCTGTTATTGATACCTTCGCTCCACTTTTTTTTTTCTTGAGCATGACCTTCGCTCCACTTGATAGTGACAGCAGTGCAATTCCATCAAGGCTCAGAAAAAATATATATATGTAATCTATAGCACATCCCGGAACACCTTGGGTCTCCAGAAGGAAAAAACACTTTTGACCTCGCTGGACATTAGACCGAGTTCAAGTTTTTTTTCCCTAGACAACCAAACTGGGTAACCGGCCTCCCTCAACTTTTGAAACTTTACATTCTACCTCCCTAATCTGGATTTAAACGGTTTTGAAGGCAATTTTGAAAAATCATATTAAATCAAAGAAAAACCAAAAAATAGAAAATTCAATTTTGTTATACTCGACGTAAGTACATCAATACTAAAAATATATAATATACTATGCTTTAGTACAAATTTTGATTATAGATTTGGATCTATTTTTTACTATAATTAAATGGAATAATTCATAAATGTATTTTCTATGATCCAATCACACGGAATTTTTATGATGAGCTAATTATTGTATGCTTCAACTGTATTAAAAATTCATACTCATTGGACCATGTATAACTTAGTTAAAGATTTATTTAGGGCAAAACATACTCTAAATAAATCTACAACTAAGTTATACTTGATCCCGTGAGTATTAATTTTTAATACAGTTGAAGCATTCAATAACTAGGTTGCCATAAAAAATTAACCATGATTGGACTGTAGAAAGTGCAGTTATGAATTATTCTATTTAATTATAAAAACATATCTAAATCTATAATAAAAAGTTTATATTAAAAATACCGTATTATATATTTTCTGTGTTGATATACTTATATAGAGTCCAATATAATTTGATTTTCTATTTTATATTTTTTTGATTTACTATGATTTTTTAAAGTTTTAGCAAAATAAATAAAAATGAAAACGACGACAAAACCGTCTACATCCAGCCAATGTCCAGAGAGGTAAAATGACCTTCTCCCTGGCTGAACACAGAGGAACTTTGTGGAGAGTTATAAGCAACTTTTTTAAGTGGGCTGATGCTCACTCTGTGGGCCTTTTATCGTGAGCTGAGACAAATGTCAATCCCCCGTTAGCCATTCACCCCGGGGGCAAATGTCTCTCCGGTGATACAAGGTATTTTCTAGGCTGGACCCAGGGGCAAATTCACCCCGCAATGGAGTTGGAATCCTTGTTACATTTGAGAGCGGATGAACTCGAGACAACCACCGTTCGGTGTCGATTTCTTTCGTTCCAGCCGGTTTCCGTTGGTTAGTCTTCTCCTACCAACACAGAGCCGATGTGGTTTGTGTACCCCGGATCTAGTGTCTCCGATTCTGTTTGGTTATTTTGCTACTCACTGATCTTTGCCGAGTGCATTGTTTGCTCTGGCGTGGCTCTTGGGAGGGTTTGTTACCAGCTTGATGTGAAATTGGGTTGGCTTCTGGATCCTACCAATTTTGGTGGTTCGGTTCTCCTTCACGATGAATCGTCGTCTGATGACTTGAGATGGCAGTTCTTGTGGCGTCAGGTTCCTCGAAGCCAGGCGATGCGATGGTCAAGAACTATCTTTCTATGCCGGATCATTCAACGTTCAAAGTGCGTGTCGTTTTCGATATGCTGATCAAGATGGCAACAAAATAAGATTATGCTCTTTGCTAGGGAGGAAGATTATGCTCTTCACGTTCAGTGTAGGATGTATCAACCCACAAATTCTTGCACCACTATAAAAGAGTTTTAGTAGTGACCCATATTCTTTTTAACAATTGTTACAAACACCAACCATATATGCCCATATTGTTCTTCTTGTGAGACTAAGGATCTAAACTTACTCCCTAGAAATCTCTTTGAAGGACGGTTAGTATAAGAATCCATACCTAAAATTGAGCATTTCTAGGGATGGTTTTTCTTAAGAGGATAGCCTAAAATAGTTTGTAGCACAAATGAGTTCATATCTTTTCATATCAAGTTGGACAAAGACAAATTTTGCACTTAACTTATGGAGTCCAGTGAGATCCAAAACTTTATAGTTAATATTTTTATTCGAAATTGTTTTATTAGCAGACAACATTTCATTATAAGCTCTTAAAATTTGCAATTAATATATTTTTTTCAAATAACCTTATATAGAAAAATTCTCTATACCAAGTAGTAGTGCTTGAAGAGATCTAAACATTATAGTTGACAAATTTTCAATAAGATCATTTAGGGTGCTCACTACATAATACAGAGTTTGGAGAGTTGAATACAAAAAGGATAGTCAAGTGGTGATTTGTCGGATAGTCAAGTGGTGATTTTGTAGGCCGGACGGTCAGAGGAAGAGAGAGAGAGAGAGTACCTAATGAGAGTATATATATGTGCACAAATGAATAAATAAGCCAAAATTAGTTTCATAAATTTTCACCAAAATATATTAATCAAACTCTGGATCAACATTCTTGAGGACCGAATAAAGATCTAACCAATAATAGCTAATACTTGCACCTGAACACATATTCTCAATATATTAAGGTATAATTGTACTGATGGGCTACCCTAAATTACTCCATTCACCTCCTAAGAGGTAAGATCTCAAATGAATCTCAACCATCGATTCTTAAAATAAATGAAATATTTTAGTAATTAACATATAGAGAAAAAAGAAAAAAAATCTTGTAATTAATTTCTACAGCCTTCCTTAACTAGTTTTCCTAATTTCCTCCAATTTCCTTCTCGCACCACCGTTATGAAGTTTTCTTTATTCACACAGTAGTGTTGCAAAGTCTTAGTTACTTCACGTGCAAATTTGACATAAAAGCAATTTTTCATAATATATGTCCAAGTGGCTAAAGTGTTAACTTTAATTTCTTATGTCACGTTCGCATGTCATGTTTTATGTTTATTCAAACGTTCACTTGTAAGTTCAGCCTTGAAACCATGATCCGTCTAAATCCAAGATATACAAAAGGAAAACTAAAGTTCACTGGCTTGTCACGTGAACATGAATACATGAGATAAGAAGAGAAAAAATGTTTGTCACATTTTTTTTCAAAAGTTCTTTTGTCACGTCGTGAACATGACATAAGAAGAGAAAAAATGTGTTCAGTGCAAATCTATGATACAAAAGGAAAAAGAAAAGTTAAATCTAACTCAATCAAATAAGATCTAATAAGCAGATATTTTCTTGCATTTAAAATGTAAATAATAAACAAACCTATTACCTAGGAGGAGGTAATATGCTCTTCAACTGACTGATGGCTCTCCTCGTTGCAAGCGTGTCTGGTGGCAGCTCATCGGCGGGAGTGAAGACCCTGCATGAGCCGTGCGCCGTAGTTGACTACTGCACAGACTACGATTGCATTGCACCAAGATATGCTACAACTTGGGCTACAATTGGCACTGGGTCAAGTGTATCGCTGATGATGGGAAGTACCACTGCTGCTGTAACCCTCACGCACCTCCTAGTCCAAGCACATGGTCTTGATGCTTGATTCAGCAACTTGTATTGTTCTTTTTTATCAGAATGTACCTGTATTGATGTTAAGAATATGGTACAAAGACCCATACAAATACAGATACACCCAAAAAGGATACATACAACAGGATTTTTGCATGAAGGCTCCCAACAAAACAACAAGATTACAATAAGATCCCTAGGACCTTCTGCACATCCACTCCTCGTGGACCAGACCCCGCCGACCGCCACTGGAAGCCACCGGAGTTCATCGCTGGTTCGTCGTCTTCGCGAGATCAAGAGGAACCCAAACGCCACAAGGCTTTGAAAGTCGCAGTAAACACTCACCCGCACAGATGAAATGAAGGCATCGCTGATAGGCCATCGACCGGGGCCGCACCCTGAGCTCCTCTGATCCTGGACCAAACCTCGCCATCGACGACTATTTCCTTCGAGGGAGGATCGCCATCGACGAGGAAGAGTTCAAGAGGACTTATTTCCATGCAGCACCGCTGCCGCCACCGTCTCGCCGCCGACGCCAGGAACACATAACCTGGATCTACTAGGACCTACTCTACACCTACTGCCGGCCGATGAGAGCCCGGCGGCCTCCAGCACCTCCCGACGACCCTAGGTAGTTCTTCTTCGGCTATGGGGGGTATCCATTGGTTGGGAGCGGGTAGGGGGCCAGCCTGTACCCTCCCTAAAATCGCCACTATCTGAATTTATATAATCCATTCTCAGTTGGATCAAAGCTACTCAGGATCATGCAGCACCTGCAATAGGCGCAACAATGATCCTGCTTCCACGTTTTCATGCTGAGCAAAACACAAATTAAATGACCTGCTTGGACTATTTCTGGCCGAGGATTTTTACAGTGCTTGGAAATAATATCAGCCGTTTATTATTTTGGATCTAAAGGTTAAGAGTTAAAAGGAACCTATTATGAGGAACCAAAATGGTGGACCAGGAACTAAATTTAGTAGGCCAGGAACCATTCACGAAATTAATTAAGAAGATATATTAGTATTTTCACTATGTCATCCTTTTGATGCAGTAGGTAACGTTATCAAATACTAGCTGAGCAGCCGCCGCGCATTGGTCCTGAGATACTCTTGCTGGGGCAATTTGCACCGTCTCTGGCGCTGGAACCGCCGGGCTGCTAGTGATCAGAAGCACCATCGGCACGGATGGTGCTTGCTGGTCCTGTACACCACCTCCAGGCCAGCACAGCAGGTCATCTCGCCAACGCCAAACTCAGGACCTGGCCTCCAAGCTGCGCAGCGCCGCCACACCTCCTGGCTGCCCATCCCGAGACAGGAGCAGAAGCGGTGCAGGCAGTCCGCAACGGCCCGATCTCCTCCCTGTCCCCGAGGATTTTCTTGATGAAACTGGTCACCGATCTCATTCCTGGCGGAGGCGCCGGCGCTAGTTGCCGATATGATTTGATTCATACGGAGGGAGTAATTGACTAAATTACCCTTTTTAAAATAAATCACTCTTTGCCAAGTAACTGGTGTTCCTTTGGTTCCTTTCAAGCACCCTAACAAACCTCATTTCTGGCCCATTACCTCACTAATAAAACTGAGTCAGGAATGTCCCAATAGGTTACATGACTCAACACAATAATACCAGCACCTATCTTCTCCTTGATGAAAAAAATTATATCTATTACCACATTGCAACTTTCCAGGACCGTTTCTCAGCACAAGCTCAGATAAAATGTTCCTTACCCGCAAGATCTCACATACCCCTTTTAACATGGCACTGTATTAATCTATGCAATAGATCTACACACAACCAGTTGTTTCTCGCTTGGTCATGACACCAAGTTTCCACCAAGAAAAAACATAGTAGCCTGATGTCAATCTTCTATCATCAAGACAACCTGCCCAATGAACATCACAATAGCCCTCAACATTTAGATACGCATGACTTTTGAAAATAAGTCCCTTTTCAGGGATGCTCTTCAAATATCTTAGGATCCAGAAAATAATTTTTACATGTCGATTACTGGGATCATGCACATACCTACTCACAAAACTCATGGCATATTAAAATCAGACCTTGTATGGCATAAATGAATGAGCTTTCCAACTAACCTCTTGTATCTCTCATTGTTTACTAGATCACCTAACTTGGCACATAACTTATATGGTTCAGATCGATAAGTGTTATGCAACTCGACACCCAAACATGCCAGTCTCACTGAATAGGTCCATAATGCACTTTCTTTGTGATAGAATAATAAATTTTGGTTTTCATGCAATTTCAATACGAAGAAATTATTTGAGTCACTACTACAGAATCGCCTAAATCAAACGCCTCATCACAGCCGGTTTTGTTGCAACCGGCTGTGAAGGGGCATCACAGCCGGTTGGATTACCAACCAGCTGTGATGAGGGGTGAGGGCAACGCAGCTGGTTGCAGCTACGAACCGGCTGCCTAGCTACTCAACGCAGCCGGTTGGTGGTTGGAACCGGCTGCGTTGAGGGCTCATCAACAGAGCCGGTTCTAGCCACGAACCGCCTGCGTTGCTACTCATCGCAGCCGGTTGGAGCTACGAACCGTTTGTGTTGATCAACGCAGCCGGTTCTATATGCATAGGCACTTGGCAAATACAATTTTTGAAGCCCCAAACATTGTTAAATTGAAAAGTGTTGAACTACAAAGTTGTATAATTTCTCAAGATGTAAAACTTTTATATTGGTCATTTGTTCATATGACAAAGTGATAGTAAAAGTGTTCACAAATCCTACATCTCTCATATAGGGTTTAGGGTATGAAACTAGAAGAGAGATGTACGATTAGTGAACACTTTTATTATCACTATATCGTATGAACAAATGACCAAAATAAAAGTTGTAAAACTCAAAAAGTTATGAAACATTGTAGTTGACAACATTTTCATTTGAATTCGTATTGTCAACGAAAACCAAGTTTGAAATTTTTCAAATTTGAAATTCAAATTTCGCAAACGACCTCGGATGGAACAATGAACAACATGTAAGTTGTAGTGTTTGAAAAGTTACGAAACTCTATAGTTGACAAGTTTTTAATTTGAATTCGTTTAGGCCCTCAAATAAGTCATTTACACTCGGGTTCGTATAGTATGTGGTGAATGAAAATGTGATATGATCACATATAGCCGTGTAGCGCAGTGGTAAGGGAGGGTACGCGCGAGGGGGGGTCATGGGTTCGAATCCCAGCTACCACGTTGCGCGCGAAAAATCTTACGACTGGGCAGGGCTTAGGTGGCTGTCCGGTGGGGTCCCTCCCCCAATTAAAAAAAGTTTTTGCTATTTTTTTAGCTCCCGTAAGCCGTCCTGGACACCCCTATCACAGCCGGTTCTAGCCACCAACCGGCTGTGATGAGGGTGTATCACAGCCGGTTGGGAACTGGCTGTGTTGCCGCTGGGAATCAAATGGTTCCCAAAACCGGCTGCGATGGGGGTTTCCCAACCGACTGTGACGAGTATTCTGTAGTAGTGAGTTGACCAAGGTCCTTGACCCCGAACTCCTTACTGAGATTCTCTGAGGCACTTGATCTCTCTTTCATCATCACCAATAACGACTTTGCACCCCGAATGTTTATAAAATATGGTATGATCTCCATTGCATTGTTTATACAACATATCACGCAATGCATGTCTGAACCTATCTAACCATGCATATGGAGATTGCTTGAGACAATATAGACTTCTTTAGTCGACATGCCTTCCCAAATGTCTCATGCTTCAAATAATTAGGAGGAATTTCCATGTACACCTCCTCTTGGAGATCACCATGTAAGAAAGCATTTTTTACATCCACTGATGCAAGGGGGCGCTGGTGTGAAGGTCATATGTCTGACTATAGTCCCTTGCAACTAGTCGAGCTTTGTATCTTTCAACCTTACCTTCAAGGGTTTGCTTCACAGTAAAAACCCACTTGCAATTAACTATTTCTTTCCCATAGGTAGCTTTACAAGGTCCCAAGTTTTGTTCTTTTCAAGAGATCTCACTCCTTCAACATGGCCTCACACCACTTGGGATCTTGTTTTTCTACTTTCTTATCTCTAGGAATTTGTGTTGATCATAGCGAACCAATAAATGCTCTATATGCAATGGATAATGATGTGTATGAGGCATAATTAGCTATATCATGCTCACACCCTTACCTCGAGGGATGCATCCCAATCTTGGTTCGTGTACCTTTTGTTTCCATAGTGCAATGGGTACATATTTTGATGGGCTAGAGATACATCAATCTCAGAAGCTAGAGATACATCACGCCCATCCCTATGCGGGCTAGCTGCTGGCACTATAGGAAAAACTCACATTAGTACCGGTCGAAAACCCCCTATCTATGCTGGTTATCCAACCCGTATTGGCTTTCCGATACTGATTGGACCATGTAGCAGCGTTGTTTAGCACCGCTCGTTTAGTATTGGCTGGTGACACCAACCGGTACTAAATAGGACCTAGGGGATTACATCTGTTGGACTCAGGTCCCGGTGGCACGACTTAGTGCCGACTGATGACACCAATTGGTACTAAATCACCTACGTGGCAATAACCAGTAGTGGTTTGCCACTTAGTACCTGTTCAAAACCTAACCGATACTAACTTGAAGTGGACGACTACGAGTTTTTCCTATTGTGTGGGCTAATATGTCCCTCGTCCAATGCCCTAGCCCCTCGTCTTCATCTTATACAGCCCTCACGCTCAGGTGCCCCCCATCTAGCTAACGATGTTCGAGGTCGAGGGCTCTAGCTACTGGTGCTGCTCCATTCCTGTTTTCTTGTCAGGCTGCAGAGATTGAGTATTTTTCTCTCCCCCCCCCCCCCGTTTTGAGTGCTTCTGCAAAATCTGAGTCCAATCTCTTCTATTTTTTTTAGAACACCTAATTAAGATCTCTTCCTGGAAATGAAGTTGCTCAGGAGCAATTGTAATTTCTCAGATTTACCTGGAGTTGAAATCCATATGTTTTTTTAGATTTAAAAACACTAGTGATCCTTAACTTGTCTCACCCTAAACTTGTTAGGTTCTACCACTTCATACCCCTTCGAAATCTAACATGGCATGCCAATATAGCGACACATGGATGCATTCCACATCAAATTTCGAAGCCGTATGGACCTAAGTGGCACACCTGAAATTACAAGTTTTGGGTGTCAGATTTAGATTTTGCAAGTTCGTGGGCCCAAGTGACACATCAGGACAAGTTCAATGGTCGCTGGTGAATTTAACTTTTTTTTACTTATGTGCAAATATTTTGTATACATCTAAATGAACAATGCAATCCTTTCACTTTCTGTGTATTTTCATGGTATTTACTCAGATAAATTTCATCATCTTTTTCTTGTATCCGATTTTAGAACAACTTGGATTCAGGATGACCTGGTCACAGGCAGGACTAGGAAGGCATGGCCCACCTATCAGCGCGGTCACATGGTTTTACTGTGTTTTTTCACCTTTCATCTCACTGATAGGCGAGTCTTGTTCGTACGACGGAAAAAATAGGCAGAATCCTCACCTATATTTTATATGGCATTCCCATTCCATCATATGGTTGGGGTAACTTGCGTTGGATGGACCTTCTCCAGAAGGCCAAAACCTTGCGCCAAAAT
Source organism: Digitaria exilis (assembly GCA_015342445.1). Classification (NCBI taxonomy): domain Eukaryota; kingdom Viridiplantae; phylum Streptophyta; class Magnoliopsida; order Poales; family Poaceae; genus Digitaria; species Digitaria exilis. Next base: position 88,021 of record JACEFO010002708.1, read on the forward strand.
CAGACGCACAAGTTATCCCTAGAGAATCTAGAAACTATGTTTGTTCCATTTAGTGACCTTTCGTGTACTGGCTATCGCTATGGCTAAGTGCATGAGCCTCGGACGCATCTCAAGATCCAGCTTCCAAATTCCGTAGAAACTATGTTTGCTCCATTTAGTGTCCTTTTCGCCTACTGGCTATTGCCATGGCTAAGTGCATGAGCCTCGGACGTCTCTCAAGATCCAGCTTCCAAATTCTGTGTATGAAGTAGTATTCCTCTTCTGGTTTGTGACAGAGTTTACAGCCTCTTGGAAGCTAGAGCATAATGTTTAAAAGCAGAGTACAACCCATCTTGTTCATTGGAATCCCCATCTAACTCAATGATAACTAGCAATATTCCATCTTTTCTTGCATTTGCATCGGACATGCGGTTGTGAAGTTTTGTTGTACATCATTCTTTGAAAGTTGTGCATCCGTGACAACACAGACACGGAAAACAACTACTACATAATAATGTACCTAATCAAACGCTCCATTTACAGGCGGTTTTTAGCAAACCGGGTGTAAATACGTCAACGCAGTCGGTTCCAAAGTGAACCAGTTGTGATGCTACCCATCATAGCCAGCTTGACCATCAAACTGGCTGCGATGAGTGTCTCGGGCAACACAACTGGTTCGAGTCTTCAACCGTTTGCATTGCTACATTTGAATTTCTCAAATCTGAAATTTAGATTTTTCAAACGATCTCGGATGAAGAAATAACCAATATGAAAGTTGTATATTTCAAAAAAGTTATGAATCTTTGTAGTTGATAACTTTTTAACATGAAATAATCTTGTCAATAAAAAATATGTTTTAATTTTCTTGAATTTGAAATTCAAATTTCATAAACTACCTCAGATGGAGAAACAACCAATATGAAAGTTGTAGATTTCAAAAAGTTATGAAACTTTGTTAAGCCAAATTCGTTTAAACCCTCAAATTAGAAAATTTTAACTTGGTGTGGTACAATATGGTAGGAACCAAAATGGAGTATGAACACATGTGAGAGTGTGGTGCAGTGGTAGAGGAGGTTACACACGTGGTGGAGGTCGCCAGTTAGAATCCCGCTGGCCATATAGCGTGAGAAATTACGCGAAAAAATGCACTACTTGTGACGGGTGACGGCTAGTTGATAGGTGGGGTCCCTTCGCCACCAAAAAGCATGTTCTTTGTTTATAATTTTTTTGTCTCAAAACCCCTACTAGTCGTCTGTCATGGAGCACATCACAACAGGTTGGAGCCACGAGGTTATTAAAAGCATAAAAGTATTAAATGAGTTGGATACTGATGTATGTATGTACTATCATATCCTATGGCAGAAATACAAGCACTTCCTGAAACCCAAATGGTTGGCTTATAGTTCCCGTGGAATAACATCCCAAGTGTTAACCCAGAAGATGAGGTTCATGGCCCTACATTGGAAGAAAATGTTGAGATCAACACATATTTTAATAATGTGAGTGATCGTGAACCAATATTTGTTAACAAATTATTAGTACTAGTAAAAAAGGGCCCCTCAATAGAGTCGCTTTCCGGGCCCGCAAATCTCAGGACTGGCACTGCTGCTGGCGTGGTGCTTTGACTTTGACAGGGAGTACTAATGGAGGCGGCCAAGACCATTCAATGCCGGCCATTCCGTGTCACCTCGTGTAGGTTCTCGATGTCCATGAAGTTGCACTTTCAGGTAAAAGCAGGTAAGGTCCATGCAATTCAAGTGCCTTTTTTTTCATATGTAAGTATGCGCATACGACTAGAGCAAGAATCATGTTCAGTCCAACTATTGCAATTGAACGAACATATGCTCTTTTTTTCATGTAAGTATGTCCAGACATTATGCAACCATGCCAACTCATTCGGCTCAACCAAATTCCACCTCTTCGTGGACCAAACGAATGGTAGGAGGAGCTGAAAATAGTCTCCTCCATTCCATTATTTGACAACCAAACATGCGAGGTAAGGAGGCAGCTACATGGAGTAAGTCTATGACAATCAATTTGTTGTCTCTCAAGAAAAATCTAAGCTTCAAACATGCACTTAGTACTAAACATATGACAAGGTGCAGTTCTACAATTTTGTAGCTTGTGACATGCTAAAAAGAAGAAGAAGCAAATGCCGTCCTGCACAAGTCTTATACTGAAGAAACTAAGAAGGTGCGACACCATATCATAAAATCCTACGCTTCCGCTTGGTGGCTGTGCCTTTTACCTTCTGAATCTCACAAACAAATGCATAGCTATAATAGGGAGGTATCTGAGACCTCCATGCTAGAGCCTCAAACTCCCCGTCAGGCCTCACGCTTCCGTACATCACATCTTGAACTCTTATTTCTGGAACCTCCTCTTCTGAAAAACGTTGATACTCACGTTTAACAACAATATGAGACGGTGCAACCATTCTCCTAAGATGTGCGTGTATATTTTTGTTCAGAAGTTTAAGTGAATCCTCGCCACATCTCAACTTGTGTACAGGCCTTCTCAGGAAGGTCAGAACGTTGCACCAAAAGTGGGTGTTAAAGTTGTCCCTCAGCAAACTAGCAGTGACGTTTGCAGCGATGGCAGTCTTCAGTATCTTGGCTATCTCCATGGCCAGGTGAGTGAGCTTTGGGTGCATCTCGGGATCTGTGCTCCCAAATGTAAGGGTCTTGAAGAAATACCAATACGCCTCATGGGGCAAATAATTTAGAGTTACAGCCTGGGTTGTTCCAAACTTCACAATCTTGTCATACTTGCTTGTAACTATGATTTTACTGCCCGTTGGGACACAACGCTTGGAAGCAGAATACAACATATTCCATGCATCTTCATTGAGGTCCCAAATAAACTCAATAACAACTAGCCATCTTCCATCTGGGTCAGACATGAGATTTTGGTGTTTTATTGTGCATTCTTTTCTGAAAGTAGCTAGATCATCTTCTGTGAACTCATAGATGCGGAAAAACAAAATTGTAGAGAAATGACCATTTACTCTTTCATCCTTGCATACATGAGCGATAAGGGTGCTCTTGCCAACATGGCTTGGCCCGACAACTGGAAGGACATCTAATTCTTTGGTGCAATGAGACTGTGAACGCAACAGGAAGTTGATGACAAGTTGTGCTTCCATCTGGAGGCCAAACATGCAGTTGCCCAGCTGGAGATGCATGCTGTAAGGCTGACGGTACATACGAGGGTAGCTTGTCAAGAACACGGTCAACTCTTCCATATCAAGGATCATGGATCTCAAATCATCATGTGCCTCCTGCAGTTGTTTCGAAACCAGTGTGTTCCTACTAGAGAAAGACAGACGTTTCAGAGAATTTACCTTGGACAAAGACGAAGAGGGTCTCGCAAACTTATCTTTATTATCCCCATCATGAGATTGGTAGCTGAAGGAATCTAGCTTGTAATATCCTCGGTACATGGCATCTCTCAGCATGGACAGTTGGAGAAGCATAGCTTGGTTTGTGATGTGCCGCCCTATGGCCTCATCAACGGTGACTTGTGCCCGAAGCAGGACCCTGCGGAGGCGATCCTCGACATTCACTGGCGTTGGCTTGGAGAATTTGCTGGTGATGAAATTTAAGGATCTATTGGTCAGGTCACCAATGACTGCAGAAATGAAAACCCCCATTGGGGGGGGTGTGTGTGTTGGTGTGGGGGGGGGGCTCCCTCCTTAGGAAGATGGCAGAACAGTCAACAGGTAGAGAGAATGAGCATAAGCTGGGCTGAAATAGATGGAGATATATAAACAAAAGATCTAGAGAGATTATTTGTTTAATTTGTTCAAAGTTCAATTTTCCATGTACATGTGTTGACCATATTTTCTTCTAGGTGGACAAGCATGGGAAACTGTGTGTTCACTGAAAGAACTGTACTTGGCTTTCACCAGATAAAAGTATGTAGACTACGGATTAAAGGTTAGATGTCAATAAGTCTTTCCAGTGTTCTAGTGCTCAACTGTGTGTGAAAAGCTTAGTGAAAGAAAAATGAAGACCATGTACTAACAAAGTCTCCGAGAGTTTCATATATATCCATTTTTTTATTTTTAAGTCCTCTCAGTGGTTGCAGTTCTTCAGTTCTTAAATATCACAAACACAGATAGCTATGAAATTGGGTGCCCTAGACCTCCATGCTAGAGTCTCAATTTCACATGAGGCAAGCATTGTTAGGTTCGACCCGTGCTAACCAATGGGTCATATGGATCATGGCTTATTAACAAATGGATTGCTCAACTGCTCCTAACCAGCTGCATGGGTCGGCGGGAATGGTGCGGTTCGAACCATTGGTGTCCCACGCCCATCGATACTTATGAGTATTGTAAAGCACTATGACAAGGCATGATAAATATTGAAATTAATTGCATCAACATTCTAGTTATGTATGGAAAGACCACAAGGCAGATTACTGTGTCAGAAATCCAGTGATAGAGAAATACCATTTGGTGGATTGACCAAATTTGTCGATCAAAACATTGGTCTCGTCATGATAAATTCGAATACAGATCACGCGGTCGAAAATTTTGGTGGTGATGATGACATAGCATACCATATTAACTGGGAGCAAGGAATCGGATGTATTAGCGTGGTTGCAAGTCTAATTTATGGACAAAACATAGTGTTGTAGCGGAGGTTAAAGGTGCACGAGACAAATTGGATGCCTAATTATGTTCTGTCAACTGAAAGTTTGAATATTGAATTTATTTGAAAAGAAAAATTGAAACACATTCAAATTTGTACTCGACTGATGGCATAGCCATGCATACTGGTCGTTGAATCTTGAGAACACTAATAACACTTTGGGGTATGAGGTTTTAAGGAGAGAATGCAAGAAGCAGACTTGTCTGACGAGCTAAGCAACAAGACAAGTAAGATAACATTCGAAGGGGACTTTTTGGTTTGCATCATATCGTAGGGGATTTTATCCCTCTCAATCTTCTCCGATACAATGCGAACTGAACAAGGTCAGGAGTGGTACGAGTGTGCTTTTAAGCCGGGATAATGACACAAATGATAGATGTTGTTTATCATACTTTTGACTAGAAGCTTGTTCATTTATCTCAACTTGCTCTACCTTTTTGTAACTTTGAGGAGGACCATGGAGAAAAACGAATACCTTACACTCTGATTTCTTGGAGAAGCTTGACGTCAATGATGACCAGCAAATAGCTAGCTCAGCTTTTCCCAGCCCCCCTCAAGCTCGTTCCATCCCCCGTGCTCCAAGAAGTCTTTGCTCCTATAGCCCCCCAAAACAAGTCGAACACCCATGTCTGTTGTCAAGCTTGCAACTGCAGGAGTTGGCACCAGTTGACTTTGCACGAAGAATTTATCAAATTAAACATAATTAGTTAGTGGATCACCTTATAATCGTATTGTTTAGTACAGAGATGCATTTCAAATAAAATTCATTCATCAACCAACAAGTAATTGATTGACAGTATTGTAGTCATGTTTGGTTTGGTAATAAGGAAGAAGTCAGAAGTGGTAGGTGACAGAGGCGATGGAGGTGCCAGGGATGGTGATGAAGACGTCCATGCCGGAGAGAAGGGTGTGGTGATGTTGGGCCAGCCGCCAAGCAAGGGATGGCGTTGGGTGATTGTACTCACCAGCATAGGACTTCATGTAACGCTAGAACCGGCGGCGAGCCCATTAAGTTAATAAAGTACGAGAGCACATTGAATTTAGAAGTTCGTTCTATCAGAGGTTTTAGATTTTGGAACGTGCATAACATTTTATTTTGAAGTTATCTTATCTTGATGGGTACAAATTTTTAGGTTTAATAAGCGAACTTGAAAAGAGCTTAGCATCCTTAAGTGCATTTATAGCAAAGTTGTTGATTTTAAGATTTTGATTAGCTTTTGTATTCAACTTTTTTATGTGAGGATGTTTTTCGTCCAAATCATAGGTGCAACGGATCGTATGGAAACATTTATTGCGAACGGACTACATAAACGCTTTGAATTTGAATTTTATTGTGTAGTTAATGTTTAGGTCTTTAGATCACATGTGAACGTTTACGCTAACAAATTGTGGAGGTGTTTCAAATTTTATATATGTACGCTGGAGGTGGCCAGCGGATGTGCCCGTGTTTTTTGTAGCCATATATATATATATTTTTCGTAAATGAGCTGTAGAGCATGTTAAATTTAAAAGTTCCTTATATCAGAGGTTTTAGATTTTTGAATGTGGAGAACATATTATTTTAAAGTGTATCTTATTTTGATGTGTGAAATTTTCTACGTTTAACGGGTGAATTCAAGAAGAATATACTCTATAGCGTCGTTGTTGGATTTTAAATCTTGAGTAGCTTTTACATTCAACTTTTTAATGTGAAGATGCTTCAGTGTTTGAATTGTAGGTGCAATGGATCGTATGTAAATTCTAATGCAAACAGATTACATAAACACTTTGATTTTAAATTTTAGCAAAGGCCTAAGTTTTTTAGATTTAAATATAAATTATGTTGACACTTTTTAGTTTGAAGATGTTTTGGTGCGTGAATCTACAGTGTTTTTTAGATCTACGGTGTTTTTTTCTCAATCTAAACTCTAAGAAAACAAATATAATGGAGAAGGACAAGAGTTAGATCAGAGGTGGCAAGTGGGTGGCCGTTGTGTGGACTTGTGGAGGACGGTGGCAGACCGGCAGCTTTGAATGTGGCGCGTGGAAACATATGGGGCTTGTGTGATTTTGTGAGGTGGGCTGGTCTAATTGTGGTTGCTAAGTTTCTGGGCCGGTCCAGGAACATTTTCTTGGGTCTCCTCACCGATAGATTTTAAGTTAAAATTAATCTCTTATTAGAATCAACTAAAAAACTCAATCTCAGCTGGCCGCAGGCACGAGCTAAAAAAAAGAACAGAAAGAGTACTCCTGTACCATACGAAAATGTTCATTGCTCGTGAACGGCTCCTTCCGTCAAGAAAAGAATGCTCTCTCATCCTGATGCGCCAAACAATTAAATATGGATATATTTTCATACTTCACCTATTTAAATAGATAGATAATCGTAAATTATTATATAAATTTAATCAAACATAAAATTGATTGACTCATCCATAAGTGAGAGTTACATTCTTTTCTTGACGGAGAGGTCGGGCCGTCGGGGTACTAATTGGTCTACTTCGTGACTACCTCGATGATCATTCTTTATTGGCACATTCAGCAATGCGAGGAGCCGACGACTAATGGGAGTTGCTAGTCATTGAACACTACAAACAATAGAGTAACACGTGCTTTCATGGCGAGCAACAAGTGACCTTAGGTGTAAAGATTAACTATGGTGCGTACTGGTAGTAGTACAAGCAATGCAACTCGTATGGCATCTCATTAAATGGAAACACTTTCAACTACAAAGTTTTGGATCTTGTAAAGCACGCTATGGTATAGAGTACTCTAGCGGAGGTCGTTTGACAATTCCAATTTAAAAATGGTTCTAAATAGATACTTTTTTTTTATGTCAACGGGGGGAGAGAGTATCCCCACCTGATGTTCTCATTGATTGGCCTAAACCAGCCGGCCCGCAAAAGAGTTCAAAGGTTTACAACATTTCCAGCTTAATTGAAGCTAAAATTACATTCCAAAAGAGAATATAATGGACCAATAATGGTCGCTTACTGGAGCTTGATGGGGTCGCGTGCGGCACCGCCATAAACCAGGCCTCCTCTTCTGCATGCATGCATTTCTGAACAGATTTCTGAAAGAGCTGCGTGCGTGGCACTTCTGAATTACCCAAACATATTTTATCAAATTTATTTCTAGCACTTGGCTTTACTTTTACAGAATACCAAAATAGTAAACCTCTCACTTCTCAGCAGGCACGACGACGACGCTCTCGACCTTGGGCACGTCGACGGGGAACAGGTGGATCTCCTCCACCCATGGATTCCCCCCCTTCTTCTCCTCCTCCTCCGCCGGATCGACGTCCCGGAGCGCGCGCCACACCGCGCTGTTACACTTGAACCCTGACCCAAACCCTACCTGCCACACCCGGTCACCTCGCCGGACCCTCCCCTTGGCCTCCGTGTACGCCAGCTCATACCACAGCGAGCTGCTCGACGTGTTCCCCCACCTGTAGAGCGTCATCCTCGACGGCTCCATGTGCCACTCACCAAGCTCCAAGCTCCTCTCCATGGCGTCCAGCACCGCTCTCCCTCCGGCATGGATGCACACGTGCTCGAACGCCGTCTTGAAGTCCGGCACGTAGGGCTTGATCATCTCAACGAGGGATCGCCGGCCGATCGCCGCCGCCGCCTTGCGGGTGATAAGGCAGGCGGCGAAGAGGAGCTGCTCGGAGAAAGGGAGGACGAGTGGGCCCAGCTTGGTGAGGTTGGCCTTGAGAGCCTCGCCGGCGACGGCCATGATGTCCTTGGACAGCGAGACGCCGACGAACCCCTCTTCGTCCTCCTCCTGGAACGCGCAGCGGTGGGCCCGGTCGTCGGCGCCGTGGTGGGTCCTGACCGTGTGGAGGAGCTCGTACTTGGCCCGCCGCCGGTCGCCGCCGCGGTTGCTCAGGAGCACCGCCGCGCCGCCCATCCGGAAGAGACAGCTCGCCATCAGCATGGACCTGTTGTTCCCTCTGTACCAGTTGAGCGTCATCGCCTCCATGCTCACCACCAGAGCATACGTCCTCCGGTGCTCGACATCCTGGAGGAGCTTCTTGGCGAGGTCGATGGAGATGAGCCCGGCGCTACAGCCCATGCCACCGAGGTTGTAGCTGGCGATGTCCTCACGAAGCTTATAGCGGTTGACAATGGCGGACGAGTGCGACGGCGTCGGGTTGAAGACGCTGGAGTTGACGACGAGGACGCCGATGTCGGCGGTGGAGATGCCTGTCTTGGCCAGCAGGGCGTCGATGGCGCCGAACATGACGGACTCCGCCTCGGCGCGAGCCTCCGCCATGTTCAGGAGCTTCGGGTTCGGCGGCGAGACGAGCAAGGCGCGGGGCGAGTAGGTCCGTTGACCTAGCCCCGACCGTTGCAGGACCTTCTGCTGGAACGCCAGGCTGTCGGCGGTGAAGTCGCCGGTCGCCGCTGATTGGCGCATGAAGGTCTCGTGTGTCACCACGTGCTCTGGACCAGGTTTGTAGCACACGAAATCGAGGAGGTACACCGGCGGCGGACGCGGTCGCCGGCGCAGGAAGACGAAGATGGTGGCGGCGAGGAGGACGACGGCGGCGAGAGGGAGGTTGTCGGTAGTGGCGGCGCTGCCGAGAGTGGCCATGGTGGCGGCGAGATCTGATGATGATGTTATGTGGGAGAGGTGGCGGCACAGCACCGCCGCGGCTGGGACGAGGAGGAGGTAGAGCGCGTTGGAGACGACGAGGTGGTAGCATCGCTTGAGGTGGCCCGTGCGGCCGCGGCGGCCATTGCCGTCGTTGGAGGTAGTGGTTTTTGTGGTGCTGCGGCTCATGGCGGCTGTGGACTTCGTTGTGAGAGTGCTGTGTGTTTGGGGTCGAGGAGGAGGAGATGTATATATAATATATTTGTATATATAATAACACACATATATAGGATCGTTATAGCTGGGTTGGTCAAACGAGGACGGATCAGTGTGTGAAATGTGGCCGCCGGGTGGGAGCAACCCCCGACCAGCGCAGGTGTGATGGTGTGCTCCGACGTGTGTGATATATGGAACGCATCCAACGCAGGTGCTACATGGTACGCTAGCAGACAATTTGGTTGCCTTATCGAGCATCACCAGTGGGAGCTCCTAAATGGGCTTCTACTTTATATTTTACGAGCCAAAGCAAAAAAAAAAATCTTCTCCAGTGGGCTCCTAAACTTCCTCTTTTTTTACATGCCCTCCCAAGTTTCCCCTCAAAGCCCTTAGATTTGGGAGCCTCTCATCCTCCCTCTCCAACCATCATCTTTTTTTCTCGAAGCATGGATCCCATCATTTTTCATGCCTCGCTAGTCTATGGATGCATGCCCCACTAAAGCTTACATGCCCCACTAGATATGCTCTAACGAGCGAGTGAATCCCATACATGCTCTATGCGGCGAACCACCGTCCTTCCCGATCAAATCGGATCGACACTATCTTTAGCTTTACGGTTTAGGTTAGGGAACCATGTGTATGGTACCGGCAGCGGCTAGGTCATTTTTTCTCAACGTCTGACACGATCAATCAATGGGTAAAAAGCCAAACACAAAGAACATATACGAGGAGACGCAATTCGATCAAAATATCAATCAACTTGCGAGAGATCAGTGTGATTCCATTTCTTTCTCCGGCGGGTGTCACTAATATTTTATATCTTCCTCTTTGCAATTTGCATCGCCCCGTACGCAAGTATTCGAAGCATGTGTATTAGGCTTGGGAGATGTGTCAGCTCTTAATCGCTGCACCTTGTTCTTCGTGATTTAAGTTAGTAATCCAATTTTGAACTTTGCTGCGATCGTGTATAAGAATATTTTTAGTTGGTAGGTCAAGTTGAATGTGTAGCGCTGGTTTCATCTATTATTCCAAACTCTCTTGTTCCATTTTAATGTGTTGAAATCCTAAATTCCAGGTGGTATACAATCTTATTATTATTAATTGGAGTCTTCTTTTAAACCATCCACAAAAAGTCACCTATAGTATTCTAAAAAATCGATTTTACCATTACTAATTGGAGGCTCATTTTGTAGCCTTCATATGAAGTCAACTACTCCCTCTGTCACAAAAAGGTACAATTCTCGCATTCTAATAAGCCAACTATATAAACTTTATCTAAATATACAAACATGCTAAGACTATTTAGGATACCATTTAATTATAATTAAATTCATCCTATCATATTATATCTATAATTAGAGAAGATAGTAATATTTTCCACAAGTTAGCCAAGAAATTTAGCAACATGGGTGAAACTTGAGGGTCGGGCTTGAGGAGACGAGGACGGCCGGGGTTAGGGGAGAAGATGACCAGCGGGCCCCGGGCATCGGTGAGAGGGCGCACGGGCTCGGCCGATGCGAAGCACAAGCTGGACCAAAAGGAAAAGAGGCCAGATGGGGAAGCAGACCAAGCAGAAGTTTGGACCGAAAAGGAAATTTTCGAAGAATTTCAAATTCAAACATGTGACAAAATTTAGGGTGTTAGAAACATGGCAGATACAATGTTTAAACTGGAGAGTAGTATGTAAAGTATGGAATTTAGGGTGTTACTCAATCTTTCCAGATCGAGTCCACTACAATTTTTTCAACCAGATACACAACATATAGTATGAAAGGTATGAAACTAGCTAGTGAAGGAACGATAGGTCAATGTCTTCGGCCCTCTGATAGCATGATCAGGGGTTGCGGGCTCAAGCCCCCTCCCTTATTTTCCGAGAAATAGGAAGAGAGAAGAACGAGAATAAATGGAGAGCAAGGAAGAGGGCCTCTAATAGCATGATGAGGGGTTGGGGGGCTCAACCGCTCAAGCTCCCTCCCTGGGAAAGAGGAAGAGAGAAGAACGAGAATAAAGGGAGAGCAAGGAAGGGAAAGGAAGGAGTGATGGAAGAGAACCCCTTGATACTAGGGTTGGATTCGCGGCTGCTGGCTCATGTTTCAATCTAGCTTCCAACTATAAAGATCCATATAAAAAAAAGGCAAAATCTCAACAGAGAGGTATCTCGTTTTAAACTTAAGTGGAGAGCCCTTCATAGTTTCATATTTGGATGGGGAAGAAAATTCTAAGATGAACACGTGGAAGGGGGAGCAAACATCCAAATAAAAATTAGATTGCACCAATATATTTGTCTCGATAAAAACTTCAAAACTAGATCTCAGTCAAGTATATTTTGATAAAAAATGGCAAAGATACTTCTGTATCATACAAAAAATGTGAAAATGTTACTTTCTACTCATGTATGTCATTCATAGATTACTTCGTACCTACGCTGTGCATGTCTAATATTTGTATAGCAAACTATTGAAGGATTTACGTCCTAATGGACGAATATGGTTAACTAGCTATTTTTTCATATCATGCAGAATATTAGAAAGTTACTTTATAGTATATATAACAGTTCAACTAGTTATTTTCTGAGATTGAGTAGAATATTAGAAAGTTACTTTATGCTATACGTAATAGTTGACTAGTTACATTTTAGATAGAGCTGAATATTGTGAAGATACTTCTCCCGCCCACAACCCACCAGAGTTAGAGAAGCATGCCTTTTCATGTGAGTTACTTCCTCTATTGTGCTCTTTCGTGTTGAAAGAAGCAACCTTTATTGTTGAAAGGATGTAACCGTTCGTTGAAAGAAAGTAACTTAGGTGGGCTCTCCATTTAAGCTTAAATGGAGAGGTCTGTCCATTTAGTCATGTCTAAAAAATATGGAGTGTGGACTTGGTTGTCGACCTGGGCTGCGAAGACTGTGCTTCGCCAGCGTTAGTAAACACTTTTATATTTCCCTATTGGAAAAGTATTCGACACGTGTTTAGGCTTATGTCACTGTCACAACTCGGGTCGGGTGACAATCCTTAGAATGTAGATCAAAACCTTTTCTAGTTCCCAGTATGAGCAGTATATTGTTGAATTAGTTTCGATTGACCTCGGTCACCAACTAAACCTAGAGAAACGGGACGACTTTGTTCCGGGTGCACTCGGTGGATCTTAACAAACATGAGTTCGTTTTGCTTTGATCGGGAGGCAAGCCAAAGTGTATCCAAAGGAATTGACCCGGGTCTACAACACTATATATGGGGTATCCATTCACGCAATCCAAGGTTTACGGAACCTTCACCACCCAACCACCGATCAATAAGGGCGCTGGAAGGCTCAGAAGTATGAGTTCCTCGCATGAGGCAGTTCTGGTGGCATCCATAAGGCCGCTGCTACTGCGAGAAGATGCTCAAGGAGCGTCTATGCTACATCCCCAACAGCGCCCTCGCCATTGACTACATCACCTCTACGCCACATTACTAAAAAACATTTTGTAAGAGTGCCAAATCATTTTTCGAGACGTTTACAAAAAATAACCACCTCTGTTAATGCGAGTTATTGACGGAGATGGTTACATTCAAAACAGAGTATGAACACAAGAGAGAGTGTGGTGTAGTGGTAGAGGGGGACACACATGAGGGAGAGGTCACGGGTTCAAATCCCATCGGCCGCGTAGCGCGTGAATTTCCACTAAAAAAGGCACTGATGGGTGGCTAGTGAGGGCCTCCCCCAAATTATTTTTTTTCAATTTTTCCCCATTGTTTTTGGCTGGAATGATTAACGGAGACGGTTATTTTAATGTTTTGTGTACTAATGTCACCACCTTCTACCAACCACATCGACGCCACCAGTGCCGGTACAAGGCTCAACCCATCTATTTCCGCATCAGGTTAGTGTTCTAGGTGTGATTTACATTACACTTAAATCAATTATTTTCGAAACGATAGTTTAGGATCAACGTTAATCCCAGATGTTACGTAGACGAAACGGAAAGGTAGAACAAAGAAAGATATACTATTGGGCTGTCATTTACAGACCAACTCAAAAAACAGGATTTGCCCGGCGGTGGCGACGCCGCGCGCCCAGATGACGCAGGAGGAAAGTAGAAATGAGCTGCGATAGATCATCGTTGATTCCTCCCTGTTACGGAGCAAAACAAAAATAAGCCCAGAAATTAATTTTATATTGCTAATTGGTTCTCAGGTAACTGAAATGATTGCAGCACAAAACATCCATTGCACAGCCTTCTCATGTCAACATTCATGTGTAATCACAGGCCACAGGCAGAGCTCTACAGATTGTCTTTCTAAAAAAACAAAAGAAAAAACCCTACAGCTTGTTTACCTCTTTCACTCTAAAATGTGTTATTATTGATTAAGCAGGCTAGGTGCAGTGCATTAACTTCAACCAACTCACCAAAGAACAGTTGATAGCAAGATTGCACTTCAGCTTCTAAAGTTGGACATATAACACTGAGAGCTCCTTTATAGCGCACAATACTACCATGCAGTAGTATACGATATAAATTAGATCTAGCCATCCATTGATGAATGGCAAATTTGTACTTTCCACACGCTTACTCCACCCGGTCATTCCGGCACCCCATTCGTCACGTTGCTTTTCTCTCTAACGGTGACCATCTCCCACACGACGGTGCCCCTGTTCTCGCTCACCCCTGGCACCGATCATCTCCCCCAAGGTGGCGCAGCATCCCCCCAGCGGCGGTGACCATCTTCCCCCCGGCGGTGCGGCATCCCCCGGCGGTTGCCCTCACTACTATAAAAACGATTTTCGGAGACGGGCAAAAATCATATTAAGAGGAGGTTTTTGCGTCTGCCTTCGAGCATGCGCTTCTGATAATGAAGCATTAAATGAGGCGGTTTTACGCCTGCCTCCGAAAATCAGACAAAAAAATAAAAAAAAAGAAAAAGCCCACCGAGCCCATCACGGGCCCACTGAGCCCACCAACGCTGCCGCCGCCAGATCCGCCGTCGCCGCCACAGATCCGCCACCGCCACCGCCAGATCCACCACCGTCGACGCCAGATCCACCGTCACCGACGCCAGCCGCCGTCGCCGCCACCAGATCCACCGTTGCCGCCGCTGGATCCACCTCGCGCCACCAGATATGCCGCCTGGAGAGAGAGGGGTGAGAGAAAACCCTAGGGTTCAGATTATATATACATGGACTCGCTAATTGGCTTTTGGGTCTGGTTTGGGCCACACCATTTTAGGGGCGGGTTTTATGAGGTGTCCTCTTCCAAAAATAGATTTTAGGAGGCGGGCTTTATGAGGTGTCCTCTTCCAAAAATAGATTTTAGGAGGCGGGCAGCTTATAACGACCCCTCCAAAAATAGATCATTTTCGGAGGCGGTTGTTTTAAAAGATCCGCCTTTGAAAATCGATTTTTGGAGGCGGACAAGAGCAACCGCCTCCGAAAATAAAAAATGTCCGCCTCCGTTAATCTTCGATATTAACAGAGGCGGACATTTTTGTTTGTCCGCCTCTGAGACTATTTTTTGAGTGTCTCCTAAAATGGTTTTTGTAATAGTGCCTGCTCTTCTCTGGTGCGGCTCCGGTTCTCTCCCCCATACGGCCGCCCTGCTCTGCCCGCACCTACCTGATGGCCTCCCTTCTTTGTCCACGTCTCCCCCCACAGCGGTGCGACATCTCCTCCGGCGATGCACCTAATCTTCCCCACCGCGTTTCCGTTCTCTCCCCGACAACGGCCCTTCACTGCCGCCTGTGCTCGCCGCCTTTGCGCTGGACAGCGAATGTTGGCTCGCCGGTACGCCCCGCACTGCGTTCCTGCTCCGGGTCCACCTAGGACTGGTTTGTGAGGCAGCCAAGACATCAACGCCGCATGCCGCGGCTCGGCTGCCGCTGTGTGCTGCCGCCAGTTGCTCGCCTCAGCTCGGTCGGCTGGTCCCCCTCTGCTCTGCCTAGGCCACCCTGCACACACGGATCCACAAGCACCTAGCGTAGCCGCCGACGACAATCGTCCGCCTCAGCTCGGTCCGGATGCAGCCGCTTGACCGGGGTGTCCGCCTGGCTGCGTGCTGCAGGAAATCGTGGAAGCCTCCCGTCAATCGACCTGGGAAGAACTAAAGCAGACTCTCCAGTGTCCACACAAAATGTGTTTTAATATCTCTAATATTCTTTTAAAAAGTTTCTCTAATATAAAGATAAAAATGATCAATTAATAATATAATTCTGTATATATTACACCAGTGCCATTTAAATTCATCTCCTATATTACTCCTATACCGCCCATATTACTGTCATACACTACTTGTATCACTAGCTAGGACTATTTTTAATAGTAAACAATTAATCTGTTTATATATTAGTCCTGTCAGGTAGGGATGAAAGTGTTATGGATATTTTCCGTCCGACCAACCGACCGAAGGCCCTCAGGCCTTAAATGGTACAGTCCGTATCCGGAACCGAAAAATAAATATCCGACCATATCCATATCCGCGTAACAAAAGTTGAATGTCTATCGTAGATATGTAATTTATATAAATATATCCGATGCATATCCGACATATTTTGTATTGTCCGTATTCGGATCCGATCCGGTTGAAGGGACCGTGACACCCTAAGAGGGGGGGTGAATTAGGTGCCTCTAAAAACTAAGACTCCAATTGCACATATGAAAACCTGTTTCAATTTCTATCTAAATCTGCTCTAGGTTTTCTCTATGTGTTGCTATCTCTACCGCTACAAAGTTTTGCACCCTAGGTCCAATCCTCTACTAGCATGGCAAGTCTAGGAAAGGTAAATGCGGAAAGTAGTGCAAATATGAAATGCAGAAGCTAAAGGGTAGAGAAGAGCAAACTCCCGGCACGACGATTTTTACCGAGGTATCGGGAAGCTCACGAGCTTTACACTAATCCTCGTTGTTGGAGCCCCTGTCAAAGGGAATGCCCCCGTAAGGGCATAAACTCCTCGGTCGAGTAACTCCGTGGGTGACCATGGGACTTCCCCACGCGTAAGTGGGTCTCTGCTCGTCCCTCCCCGGATGCTCCTCGCCGCCTTCACTTGGTAGAGCTTCGGCCAAACGCCAAGGGCCTCTCCTCCCTTGCACAAGCACCTGCGGCCTCTCCACAAACTCGGTTGGAAGGTCTCGCAAGACTACAAGCCCCGGATTACAACACTTGGTGCGTGCAAGCACCGATAAGCAAAGAGGTATGCAAACCTCGCTAAACTCTAGGCCACCTAAGAGATGCGCTAAAGGGTCTAGACTAGCACTAAGCACTTGGCTAATCACCTAGATCTTCTATTTAGCGATTTGGTGGATTGAGCACTTAAGAATGTGTAGAACACTTGCCAATAGCTTCTCCCAGCTCAAGCACTCTTCAAATGGCCGAGGCAACCCATATTTATAGCCCCAACCAAAGAAGCTAGCCGTTGCAGGCCGTTGCAACCTTTCTGCGTACTACCGACTGATTCGGTGGGTGCAGGAGGGGTACCACCGAATTAGTCGGTGGTGCCACCTCAGCTAGCCGTTGAACAAGCCATTTATCAACTGTGTCACTGACATGTGGGGCTGGTCCAACCACCGACTGATTCGGTGCCCGTTCCTCCTTTACCATCGAATGAGTCGCTGGTCTCTGAGTTGATCTTCGTCTTCGATCTTCTTCAGCACCGACTGGTTCGGTGCCCCTTCTTCTTGTACCACCAAATGAATCGGTGCTCACCAGAACCGACCACCTCTTTCCAGGCTGAAAGACCGACTGGTTCGGTGCTGCCCACCGAATGAATCGGTGCCCCTCCGAATCTACACAGTACTGAACTGGTATTTCTAGGCATAATGACCGATTGGTTCGGTGCCTCTTGATGACACCACCGAATGAGTCGGTGGTTCTTCTGACTGGGCTTCAAAGGGCTTCTGTTCCCTCCACCACCGACTGATTCGGTGGGCTACTGCACAGAGCACCGAATGAGTCGGTGCCTCTGCGTTTCCTGCTGTCTTCTTTGCTTCTTTGCGGGTCTTTTCTTCTATCTTTATTGCCATCTTTTGGATACCTTGGATATGACTAAGGACACTTTTCCACGTGAATTGGATGTCTTCAATTTGGATAACCATCATTTGGATATTGATTATATAAGCATTTGGATGGCTTCCAAAATATCCTTGGGCCTAAAAACATCTACAAGTATCATCTAGACAAATTGTTAGTCCCATTGGTTATGTTGTCAATCAATCGCCAAAATCACAAACTATGGCCTAGGGCCATTTTCCTTACACCGGCAAAAAAATAAATATTCGTATTCGTATCCAGACATATCTATCCGTATCCGATCCGTTTTTATCCCTGCTGTCAGGGACGGACCTACCCATTAGGCGAGCTGAGGTGGCCACCTCAGCTACTCGCCGACGAGCAGCACTATCATTCCGTAGTTTCCCATGGATTTTTTCTCATCTAGCCGCCGTTACTGCCACCGCTGCTGGTTTCTCGAGTTTCTGGGAAGAAAGATCGTGCGAAGAAGAAAGGAAAGAGTAGTAGCCTAAAGGGCATGGGCCCATATATTCGTCTATACATGGTCCATCAAAGGCAACAAGTTTTCCAAAAAAAAAAAAAAAATCAATGGCAACAAGTTTCGTTGGATGACGTTGATATTCTATCTGCATACACCTAGCTTTCAATCTGGTTGATTTTTAGCTATTGTATAGCTGCGAAAGTACCGGAGGCAGCTGATAAAACGATTTGTTGCAGCTGCATTAAAAGAACTTGAAAGATAGACGTGTTTAGTGCATGCATAATGGTACGTATATACGCTTAACTTATTATTACCGTCACTAATTGATATCTACAAAAGTTGCAGATTATCGTACCATTTTATTTTTCAAGTATTTTGAATTGTATTGCACATGAACAATATTTATATTCTTCAAATCAAAGATAACGTCTTAAAATTCCTATTATTTGCTCAAAAATTTTTGTTTGCCATTATAACAATACATGAATATGGTGTTGATTTTTCCTTTGCGGGGGTTAGTTTCAAACTAAAAGCCGTCTCACCTAAAATTTTTTCCTGGGTCCGTCACTAAGTCCTGTTAAAACTTAAAATACTAGTATACACTAGTATTGTACGCTATAAAAGAGCTCAACTCTGGAATATGCAGTGGGAGGAACAAACACTCTATCGCAGCCAAACATCAACAGAAACGCACAATGAGAAGTTTTGCCAATTAGCCGCCCTTGGTTTCACGTCACGCTCCACCACTGGTTGCTGCTAGTAATGTGCTGCATAAACGTACTTCTTCTGGGCCTAGTATATGTGTTCAAGTACGTGATGGTGATCTGTACAACTTAAAAGTGACGGTCCATGCATGTCTCATGAAGCTTCTCCTGTGGATTCTGCAATCTCGGTGACTGACAACCGCCATACACGCTGCATGCATCGACACGAACTTCGATGACATACTGTGGTGCTGACGAGCTGACTCTACTGCTGGCTATTACAAACTAAACACTGTTCATTCCAACTTTTCCCTATTTGTACTATTCCTCCCTACTCACAGAACACGCTTCCCAATTCTTTCTATAGTGTTTTTTTTGCTAGAGCTACAGTATATTTGGAAATCTAATCACACCCACAGTTGTACACATGATCCTTCTCTGATTGGTCCCTATCCGTTGGAGAGCAAGGGGGCGTATATCTGCATGTTGGCAAAACAAAGAAGGGCCCTCCTGCTCCCTATAAATGGACGGACTTTAGCTCCCTCGTTCTTTGGTTACATCCCCAACTAGTCGCTGTCTAGTTCTTTGTCTTGGCACTAAACAAATTTAGGATTGTTGCATATATACCAGTTAGTTTTTTTCCAGTGATTATTGTAGTTTAAATAGGTGGTCCATCTTGTCAAGAAGGATGTAGCTGCAAGGACAATATTGCGCCGATGGTGCACTGCAACAGTGTTTGAGCTCCTCAGCTGTATAGCTGAATTTATGTTCTGAGTTTAGTGGCAGACAGAAATTGCAGGTGACCACAACAATCAACAAGATGCATGCATGGTTACATTAAGTAAACGTAGATTCTACTTTCTGTGAAATTTTCTTTCGACTCAGCCATGAGCTCACCTGTGGAGTATTTATATCTCAGATAACAGGAACGTAAACTGGTAGTCACCAAATATTCTTGGTCAATCATCTGGAAGAGCATCCATGAAGCAAGGGGTATATGTAAACGTCCCTAACGTAACTCTCCCATGCAGCATTAGCTGACCAGGGTAAAAACGACCTAGGTATTCAGCTTTGGTGGAGCCCAAGTGGTATTCCAGTGCTCTGAACTTTCTTCCCAAGAAGATAACCTCCTCGATTGGATGAAACCCAAGAAATTCAAAGTCTTCTGCATCACCTTCTTCATCTTCATTGTCACTATTATAATTGGAGTTATGATTAGCCTGGCGTTCATCCTCACTGTCACTGCTATCAAACTCTTTTTTCCCGGTACACATCAATACCATTATCATAATCATTATACTGTTGCATTACCCATGGTGCTTGCACTACCGGATCCAGGCTCTTTGCCGTGAGCCTGGCACTCTCGGCAAAGAGGCTCATCCTCTCGGAAAAGGCTTTGCCGAGAGCCGGCTCTCGGCAAAGATTTTCTCAGCGAAGCTCCCTTTGCCGAGAGCTTTCTGCTGGGATCAAGCCTTTGCCGTGTGCACCGGAGGTATTTGCCGAGAGCATGTAGCCTCTTGGCAAAGAGCCTGGCCCTAACGCCGGCGAGACGGCGTTGCGCCGTCTCTGTGGGGCCCGCAGCTGGCCCTAACGCCGGTGCCGGAGAGGACGGCGGCGGCGGCGGCGGCGGGTGTGCGGGGAGAGAGGCGCGGCGGCGGCGGGTGTGCAGGGAAATGAGGAGATAGGGTTGGGGGAGAGGGGTGGGGGAAATGAGGAGAGGGCTGTTGCGGCTAAGTGGTTGGATGTTTGCCGAGAGCAAGATCTAGCTCTCGGCAAACAAAAAAGCTCTCGGCAAAGGCTGTCTTTGCCGAGAGCCTAGATCTGGCTCTCGGCAAAGACAGCCTTTGCCGAGAGCCAGATCGAAGCTCACGGCAAAGATTCAATTTTCAGTTCGAAAAATTTCAAACCAGGTCTGTGGATACAACTTTGCCGAGAGCCAGATCTAGGCCACGGCAAACACAGCCTTTGCCGAGAGCCAGGTCGAAGCTCACGGCAAAGATTCAATTTTCAGTTCGAAAAATTTCAAACCAGTTTGCCGTGAGCTCCTTTGAAAACTCTCGGCAAACAACTCTTTGCCGAGAGCCACAAGGCCGAGCTCACGGCAAAGATTGTTGCTCTCGGCATATTAGGATTTTCCGGTAGTGTTGGGCTTGTTCATGGTTGTACTGAATTCTGCGAACTTGCTGACAAAGGGGTCCAAGGTTCACCACATGATTTAATGCCCATTCCATCAGCCCATTTGACTCGTCAAGTGTCCATAGCCAAATTTGAAACTTGTAAATCTCGACAAAGTGCACCCCTTTTTCTGATTTCCCAAGATAGGGTTTTCCCAATCCACGGGATTCCTCCTGACATACAACTATGCCTTCAAGCCTCTTTACCGACGTTGGTGTTTTCACCACTCTGTATTTCTTATCAGATAAGGATAACCTATAAAATGGCAGGGTTTGTAATTGAACATATTAAAGTTAAATTATCGGCATTTTACAGTTCAAATAAATTGATAATGGACAAATTAAAAATCAAACACAAAACAAGAAGAATTGTAGTACTCAAGGTTATTCCTCAAAAAAATAGTACTCAAGATTGTAATACCAGTCAGCTAATGGGATCATGTACTCAAGGTTGTGATCATGTACCTGACAAGAAAATGGCCACGACAATGGATATAAAGAGATCCTCTACTCCGCATAGCGTTGTGGCAGCCCTACATCTTCATATAGTCGCCCCTTCCATTCCGTTACCATATATATATGGGCTGGGGTCGCGACGGGGTCTCCCTCCTGGAGAAACTGCCTCTCTTCCCAACACCCAGACCTTGATGAGAACACATCCATCTTGAACACTGCCGGCGGCCATTCTATAGAACGGCACTTGCAACTACAAGACATCATATACAAGTGTTTTTAATAATATTGTTATTACAGGAAAAATAAAAGGAACATAAAACGTACTACATCCGTTCCAAATACTAGTTCATTTGACCTTTTTACCCCAACTTTGACCGCTGCTCCTATTCAAAACATTTATATTTTATACAAACATAATCAAATTTAAGTCATTCTGTAAGAATAAAGCAAGCCATAATACAAAGTCATTTTTGCACATTTTCTCAATAATACGAGCAATCAAACTTGGGGTAAAAAAAAAGTCAAACGACCTGCAATTTGGAACGAGAGAAGTAGACACTAACGAATTGAAGTACTGGCATCATGATGGAGGCACCTTATCACAATATGGCGGCGGCTTACAAACCCTAGCTTGTCGATGTTCGGCACCGGAGGCAGCAGGAACACCTCGTAGTGCAGCGACACGGCGGGGTCGAAGGCTAGGTACGTGGCGCCGAAGCCCTGCCGTGGCCACGGCGACCACGGCAGGGACGACTGCCACCGCCGCGTCGCGGGGTTGCACACGTAGAGCCGCCGGGAGTTGCCGTGGCGAGTAATTCCGTCCTGGCACAGGACGAGGCCGTTGCAGTGGTCCACGACGGCCATCCCCTGGTGATCCTTGTCCGGCATGAAGCCGACGGCGGCGTCCACCGGCGCGAAGAGGAACGGGTTCGTTTGGTTGCAGTAGTTGATGAAGACGCCGCGCGGCGAGCGATGGCGCCGCGCCATTCCTCGCACACGCAGCGGCACGCGGCGAGGTCGCGCGCCGGGAGGCGGCGGAGGACGACGGCGAGCGCGTCTTCGGGGAGCCGATCCATGGGAATGGGAGGGCACAGTTTGTTTGATCGGGATCTTGGCTAAGTGACTCGGTCGGTCAAGACAGGGCGGTCGAGGATATAGACCTAGATGCACGGATATTGATGGAAAAAACTGTTGCATTAAACGTAAACACACGTTCCATGTACTTTACTTTTTTTTTCTATAGATTATTCCATGCACCGCTTTGGAAGTATATCCTTGCAAACAGAAGAGTTCGTACTTACCTTTTTTTTTCCCAATTACAGAATACATCACATTAATACAATATTTTTTCTTTGAAACACATTACAAATATACACACACCCAAACACATTCACCCCTAATGTATTGAATCCTACACTATCACCGAGCAGAGATTGAGTTGGCTGATGATAAAGTCGCCATAGACGCGCTATCGAGAGATACATCTTGGACGATAGAACTCAAACCTGTAGGTTCCACCACAAAGAACATTACCAGTTGAGCTACACTATCAAAAGCTTCAAGTGTACGCACCTCGATTAACTAAAATAATCTAAGAAGCAAATGTTGCAAGTATGTGAATAAATTTTTAGAGCCTACATCTAGTTAAAATCTATCTATAAAAGAACGAGTAGAATTGAAACCAATTCTCACCCAAATCGGGCCGCGATACCCCTCACACCGGACCCACCTGTAAGGGTCAACGGAGGTGTAAAGAGAGTCAAACCCATCAAAATTGATATTTAGAAAATGTTTCTGCCAAATCAAAAATTTTTTCTCATCCATATTTTTATACCCACCAAAATCTATTTTTTACTTTCCCCAAATCGTCTTTTTCTAATCGGATCTTCTTTTTTTCTCGCTCCTGTCCGGCTACCCGCGAGGGGGTCCGCAACACCCACGCCGTCGCCCGCTGCCACGGGGTGCCGACCGCCGGACGCGGCACCTACGCCGTCGCCGGCCACCGCTCAAGCTGCCGTCCAGAACCCCAGACCGCGTCCGGCATCTCCGACACGTCGCCCGCAATCTCTGGCTATGGAGGCCCTACCTCCCTCGAGCACACCTCACCCCGTGTGTCGTCCAATCACTTGGATGGAACACGGCCGTGGAGAGCCCACTGACCTACCTCCGCCAAGTCCAATTCCTCAGCGCAAGGATGGAGCTCGACCATGGAGGAGCCTGCCCTGAGCTCGACCATGGAAAGGCCAGCTCCTTCCCCATCGATGCTCGACCTGTGTCGGCCTTGAAGGGCCCTACCCTTGGAAGTAATGCATTCTTGCTCGGCAAAGATGGCCATGGAGAGCCCTTTCTCGGAGGTACTGGCGCTTGCACGTTGAATATAGAATTATGGAAGAGGCTCGTTTCAGCGAGGAGCTGAGGAGTGAGGAAAGAGATGGCATGTTGGATTTGAGAGGAAATATCTGTTATTTGGATTTCATGGCTATGAAGAATTGGCAAGAGGAAGATGAACTCCGTCCTCATGTAATCCCCACGGGAGAGGGAAGGATTAAATGCACCTGACGGTTGACACACTGAGAGAGATACAGAGAGCTCTAGATCTTAACTGATCTGCTCTAACTAAATTAAACAAACGTGAAACATAGAAGCTTATATTTGTTAATTCCAGGTTTATGACTAATTTAAAGCTAATTGCAATCGGTTAATCAACTGAATGAAACGTTATTTAGAACATAAATGTCAAAAACATCATACACTCACTCTTACCTGAATATTTTTTAATTGGCAAAAGATTGAGACATACCTAGATAATTGATACTATTGTAGATTGTTCTGAGCGAGTTATGAGGTAGGAGGATTAGTGCTTCTGAACTTTCATAACACAAATAATATTTGTTTAAGAGGAACAATTTGGATGATTCAATTTTTACAATACATATGTAATGTGAGAGCAAACCTTTGACCTATGAGTGAATATAATTTTTTTACTAGATTTGTTCTAAACACGTGCGTGACGCACGTGGGTCATTGCTAGTTTCTTAAACTTTTATCTTGTCTCCCTCACTTGTTCATATTTATTCACACGTCCTACGACTATGAACACCTTCGACATATTGGAACAACAAATATTAAAATTTGCATATTCACCACAAGCACCTTTAGATTAGCATAATAGTGTCAATTTTTAATCTATATTATAAAAATGAGTAGAATTAAAAATATTTCTCACCCAAATCGAATCCACCGTACCCCTTGCACTAGACCCGATTGTAAAGGCCAAGGGAGAAGGGAGGTGCGCAGACCCATCAAATTTGCGAGTTAGAGAATATTTCTGCCAAGTATTAAACAAGCCAACCAAATTGAACCGGTTCACTGGCTCGTTAGATAAGCCAACTGGAAACCAGTTCACTGGCTCGTTATATAAGCCAACCAAATTGACATCCCATTACATGGTTCATCTCTTCTTCTCTCATTCTCTCTATTATCTCAAAATCCATGACAATATGCTCCGATCCATCTAATTAAAAATAATCTGATTCTAGAATCATCCAAAACCAGATATTATTTGACTCCTATGAAAACAATATCCCTTGCAATTAGAAACTAAATGTTAAAGAATCAGACGACAAATTCAAACAAAATCTTGACTTCAATGCAGAGGCTGTCACCATAGAAAAAAAAAGATAGGAGTCAATCAAAAAAGGGGTCGAACAACCTGATATAATTTTTTTTAGAATTACACAGTACAACATAGACACCTAACACGTACGAACACTCACCCCTATGAACACACGTACGCAAACCCTACCAAGCATCTCCGGAGGTCTGAGCCGATAAATCTTGAGATTCACAAGGTCATCACATGCGCCACGTTGTCGACAGGGACGCCTCCTACCACCAAATTCATAGCGCCGGTAAATCCTTTTATAAATCCAGGAAAATGGGAGCACCGGTGCCAAATCGAGAATTTGAACATTGGTGGGTAGGTGCCACCACAAATAACACAACCAACTGACCGACCTAATATAATTTGTTAGAAAGGCTAGAAGACATTCCATCATTTTGATTTGTCTAAGACCAAAGCCAATATTGAAATATGTTCCCACTACTACAAAAACGGTTTTAGGAGACACTCCATTTTGGAGTTCAGAGGCGGACACAAAAAATGTCCGCCTCCGTTAATCCCATGCATTAACGGAGGTGGACACTTTTTAATTTCATAGGCGGGCACTATTTTCCGCCTCGGAAAATAGATTAACGGAGGCAGACGCCTTAAAACAACCGCCTCAAAATGATTTATTTTCGGAGGCGGACGAGTTAAGATGTCCGCCTCAGTAAATTGATTTTTGGAGGCGGTCAATTAAAAGGCCCGCCTCCTAAAATAGCTCGGTCCAAATTGAGCCCAGATGACCCATTAGCTGGGTCCATATATAAACAAACCTCTAGGGTTTTCTCCTTCTCTATCTCATTTCTTCTCCCTCCCCTTTCTCTCCCTCTCATGAGCGGCGGCCGAGCACCTCCTCCTCCGCACTCGCGTCGCCTGTGCTTCCTCATCCGCACCTGCGTCGCCACATGCCTCCTCTGCACCCGCGTCGCTTGTGCCTCCTACATCACCCCACCCTAGATGCGGCGTTTAGCGCCTGCTCCACCCTCCCTAGATGCGGCAGCGGCGCGGCCTTCTTCCTCCTCTCCTCATCCACCACAGCGGGCACCTCCACCGCGGGCTCCACCACCATGAGCTCCTCCACCGCGGCTGTCCCTCTCCTCTCCTCCACCACGGGCTCCACCACCGTGGTCGTCTCCCTCCTCTCCTCCACCGTGGGCTCCTCATTCGCGAGCAAGTGGATTCGGCGGCGGTGACGGTGGATCTGGTGGCGGTAGATCCGCCGGTGGTGGCGATGGCGGATCCGGTGGCGGCGATGGCGGATCCGGTGGTGGTGACAGTGGATCTGCGGTGGCGACGGCGGATCTAGGCTCGGCAGGCCCATGATGGGCTCGCCGAGCTTTTCGGAGGCGGGCAGAAAACCGCCTATGTTAATCTCGATTAACAGAAGCGCATGGTCGGAGGCGGATGCAAAATCCGCCTCGAAAAAAATGCAAAATGCCTGCCTCCGAAAATTATTTTTGTAGTAGTGTCCCGTTTCTGAAAAATCCAAATTGAAGGAAAAATATCATAGAATGCAGTATCAGCCAGAGGGAAAAAGGAATCAGCAGCAACAAACAAGAACAGAAAAACGAATCATCATAAGGACCTACAAGTTACATACGTTATTCGCATGCTTATGGCTTGCACAAGGACTCCTCCCAAAGCTCTCTACCCATGGACAATTAAGAGTTGACACATCTCCCAAACCTAAAACACATGCTTGCAATACTTGCGTATATAGTAGGCCAAACAGGCCTGGCCCACTGGACCGGCACTAGCACGGCCCGAAATGGCACAGCCTGAACACGACACGGCCTGATGGACATCATGCTAGTGTCGTGCCCGTGCCCAGCCGAGTGCTGTGCCTGGGCTATGGAGCCAGCCCGCGGCACTAGCACATGCACGACCCGCATAAACGGCCCGCACGGCCTCGGCCCGCAGGCGGCACGCCAGGGCCGTTGGATGGGCGTGAGGGCACGTCCCGACCATTGGGGGGTGCCCTATATAAGCCCTGGCGATCACCCGCACCTCTCGCAGCCTTAGGCCTAATTCATTTCCCTCACCTCTCTTGCCCGACTCGTTGTGGCGGCTCTCGTCCCTCTCCTCTCTTCTCCTCTCCTCTCTTTAGTCTTTTCTAGATCTCTGGTGGCCTCGCGCCACCGGTGGACGGCACTGGAACATGGCACGGCCATCTACCATCCTGATCTCGATCTCTAATAGAAGATGTAGCTACATCCTTTCCTCGTCCTCGTCCTCGCGCCGACACCTTCCTTCTCACTCTCTGTCCCTGTTGGTGCTGGTGCTTCGGATCTAGGTCCATTGAGGGACCACTCAGCTTCCAGGCATCGTCATCGTTGCTGATGACCTTGGTGCTCCGGCTGCGAAGGTACGAACCCTAACCCTAGATCCGGTCAGTCTTCGCTTCTGTGTGGTACGAACTCTAATCCTAGATCTGGTTTCTTTGGCAGTCATTGAGGGACCAAGTCATTGGCGGCTGACGATGTCGTCTGACGAGGAGACGGTCGAGATCGGCATGAACAAGGAGAGACGATTGTGCGGGCTGTCTAGAGATGGCGACGAGGACGAATTGTGCGAGGACAGGAAGGCTCTGTTAGGCAGAGACGTTCCTATCATCGTCAACACAGATATCGATGATGAGCTACCTAGATCTGAGCCTTTGCCGGACGGCGACAATGCCGACAAGC
The DNA here is from genome assembly GCA_015342445.1 of Digitaria exilis. Classification (NCBI taxonomy): domain Eukaryota; kingdom Viridiplantae; phylum Streptophyta; class Magnoliopsida; order Poales; family Poaceae; genus Digitaria; species Digitaria exilis. Next base: position 115,593 of record JACEFO010002708.1, read on the forward strand.
GCACATGTCCCTCCACCCCTCCTGTTTGGGATGATTTCGAGAACTGTACAAGATCATCGATGGTAAGGAGGTAACGTCTGGTGCTAGATGCCTCCATTGCTCGAAGGTGTACTCTGGTTATTCCAGAGGTGGTACTAGACACCTTTCTCGCCACATTGCTGCATGTGTCAAGAGCCATGAGAAGTGTCAGTTGGCTCAGTTTGAGATTACCTTTAATCCTGATGGTATTGTTCGTGCTTGGGACTATTATCCTCTGGTTGCGCATACTCAGCTTGTTTTGTTTTATAGTTAGACTTGATGTTCCTATCTCTACGGGTGAATCTGAGGCTTTTGAACAATACATTAAAATTACTCATAACCCTTGATATGCTAAAGTTTCTAGGCAAACCACCACTAGAGATATAAGAAAGTACTTCAATGAGTGCAAGGCTAAGCTGATTGAAACTTTAAAGTCCTCGGTTAATGTTGTGAGTTTAACATCTAACATTTGGTCTGCTAATGCCAAAGAGGATTATCTTAGTCTTGTTGGACACTACATTAATTCTGATTGGCAACTAGAGAAAAGGGTACTTGGTCTAGTTCTTATTGATGTGTCCCATAGTGGGCAAAACACCGTTGAACGTGTTACTTTTGTTCTTGATGATTATGGTTTGACTGAGAAGGTGTTTGCTATTACACTAGACATTGCTTCATCTAATGTCTCTGCCATGCAAAAGATGAGACCTATCCTGTCTAAATACCTTGGCTTTCAAGTTCCTGATAACGATGATTCTGAAGCTGCTAATAGTATGTTTTTGCATGAGCGATGTGCATGTTATATCATTAATTTAATTAGTAAGGAGGCTCTCACTTCTCTTGAGCCTTTGACTAAAACATTTAGAACTACTATATCATTCATCAATTCATCTAATCAAAGAGTTGCTGCATATCAAAACTCTACTCCATTGCAACTAATGCTACACCTACAAAGTTCTTAAGCATATGTTTCCTCATAAGGCCTCATTCACTACTTTCATCCATGCTCAGTACCCTAGGACTGAAGGTGAGGGCTTGCTGTTTACTAATGAGCATTGGTTGAGGGCAGAGAAAATTACTGCATTTCTTGAATTGTTTTATAATGTAATTGTTGACTTATCTGGTGTCTATTATCCCACATCACCACTTATGATTTATTATCTTGTTAAGATAGCTCTGCACTTGCAAAACTATTATAATGATGTGCACATCAGATCTGTTATTCAACCAATGATTGATAAATATATGAAATACTAGAGAGACATACCTGTGCTTTATTCTTTTGCATTCATCTTGGACCCTAGAGCTAAAATGAAAGGTTTTAATAGGGTGCTTAGAAGGTTGGGTGCTCTCACCAGTACAAATTATTCTACATACCAAGTTGAAACTAGAGCTAGGTTGACTCATGTGTGTAACAAATATGATGCTAAGTTTGGTGCAGTTAGGTTGAAGAGGAATGGCCCTCCTTATCCTGGTAAGTCAAGGACTGCTTGGGATGAAATATATGATGATGATGATGCATGTTCTGCTGTGGGTGGTAGCACTTCATCTTTCTCTGGTTCTTTTACCATGTCTAGAGATACATCTGCAACTTCTCTTTTGCATACAGTAACCTCATCTACTTATGCTTCTGAACTTATCTTTTGGACTGTGATACTGTCAACCATCTTTCGGATGACTTTAACATTATGAATTGGTGGCATCAGCATAAACTTACTTATCTCGTCCTCTCTATCATGGCTACAGACATCTTAACATGTCCTGTTTCTACTATATCATCAGAGTCTACCTTTAGCATGACTGGCAGGATAATCGAGGAGTGTCGAAGGAAGCTCAAGCCAGAGATGGTGGAGATGCTCACCTGCATCAAGGATTGGGAAGCTGTAGAGTCACACTACTACAAAAACGATTTTCGGAGGCAGTCAAAATAATGGATTTTTGGAGGCGGACATGTGACCGCCTCTGTTAATCGGGCTAAAAAATAAAAAAGTTCAAAACCCTAGATAAACCCGCCAATCCCATCTGGGCCGTCGAGCCCATCCAAGGCGCCAACGCCGGATCCACGGCCTCCGTCAGTAGATTCGAGGTCACCGGTACTGGATCTGTGCAGCCACCATCGCTGCTGCGAGATGGCTCGTGTCGTCGTCATGCAGCCGTTACCACTGCCGCCTCGCATAGTCGTCGTCGCGCAGCCGTCATGCTGTCGCTGCTCCCGCAGCCACCTATTTTGTGCCTCGCCCCAGATCCGGTGAAGAGAGGAGAGAGGGACCCGGAGGAGGAGGGGATCCGCGCCGCCGCCTGCTCCGCGCCTTGCATATGCCGCACCAGGCCAGCGCGCAACGCCATGCCGCACTACGCCACCCTGGCAGCCCGCGCCAGCCCGCAGCACGCCGACACGCCAGCTTGCGCCGTGCTGACCCGCGCCGCCGCGCGGCCAGATCCAGTGGAGGGAGGGCAGCCTGCGGCTGGCCTCTGCTCGGAGAGGAGGATGCGAGCAGAAGGAGGAAGAGGGGAGGAGGCAGCTGCGTCGGAGAGGAGGCGGGCGTGCAGATGGAGGTAGAGAGGTGATGGCGCTGTGTGGAGAGGAGGGGAGGGGAGAAAGAAGAGAGAGAGATATAGAAAACCCTAGGTTTGCTTATATATATGAAGCTATTTAATGGGCTTTTGGGCTCAGTTTGGGCTGAGATATTTGAGGAAGTGGGCCTTATAAGCAGTCTGCCTTCGAAAATCGATTTACGGAGGCACAAGGCTTAAGATGTCTGTGTCGGCGGGTGGCACACGGGGTACCTTATGCCGGCGAGTGTCGATCACAGAACACGCACGCCTCGGTGGAGAATGGTTCAAGAGATGCAAGACAGAGGATTTATACTGTTTCGGGAGTGATCCCTACGTCCAGTGCAACGGGCTCCTGATTGTATTGCTCTCTTGACGGCGGATTACAGTGAAGGCCAGCTCAAGCCTTGAGTGTGTGTAGAATGTGCGTTTAGGGGACTAAGTTTTCTAGAGATCGAGAGTACAGAAATCGGAATCCCCTCGCAGGGGGACGCCCTCCTCTTTTATAGCTCAAGAGGTAGGCAGCTTTACAATGTTGTTTTACCTATCTACCCTCAAAGGCCGGACGCCCCCGACGGTTGCTCGTTGTTGGCCTAGTGCGTCTTGGTGACTCCTTCCTTGGCTGCCACGTGTCCTTCGCCTTCCCACCGGCAGCTTCGTGGTAGATTCCTTCTTGGCCGCTAGCGCAGCGGCGCGCATGCAGCTACCTTTTCCCAAGAGCAGGGCTGCAGATCAGCCTTTTCAGTTGGCAAGCGGACAGGCGATGTCGGGTGTCGGTCGGGAGAAGGCGTAGGCCGCACGCCTTCTCCTTCCTAAGCCAGATTTGACTTGAGGAGGGTCTTCGGGACTCCCCCTTTTCCACTGTGCGTGCTCGCCAATGGACGGACCCCTCACGGGGGTCTACCCTTCCGACCCGATGGGTCAGGGGTCGGGCGAGACGGACGTGCCCGACCCCTTCAACCCCCTGGCCGTTAGGAAAGTCGGGGGTCGGACGGAACGGAGGCTTCTATTCTCGCGTCTTCCGGGTTCTCTGTAGGTCGGGCGAGACGGAGTTTTTCGACCAGTCGAGACTAGGGCCGTTTCATACCATTGTCAGGGTTTTTCCCTGTCCGTGCACCGTTAGCTAGCGTTCTGATAGTGGGCCCCCTAATCCATGACCCCCACAGTAGCCCCCGTTGCAGAGGAGTCGAGGACTCGTTTGTGAGGTCATATCCGTTCCTTGCGGGAAGGGTTTTTAGGGTGGCTTCTTTTTCTCCGTTTCTCGCTAACTCCTAGCGATTCTCAGAATTTTAGGGGCGCGACCTGGGTACCGCCCTGGCGGCAATTCCCGGTGCCCGACGTATTGCAGGGGCCCCGACCTTCTTCGCGAAGCGTCAGCCTGGGGGCTTCCGTCTCCGACCCCACTGTTCCCAAGTTTCCTGCTTTTTGACTACGCAGTCATGCCATCCACGCCCTTCGTGGGTCGGCCTATATTCCTCAACCTTGCGCTGGGCCCACATCCTTTTTGTCCCATCCGGGCCTATCGCGGGGATTCATCCGGGCCCACGGATTGCGGCGACCTGTCCAGCTGTTGACGGGAATGGACCCGCCCATCGAGTGCGACGCGACACGGCGGTCAGGCTCTGGATTTGACCTCGCGGTCGTGGTGGGCCCGATGAGGCGTGCGGGCGTGGAGGGCAGTTAATGCCCTAATCCGCCGCCTCGTGCCACGCGCGCACGTCGGGCGCGCCTAGAGCCGTTGGATTCGAATCGAGGACTGAGGGAGCTCGGTCGTGCGCCCCCTCGGTACGGCCGCCCGTCATCCCGCCGTCCTTATATAAAGGAATGCCGGCGTAACAGGCAGGTTCTTCGCTTCCCGTCGTCGTTCCCATCTCTTTGCTCCGTTTGCCCTCCATCGTCTTCGTCGCTTAGATTTTTGATCTCGCCTCCCACCGAGCTCACCATCGTCGACATGGCCTCGAAGGGTCCTTCATCGTCCGTCCAGCTTCGCACATAGGCGCGCTCGAGCGCTTCCATCGCCACCCTCGAGTCGCTCGTCTCCCGAGGGCTCCTCTGCCGACGCCCCTCCGACGAGGAGTGGATCTCGCCGCATCCTTCCCACAAGACTCTCTCGCCGCCGGCGGGGTACGTGATGAGTTTCATGGCGTACCATGTCCATGGCTTTGCAACGCCGGCCCACCGCTTCGTTCGCGAAGTGCTCCACCACTTCGGTGTGGAGCTCCACGCCCTCGCCCCGAACGGGGTCCAGCAGATGGCCAACTTCGTGGCCCTGTGCCAAGGCTACCTGGGCATTGAACCAGACTTCAACCTGTTCCTCCTCTTCTTCAAGGCGGCACTCGTCTGCCCGCACGGGATCTTGGCCCTGTGGGGGTACTACTCACTACAGGCGAAGCACTCCCGCGTGGATATGTTCCCGCGCTCGGAGCTGCGAGGCTCCAACAAGGACTGGAACAAAGGGTGGTTCTACCTGAAGAGCCACTCTGGAGCCGCCCTTCTCCGTTCGACCCACGAGTTCGCCGCCGGCGAAGGAGCCGACACATTGGCAGTACGGCCCTGAGGCCGCCGACCGCAAGAAGATGAAGCCGCACCTCGACTGTCTTGCCAAGCTCCGGTCGTGCGGCCTTACCGGCATTGGCCCCACTCATGGCCCGGCCGCTGTGCCTCTTCGAGATGCTCCCCACAACTTCCGAGGCCGAGCTCCACTCAAGCCTCGTGTCGTGCACCTTCCCTTCGGAGGACGAGATATGGGCTCGGCTTGCGGAGCTCGTCGATTCCCAGTGATCCGCCTCCATGGTGATCCCCACTCCGGGCCAGCCGTCGATGCTCCCTGGACCCGGGGCCATGGACCTCGTAAGTCGCTTATTCTCATCGTACCTTTATTTTCGTCTTGGTCTTTTTCTTTTCTCTCTTTCATGTGCTCGACTGACATCTCCAACCCGCAGTCCTGGGAGGCTCCCAGAGGCCTCCTCGCCTCAAGAGGGATCTTGCCCGAGGAGTAACCCGCCCTCGACGAGGCCCGGCGGAGGAACCGTGAGGCCGGGAAGGCCGATCGGAAGTGCAAGAGGGAGGACACCGAGAAGTGTCTCCGTACGCAGGAGCGGAGGCGCGAGAGGGAGCGCGAGGAGCGCCAGGGAGAGGAGGTCGGATCGGATCTGGCCTCTTCTTGCGACGAGGAGAACCCCGGAGGTCGTTCTCCTCTGCTGGGGGATTTCACCGTGGAGGACTTCGTGGCGCACGGCGAGCGCCGATCAGCGCCCATGGTCGTGGAGGAGCTACCTTCTCCGCCTCCGGGCACCCCGCCCGCAGGGGCGTCCCGTTCATGCTCGTCCTCCTCCTCCAAACCGATGCGGCTGGCTGTTTGCCGCCCTGGCATGTCGAGCAGGTTCGTCTAGATTCTCTTGCTGTTTCATTTTCCTTTTAGTACTCATGCCATTAGCGTTCATATCAATGTCACCATGCATGCAGCCGGAATGGCCAGGGGTCGGATCCTGACTCAGCGCCGGTGAAGCGTCTCCGTCGAGACGACCACCCACGACCGTCCCTGGCTCTTCGGAGCAGAGGACGCCTGCCGCGCCCCGGCGCGCCAATCCGCGCCCGGCTAGAGCTGAAGGGTCGGCTCCACCCTCCGTTCTCGAGGGATCTTCGTCCGTACCGGGAGGCGTGGAGCATGCCCAGATGGCCGCTGCTTCACCCCCGCCAGTCCCTTCTCATTCGACCGATCGCGCCGTCGGAGTGGGGGTTACGTACGTGCTGGCCACGTCGCCCATGGCCGGGGAGACTGCGGGGACGGTGGAGCGGGCGATGGACGTCGGGGCGTCTGCGGAGGCCGTCACGGGTGGTGAGCCGGGGGCGAGCACCGTGGCGAATGTCACGGAGCCCCTCTCAACGGTTGTGGCGCCCATCGAGGGCGCAGTGGTGGGCGCACCCGGGGAGACGCCCGTTGTGAATCCAGTCGCGCCATCCGCCACCGAGCCGACCACGGTGAACCCTAGAGAGGGTGTGGAGGGGAGCCGATGCTCCATGGAGGACCTCTTCGGCGAAGCGGAGGCGCGTGCGCGTTCTGAGTCGGAGCCCCCCGCGGCCTCGTCGGCCCTCACGCTGGTGTCGGTCTTGGCGCCGCCATCCACCGCCGCGCCAGCGGAACCCTCGGGGTCGGGTGACGACCGTGGGGTGGCCCCGACCACCCAAAGTGAGCCTGTGGTTGACCCTGCGCACGTCATACATATCAACGCTTGGCTGGAGAGCCTCCAGCAGATGGCCACCTTCCCCGCTACGCTCCTGCAAATGGCCTTGACGCTTCGCACCGTGGCGATCCCCTCCAGCGGGTACGTGGTCTATCTCTTCTCTTTGTTTTCGCTTAGCTACATGATCGCCTTCTGGGTCTATCCTCATCATAGCCTTGACTTGGTTCACTGGTCGACGCAGTCAATGCTGTTGGCACTCTCTCGGACCCGGAGCATCGAACAGGAGGCCATCAACTAGGCCCGTGGTGCATGGGATGTTGCCAAAGCGTCGAGGGATGCCAAAGCCAGTGCACATGACGAAGCCGCAGGCAGCGCCTGCCGCAACTCGGAGCTGGAGCGGGAGCTGACCCATCAGGCTTCGGCGCACCAGGAGGAGCTTGTCGTGCTACGCGCCGAGCTCGGCAGCATTCGTGCCGACGCCACCGATGTTCGCAACGTCAAGCCCTGCTCGCTATCTTTTCTTTCTTCAGGTACTCATACTCGTTTGGCGATGGTCTCAAACACCGGCCTTCCAGGGTTCCAAGCCTAAATCAACACTCTGAGCGAGGAAAGGGCTGTGGCGGTCCGGGCATGCATCGATGCCCAAGCGGAGCGTAACCAGGCAGTGGTCGTGAAAGAGGATCCTGAGGAAGCGAGCGCCCAGGTAGGTCAACTCGTCGCCGACCTTCGCACCGAGGCACAGACCTCCACCGAGCAGATTGGGGTCCTGGAGACTGCCCTGTCCACTGCGATCGACGGTATGTTCTTCCTCGTCTCTTCTCGCTTTTCGTCCCTGTCAACCTCCCTTTTTGTGGATTTGCTCAGGGTTTAACTGTTGTTTCATTCCTAGCAGCGCTCAAGTCCTGTGTGGCGGACGGGATCACCCACCAAAACATGCTGCTCTTGTGCTTCGGGATGTTGCATGACACGGTGGGAGGCGGTCCTGACGCGGCTCGGATTTCCTCTGTCCGAGGACATCGAGCGACTCCCAGGGGATCTCCACCGAGCGGCTGAGTGCTGCGGGGAGCTGCGCGCCGAGGCCGTCTCGATGCTGGATGCTCTCGAGGTCTTGACCACGTCCCTGCGTGCGTCGGGGCCCTCGCAAAGTAGTCGTTGGTGCGCGGCGTCCAGGAGGCCTTCACGCTGGTGCACTCCCACTACGACGGGATCCGCTTCGACAGGATGGCCGGCGGCTTCCCCAACGACTTCACCGCGGAGGCCCTGGACGCCCTGGCCAAAGAAGTTAGGGCACCCACTGAGCAATTTGCCAACGGTCTGGTGCCTACGACCGACGCAGAGGGCAACCCAATGGACGGTGCCGACCCCGACCAGGCCCTCTGAACATATCATTTACTTTGCTTGCTACTGTCGTGCCCTCGTGTAGAGAGATTTAAACTTCGAACTTTGGGGGGTTCCGCTTCGACGGGACTCCCGTACTTTGGATATTTGTAATAACTAGCTTACTTCTTTTCTTTTTCATTGTCTTTTTTGGCCCTGTACGCGTGGGCTTTTATTTATTTTCCTATGGTTGTACCCCTGCCCGCCCCCGAGTGGTGCCTGCCTTACAATTTCTTCGTGAACTGGTTGGGAGGCGCCACTTGAGACGGCCTTTACGGGGTTGTCTTGGTTACCGATCAGGCCTCCGAGCCCTTGAGCTTGGCTGTGGGGCAAGCAAGGCAAACCCAATGGTTCTGCCGAGCCTCGGAGCCCCTAAGCTTGGCTGCGAGGCAGGCAAGGCAAACCCGATGATTCTGCAGAGCCCCCGAGCCTTTGAGCTTGGCTGTGAGGTGGGCAAGGTAAACCCGATGGTTCTGCCGAGCCCCCGAGCCCCTAAGATTGGCTGCGGGGCAAGGCAAACCCGATAGTTCTGCCGAGCCCCCGAGTCTTTGAGCTTGGCTGTGAGGTGGGCAAGGATAACCCGATGGTTCTGCTGAGCCCCTGAGCTTTTGAGCTTGCCTGCGAGGCGGGCAAGGCAAACCCGATGGTTCTGCGGAGCCCCTGCGAGCCTCCCAGCCCCCGAGCTCGGTTGTGAGATGACTTTGGGGGCTGAGTCTTTGAGCCTCTAAGGCCGTTGGGTCCAGATCCGGGCCTTGCGTTCCTGGAGGATCTGGGTATCGAGCAGTCTCTTGGCGAAGTTATCCTCGAGCCCCCAAGCCCCTACGCGAAGTCTCCCTCGCCGTGGTTGGGCGCAGCCCAACATCCGGCCGTTGACCCCTGCAAAAGGACAGACCTAGCAGGTCCGAAACATAGTTAGTTTCTTCCATCTGAGCTGTGTTGTTGGCAACGCTTCTGTACATTCCCGGCCTGATTCATTTCGAAAGGATCCCCCGGCCCGACTATGTTCGTTTGGGTACGTTGGCAGGATCGGTCGTCCGGCTCGGCAATCGTGTGATCCGTAGTCGCGGGGGCATAGGCCATCGCAACGTAGCTGCGCCAAACGTCCCTGCCTACCCTTCTAATGGTGTCGGGTCTCCTCGGAATCACAGGGCCAGATAACCAATAGAAAGCTCAAAAGAAATGACAATGAACTTAATTGAAAAGGGAGTATAGAGAGTTCACTTATCTGGCCGGCTGGAGGCTAGGGGGAGGGCTTCCGCGGCCCCCCCGTCAGGTCTTCTGTCGAGGGACGAGGAGTTGACACAGCACCGTGAGCTTGTGGCTGGTATGAGGACGTGTCACGACCAGGGGCTCGCGGTTACTGCAGCTTCGAAGGTTTTGCATCGGCGATAGTGCCCCCGAAGACAGGGGCTCCGGCGATTGGGCGGCGGCCTCTGCCTCCGGGGCATTACCGCCGAATGGTTCGCTCGTGGACAGACTGCTTTTAAGTTGTGCAGCTCCTCCCTCCGCCGGTGATGTGCTACTAAAAATGGATATTATCTGCCGTCGGAGCCTTCCTATAAAAGGAAAGGACTGGACTGCGTTCAGTTCCGGCCCAATTTCGGTTTCGGCCTTTTGGGCCTTTCTCCTATGAGGGTCCTTGTTGAACCTCGCACTGATAGGGTACGGATCTGCGGCCGACCCTGTCGTGGGGTCGGGTGGGTTGGGATCATACCCGCTCCCCCCTCCGCGGGCAGTCACGGGTAGAAGCGCCGCAGCTGCTCGATGTTCCAGGCGTTGGATATGTGGGTTCCATCTGGCATCGCCAGCTTGTAAGAACCCAGGCAGAGGACCCGTACAACGGTGTAGGGGCCTTCCCAAGGCGGCGAAAGCTTAGTGAAGCCACGACGATCTTGGGCTAGCCTCAAGACTAAGTCACCCACTTGAAACGCGCGGCCACGCACTCGTTGCGCATGGTAACGTCTCAAGCCTTGCTGATACCTGGCCGAGTGCACCACTACTACTTCCCGAGCTTCCTCCAACTGGTCCGCGGCATCCTCGAGGTTGGTCGCATTTGTTTCTTCGTCGAAGGCCTGAACCCTTGGAGAGCCAAAGTCTACGTCCATCGGGAGGATCACCTCAGAACCATAGACCATGTAGAACGGGGAGAAACTCGTACCGTGGGTCGGAGTCATCTGCAGACTCCACAGGACGGAGGGCAGCTCCTCCACCCACTTGGCGCCGAGCTTGTGAATGCGCTTGACCAATCGGTTGAATATCCGTGGCTTCAACCCTTGCAGGGTCATGCCGTTTTGCACGCTCGACCTGCCCATTTGTGCGCGGGTGAGCGACTGCTGCCCATGCCACCTTGATCCCGTAGTTGTTGCAGAAGCAGGTGAACTTGTTCCCTGTGAACTGAGTCTCATTGTTGGTGATAATGGTATTTGGAACACCGAACCGGCACAGGATGTCACGGAAGAAGCGGACTGCTTGCTCAGACGTGATCTCCGTTAGAGGGCGCGCTTCAATCCACTTTATGAATTTGTCGACGGCGACAAATATGTGGGTGAAGCCCCTGGGCACTCTTGGCAGTGGCCCGACCATGTCCAATCCCCAGACCACGAATGGCCAGGTGATGGGTATGGTCTGAAGCGCCTGGGCTGGTAAATGTATCTTCTTGGCATAGAACTGGTAGCCTTCGCATGTCCGCACGATTCGCTCAGCATCTGCGATGGCTGTGGGCCAGTAGAATCCCTGCCTAAAAGCCGACCCTACTAAGGATCGAGGTGCCGCGTGATGACCGCACACGCCACCATGGATGTCCCTCAGCAGCGATCTCCCTTCTTCGTTGAGAATACAACATTGGAGGACACCATTGTGGCTCCGGTGGTACAGGTTGCCCTCAATTATCCTGTAGGACTTAGCCCTTCGGACTAGGCATCGGGCTTCTGTTCATCTAGTTGGGAGGGCCCTGTCGACGAGCCAGCTTAAGAAGGGTGTGTGCCAATCCCTCTCTGGCTCAGGTGGGTCTTCCAAGGGTTGCCCCTCCTTGAAGTCCGGCCCCTCGTCGGGGTCGGACGCGATGGCCGCTACTACCCTCGTTGGGTCGAGACTTCCATCAGGGCCGAGCAACTGCTCGGGGTTCGAACCCAAGGAAGGTGCTTCATCATTGAAATTCACTAACGGCTGATGTTGGTCATCTGCGAACACACCAGATGGGACTGGCTGTCGCCAGGATGCAAGCTTGGCTAGCTCGTCTGCCGCCTTGTTATATTCTCACCGAAGGTGGACGAAGCCCAAGCCCTTGAACTTTTCCTGCGCTCTGCGCGCCGCTTCACAATAAACCGCCAGCTTCGGATTGTGGCACTTGGCATCGCCATTGACCTGATCAACCACGAGCTGAGAGTCACCGTGAGCCTCCAGCCTATGGATGCCGAGCTCCTTGGCAATCCACAGGCCGGCGAGCAGAGCTTCGTACTCTGCCATGTTGTTCGACGTGGGGAAGTGTAGCCGTATGGCATAACGCATCATCACCCCCATAGGGGAGATAAAGACAACCCCTACCCCAGACCTGGTTTGGTTCTGAGCTCCATCGAAGTGGAGGACCCAGTACGCGAGGTCAGCCGGGGCCGGGGGGAGCTGCGTCTCTGTCCATTCAGCAACGAAGTCCGTAAGGACCTGAGACTTAATTGCTGACCTTGGCTTGTAGGTGTGACATCCCTGATGTAAAAAATATTGGAAGTACTTTTAAAACAGGTTAAAAAGGGAAAAAGTGGTGTTGGAACTCAAAAATTCAGCAAAATTCATATTTAACTTCAAAAGCAAAGGACCTTGGGCACCCAACTGAAATCTCAAGATTTTTGGTGCTGAACTTAAGCATCTCGGACCAAAAGAGTAGTTGTCATCACCTACACCTACAGCCCTTCGCGACAACCTCGCCACGGCGTTCGCTCCGCTCGATGACCCTCGAGCGGGGATGTCTGTCACGATCGAGCTTAGCTTCCGCGACGATCGAGCGATGTCCGTCACGATCGAGCTTAGCCCGAATGACCGTCACGATCGAGCTATGTCCGTGACGATCGAGCCTAGTCAGTATTGTCCGTGACGATCGAGCTATGTCCGTGACGATCGAGCCTAGCCAGTAGTTTCCATCACGATTCGAGGCCGCACGATAGGACCCTCGAGGCCCCGACGTTCCGGCACGCTCGAGGCTCCGCAGCCAAGCTCGAGGGCTCACCCTCGAGCGACGTTCCGGCACGCTCGAGGCTCCGCAGCCAAGCTCGAGGGCTCACCCTCGAGCGACGTTCCGGCACGCTCGAGGCTTCGCAGCCAAGCTCGAGGGGGCACTTACCCTCGAGTGGCGTTTCCGACCATTCGAGGCTCGGCAAGCTCGAGCTTGCGGTTCAAGCTCGAAGCACCGTAGCGCCTGGTCGAAGTGCCCGGTCCAAGCTCGGAAGTTGTGTCCCGCACCTCAAACTCCAACTTTTAATTTTACACGTTTCGAAGTTCAGCTCAAATTTTTGGAGAAAGTTCAAAAGGGGCAAAGAGCTCCACGGGGCTGCCAGCTCGCCCCTGGCGCGCTCTGCTCCGGCCGGAGTCCGGCCGCCACGTGGCCGGCGTGTGGCGGAGACCGCGTCGGGTCGGCCGAGCTGTGGCGGCAGCTAGCTTTTGTCCTCACGCGTTTGTCCAAGCCTTCCGTACCGTCACTTCGCGGGCGACGGCGCACTGCTGCCTCGCGCCGCGGAGCGCCATCATGGCGAGCTCGCTCGGCACTGGTCGCAGCCGCGCAGCGCCGCCCCGCAGTCGCGATGCTCGCTCGCTACGCGCCAAGGAGCACTGTGGAGGATCCCCAGCGATCACGCCACAATCTTCCTCGCCCAATCGTGTCGCGCGCGCTCTGTTCAAGCTCGGCGCGCATCAATGGCGCGTCACGTCGACCTTCTCTCCTCACGCACGCTCCCGAGGCAACTCATTGCTCTTTTGCGTGCCTAAGCACTCCACCGAGTCTCTCATCACTTCCCTCAGTCCACAACACTGCCATTTTCCTCCTCCTCGCGCTCAAGTCCGTCGTCTTCAACCTCCAGCCGCGCGGACCGAGCCTAGCTTCAAAGCCACTTTCGTCCTCGTCCCTCCACCATTCCCAAATCCCTCGCACATAGTGCTAGACCACCTTCCCTAGCTTCCAATCCCCCACTTCTCGCGAGCTATTGTCGCTTCTCCGGCGAGAATTCGTGATTCCCCCAAATCGCGATTTTCGGCCGCCGGAGCACCCCCACGTCGAGCCCCTACTCCGAGCCGTCCCCGAGCTTCCTCGAGCACGCCATTAGCTTCCCCAAGCTCTGCTGGTGCTCAAGGACCTCTCCCCCCTCCGCGAACGACCCCGAGCTCGCCGACGTAGAAGCCGCGGCGGCCGCGCCGCCACCTCCTCGTCGCCGGCACAACTCCGACCTCCCCCAGCCTCCAAACCGTCCTCAAACGACTCGTGGTGAGCCCAGGATCATTTCCCCCCATTTCCCCGTGCCTAGTTCGCCGTAGTTTGCCCGGCGCAACTCCGGCGAGGTCCCAGGGACCTCTCTTCATCGTCTACCTTTGTTTAAGGGCCTCTGTGCAAAAGTGCAGGACTGGTTCGCGAAGTTTTGAAAGATCTAGGGTTCTCTGCGTAAAAAAGATTCCTAAGTCTAGGTTTGATTTTCCCGAAACTTGTAAAATCCATTAAAAATCGTACAAAAATCAGAAAAATGCACAAAAATACTCTCTGGATTCCTGAGAGGCTAATCTACAATCTCTATTAGACATGTTTGTACTTTTGACGAACTGTATGTGAATTAAAATTCAAACTATGAAAACCTAAAGTTGTGCACCATTTCAAATCCAGAGCTACGCTAGGGTTGAGCTTTGGATATGTTGTTTGTAGTGACTTTGGACAGCATGTGGCCAAAGGGGACTTAAAAATATGAACTACAGCTCCTGTTATGAATTAAAATAGGTTTTCTGTCTTTTTGCAGTGCAGAAATCATTAAAAATAATCTGGGCACTGAAAAATCACCATCTTGCTCCAGAGGACTAAAAACTTGTTAGCACACCTGTGAAAAATGAGAAACTTAATTTTTGCTCTGTTTAGGATGGTAAATAATTAAATATGTGTTTTTGGATGGAAAATTATTGAGGACTACCGAAGGGTTATTTTGAGCCATCACTAGGCCAGAGCCCTCCTCATGCTTATGCTTAGCTTTGATAGGAAGATCTCCTGAAATGGATGAATTTTCAATTTATTGGGAATTTAATTCATTTTCTGCAGTCAGCTATTTGCACATTTTTAATAAATTATGTGTAGCTCAAAATTAGCTAAGTTTTGGAGTGAGCTTAGCTCTTATACTCCAGTAGCTGTCATAAATTTTATAGCTAAAAATGATGAACAGAAATGGAGAAACAAAAATAGGAAGGAATTTAGGTGGAAATTGATTTATATAAAAGAATAAACCTTTTTGGTTAATTAGTTAAAATAAAATGGATAGAATCTGAAATTCCAGAACAGCACCCAACTTTGTGAAGAAATAAATATAATTCTTTTATATATGTACACAATCACCGTCGAATTCAAATAAAACTTTTTCCACACCTACACTGCTTTTGTGAAGAAAATAGAAATGCCTAAGCATGTCTAGTGAATATAGCCTTCAAGGCCTTAGTCTTAGGATCTAAAGGCAGCCGCCTTAAACTGTGCATATCATGTAGAAGGCGCTATCCCAGACGGCGACTACACCCTCATCCCCGCAGGCGAGGAAGGAGTCCCGGAGCACGGTGCCGGTGTAGAAGTGACCAACCCGGAGGCTAACCCCCAGTCCGAGCAAGAAGGCAAGCCCCGGAGCATGTCCTAACTTTCAAAATTCATTCATTTATGAATTTTGCTATGCTTGTGCATTTACGTTTCAAGGAGTTGATTGAATACCTTAGCTGCACATTTTCCTAGTACCTATGACTTGCAATACTAGTATGAAAGGATCGATAGAGCATTGCTTTAGGTCCGTTACAAGTCGAGTGATTTCCTGTCACTCGCGAGACATAAGAATTGCTTGTCTTTACTTATGTTGGAATCATAAGGATTGACGGGCGGGATGATAGATGTAGATCTCCCGTCCGTATATGATAATTGATTTAAGGTCGAAATGTGTGGTTGAGTGTGTCAAGTTTTTGAACGTACCACATGCATGCCGATGTATGGGGATCGGTAAGCCCGGTACCAGATTGAAGCAGTTAGGGCTGATAGCCATCTCTCCTTGGAAACTTTGTTTTCCCCTGCCGTACACTTGTGGATATATGCGTGATGCTGTGAGTGAAGCAGTAAACCTTTATCCTAAGGAAGTGGACCCGGTTCCGAATTGTGGATCGATGGGAAAGGTTGGGAAATGCTTGCACCTTTTATAGCAAGCAGAGTATCCGTGTGTGTTGGGTTTTCCCTGGCCAGGTAGCAAAATTCGGTTCGAACTGTCCGCTTCTCGCGGTTAATGAGACTGCTTGACCGCCCTGCTACATTGAGTAACAAGTGAAACTTTGAGATTTATAAACTTGTTCTATGAATTAAATTGTATTGCACCACTTGTATGCTTAGAGAGGATGCTAATTTAGAATGGTTAAATGTACTAGAATATGATGCTAAAACTTGAAAGCAAGGATCTACCTTTAGTTGCTTTTTGGCAAACAAACCCACCAGCCAAAAGCCTCTCATTGTCTAGATGTCGGTGATATAGATTTCACCCGACGGGTAAGCCTTGCTGAGTATTAGTATACTCAGCCTTGCTTGTGGCATTGATTTACAGGTACACCGTTGGATGTCGATGCTTTGTCTTGGCCTGCCCAGGTCCCACCTGGCTGGCACATCGAATGGGTTCCGTCCTCTGCCGAGGATCGGGAGGAGTAGCTTCGTGGCAGGCTTCAGCACGGAGTTATTTGTATCGTCGTTAGATTATTTTCTTCCGCTGCAATGAACTATTTTATTTCCACTGCAAGACTTTGATACTCTGATTTCATTTCAAACTTGGTTTGTAATAACTTGTGATACCTATTGTGTATGTTAATTTGTGGAATGTTGTAATCTCTGGAACTCACCTTCGTGTGGGCGTGCTGTTGTTTCGATCGAGAAAAGTACGTGGTTTAATCGGGTTTTAATCCGACGGCGCTCCAGCTTATTCCGGATTAAGTGCGTGACTACGTGATTAGTGGTCCCAAGGTACTTAACTTGGAATAATTTCGGAGTGGTCCGCCACAGTAGGAGATGTCGTAGCCCATAAGATCGAGGGACCACTTGGCAATCCTCCCTGTCGCTTCCCTATTGTTGATCACCTCTCCTAACGCGTGCTCAGTGACGATGGTGACATGATGGGTGTCGAAGTAGTGCCTGAGCTTGCGCTTGGCGATGAGGATGGCGTAAATCATCTTCTGGATGTGGAAGTAGCGCGTCTTCGACTCGGTTAACACCTCACTGATGTAATAGACCGGGTGCTGGATCTTCAGGGCGTGTCCTTCCTCCTCGTGTTCCATAACAAGAACAGTGCTCACCACCTGAGTGGTCACCGCCACGTACAAGAGCAAGTGCTCCCCCTCGTGTGGAGGCACCAGGATAGGCGGTTTGGTGACCATGTGTTTGAGCTCATCCAGCGCCTGCTAAGCCTCCGTGCTCCACTCGAAGCGGCCGTCCCTCTTCAAAAGTTTGTAGAGGGGAACCCTCGCTCACCCAGGTGTGCTACGAACCGTCCTAACGCAGCGAAGCAACCTATCAGCTTCTGAACGTCCTTGACGGAGCTGATTGGCCCCATGTTGGTGATGGCTGCTATCTTCTCGGGGTTCGCCTCGATGCCCCTGGCGGAGATGACGAATCCTAGGAGGAGGCACTTTGAGACCCCGAATATGCATTTCTCTGGGTTGAGCTTGACGCGGTTCGCCCGCAGGCGATCGAACGTGGTTTCCAAATCTTGGACTAGATCGTCGGCTCGCTTGGACTTGACTATGATGTCGTCCACGTAGACCTCGACGGTTCGCCCGACGAGGTCCCCTAAGCACTGGTTCATGCAACGCTGAAACGTTGCGCCAGCATTCTTTAGTCTGAAAGCCATCGTGGTGTAACAGAATACGCCACACGGGGTTACGAAGGAAGTGGCCAATTGGTCGGATTCCTTCAGCGCGATCTGGTGGTACCCAGAGTAGGCGTCGAGGAAACATAGGGCTTTACACCCTGCAGTAGAATCTATGATCTAATCGATGCGAGGGAGGGGATAGGGAAACTTTTCGGAAGCTTTATTGAGACTAGTGTAATCGACACACATTCTCCATTTTCCATTCTTTTTCTCGATGAGTATAGGATTTGATTGCCACTCTGGGTAGCGTACCTCCCTAATCAACCCTGCATCTAGCAACTTGGCTACTTCTTCAATGATGATCTTTTGCTTGAACGCGTTGCAGCATCTTGTGGGCTGCCTGATGGGCTTCGCGCCTTTACGAATATCCAAGGAATGCTCGGCGATTTCCCGGGGATTTCTGGCATGTCTGCGGGAACCCATGCGAACATGCCGATGTTTGCCCGGAGGCAGTCGACGAGCGCCCTTTCCTATTTCTCCGTGAGGGCAGAGGAGATGATGACCGTCTTGCTCCCGGAGCACTGGGGGTCGAGGAGCACCCTCTTCGTGTCGCTCGTTGGCTGGAATTGCCTCTCGACCTCTGGCTTGATCATCGCCCTCTTGATTGCGGGGCTGTCATTACTCCGGGCGTCGCGCACTTCTCGACCCTCAGGGGCAGAAGTCAGTACTGCCATGGCGTCGACCGCCGCTTGAGAGATGACGAGCTCTTTGGAAGCCTCCACGGCCGCCTTGCCCTTGACGAGCTGGGGACACGCGACGACCACTGCCGCCAGTGCGTAGCTCTCCTTCTCGCATTTGTACGCCACCTGAGGGGATGTTCCAACTACAATGACACTGTTGGGTCCCGACATCTTGAGCTTGAGGTAGATGTAGTTTGGGATGGCCATGAACATCGCGTAGCATGGCCTTCCCAGGATGGCGTGGTAGGAGCCGTCGAAGTCCACCACCTCAAAGCAGAGTGTCTTGGTGCAGAAATTGTCCCGGTCTCCAAAGGTGACTGGGAGGGTGATTTGTCCCAACGGGACAGCCTCCTTCCCCAGGACTACCCCGTAGAATGGAGCCCGCTCCGGCCGCACGTGGGATCACGGGACGCCCAGGGCATCCAGCGTGCTTGCATATAGGATGTTGAGACCGCTCCCTCCATCCATCAACACCTTGGAGACGCGCTTCCTCCCGATTATCGGAGCCACAACCAGTGGAAGCTTCCCCGGATGCGGGACGTACTTCGGGTGGTCGGACCGGTCGAAGGTGATCGCTGCCTCAGACCACCGGAGGAACTCCTGGTTGGTAGGATGAACCGCAAACACGTCACGCTCCATCAGCTTGGTGTGTCGCTTCGACGCCTGTGCCTTTGGGCCGCCGAAGATCATGAGGCACTCGTCAGGTTCGGGGAACGAGTCGGTCACCGTCCCCTTCCCTTGAGGCTGAGAGGTCGGCCTGACCCAATCCAGCCTGCCCATGAGGAACTTCCTCATGAGGCCACACTCGCGGTACTTGTGTTTGACAGGGGTTGCATGGTTTGGGCACGGACCCTCGAGTAACTGCTCGAAGTAGTTAGGGGTCTGGCCCTCGTTGAGCCGTCGCCCCTGGGGTCGGTCGTCTCGTCTCTGACCTTGCGGCGCCCGTCCTTGGGGTCGGGAGGGCTTTGGGTCTGCGATGGCGACGAACTCGACCCTGGTCTGACGGCCCTGCCTCATCGGCAGTCTCCTCGCGCTTCTTTTACCCCCGTCTTTGGGAAAATGCGCCAGCACGGCTTCCTCTCCCTGCGCTTCTTCAGCGGCCATGTCGAGGACTCCTTGATCCTCTTTGGGCGCTCCCTGCCGATCCGGTTAACCAAGGGTCGGCTCTTGGTGCCTCCCATCAGCGCAATGATGGTGTCGGCATCAGTGGCGTCAGGGAGGTTGTTGTACTGTCGAGAGAACCAGCGCAGGTATTCGTGCAGGGTCTCCCCAAGCTTCTGCCTGCACCTTTTGAGGTCCCAGACCTTGCCCGGGCGTGCGCAGGTGCCTTGGAAGTTCCCGATGAAAATACTCCTCAAATCTGCCCAGTTTCGGATCTTCCAGTTTGGTAGTCACTCGAGCCACGCACGGGCCGGCTCCGCCAAGTACAAGGGGAGGTTGCGTATTATGACTTTGTCGTCGAAAGCTCCCACCGCCGGCACGCAAGCCGAAAGTCATCCAGCCAGACCGAAGGGTCTGTCTCCCCATCGTACTTGCTGAAGTTGGTGGGGAGAGGGAACCGCGGGGGAATTGCGATGGTACGAATCTCGTGGGAGAAGGCGGCCGGGCCGGGGCAATTGGAGTCGGAGTTCGAGTCCCAATCTTCCTCGGCCTCAACATGCGCCTCGCGCCGGCGATGCCTGATACGTGGGACACGGTCCTCTCTTCCGACTTGTCCCGGCGTTGAGCCTCGATGGTGTGCCGTACGTCGCGATCAGGATCCAGTCTGTCCTGAATCTTCGCGGCGTCCGGATTCGGAGCGTTCCGCCATGAGCTGTCGGCCGGCCTTTTCCTGTCGACGGGGCTGGGAGACCGTGAGTTTCCAGCAGAGTGCCGCCTTCTTCCAGCGGAGCTCGCTGCCTGCCGTACCGCGGCGCGTTCGAGGAGCGTCCTTAGCCCGTTTTGGACTCGGCGCTCCTCTGGGGTAGATGGCTGTGGCAGCTGCCGGCGGAGTAGCGTGGCCGGAGCGATGCATTGGCTCGCCTGGTCGAAAAGAGGGTAGCCATCGGCGTTACTCTCGATCCTCTGGCCTACCTCGCGGGCTCGTGCCTGAGCCGACGGCTCCATGTTCGCATCGAGCTGAGCTTGCTCTATCTCGATGGCGAGCCGCATGTCCTCCAGCTCTTGTTGCTTCGCCGCGATCTGCTCCGGCGTGAGCCGGATGTCAGCCTCGTTCGTCACGTCGTCCGGGGAGACCACAGTGAAGCACTCCCGTGTGGGATAGTGTCTACCCATCCTCGGGGGAAGGTGCACTTCCAGATCTTTCTCCTGTCCCGGCTCGCATGGGCTGGCCATGGCGCTCGGGGCTGTGTAGCACCCCAGGATGCCCTCGTACCTTAGCAGGCGTACCCTGGCGTGTGCTCTTTCGAGGCCTTTCCATGCCTGACGTTGTATCAACTCAGAGAAAGTTTGTGACGCGTTCCTCAGACCAAAAGGAAAGGCTGACGCCTCGCCTTTTCGCGAGCACGTGTCGACCTTCTTGGTCATTTGGCTTTTGGAGCCACATGACGAAGGCGAACCCGAACGTTTCACCTGAAGCGCTTGGGTTGAGTTGTCTCTCCCGCCAAGGCGGTGCACGATCCGCTCACGCCCCACCCTGGACTCCGCGACGGAGTATCGAGAGACGACGCTCACGGCCTGTGTAGCCGTCGCGGCCACCGCTGAGGCGGCCGAGGACACCATCGGGCCACCCCGTGTGTCTTGTCCCGCACGGGTAGCCGGGCAGTCGGAGTTGTCAACGAGGACGAGGCGTAGCGCGCCACCGCGAGCGTCCGGTATCTCGTTCACGAGGAACTCGAGGCTGCCGAACCAGATGGTTGCGCCCAGCCCGAACTGATGGTCACCAGAACCAGCCATCTCGCACCGGGTGTCGATGAAGACGTAGACTTGCGCAGGCCCCTACCTGGCGCGCCAACTGTCGGCGGGTGGCACACGGGGTACCTCACGCCAGCGAGTGTCAATCACAGAACACGCACGCCTCGGTGGAAAATGGTTCAAGACACGCAAGACAGAGGATTTATACTGGTTCGGGAGTGATCCTTACGTCCAGTGCAACGGGCTCCTAATTGTATTGCTCTTTTGACGGCAGATTACAGCGAAGGCCTGTTCAAGCCTTGTTTGTGTAAAATATGCGTGTAGGGGACTAAGTGTTCTAGAGATCGAGAATCCAGAAATCGGAATCCCCTCGCAGGGGGACGCGCTCCTCTTTTATAGCTCAAGAGGAAGGCAGCTTTACAATGTCGTTTTACAAATCTACCCACGAAGGCCGGACGCCGCCGACGGTTGCTCGTTGTCGGCCTAGTGCGTCTTGGCGGACCCTTCCTTGGCTGCCGCGTGTCCTTCGCCTTCCCACCGGCAGCTTCGTGGTAGATTCCTTCTTGGCCGCTAGCGCAGCGGCGCGCATGCAGCTACCTTTTCCCAAGCGCAGGGCTGCAGATCAGCATTTTCAGTTGGGAGATGGGCAGGCGATGTCAGGTGTCGGTCGGGAGAAGGCGTAGGCCGCACGCCTTCACCTTCCTAAGCCAGATTTGACTTGAGGAGGGTCTTTGGGACTCCCCCTTTTCCACTGTGCGTGCTCGCCGATGGACGGGACCCCTCGCGGGGGTCTACCCTTCCGACCCGATGGGTCAGGGGTCGGGCGAGACAGACGTGCACGACCCCTTCAACCCCCTGGCCGTCAGGAGAGTCGGGGGACGGACGGGTTGGAGGCTTCTATCCTCGCGTCTTCCGGGTTCTTTGTAGGTCGGGCAAGACGGAGTTTTCCGACCAGTCGAGACTAGGGCCGTTTCATACCATTGTCAGGGTTTTTCCCTGTCCGTGCGCCGTTAGCTGGCGTTCTGACAGTGGGCCCCCTAATCCATGACCCCCACAGTCTGCCTCTGAAAATAGACGATTTTCGGAGGCGGACATATGCGAGCGCCTCTGTTAATAAAAAATATCCGCCTCCGTTAATGCCTCAGATTAACGGAGGCAGAGAATTTTCTGTCCGCCTCTAAGCCTCATTTTGAAGTGTCCCCTAACCCCATTTTTGTAGTAGTGTCAAGGCTGCAACAATTTGTCGAGGACAGAGAGCTTGAAGATGCCTTCAAAGGCATTGAGCTTGCTTCATGGTCTGTAATAATTAGAGTAGGCTTTGGACTTGAACTTTGAGCTCATGGACATTTGAATATTGATGTAATAAACTATATTGGAGCTTGGATGTACTCTTTTCCTGTCTAGTGTTTCTCACAATGGTGAGTTTTACATAGATAGGTTTTATAACGAGGTAGCCATTGCACTAAGCTCCCTCTTTTGTTAAATCTGTCTCCTTGATCTCTTTTGTATTGTGACTATCTTTATACGCTTGAAATTCTTATAATTTTGAACCTCATACGACATTTTCGTACTAGTGCTGGCACGAGCACATAGTGCCTCCTGGCACGGCACGGCACTACGCCATATCCTTAGTGCCGTGCTAGTATTGAGGGTAAGGCACGGTGGCACTAAGAGGCACGACACGGTTGGATGCGGGTTGCTCAGTGTCGTGCCGTTTAGTGCCGTGCCAAATAGTGCTGGTGTCGTACCGGCCCGTTTGGCCATATATACTTGCGTACCGGCGATGCGAAGAGAAAAATATAAAATATAATTGACACCGGACCGGAGAAAGAATTGAAGCACATCGCAGCGCAAGTCGACAACCAATGCAAGCTTCACCCACGTTGCGTTGCGTCTCCTTGTATATGTTCTTTATGTTTGGCTTTTTACCCATTGATTGATACTGGCAGAGACGTTGAGAAAAACGACGACCTAGCCGCCGGTACCATACATATGGTTACCTAAACCCTAATGCTAAAGCTAGTGTCGATCCGATTTGATCGTGAAGGACGGTGGTTCGCCGCATAGATAGAAAACATGGGGCGACGGTGAATGGGAAACCTGTTCACTCGCTCGTTAGATAAGCCAACCAAATTGTCTGTTTGCAATGCATACACGTCGGCGCACACCACCACACCTGCGCTGGTCGGGGGTTGCACCCACTCGCTGGCCACCGCTCCGTCCTCGTTTCACCAACCTAGCTATATATAACAACGATCCTATATTTATATATATACATCTCCTCCTCCTCGACGCCAAACACACTCTCACTCACTCTCCGCTTCAACAACGAAGTCCACGACCGCGATGACCGGCAACGGCAGCACAGAAACTGCTACCTCCAATGACGACAATGGTCGCCGCCGCCATGGCCCGGGCCGCCTCATGCGATGCTACCACCTCGCCGTCTCCAACGCGCTCTACCTCCTCCTCGCCCCGGCGGCCACCGCGCTGTGCCGTCGCCTCTCCCACCTAATAACCTCGCCGTCAGATCTCGCCGCCACCATGTCCACTCTCCGCAGCGCCGCCGCCGACAACCTCCCTATCACCGCTGTCACGCTCCTCGCCGCCATCTTCCTCTTCCTCCTGCGGCGGCGACCGCAGCCACCGCCGGTGTACCTGCTGGACTTCGCGTGCTACAAGCCTGGTCCAGAGCACGTAGTCACTCACGAGACCTTCATGCGCCAATCAGCGGCGGCCGGCGTGTTCACCGCCGACAGCCTGGCGTTCCAGCAAAAGGTCCTGCAACGGTCGGGGCTAGGTCAACGGACCTACTCACCCCGCGCCATGCTCACCTCGCCGCCGATCACGAAGCTCCTGAACATGGCGGAGGCTCGCGCCGAGGCGGAGTCCGTCATGTTCGGCGCCATCGACGCCCTGCTGAACAAGACAGGCATCTCCACCGCCGACATCGGCGTCCTCGTCGTAAACTGCAGCCTCTTCAACCCGACGCCGTCGCACTCGTCCGCCATTGTCAACCGCTACAAGCTTCGTCAGGACATCGCCAGCTACAACCTCGGTGGCATGGGCTGCAGCGCCGGGCTCATCTCCATTGATCTCGCCAAGAAGCTCCTGCAGGCTGTCGAGCACCGGAGAAAGTACGCTCTGGTGGTGAGCATGGAGGTGATGACGCTCAACTGGTACAGAGGGAACAACAGGTCGATGCTGATGACGAGCTGCCTCTTCCGGATGGGCGGCGCGGCGGTGCTCCTGACCAACCGCGGCGGCGACAGACGCCGCGCCAAGTACGAGCTCCTCCACACGGTCCGGACCCACCACGGCGCCGATGACGTGGCACACCGCTGCGTGTTCCAGGAGGAGGACGGCGAGGGGTTCGTCGGCGTCGCGCTGTCCAAGGACCTCATGGCCGTCGCCGGCGAGGCTCTCAAGGCCAACCTCACCAGGCTGGGCCCACTCGTCCTCCCCTTCTCCGAGCAGCTCCTTTTCGCCGCCTCCCTCATCGCTCGCAAGGCGGCGGCGGCGATCGGCCGGCGATCCCTCGTTGAGATGATCAAGCCCTACGTGCCGGACTTCAAGACGGCGTTCGAGCACGTGTGCATCCATGCCGGAGGGAGGGCGGTGCTGGACGCCATGGAGAGGAGCTTGGAGCTTGGTGAGTGGCACATGGAGCCATCGAGGATGACGCTCTACAGGTGGGGGAACACGTCGAGCAGCTCGCTGTGGTATGAGCTGGCGTACACGGAGGCCAAGGGACGTGTCCGGCGAGGTCACCGGGTGTGGCAGGTAGGGTTTGGGTCAGGGTTCAAGTGCAACAGCGCGTTGTGGCGCGCGCTCCGGGACGTCGATCCGGCGGAGGAGGAGAAGAAGGGGGGGAATCCATGGGTGGAGGAGATCCACCTGTTCCCCGTTGAGGTGCCCAAGGTCGAGAGCGTCGTCGTCGTGCCGGCTGAGAAGTGAGAGGTTTACTATTTTTATATTTTGTAAAAGTAAAGCCAAGTGCTAAAAATAAATTTGAGTATTCGAGAAGTTTGTGTGGCATGCAATTTGCATGCATGTAAAGGTTCGAAATTATGATTCAACTCCTTATTATGCGATTAAATTTTTGTAAAATAAAAAGGAAAGCTAAGGAACACCCCAAAGGCTCTCTTGAGAAACACAAGGAGTCGACGCATCACCTTCTTATAGTGTCGACTCGCGAAAAATATTTTCATTTTCATTTCCAATATCTCTCTCTTACATCTTTTTGAAAATAACTTTTTTAGTTTACAATTTTCTCTTTTTTAAATGACCTCGGATGTTAGAATATTTGGGCCCGGCCCATTATTTTATATTTATTCTATAAGGATTAAAGCCTACTTTTAATGTTATAGTTATTATGGTTAAAACCATATTGGTAGTGGAAAAGGATCTCAACCGACTTAAAGGGTCAACCTTCGGTGCACCTCTTGTGAAGCCAGTAAACGGAGATTGGCGAGCCACGCGCGCGCTCGCTCGCCTCGCCGGGCCGGGCCGTGGGCGTGACAGGGTGTGCCTGAGCCTGACGTGCGGGAGAGGAATCTCTTTTGCTGATTATGGCAATTGATGAAGCGGTAATTGGGGCTGATTATGGCAATTGATGATACCATTATTGAGCCTTCCCGATTCTCTCGTCCAGGTTCATCCTCCCATCTTTCTCCGCTGGGCTATTTAAACAGACCCTCCCTCTCCTTCGAGATCCATATCAGAGACTACTCGTCCTCCTCCTCTGTTGCTACTCCGCTTCCCCATCGCCGGCGCTGCGTGCACATCTCTGGCGAGAGGAGGTGCCTCCGACACCATTGCCTCTTCGAGATCATGCTTGGGATACCAGGGCAATCAGGTTTCAGGGGAGCGTCTTCACGCGACTGCTCGCCCAAAACCGCTGCGTCTTCACCGGCGTACGGTTCATCATCCTGGACACTTTGCCGCCGTCGAACGACTACACCGCGTCGCATCTCCTTCCTGTACGACTCCGGCGCACAGACTGCACTGCATCAACAGATCTCCCTGCATCGAATTTGTACGACTCCTTCGAGCAAGGCCAGTCGAGAGATATCATGAGTTCAAACTCTGATATTCCTCCAGCTGGTAACGGCGCAGCCGATGCCTCCGGCAAAGGTCCCACCTTAGGGTACATTTCGATGTCCAAATTGCTATTCTTTATTTCATTTGTGTTCTTATTTAAATCCGTATTAAATCTGAACACTTGCACATGGATTGTTTCACTCACCATAGTCATGCAAATATTTGTGAATTTTATTATGATCTTTGGAATTAAAATATGGCCCATAACAAGTAATTATCCAACATTGGACAGAGTAATATTCTATGCTAGAGTGCTCTACAAGATCTAAAAGTTTGTAGTTGAAAATATTTTCATTGGAAGAGCTGTCATCTGAAGTTGCTTGTATTACGAGTACGCAACAGGTGCTCAAATATTAGGTTCCCGTACTTCAAGGTACCTAAGAATGCCATATTTAATCTTTAGACAGAATCTTACTCGTTGTTGTCCATGAAAGCACGTGTTACTCCATTGTATGCAGTGTTCAATGACTAGCAATTCCCCTTAGTCGTCGGCTCCCTGCATTACCAAATTGAATGTGCCCATAAAAAAACAACTCTCGCTTTCTGATGGCCAAAGAATTTCAAGTTTAACTAAATTTATATAATATGGTGAACATTTATGTATCTAATTAGATTTAGTATGAAAATATAGTTCATGATTAATCTAATGATATTTATTTTTCTCATAGATATTAGTAGTATTTCAAGAAGATGGTGGGAGTAGTTCACAAGCAATGAACTAGTAGTTCATGATTAAACTAAAAATTATTTAACTTGGGCTAATGGTGGGAGTAATTCACAAGCAACGGGCATTTTTTTATATGGTACAGAAGTACTCTTTCTGCTCCCATTTAACAACTAAAAAAATCACAAATTCCTCATCATACCAAGCACGAAACATAGTATAGTAATAATTAGAGAAGAAAGAAGTTACTAACCTTTATAACACTTTAATGGGCAAAATCGCCATAAATTGTTTAAAAAATGGACAGCGCCTCCCTTAGGGCACCATAGGAGTGATGAACAAACTGCTTGTCGGCTCGGGCTGGAAGAAGGGGATTTTATAGGATGTACATCTGAAGGCTCCAATCGGTACTAAATGAGAGAATTCAGTACCGGCTGGAACCAACAGTCGGTACTAAATGTCGCATACCAGCTGCTGGCTCCAGCAGGTACTAAGCGCTCATTTAGTACCGGGACGTTGATCCGGCGGAGGAGGAGAAGAGGGAGTGGGGGGAGGGAATCCATGGGTGCAGGAGATCCACCTGTTATATGTTTGGGTATTCGAGAAGTTTGTGGCATGCCCTTGCATGCGTGTGAAGGTTCAAAATTTTCATTCAACGGCTTATGAGATTAAAATTTAATAAAATAAAAAAGAAAAGTTAAACAACACCCGATTGTTTTATTTAAACAAAGGAGTCAACGCATCACCTTATGATATATAGGAGTAGTGTCGATTTACGACTTAGCACCCCCCCGGCCCCGCCCCGCCGCCTACACACATGCACATTTTGCATTAACTCATGCCAGTGTCACATGTATCTTGCAAGACTTATCTGTTATGTCCCTGTAGCCTTGTTTCGCCAATTCTTTCAAGTTTACGCTCCTTTTAATCTCGTTCTTGATGTGTTAGATCAGTTAGCATAAAGTTTAGTTTAAAAACGATATTTGATTGAGTTTCATATTTTCAAAATTAAATAAAATACTAATTTGATTAAAGTCTATTTACACTAGGTACTATTTGGTGATGGAGCACACTCTAGGAAACCCTGATATCGCTCACATGACCCTTGTGTTTTTGACAAAAAAAAGTTTGAAGTGTGGGAAAAATCGGTAAGCGTCTCACTACGAGTTCTATTCATACCAGAGACTGTTCGGTTTAAAGATGGTGTTAGTTCTGCCCGCCTAAGACTTAGGTCAACCCAGTGGCGAAGCTAGAGAGAAATAGATGTTTTTAACGTGGCCCTGGATCCATGGATCGCTTGACCACCGGGCGGCACCTGCTTATTTCCTTGGCTGCATGCATGCATCCAGATGCAGTGCACCCAAGGCCATGCTGGTGTCTCCTCTTTTCAGGCATGGACGTTTACCTGTAGTAGCAATGTGTTGAGCTGATACCTTGTTGGGGAGGTGACACTTGTCCCGCTAGCTTCCGCCGCGCCACACGTTGGTTCCGGCATTACTCTAATCACGGCTAATCATGTGTGGTTGGGTTGGTTAATTAGTAGCTCCAATCTTTAATCGTTACCTCGCTCTATCGACCGGGTCGGTTGCGGATTTAGATTGTTGGTCGTGGCTGACAGCAGGGTTCACAATTTCGGCGAAATTTCGCCGAAATTTCCGAAGTTTCGCCGAAATTTCTGAAATTTCGTATTTTTCGGTGAGTAGCGAAACGAAAAAGCGATATCGATATGCTATTTTATTTTTATTTTTAGCATAAATTTAATTAATTAAAATAATATAAAATGCTACAGTAGCCATCGAAAAATACGAAATTCCCGAAATTTCGTATTTTACTGTGACCCCCAAAATTTTTATTATACCGAAATTGTAAACCCTGGCTGACAGCGTGCGAGAATCCCATCGAAAATTTTTGTCGCCACGTACGGGGTTGCCGATCGATGGAAACGCGTGCAGGGGACTCGCACCGCTTGCCCGTCCAGTACAGAGTACAGATGGGCAACGCACAGTATATTAGGAGTATATGAAGAAGAAGACTAGCTGCTGCAGAGACGGACATTGAGACAGACAAGAAAGCGCGCCACGTCATGAGCTTGCTTGCATGGGGTGTGTGTCCGGGCGGATTCTCCCCTGCATTTGCAATGCTATCCTACTACAATACACGGGCAGCGCTGGCGGGGGACACGCGCGCATGTTTCTATCAGGCAGGGCGTCCGTCGGCGCTCGCTCGCTTGACCACCCCTGCGCACCTGCATCAGTCAACCAAAGAAACACTTTGATGGATAAGATTAGTAGCTGACGCATGGCGGAGATAGAAGGTTGCTCGACAAACTCAGATGCTACAGAAGCCTGGCCGGAGGAGAGAGAGAATTACTTAGCCCATGGTGAAATTTCATCGAAAGTTTTCACATTAAGAAGAGTGTCTCCTCTCATAGGACACACTTTTTAGTGTGAAAACTTTTCATTAAATTTCCCCAATGCTTCTATCGAAGTTAATCATGACCCTACGGTTCCTTGCATGCTTGCTATATCTTTTGTTTTATGTATACGCCGCACGTACGTCTCTATGTAAGAAAAAATTGTGATTTTGGTGTTTGATTGATAACATAACCATTGAGACTAACATTTTGTCTAGATAAAATTTGTAGATATTTCTAGATCCAAGGATACGTTGGAAGGCATCCACATGTTCAAGTGATCAATATCCGAGTGATGGACATCCAAATTGAAGCCATCTAATCTCTTAAGAAAAATGTCCTTAGCCACATTTTGAAGCATCCAAAACACGTTCAAAAGCTGACTTAGTCATATTTAAGGACTTCCAAAAGATGACAAATAAGATAAAAGAAAAGATCCGCAAAGAAGCAAAGGAGATTACAAAAAATGTATGAGCATCGAGTATTTCGACGAGGCGCCCGTCGAATCAATCGACGGTCAATCGAATTAGTCGATGGTGTTGAAGGGGGCGGTGCGTTCATCTCTGGAAGGCGCCGACTATTTCGACAGGGCACCCGTCGAATCGGGCAATGGTGCAGACTAGCCATTGGATTTAAAGAGTTGAAGGGACAGTGGGCAAAGAATATTTTGATGGTTCCTCCTCTACACCCGTCGAATCACTCGATGATACGCAGGAAAGTTGCAACGACTTGCAACGGCTAGTTCTTTTGGGTGGAGCTATAAATATGGGTTACCTCGGCTATTTGAAGGGTGCTTGAGCTCAGGAAAGATATTGGAAATTGTTCTACACAATCTTTAGTGCTCAATCCACCAAAATGCTAAATAGAAGATACAGGTGATTAGCAAAAAGATTAGTGCTAGTGTAAACCCTTTAGCGCATCTTTTAGATGTTTCAC
The DNA here is from genome assembly GCA_015342445.1 of Digitaria exilis. Lineage (NCBI taxonomy): Eukaryota > Viridiplantae > Streptophyta > Magnoliopsida > Poales > Poaceae > Digitaria > Digitaria exilis. Next base: position 145,481 of record JACEFO010002708.1, read on the forward strand.
CTAGGGTTTAGCGAGGTCTGCATATCTCTTGCTTTACCCAGTGCTTGCGTGCATCAAGTGTTGTAATCTGGGGTTTATAGTCTTGCGAGACCCTCCAACTGACTTTGTGGAGAGGCCGCCGGTTCTTGTTAGAGGGAGGAGCGGCCCTCGGTGCAGTTGGCTGAAGCTCTACCAAGTGAGGGCATTGAGAGCATATGAGGAGGGACGAGCGGCGAAGTCTTGTGGTCACCCACGGAGTTACTCGACCGGGGCATTTATGCCCTTGCGCGGGCATTCTCTTTGAGAGGTGCTCCAACAACGAAGATTAGTGTATAGCTCGTGAGCTTTCTGATACCTCGGTAAATATCGTCGTACCGGGAGTTCGCATTCTCTACCGTTCTAGACTCTGCATTTCATACTTGCACTACTGTTCCGTATTTACCTTTCCTAGACTTGCCATGCTAGTATAGAATTGAACCTAGGTGCAAAACTCTAGAGATAGCAACACATAGAGAAAACCTAGAGCACATTTAGATAGAAATTCAAATAGGTTTTCATATGTGCAAAGTCTCTCTTAGGGTGTCACGGTCCCTTCACTCTGCTAGTGTTTTTATTAAGGCAACAAATGTTTGAACAAAACTAAAGTATTTGGTAGACATAATTTGGAAATACAAGATCCATTGTAACTGAAAGTAACAACATCATTCAACAACACGTTGCTCGAGGTAACTTGGCATTATTATCAATCACCTAATCCGTCACCATATATGGTCTCCTCAGTCGTCCTCAGCATACCATGAGCCCTAGCCGACCTTGGGGAGTGGGGACCTTTGCCACGTTGCCCTTCCGGTTGACGAAGACGCGGACGCGCTTGATGTCGAAATCATCGGTCACGATGGAGCCGACGGGCAGGAAGTTCACGTGGACGGGCAGGACGTCCACATGGACGTCCGGACGGTCCACCAGGATCTTCTGCTTCGCCACGTCACCCGGCAGCCCCTCCACCTCCGGCCACGACGTCTTGCTCGTGTCGCTCATTTTTTTTCGCCTACCGAAACCTGTGGATCGACGAGAAGATGGCAGCAATTGCAGCGAGAGAGATTGGTATTTATAGGCCAGTTAAGGGGCAGAGACTACCTAGATCGATGGGATCATATGTAGCAACTCAGAACGGTTCTGCTGGCAACGTGTGAGCCCTTTTTTGCAATTTTGTATTGTGGTCATTAGATTTGAAGCTGACATTTCGTGCAAGGAGGAACCCTTGTTCTCTGGCTTTCTCCGGGTTATTTCTTCTGCTTAGCTTGCACGTTGGTGTCGGACGCGGCCGTCGCTTGGACAAAATCATCGTCCACGACATGCATGTTCTTGCGTAAATAGCCGGCCGGCATTGTAAGTGTCCAGCACGCATATTATACAATCACAAACTTTGAGACTGCTTCTTTTGGTGCATCAACCAGAGATGTCTTCGAAGAAAAGATAAATTCTTATAAAAAACATAAATATATAGCCAAGCGGTATAAATCATTATTGCTAGTATACTGTATTTTTTAAAAGAAGAACTGCTCTCAAATACCATGGTGAAAATTTTAATATAAACTATCCGCTTCGATCAGGTAGAGAAAAGTAACCCCTTAATCTATCTATAATCTATAAGCTGGAAGACGCTTCCTCATGGGTGAAAGCCGGCGCTAGATACCTAGGTGAATTAGGGTGGCCGGCTACGACGTTTGTGCCGGTAGCATTACTCTAGGTAGCTCTTTTCGGTTGTGTTGTTTTCTTTCTAATAGCGCCTTATCTTTAATCTGTGAGTCTTGTGTGTGTGTTCGGTAATTAGCCCGCGTATAACTACTGGTTCTTCTTAATATAAAGATACGTAACTCTCCTACGTATTTCTGAAAAAACGAGTAAAATTAAAAACGTTTTTCACCAAATTAGGCTCATTGTATCCTCACTTTAGACCCACCTGTAAAAGCCAAAGGAGATAAGAAGTAGTCCAAAGCATAAAAATTAAAAATTGATAGTTAGAAAATATTTCTATTAAAAACCGCGCAGTCTACGAACTGACCTCTAGCTTAGCTGGCAAGGTTCCTTGTGGTGGAACCATCCCATTAGTGTTCGAGTTCTCGACTCGGCATTGGTGCTCGTATTTCCTAGATTTATTCCCGAATTTAACCGGTACTATTCTTTTAGTGGTAGGAGACGTGCCGTCGACAGCGAGACGTCTATAGTGACTTCATTAGTTTTGAAAATTTGCCGACTCAGTCTTTCAGACGTGGTAGGGTTGCGTGCGTATGTTTGCAGAGCTGTCTATCTACCCATCATCCCAAAATCGGCTCAGCGTAGACTTAGCATGAGGGGCAGGAAACAGCAGCACGCGGCCTGCCTGAGAGTGCCTCCCTTGCGCTCGTGGCCCATTGGCGTGGCCCACACGAGGCCAGCAGGCAGTAGGTCGAGCGCTGGCTCGATTCCTCACGCGGGCACATTGCGACTTGTTGATACGAAGTACTTTTTCTTCTCTTCAAACAAAAAGAAAGAAAATACCCAGGTGCTCACATATTTAGGATCCTGTAATTCAAGGCACATAAAAAGGAGATATATCGTGGAACCAACTTTTCATAAAAACTATGAAAACTAAATCTAGACCACACGATGTTGATCAAGGACATGCTTAGGAGAGGTGGAAGACTTTGCAAATCACCCCTCCCACCTTCATTAAGCTTTGCAAATCACTCATCCCACCTCATATGTGCGCACTCTTGCATCAACATCGTGCAGACTTTAAATTTCCATTGTTTCGACATAGAGATACCACTCTATTATTTGTGTGCAGTGTTCAATGACTAGCAGCTCCTAAGTTCGCATTAGTAGTTGGCTCCTCGCATTGTCCAATGTGCCCATAAAGAAATTAGCACTCTATCCGTCTATGCGTCGCGAAAGTACGCAGCTCTTACTTACCGATGAATCAGGCAATTATATTTCGATCAAGTTGATTAAATTTATATATTTAAATAGATTTAGTATGAATATATATTTCATAGTTAATCTAGCTAATAATACTTATTTTGTATCATAATTGTTAGTTTTTATTAAATTTTGTCAAACTTGAAATTGTGTGATTCCTTGGGAAGAGAGTTATACTTTTTCCTGAACGGGGGAGTAAGCAACAAATATTTTTTTCTTTTTTTCAGGGCTCGTGCCTGTAGCCAGCCTGACATTGAGTTTTTTTTAGAGGATAAGTGACTAATTTGTGACATCCCACCTTTTTAGCCTATGTAAATGTGTTATGAATGGTTGGTTAAGCATAAAGTAAAAAAAAAGAGAGAAGAGCATTAGTTGACCAAAGTCAAAAAGGGGAGAAATAATTAGAAATTTTGAAGGTAAAGAATTTCTAAATATAGTTTGTAAGATAAGGAACTTAGTGATCCCAATGTGATGGAAAAATTTGTGGAAATAATGCTTCAATTAAATGGAAGAAGAAAATGGAGAAAGTTCACTATTCCAAATCCGACAACAGCACTTAGCTGTTTTCAGATTCGGCTGAAATTTCATAGTGAGCAGCGATTTTTAAGTCAAGTTAATGGTCGATCTGTGGGTTGTATGACCAAGGTGTCTTAAACAAAGTTGTTAAGGAAAGTATGTGGAACAACTTGTGTTTTTGGGTCACACTCAGAAATTGGTTGGATCAAGGAGAAAAACACGAGAGAAAATCGGTCAGAATATGTTTTCAGAAAATTCAGTGTGTTTGACAGCAGGTTTGAATTTGTGCAAATTGAGATCGAATTTGAAGTTTTCTGCAAAACCTTCCAACTATGAAGTTGTACTCCTGAAGGTGAATTTCAAATTTGTCTTTAGCACCAGAGGCATGTTCTATTCAAATTTTGAGAGTAATTTGAGAAATTCAGATAAGAGTTCTGAATTTGGGGATGAGTTGCAGCAGTAACTTTGAGACTCAAATTCGACTTCAATTCGTGCTCCAGTGAGGTAAGTGCCAATGTAAGGAATGAAATTGGATGATGCAGCTACAAGTTTCATTTTGGGAGTTTTGGATGTTACCATACGAATTTGGGAGAAATCAAAGCTCAAATCTCGGGGGTTTGGAGGTTCAAATGGGGAAAAGTGACGTCATGGCTAGCAGGCAGCTGCCGGCGACGAGCAGCGCGGCCCACTTCACCGGCCACGCGTCGATCGCGCTGAGAGCCAGCTCGAGCGGCGTCGCAGCAGGAGGTGTCGCTCGTCCATCGCGTGATCCGTCGTTAAAGCTTCGTCGACGGCCTTGCTCTCTCCTCTTTCGCAGTGCACTCCTCTGCTCTCCTCCATCGCCGCCGTTGAGCCGGAGGCTTTCCGCCACCGTCTGAACCGCTACGCTCTGTTTCTAGCCACCAAACGCTTCGCCGTCGTCTTCTCATTCGTTTCCGCCCGTTCTTGCTCCGTCTCCACCACTCCACCTCCCGGCGCAACCCGTTCTGCAGCTCACCGTCGACGTCTCGCCGGGGTGAGTACTTTCTTCATGTTTGTGCTGTTGCAGTCGCGTTGGCCGGAGTTGGAGCGTTCAGTAGTGTTGCTTAGAGGCCTAGAAAGGTGCTTGGGGGCTTAGTTAGTTGAGCGCGACGTTTCCCCGGTCGGGAACGCCGTTCGTCGCCATGGCGCTCCTCCGCCATGGCCGACGCACGTGAGCAGCCTCGCTCGAGCCTCCTCCGGCCGAGCTATGGTGCGCGCTAGGTGCGATATGGTCTGCTGTTGCTCGTAGAGGGGTCGGTTTCCGTGTTGGGGTCGTGGCTTCTCCGCTAGACGCTCGCCGCCGCGTGCGCCAAGCGTGCTCCCGCCATGGCCGGCGTGGGGAGCTACCACGCGTGGCGTCGCGCTGTGCAGCTAGGCATGCGCTTAGAGTGTCTTTAGCCCCGGTAGTGCTTGCGAGCCGGTTTGCGAGCCGGATTAGGGAGCGAGCTCGCCGGAGCGCGGAGCGCCACCGAGCCTCGCCGCCGTGCCGCCGTGAAGCTAGGGTTAGTGCTTGTCGCGGAAGCTTAGGGTTGGAATGGGTGCGTGGTCGAGTAGGATAGCCCTAGGACTAGCCGTCGTAGCCGGAGGACCTCGCCGCCGGCGAGCGGGCGTGGGTCAACGCCGGCGAGGGCTCGGTCCGCGCGGGGGACTCTGTTCCGTGTGAGCAGGGGCCTCGGTGGGGAAGAAAAGAAAGTGGAGAGGGGGTTTTTGTAAGAAAGCCAATTAGATTTTAGAAATAGATTTAATTTGTGTTTTTCCACTATTTTAATTATAGAAAATCATAGAAAAATCAGAAAAATATGAAATAAATTTCTATAATTTCCTTAGATTTTCCTTTATAATCTAAAAATGTTAAACCTTTAAATTGGTATTGTTTAGGATTTAATAATAATACCATCTTAGAAATTTAATTATTAAAAATAACTAGCATAGTTTTAAAAACCTCTAAAAATAGGATTTATGTTTTATAAACACATTTATAGAGAAATGAAATGTTAGGGTTTATAGAAAATAATTTTAGTACACTTAGAAATTTTCCTTTAATAAATAAATAAAAGGAATAAGGAATTAATTCACCCAACAAATAAAATAACTTTTTCTTTGGGAAAAGGTTGGGTAGCTTTGTTGGCTTGCAACTGTATCGAGAAGTAAAGTTTGTGTGCTATATTTTCAACTGTGCATCTCTCATCACTGACTTGCATCGCATATAGAATTTGAAGTCTCGGAAGTGGAGTACGTGGAGTTCTCCGACGACCCAGTTCAATACGAGGAGGTTCTAGTGGTTGCTCTGGAATCTCAGGAAGTCACTGAGACCGCGAACCTTTTTGAAACTCAAGGCAAGCCCCGGATGCATCTTTACCTATTTTATTTCGGAAGATCACAAGTCCAAATATTATGCTTTTATGTGTGCATTAAGTTAGGAGTTGAATGAAAACTTTTGATGCATGCACTACTCCTTGGTAGAACTACCTTGGTTAGGAAGGTAATTAAATGAATTATAGAACATCCACTTAGTTATGCTTTGCAAGGTTTTATATATATAAACATGATGATCTAGGCTCTCACTAATCATAGAAGAATCATATATGAGATATTAAGAAATGAGAGAGTGGGCAGAGGGTGATAGAACGGATTGAGGTAAGCTCGATCCCTAGTCCTGCCTACTAGATGAAGTCACTAAGGACCATTCCGTTGTTTAAGCAATTGATCGAGTGATTCTACCTGGTTTCTTACTGGGTTATGGGACCAGTAAAGCCAATTAGATTAGCTGGCTCGTGGATTGGAAATATCGCTTACCGGTGCTTGCTGGGTCGGAGAAAGGCGGGATCGTCATCTGGAACTCACGGGGTGGTCGCCAGACGTGGGACCCACGTGGGGATGCGTTCCCGGGTTCGGGTAAGGATATTTCCGATCTTTGGTCCAACTGATTGAAAGGTTGTTGCGGACAGCTGGCGCAGCTGTACGTGACTGGTGGCTAGGTATCTCCTGCAGGATGTATATGGATCCGGATCAACACTACTCTTGGTTATGAGTGCACTTGATCAAATTTTAAACATCGTAGAGGAAACAAGTTGAACTACTATATGTGTGATTCCAAGTGCTGTTTGAACCTAGTATCACATGTATGAAAAGGACATTTACAACTTCGTGAGTAGTTAATACCTAATTGAATTAAAACTGCCACAATAAGGACCCATTATTAGTAAGCTTTTCCGCAAAGGTCGAGTCAGCCAAACAACCACCAAAAAAGCCTGATCATCCATCCTTGAGAGTCTTTTCTTTGGTAAAACGGGTAAGTCTTGCGAAGTACCTTCGTACTCAGGGTTCTCCCTTTTCTGTTTTCCAGAGGAGGTCCCACAAACCGAAGGCGAAGAGGAGAGCCAGAAGCCCTAGAGCATCGGAGGTCCCAGATGGCTCTAGATGTTTAGAGTACTCCAGAACTCTTCTGTCTCTCCAGTTGTATAAATCTAGTTTGTATTTGGATCTTAGTACTATGGTTTGCTGTTAAGGTTGTTTCAAAACTCGGGTTGTAATAATTCGTATCTTTCCGTATGTATGTAAAAAGGTAATGCCTGTGGTGTTATCCCCAACTTGGTAAGGATCCTAAGCTATGGTTAAAAAAATATTGTCAGTGGATGATTCGGGATGTCCCTGGGACACTCGACAGACTACCGGGTTTAAACTGTTTGAAGTGCGTGCGGGTGTTACCCTGAGTTAGGGTGACTAGACGCACTTGAGCCAGTTTAAATTGGGCGGTTCTGCCACAGCTGGTATCAGAGCCATAGGTTGGGGTAATTAAGATGTGTTACTATTTTAAAACTTTAGGGACCCTATTTTATGGTATAAAAAGGTTGTGTCGTTAGGTGGCAGTAGTTTAATGGCTGTTGTTTTACAGATGCTGACTGTTAGCATACCGGTAGATACGGTACAGTTTATATAGGGAGAGCTATACGATGCCACCAAATTTTTATGCGAGTGAGATATGGGTCTGTGAGGGCATAGGAAAACGTTGCATCATGTGCATTGCATGCTTTTAAAACTTTTCCTTGGGGGTTTTGGTGTGTGCCGTTGTTGACCTTGGTTGTCTCTACAGATGGAGACGATGGAGCATACGGATCAGGATGGTTGGACCCAGGGATGCTACCATGATCGCCCTGGTTTCACCAGAGTTCTGTGGCAGATCTTGCAGGAAAAGGGTTTTGAGGAGCCACCATTGTACATTTGGAAGCAGTTCGATACTCTACAGCAAGTGGGGTGTACTGTCTATGTACACATTCCAGAGTCAGAGACTCATGCTACATGGAAGTTGGACGAGACTCGGGTCCAGGGTTTTGAGTTTGAGGATACTGTCCAGACTGCAGCTTTGGCAGCTCTCACTGAGCTATGTCAGAAGAATAAGTTTGAGATTGGTACAAGCTCTGCCAGGTTCTTTCCGCTGCAGGATCCAGAAGATGGGGTTTGGAAGCGGCGAGTCAAGGCTTTGAAGAACAAGTCAAGGGTAGAGAGTGATGAGATTGCAGCATCTTCGGTGGACTACATGGTGTCCATGTTCAGTCTCCTACAGATATGTCAGAAGAGTTATCAGCGGCAGATGGAGAAGAACACGGACTTCAAGGTGAAGATGCTGGGAATGAAGTCTGGTCTGGAAGAAGCTCAGCAAGCTATGTATGATAGAGAGCATGAGATGGAGAGATCTATGAGGGACATGGCTCGTAGGATGGACGAGAAGGATGCTGAGATACAACATCTTAAGGAAGTTGGGGCAGAGACTGCCGCAGCACAGACTGAAGCCATTGGAGTCATTACTCAGGAGTTGCAGGCCCGCATCTCGATGCAGCAGGATGAGATTGTCGCCTTGAGGACCGCTTTGGAGCAGTACGAGCATTTGGTAGCAGCTGCCAATCACCATGTTGAAGCACCACCAGCTCCAGTTAAGGATCAACAGCTAGCTCCGGAAGGGGCAGATGAAGAGGTGGACATAGTGGGCATGGAGCCTGCTTTAGCTGCACCACCTACACCAGAGGATGCGCAGTTCGTCGATGAGGTTCTGGAAGGTTTCGAAGGTTTTGAGTTTGAGGTCGAGGAACACAATGAAGCACTGCCAGAGGATCCAAATGCGTTTGCATGGGCTAATGCAAATGCGGATGGATTTGATCCTGAAGGACTCGGGCCACTGGAGTTCCATCCAGTAGTGGTGGATGATGATAGTGATGAGGAAGACCCCAGTGAGATCCAGGGAGAGTCCGGTATGACCACAGTCACCAGTTCTTCGTCTTCTTCGACTTCGTCATCGGCCTCCAGCGCAGTCAGGTCGGATGGAAGTGAGAACTCCGTCAACCAGCCTGCTCCGATGGAGGGTGGAGAGTGAGGGAAGCGTGGTTTGCAGGGTTCTTTGGGGGTTTGTGTGAGACTGAGAGCAAAGTATTTTGTGCATATGTATATGTAACCAACATGCTAGTACTTGGTACCTTGGACTTGTAAGCTATATATGTGTAGTGGCTTGAGTTGGTAGGATCTAACTCCTAGGGAGTTGTATATGTTCTGATGTGATATCTGAACCACTGTCATGTGAATGAATAAATATGTGATATATGATGGTTGTTTGCATCTATGTGAAGGTGGTTCAGAAAGGAGTTTACCTTTCCTTTTGCAAGTGTTGATAAATCTGTTGAATGAAGATAATGTTCTCTTGCATTGAACTTTTTGTAGAATGGCAAATCAAAGGAATCAGCAGTCTAGCTCGGGGGCGGATCCCAATGCTCCACCTGGACCTCCTACCTTGACAGACGCGTTTGCTCACCTTATAAACTCCGGGACTGAGCAAACTCGGCTGTTAAACCTGATTGCTCAAAACTTGGGTAATCGTCCGTCGGGAAGGCAAGCTAGCCATCAAGGAGTTACGTACTCTCAATTTCTGGAGACCCATCCACCCGTCTTCAGCCATGCCGAACATCCACTCGAGGCACGGGAATGGATTCAGACTCTGGAGCAGAAGTTCCGAGTTATTCCCCAGTGTACTGAAGCCCAGAAAGTGGAGTTTGCAGGACTACAGCTGCAAGGACCCGCTGGTACTTGGTGGGCTAGCTTTTTGTTTCGACAACCAGCGGGAGGAGCACTGAATTGGGAAGATTTCAAAACAATTTTCTGTGCTCATTTCATCCCTGATGGTATCTTGAAGCTGAAGTTGGAGGAATTCCTGCGGTTACAGCAGGGTAACAGGAGTGTGCTAGATTATACTCGTGATTTTGATCATTTGGCTCAGTATGCTCCTGAACATGTGGACAGTGAGACCAAGAAGAAGGACTGTTATCTCCGAGGGCTTAATGTCAGGATGCAGGAGAAGTTGGTTACTTGCACCTTGCATAATTATGGGGAAGCAGTGAGTATGGCCATCTCGGCTGAGGCAAAAATGAAGGCCTTGGATGAATCGCTCAGGCGGGAGGAAGCTCTTAAGAGGAAGAACCCTCCCATGGGAGCCTCAAGCAGTGCTCCACCACGTTACAAGGTGGTATATCGGGGCCCACCTCATCCTACTTTTCGAGCTCCCCAACCGCAACCTCCGCAGCAATCATGGGCGGTGAGGAGTCCTTATAATGCACTTCGCCCAGTTAATCCTCAACCCCAAGGTAACCGGTATCCAGCAACGCCAGGCAACAAGCAGCCCTGTTACAATTGTGGGCAAGCTGGACATTTTGCTCGTGATTGTCGTCTTCCCAAGCAGGGTGGCACTCAGAATGTCAAGGCACAAACTTCAGGGCAAGGTGTGGGCCAGAGGTTTGTGAGAAAGAAGGTTTTTAATGCCAAGACTGGACGAGTCCACTATATGAATGTTGAAGAAATACCGGAAGGAGAACCGGTTATGGCTGGTATGTTTCCTCTTAACAACCAACCCGCCATTGTTTTATTTGATTCTGGTGCCTCGCATACCTTTATAAGTAAAGCTTTTGTGGAGAAACATCAATTAGCCACTCGAGAGTTAAGAAATAAGTATGTGATAGAGTCCACGGGGGCAAAGCAAACTACTAATTTAGTGGCTAGTGATGTGGCTTTGAGTTTAGAGGGGCACATGATTAATGTTTTACCGTTAGTGCTTGAAGATCAAGGGATTGATATCATTTTGGGGATGAATTGGATGACCCAGAACAAAGTATTGATAGATACAGGATCTAGGGAAATTTGTTTTAATAATGCTCTTGGTCGGGAGGTGAAGATCACTTTGCCTGCCCATCAAACTTTAGACTGTATGGTCAGAAAGACGAGGGCAGTAACCCTAGAGTCAATACCTGTGGTTAATGAATTTCCGGATGTCTTTCCGGAAGATCTACCAGGGTTACCCCCAGTTAGAGAGGTGGAGTTTACGATTGAGCTTGAGCCGGGAACAGCTCCTATTTCTAGAAGGCCTTATAGAATGCCACCTAAGGAACTAGCAGAACTGAAAGTACAGTTGCAAGAATTGCTAGATAAAGGTTTCATTCGACCCAGTGCATCTCCATGGGGTTGTCCGGCTATATTTGTGAAAAAGAAAGATCACACCTTACGGTTATGTGTTGATTACCGTTCCTTGAATGCGGTAACCATCTAGAATAAATATCCCTTACCCCGGATTGATTTGTTGTTTGATCAATTGGCTGGAGCAAAAGTCTTTTCTAAGATTGATCTCCGGTCCGGGTATCACCAGATACGGATTAAGCCGGAGGATATACCTAAAATGGCTTTCTCCACTAGATATGGTCTCTATGAATATCTAGTGATGTCCTTTGGATTAACAAATGCCCCAGCGCATTTCATGTACCTGATGAACACAGTGTTCATGCCTGAACTGGATAAATTTGTAGTGGTGTTCATAGATGATATTTTAGTCTTCTCTAAAAGTGAAGAAGAACATGCAGAGCATTTGCGTATTGTTCTGCAAAGGTTGAGAGATCACAAACTGTATGCAAAGTTAAGTAAGTGTGAGTTTTGGTTGAAAAAGGTACCTTTCTTGGGTCATGTCTTGTCGGCAGATGGGGTAGAAGTTGACCCGAGTAAGGTTGAGGATGTATTGAATTGGCAACCACCGCAATCGGTAACCAAGGTTAGGAGTTTTCTGGGAATGGCCGGCTATTATCGACGGTTCATTCCAGATTTCTCCAAGATAGCTAAACCTTTAACTGAGTTACTTAAAAAGGACAATAAATTTGAGTGGAGCGATCAATGTGAAGAAGCATTTCAAAAGTTAAAGAAGTTGTTGACTACCGCTCCAGTTCTAGCTCAGCCAGACATCGAGAAGTCTTTTGATATATATTGTGATGCTTCTGGTAAAGGTTTGGGCTGTGTATTGATGCAAGAGGGTAGAGTCATTGCTTATGCCTCCAGGCAGTTAAAGCGGCACGAAGAAAATTACCCTACTCATGATTTAGAACTTGCTGCCGTAGTGCATGCTCTTAAGATATGGCGACACTATCTTTTGGGAAGTGGGTGTCGTATCTATTCTGACCACAACAGTCTAAAGTATATTTTTACTCAATCCGAGTTAAATATGCGACAACGAAGGTGGTTGGAGTTGATTAAGGATTATAATTTGGATATTCACTATCATCCGGGTAAAGCTAATGTGGTAGCCGATGCTTTGAGCAGAAAGGCTCAATGTCATTGTTTGACCGTCCATAGAAGGGCAAAGACCCTATGTCAAGAAATGGAAGAAATGGGAATTGAAATGGTTATTCAAGGCTCCGTAAGGAATATTGTGATTACGGATACAGAAAATGAAAATCCTAAAGAAACTTATTGCGGAAGGAGAAATCGTTTGTTTTACTCAAGATGTGAATGGAATCTTTTATTTCAGAAATAGAATTGTGGTACCGAAAGATTGGGAATTGAGGAGAAAGATCTTGGATGAGGCACATTTGTCTAGGTACTCCATTCATCCTGGGAGTACAAAAATGTATCATGATTTAAAACAAAGAGTCTGGTGGACTCGAATGAAGAGAGAGATTGCTCGTTACGTGTCGAGGTGTGACACTTGCCGAAGGGTGAAGCCTATCACCCAGAAGGCTGCAGGGTTGTTACAACCTCTGAGCGTTCCTGTGTGGGAATGGGAGGATATATCCATGGATTTTATTGTGGGTTTACCTACCACATCTAGAGGATACAATTCCATCTGGGTTATTGTTGATCGATTAACTAAATCGGCTCACTTCATACCGGTCAAGACTATATATCTCGCAAAGAAGTATGCAGAATTGTTTTTAGAACGGATTGTGTCTTTGCACGGGGTACCCAAGACCATTACTTCTGATTGGGGATCACAGTTTGTATCTCGTTTTTGGGAGCAATTAAACCAAGTAATGGGTACCACCTTAATCCAAAGTTCTGCCTATCATCCACAAACCGGAGGGCAGACAGAACGAGTCAACCAAATCCTGGAAGACATGTTGAGAGCATGTGCGTTGACTTTCTCTAAGAAATGGGATGAATGCTTACATCTGGCCGAATTCTCATATAATAACGGTTATCAGTCCAGCATTCGAATGGCACCTTTCGAGGCTTTGTATGGCCGAAGGTGTCGAACACCGTTGAATTGTACTGAGGCTGGGGAAAGGTTCACTTTTGGGACGGATCTTGTTAAAGAAGCCGAGCAGAAGGTCGCTCAAATTCGCGAGCACTTACGGATTGCTCAATCGCGACAAAAGAGCTATGCTGATAAAAGAAGAACGCCATTGCAATTTAAAGTAGGGGATTACGTCTATCTGCGTGTATCTCCTATGAAGGGACTTCAAAGGTTTGCAGTAAAAGGGAAGTTAGCTCCGAGGTATATTGGTCCTTATGAGATTCTGGAACGAAAAGGTTCCGTGGCTTATAGGCTAGCTTTGAGCCCACAGTTGGCAGCTGTGCATGACGTATTCCATGTATCCCAGCTCAAGAAATGTCTGCAAGTACCAGAAAAGATTATCGATGATACTCAAGTGGAACTAAGTTCCGATATGACTTATGAAGAGAAGTCAATCCGAATCTTGGATGAAAAGACTCGGGATACCAGAGCAAGAAGTATCAAGTTCTATAAAGTGCAATGGAGTAACCATACTCCCGAAGAAGCTACTTGGGAACAAGAGTCATATTTAGTTTCCAAGCATCCCGAGTTGTTTAAGTGAATAGCCAGGAAAATCCTTGTATATATGTAAGATGGGCTCGATGTTCTGTTTCTTTATGAAGTAAGTGAAGACTTTGGGTAGTGACACATTATCCTTTCCATTGTCAAAACTTGAGCTTTATCACCATCGGAATCTCGGGACGAGATTCTTTTAAGGGGGAAGGGCTGTGACATCCCACCTTTTTAGCCTATGTAAATGTGTTATGAATGGTTGGTTAAGCATAAAGTAAAAAAAAAGAGAGAAGAGCATTAGTTGACCAAAGTCAAAAAGGGCAGAAATAATTGGAAATTTTGAAGGTAAAGAATTTCTAAATATAGTTTGTAAGATAAGGAACTTAGTGATCCCAATGTGATGGAAAAATTTGTGGAAATAATGCTTCAATTAAATGGAAGAAGAAAATGGAGAAAGTTCACTATTCCAAATCCGACAACAGCACTTAGCTGTTTTCAGATTCGGCTGAAATTTCATAGTGAGCGGGTATTTTTAAGTCAAGTTAATGGTCGATCTGTGGGTTGTATGACCAAGGTGTCTTAAACAAAGTTGTTAAGGAAAGTATGTGGAACAACTTTTGTTTTTGGGTCACACTCAGAAATTGGCTGGATCAAGGAGAAAAACACGAGAGAAAATCGGTCAGAATATGTTTTCAGAAAATTCAGTGTGTTTGACAGCAGGTTTGAATTTGTGCAAATTGAGATCGAATTTGAAGTTTTCTGCAAAAACTTCCAACTATGAAGTTGTACTCCTGAAGGTGAATTTCAAATTTGTCTTTAGCACCAGAGGCATGTTCTATTCAAAGTTTGAGAGTAATTTGAGAAATTCAGATAAGAGTTCTGAATTTGGGGATGAGTTGCAGCAGTAACTTTGAGACTCAAATTCGACTTCAATTCGTGCTCCAGTGAGGTAAGTGCCAATGTAAGGAATGAAATTGGATGATGCAGCTACAAGTTTCATTTTGGGAGTTTTGGATGTTACCGTACGAATTTGGGAGAAATCAAAGCTCAAATCTCGGGGGTTTGGAGGTTCAAATGGGGAAAAGTGACGTCATGGCTAGCAGGCAGCTGCCGGCGACGAGCGGCGCGGCCCACTTCACCGGCCACGCGTCGATCGTGCTGAGAGCCAGCTCGAGCGGCGTCGCAGCAGGAGGTGTCGCTCATCCATCGCGTGATCCGTTGTTAAAGCTTCGTCGACGGCCTTGCTCTCTCCTCTTTCGCCGTGCACTCCTCTGCTCTCCTCCATCGCCGCCGTTGAGCCGGAGGCTTTCTGCCGCCGTCTGAACCGCTCCGCTCTGTTTCTAGCCACCAAACGCTTCGCCGTCGTCTTCTCGTTCGTTTCCGCCAGTTCTTGCTCCGTCTCCACCACTCCACCGCCCGGCGCAACCCGTTCTGCAGCTCACCGTCGACGTCTCGCCGGGGTGAGTACTTTCTTCATGTTTGTGCTGTTGCAGTCGCGTTGGCCGGAGTTGGAGCGTTCAGTAGTGTTGCTTAGAGGCCTAGAAAGGTGCTTGGGGGCTTAGTTAGTTGAGCGCGACGTTTCCCCGGTCGGGAACGCCGTTCGTCGCCATGGCGCTCCTCCGCCATGGCCGACGCACGTGAGCAGCCTCGCTCGAGCCTCCTCCGGCCGAGCTATGGTGCGCGCTAGGTGCGATATGGTCTGCTGTTGCTCGTAGAGGGGTCGGTTTCCGTGTTGGGGTCGTGGCTTCTCCGCTAGACGCTCGCCGCCGCGTGCGCCAAGCGTGCTCCCGCCATGGCCGGCGTGGGGAGCTACCACGCGTGGCGTCGCGCTGTGCAGCTAGGCATGCGCTTAGAGTGTCTCTAGCCTCGGTAGTGCTTGCGAGCCGGTTTGCGAGCCGGATTAGGGAGCGAGCTCGTCGGAGCGCGGAGCGCCACCGAGCCTCGCCGCCGTGCCGCCGTGAAGCTAGGGTTAGTGCTTGTCGCGGAAGCTTAGGGTTGGAATGGGTGCGTGGTCGAGTAGGATAGCCCTAGGACTAGCCGTCGTAGCCGGAGGACCTCGCCGCCGGCGAGCGGGCGTGGGTCAACGCCGGCGAGGGCTCGGTCCGCGCGGGGGACTCTGTTCCGTGTGAGCAGGGGCCTCGGTGGGGAAGAAAAGAAAGTGGAGAGGGGGTTTTTGTAAGAAAGCCAATTAGATTTTAGAAATAGATTTAATTTGTGTTTTTCCACTGTTTTAATTATAGAAAATCATAGAAAAATCAGAAAAATATGAAATAAATTTCTATAATTTCCTTAGATTTTCCTTTATAATCTAAAAATGTTAAACCTTTAAATTGGTATTGTTTAGGATTTAATAATAATACCATCTTAGAAATTTAATTATTAAAAATAACTAGCATAGTTTTAAAAACCTCTAAAAATAGGATTTATGTTTTATAAACACATTTATAGAGAAATGAAATGTTAGGGTTTATAGAAAATAATTTTAGTACACTTAGAAATTTTCCTTTAATAAATAAATAAAAGGAATAAGGAATTAATTCACCCAACAAATAAAATAACTTTTTCTTTGGGAAAAGGTTGGGTAGCTTTGTTGGCTTGCAACTGTATCGAGAAGTAAAGTTTGTGTGCTATATTTTCAACTGTGCATCTCTCATCACTGACTTGCATCGCATATAGAATCTGAAGTCTCGGAAGTGGAGTACGTGGAGTTCTCCGACGACCCAGTTCAATACGAGGAGGTTCTAGTGGTTGCTCTGGAATCTCAGGAAGTCACTGAGACCGCGAACCTTTTTGAAACTCAAGGCAAGCCCCGGATGCATCTTTACCTATTTTATTTCGGAAGATCACAAGTCCAAATATTATGCTTTTATGTGTGCATTAAGTTAGGAGTTGAATGAAAACTTTTGATGCATGCACTACTCCTTGGTAGAACTACCTTGGTTAGGAAGGTAATTAAATGAATTATAGAACATCCACTTAGTTATGCTTTGCAAGGTTTTATATATATAAACATGATGATCTAGGCTCTCACTAATCATAGAAGAATCATATATGAGATATTAAGAAATGAGAGAGTGGGCAGAGGGTGATAGAACGGATTGAGGTAAGCTCGATCCCTAGTCCTGCCTACTAGATGAAGTCACTAAGGACCGTTCCGTTGTTTAAGCAATTGATCGAGTGATTCTACCTGGTTTCTTACTGGGTTATGGGACCAGTAAAGCCAATTAGATTAGCTGGCTCGTGGATTGGAAATATCGCTTACCGGTGCTTGCTGGGTCGGAGAAAGGCGGGATCGTCATCTGGAACTCACGGGGTGGTCGCCAGACGTGGGACCCACGTGGGGATGCGTTCCCGGGTTCGGGTAAGGATATTTCCGATCTTTGGTCCAACTGATTGAAAGGTTGTTGCGGACAGCTGGCGCAGCTGTACGTGACTGGTGGCTAGGTATCTCCTGCAGGATGTATATGGATCCGGATCAACACTACTCTTGGTTATGAGTGCACTTGATCAAATTTTAAACATCGTAGAGGAAACAAGTTGAACTACTATATGTGTGATTCCAAGTGCTGTTTGAACCTAGTATCACATGTATGAAAAGGACATTTACAACTTCGTGAGTAGTTAATACCTAATTGAATTAAAACTGCCACAATAAGGACCCATTATTAGTAAGCTTTTCCGCAAAGGTCGAGTCAGCCAAACAACCACCAAAAAAGCCTGATCATCCATCCTTGAGAGTCTTTTCTTTGGTAAAACGGGTAAGTCTTGCGGAGTACCTTCGTACTCAGGGTTCTCCCTTTTCTGTTTTCCAGAGGAGGTCCCACAAACCGAAGGCGAAGAGGAGAGCCAGAAGCCCTAGAGCATCGGAGGTCCCAGATGGCTCTAGATGTTTAGAGTACTCCAGAACTCTTCTGTCTCTCCAGTTGTATAAATCTAGTTTGTATTTGGATCTTAGTACTATGGTTTGCTGTTAAGGTTGTTTCAAAACTCGGGTTGTAATAATTCGTATCTTTCTGTATGTATGTAAAAAGGTAATGCCTGTGGTGTTATCCCCAACTTGGTAAGGATCCTAAGCTATGGTTAAGAAAATATTGTCAGTGGATGATTCGGGATGTCCCAGGGACACTCGACAGACTACCGGGTTTAAACTGTTTGAAGTGCGTGCGGGTGTTACCCTGAGTTAGGGTGACTAGACGCACTTGAGCCAGTTTAAATTGGGCGGTTCTGCCACATAATTCAACTACTCCCTCCATTCCAAAATATAGCTACGTTAAGCGTTCAAAATTTGTTCGAAAATATAGCTACATATGAGTTGTGAAGCCTGATTGAATGGGTAAATGGACAAAAATTATTTCTTTAGAAATTAATTGTCTTGTGGTCCTAGTTTCATCGGAATTTCTTTTAGTAAGCATTGAGATATATAAGACAGGTATAACTACCATATATACATGCATGGACATATTTTATGAAAGACATATGATATATTATATCGCACTTCATAATTTGTCTTAAAAAGGCTAAACGTACCTATATTTTGGAAAAGGCTAAACGTACCTATATTTTGGAACGGAGGTAGTAATATGATATCCGTGAGGAGACCCAAGAAGATGTTACTGGACCGGCCCACAAATTTAGCAAGCACAATTAGACCAGCCCACTTCACAAAATCACATAAGCCCATTATGTTTCCTTTCATGCGCCACATTCAAAACGCGTCAAAGCTGCTACTGTCCTCCACAAGCCGATAGTGGCCGCCTTCTCTTGGTGTTCGCCTAAAAAAAACGGCCACCTTCTAACTCTTCTCCTCCCCAGTATGTTACTTTTCATAGACAGATAATCCTGTGCTTATCACGGCTACCTCGCGGTTCTTGACGAGGGTGTTTAGTTTGGATGAAGTTGAAAAATACACTGTAGCAAACTTTGTTGGAATCCTCATTTATAAGGAGAGACATGGTTGAATGTTCAAGGAATTGTATAAACTAAACACAAACAAATATGAGTTCTGTGTAGTCTGCTTGCCTTTTAAGCATCCATAGAAAAAAATTTGCAGATAATTTTTTTTACACTAAGTTTTCAAGTAGGGAAAATGGGTGTGCTGTTTCCTATGCTCTGTGAGGAGTTAGAGCTTTGCTTCTACCAGAACAAGGAAATAAATCAGAAAATGATGGAAAAGTAAAAATTTTACAACAAAATAAGCACTTCCAAATTTCCAAGATAGAAGAGATCATGCTCAGCTATTTGCAAGACACAGTTAATAAATAGTATTCTGGCTGGTCCTGAATTTAAAGTATGGATTGTGGGATCTATATTTTTGGCCTAGCACTACTAGAGAGAGGACCTTTAGTATCGGGCAAGAAGTCCATTTAGTACCGGTTATGCAACCGGTATTGCATTTCCAGTACTAAATGGGCAGCCCATTTAATACCGGTTGCAACAACTGGTACTAAACGCGCCGTCGTCCAAAAAAATCAAATTTCGGAGAGACTTCGTGCGCTTGCGGGGTTTCGAACCCACAACCTCTAGCCTTACGCATAGCCCCCTCAACCATCCCACCTATGCAAAACATGTCGTTCGAAGTTGGATGCTATCTTTTTAACTATTCCGGGATGGACCATTTAATACCGGGGTACTAAATGGTCCGGAGGGGGCACTGTTCTTACCAACTGGTACTAAATTGACTTAGTACCGGCTTAAAAAATAACCGGTACTAACGTGACGTGGACGAATGCTCCTTTTTCTTTAGTGTAGAATGGAACATCCCGAAAATAAGGTTTTGATTAGTGCTCGGAGGAACCAAGCCATTTTTCTTGGAGGATTTATTCTAACTAGTTAGGTTGACACGAGATGCGTGTCTATATAGAAGATGTTGACCTAAATAATAATTATTATCTTATGGTACTTCATACGTATTTAATTTAAATGCAAACAGTTCATGGGCGAAAAGTGAGTTGTTTGGGTCCTGGAGGATTGACGAGGAGAACTGCAAGTTTTTGAAGCCGAGATATTCATCCAGGTCACTATGGGTGTATTCGTCCAATTGACACGTCCAAAGGAATCAATGTTGGACTTACCAGATGTTAGCTATTCATGAGAGAATTGATCACTGGCCGAAATAGCTTAGGTGTTAGTAGAAATAGCTAACTAACTGACGTGTTGTGTCTTGATTTTGAAAGATGAAAAGATAAAATTAGTAATGAATAATAATCCAATCATATTTTTAAATTTTATGAGCCAAAAATCAAAGTAGAATAGTATCAGAGCTATTACATATGACTGAAATATACAAAGTTAGTTATTATTTTCATAAATAGAACAAAAGTATATAAATTTTATACGTTCCATACAATTTATCACCATTATTGGTTATTTTTAAATGATGGAGGTGGTTAACAGTATCGTGGGTCCCATTTAGTGGACCTCACCAAAGAGTGTGGGTCCCACTGAATATGTGTGGTCCCACCTAAATAGTATGCGGATACAAATCCCATGTGGGTCCCACCAATATAGTGTGCGGGTCCCACGTGGATCCCCTATAGTGTGTGGGTCCCACCAAAACTCCATACAGGTCCCACATGGGTCCAAACTTCGTGAGGGAGCTCTAAATCTTAGCCCTTTAGTATTTAGTATATGTTGTTAATTAATTTAAAGTTTGTATCCGGCTGGAAGTGCTCTCATCAATTAGCACCAGGAAGTGCTGGTCAGCACAAACACCCAAAGCACCGGCCACCCTGATTGGTGCGGTGGTGCCTGGCCCAACATCACCACACCCTTTCTCTCCGGCGTGGACATCTTCGCCACCATCCCTGGCACCTCCCTCGCCTCTGTCACCTACTACTTCCCCTCTATCAAACCAAACATGACTACAATACTGTCAATCAATTTCTTGTTAGTTTGATGAATGAATTTTGTGTGTACACAGTACACCTGGTTAAGCCTATGAACCAGCAGCAGTGTTTTGCTTTGCATTTGGTCAATGCCAGCTAGTTTTGACAGGAATCTCTATACTAAACAACACGATAATAAGGTGAGCCACTAACTAATTCTATTTAATTTGTTAAATTATTGCCATTGACGTGCAAAGTCAACTGGTGACAACTCCTGCAGTTGCAACTTGCAAACTTGAAAACAGAGATGGGTGTTTGACTAGTTTTGGGGCTAGGAGCGAAGACTTCTTAGAGCAATGGAGCAAGCTTGAGGGAGCCAGCGAAAAGCTGATCTAGTCGCCGGCCGTCGGGTTGATATCTATCTGCGCAGCCGGCGCCACGTTGACGGCAAGCTTGTCCGAGAAATCAGCGGCCGTTCATCGCTGGAATCTTAGGTATGTGCTTTCTCCATGGCTCTTGCAAAGTTAAGAAAAAGGTAGAGCAGGTTTAAGGATTTTGGGATATTCTTGAGATAAAAAGTTTTAAAAAAGAAAACGGCCTAATTAACAAGCTTCAAGTTCAGTATATCGTGACCCACATCTGTCATCTATGCCATCATTCCGGCCGAAAAGCAATCTCCCACTCCAAAAATGCAACTATCTTGTAATCTTGTTTGTCTTGTTGCTTGTCCCCTTTGGTCACACAAGTCTGCTTCTTTGACTCTCCTTAAAACCTCACGCCCAAAGGTTTAGTGTTCTCAAGATTCAACGACCAGTATGGATATGCCATCAGTCAAGTACAAATTCGATTGTGTTCCAATTTTTGTTTTCAAATAAATTCGATAGTTTTAATTGACAGAACATAATTAGACATCCAATTTGTCTCATGCACCTTTAACCTCCGGCTACCATACCCATGATGTTTTGATGGCCAAACTAGACTTGCAACGACTCTAATAATATCCGATTCCTTGCTACCATGGCACCTACCGCATCATCATTACCAAAATTTTTAACCACTTGATCTGTGTTCAAATTTAACACCATGAGACCGCCTTGATGTTTTGATCCATAATTTTTTTTTCTCGAACACGTTTTGATCCATAAATTAGATCGATTAACCAAATGGTATTTCTTTATCACTGGATTTCTGATACAGTAATCTTCCTTGTGGTGCTTTCCAAACATAACTAGAATGTTGATGCAATTAATTTCATTGTTTATCATGCTTTGTAATGGTGCTTTGCTATACACATTAAGCAACTATATGTCCGTTTGGAATATTAGAGACCAAAAAAAAAAGGATTTGGGTGGCAAGAGAATTATTTTCAAGCACTGTCAAATTTCTCATTTAATTATTTATCTCCTGGCAGGTTCTCGTCGACTACCATTTTGGGATTACGGAATCTATATTTCTGGCAAAGATTATAGGAACTTCCAGAAGTTTATGGCTAAGATCTTAGCAACGGGTGATACCTGGAATAATTTAAGGAGTATCACAGAAGATGAGATTGGAAGAATTACCAAGAACTATGGCACTCCTATTGGAAAAGGTGGTTTTGGTGAAGTCTTTAAAGGTATCCTTGATGACTACGATCTAGTCGCAGTGAAGAGATATATCCGTGAAAATTTGAGAAAAGAGTTTATGGAGGAAGTAAGCATCCATAGTCAAATGAGCCACAAGAACGTGGTGAAACTCATAGGCTACTGTATCGGTGAAAGTACTCTAACATTGGTAACTGAGTATATATCCAAGGGAAACCTCGATGACATGCTCCACAACAGTGACACTGCTATCTCCTTGGATATCAGGTTGGGTATTGCTATAGGGTGTGCAGAAGCATTGAGCCACATGCACTCAATGCATTTATCAAGTGACAGCCTTATTTGTCATGGTGATATTAAGCCTGCCAACATACTTCTAAATGACAATTTTACAGCCAAGGTATCAGATTTCGGACTGTCAAGGCTCCTTTCCGGTGGTATCACTCAATATGCTAGTAAGGTAATTGGAAGTATAGATTACATGGATCCTGTGTATTTGCATACAGGACGTCTTACTCCGAGGAATGATGTCTACAGCTTTGGAATAGTTCTCCTGGAATTAGTAACTCGGAAAAGGGTAAAACAAGGTGGTATGAACCTCATTGGAATTTTTGACTGTGCAAAGGGGAAAGAGTTGAGGAAACTGTTTGATGCCTCAATTGCAAACAAAAATACCATGGACATTCTTGAAGAAATTGTTAAACTTGCAACTGAATGCTTGAGACTTGACAGTCAAAACCGCCCCCAGATGAACAATGTGGCAAAACGTCTACGGATGCTTAAAAGAGATCTAAAGGGCAGACAGGAAAATGCATATTCACAATCGATTTTGGCATCACATCATGCATGGCACAGTATTGAAAAGCCAGACCATGCACAGCTTAAGAAGAGTTTTAGCTTTTTCAAGAGAAATGCTAGCAATTCTAAAATTCTATCAGAGTTCAGCAATGTAAGAAGTTTCACAGTGGAGGAGTTAAAAGAAATCACACAGAATTATTCATATCTACTTGGTGGAGGTATTTCAGGCAAGTTTTATAAAGGAACACTTGAGGACAACACAGCGGTGGTGGTGAGGAAATTTCTTTGTACAGACTCTAAAGAGGCATTTATAAACGGAGGTACTGTCCTCTCTAAAATTGGACATAACAACATTGTCAAGCTTTTGGGTTGCTGCTTGGAAGCCACAGCTCCAGTTTTTATATACGAGTACGCCGATAAAGGTAGTCTACTGGACATTTTGGGTAGTCAGGAAGATTTTCCCCTTGATATTCGAATTAGGATTGCAATTAAAACTGCAGAAACATTGCAGTACCTTCACTCATCAGCAACTGGTATAATTGGACACGGCAGTGTTTCAGCATCAACTATACTTCTAGATAGTAACTTCAGACCAAAGCTCACAGATTTTTCAGGGGCATGTAAGCTTATCAAGGACAGTGGAGATAATGCTAGTCAAACTGTAATTAGCAACTACCTACTTGAAAAGGTGCTGTGCAATGACCCATCTCGTTTCAGGTCTGTGTTGATGAATATGGAAAGTGATGTGTACAGTTTTGGTGGTGTTCTATTGGCTCTCATTAGCAGAGAAATTAGTATAACTTCTGACGAACTTGTCGTCAAATTCACTGAAGCTTATCAGACTGATAACAGTGGGAAGGCTAAGTTCGACAAGGATATAACATCTGAACACGATATCACTGCTCTTGAAGAGATTGGGAAGTTGGCATTGAAATGTACCATTTGGAATGCAGACGAGATGGTCAGGAGACTAACAATGAAGGAAGTGGCTGAGCAACTTCGCATGATCGGGAGAGCCTGGAAGGAGCGTACGACTGGGGCAGATTCACTAGTTACTGAAACTAAGACTACTACAGCTATCATGCCAATGGAGCCAAGGCTACCAAACCTGATGCGGCACTTGTTCGGATATCGACGAATCTCTTCTAGTGATCCTATACGTACATGTTAATTTCTGTTAAAGCGAAGACCACAAGAATGTGCGGTGATGTGTTGTATATATTGTACCTGCATCTGTACGTTCTCATGATGCTTGTCCAAGAAAACGTTTATCTGGACATGTTTGTGCTTCCAGATGACAAAATTGTGTATAGACACATTTGGTTGCTGTGTATTAGTATATATCAAGTGTTATTGAAGAAATGTTATGCGACCACAATGTAGACATGGAGACATTTACACCGTAATTGGCCAACTGAACGATATAGTGGAGTTTTTGACATGAAAAACTAATAATACTATGCGACTAGTCCTGAAGCGCCAGCCGTGTCACCGTCAAGAAACCGGCGCACAGGTCTTGCAGCTCCATTATTGGAGCTCTGGAACGCGCTAATTAAGGATTCCTTATTTTTTGTTGAAAGTATAGATTTCTTAGCCTACGGTGGAGAGCGACGGGACCGCCTATAGTCGCTTCTAGAATGAACCTGCAGTGTCATGGTCATGAATGTGATCTCTGACGGTGATAGTTTTTCCGGCGACTCCGACGGCCGCCGTCGTCAGCGGTTCACAATAAACACGACAAGGATAAGACGTCCAATTAGCTAATTCCGTTCACACTCTCGTCGATCGGTGGGACAGACCACCGTAGACAAAATTTGTATACTTTTCAAAGTCAACTGGTCAGCTCTGCCACCAGCTGGCCTGACGATAATGTGCACCGGTTCAGAGGAGTCGTGAGAGCTGCACAGGCCGGTCAAAGGTGCCTGCGTACGTGCACACAGGGGAGAACAGCTCGCCGTCGGCGGCGGCGAGGTCTCTGTCCGGGCGGTGCTGGCGGCCGGCGGCAGGCTCCGGCGTGAAATCGGCGGTGGCGGCTGCCGGCGAGGTGCCCTGCAGGGTGCTCTGCTCTGCTCTCCGTCACAGCCTCACAGGTGCCTTCCTGCTCTGTTTCTTTCGCTTGAGTTTTTGTCCCGAGATGCAGAACTTCTTAGAGCTTGTCCTTCCCAACAACAAAATCTTGTGTAGCTAGGTGGATATGGTAGTGGGGATTTCTTGAGCTTAGAAGATTATAGGAAACTAGCTCGGCCTATATGCTCACAGATTGCCAATATGAAATTTATCCAAGTCGTTCCAGTTGTACGAGTCACACATGAACTTTCATAGGAACCATCCAACTGGCTCAAAGAACAGAAGATGTGATTTAGAATTCCTCTTGGATCAACTAGATGTACCTTTCCGATAGCTGGAATCGAACGCATTATTACTTATTAGGATGGAAAGTGCTAGGTAGCCTCATGATATTTTTCAGTTGACTCGCTTGAATGCTTCACAAGAAAGGGCAGGATTTTGGAGAGAGACAGGCATACTCAAAGTGGAATTTCATTCCTGCCCCCTATTGAAAGTAGTCAGATTTCGTTATGTTGGGCACTATGCTAGGTGGCCATTTGATGTGTTAATTGAACTTTACAGGGATTGGAAATTAAAATAAAGTGTCCTCGGCACATGAAAGATGAAGTTGGATGAATTGGTATACTTTACCATGTCTTGTAAATAACTACATTTAACAGCTCATTTTCTGTCAGGCTGTCAGCTTTACACTTTCATTGCGGTGCCTACGTTGTTAGATAGACCATAGAGAGTGGAACATCCCCAGAAAATAAACTTATGTCTACAGATCCCAACCATGGGTGCAATGAGTCCAAACGCTAAGATATTCACAGAAGATGAGATTAGAACTATTACTGGCAACTACAGCACTCCTATTGGAAGAGGTGGCTTTGGAGAAGTTTACAGAGGGGTCCTTGATGCTGACTATGATCTAGTCGCAGTGAAGAGATACATTCGTCAAGACTTGAGAGAAGAGTTTATAGAAGAAGTAAACATCCATAGTATGATGAACCACAAGAACGTGGTGAAGCTCATAGGCTACTGTATCAGCGAGAATACCCTGATGTTGGTAACAGAGTATATCTCTAATGGAAATCTCGATGCCGTACTCCATAAAAGTGACATCCCCATCCCTTTGGATACCAGACTGGGTATTGCTGTAGGGTGTGCAGAGGCATTGAGCTACATGCATTCAATGCATTTGTCGAGTGACAATCTCATTTATCATGGTGATATTAAGCCTGCCAACATACTTTTAGATCACCATCTTACAACAAAAATATCTGATTTTGGACTGTCAAGGCTTCTTTTCGGTGGCGATACTCAGTTCACCACAAGTTTAAAAGGAAGTATGGGTTACATGGATCCTATATATTTTCATGAGGGGCGTCTTACCCCAAAAAGCGATGTCTATAGTTTTGGAATAGTCCTGTTTGAATTAATAACTCGAAAAAGGGTAAAACATGGGGACAGCAATCTCCTTCGAACATTCAATAAAGCATATGCCAAGGGTAAAGAACTGAAGGAGCTATTCGATGCAGCAATAGCAGATGACAACAATATGAAGATTCTTAAAGAAATGAGGAAATTAGCAGCTGAATGTGTGACACTAGACATTCGTGCACGCCCACAAATGAATGATGTGGCAAAGCGCCTTCGTTTTCTTAAGAAAGATCTGAACGGCAGTCCACAATCCGTCTTGGCAACACACTCTTCATGGAAAAATTATTACAAGCAAGGCACAAGCAAGCCCAGTTTTAAAAAGGGTTTTAGCTTTTTCAAGGGAAGTACTAGTAATTCTAAAATTCTATCCGAACTCGGCAATGTAAGAATTTTCACAAAGGAGGAGATAAATGAAGTAACACAGAATTACGCATATCCACTCGGCACAGGTACATTGGCCGAGGCTTACAAAGGAACACTTGAAGACAACACACTGGTGGCTGTGTACAAATTTCTTCATGAGGATTCTAGAGAGCTGTTTATCAACGGAGGGATAATCCTATCTCAGATTGTCCACAAGAACATTATTAAACTTTTGGGTTGTTGCCTGGAAGACAATACTCTTATTTTTATATATGAGTACATTCCTAAAGGTAGTCTCTTTGACATTTTGGCTAGCCAAGAAGATTTGCCAATAGACTTGCGCATGAGGATTGCAATTAAGACAGCTGAAGCTTTAGAATCCCTACATTCATCAGCAACTGGTATCATCGGACATGGTGGTGTTGCAACATCAACTATACTTCTAGATGATAATTTCATACCAAAGCTCACAGATTTCTCAAGGGCATGTAAGCTTATCAAAAAGAGTGAAGCTACTACTGCTGATAGTGTAGTTAGTAGCAGCCTTCTAGAAAAAATTCTCTACAACGACCCAACTTGTTATGGTTCTGTGTTGATAAATCTGGAAAGTGATGTGTACAACTTCGGTGGTGTTCTCATGGCACTCATTAGTAGGGACAAGAATACAGATCGTGATGACCTTATCCTCAAATTCACAAGAAGTGGTAAGGCAGTGTTGGATCGCGATATAACAGCTGAAGAAGATATCATTCTCCTTGAAGAGATAGGAAGGTTGGCTCTGCAGTGTACAATTCTGAAAGGGGATGAGATGTTCAAGAGACCAACAATGAAGGAAGTCGCAGCACAGCTTCGTATGCTTAGGAGATCATGGAAGGAGCGTACCACACAAGTCATTGAAACTGACTCTAGATCTGTGATGTCAACGGAGCCAAGGATACCAAACCTGATGCGCCACTTGTTCGGATATCGGCGAATCTCCACCAGTGATCCCATAAATACACGTTAATGAGTGTGATCCATGTGAAGATCATTGGGATGTGCCTAATGTTGTACAGTTAGTTCTGGTAGACCATTCATTATATTAGTTTTTATTTGTATGTTTTTCCATCTGATCTTGGCTACTGCACTTATCGTTCAGATGTCGAAGCTGTATATATGGTAGATGTTTCATGTAACACCTATGACTTGGACAGTTATGATTCGATCAGTAAGGTATGTGATCTCTTTGGTGTTCTTTTATTTCAGAAAAAATGATTATAAGCTGATGAATGATTGTAGAGATGTGTTTCTGTGTTTCAATTTCCACATGCGAATGGTAATGACAAAAGAAAGAAGCTTTTTTTTACATGGAAAAAGGACGAAGCTTCTTACCTCAAAACAAACTGTAAAATCTATATTTGTTTTTAGCATTAACTTTTTTTTTGAGATTATGTTTTTAGCATTAACTGTAAAATAGATATGTGCTTATATGGTGCGCCTGAGCCAAGCAGCCAGCCCAATAGGCCATTTGGGCGCTAGAGTGGGCCCAATAGGGCCAACACTTTTAATACTGGAGTCGCCTTTTGGATAATACAAATCTGAGCATTGAAGTATTTTTTGTTTGTTTGTTCCAAAAATATATTTTTCTGTTTAGAAATATAAGAAAAAAAACATGTAAACAAGGTCTTTCTAAAATCAAGAAAAACTTGAGAGTTCCAGTCGTTAAAAAATTACTATACTAGCACCAGGTGCAAAGCACACACAATGAAGGACTTAAAAAATGTATAGTATTATTTTACGCCTTTGGACGTGCTACAAACCTGTGATCGCCTAAAAGGAACAAAGAGCGGGTAATTAATAAAGTCTTATTTTACATGCATGGTGACGAGCCATATGATGATTTGGCATGCAGCTGGGTTTTTTTTTTTCACTCGCGTTTCTATGCCCTTTTTTTATTCTTTCAAGACAAATTGACACCCTCAATCACGCAGATTATTCCACTGTCAGGCAGGAATGGTGTAGAGCAGGACAAACACAGGTGTCATCTCTTGGTTGTGCCCGATCAAAACACATATATTCTGTCTCTTTTTTTCAGTTTGTTTCTTAGATGCATGCATGCATGAGGTACGATGTGGATCGATCTTGATTGCATACGAGGGCTGATCAGCAGAAACTGCGAACGATATATATATAGTATATATATGAAGGTGAGACGAAGCCTCGCGGGGAGGCTTGTCGGGGGTATCAAAATTTGACGTGATTCCTCGAATAAAAAAAAGGCGTATGGTGGTAGGTGATGGTGATGTGATCGATGTGGATGCTGTCACGGCCTCAGGAGTATCAGAGTCTGCTTGTGCTGATAGAGGTGTCAGGCAGTGGACAGCATCCGAGGGAACAGAACAGAGGCAAGAGAAGGATGGATCCTCACTTGCCGATGAACTTCAATTTGCGGGCCTCGCGCGCGTTGAACCATACATGCATGATGGGTGGAAATGTTAGCCTTGCCGATAACTTGTTCAAATCAACCTTATTTGTAAAAAGGGGGCGACTAGGGGCTTGTTTAGATGGGTGGGGTAAAGTTGGTGAAAGTTGGCGAAATGTCACATCCATCCTTTTGACACTAATTAGGAGTACTAAATATAGACTAATTATAAAACTAATTACACAAATGGACTCTACATCGCAAGACGAATCTATTAAGCCTAATATGTGCCGTCATTAGCGCATTTTTAACTACGGATTACTGTAGCACGACAGTGTCTAATGGCGAATTAATTAGGCTTAATAGATTCGTCTCACGATGTGGAGTCCATCTATGTAATTAGTTTATTTTTATACCTATGTTTAATACTCCTAATTAGTATCAAGTATTCGATGTGACAAGTTGACAAAATAAGTTGGCGAAAGTTGGCAATCTAAACAAGGCCCAAGTCGAGAAGGCTCTCCGGATAAGAATCTCCCGAGAGCCCCCCTGGCCCACCACTGCACCGCGCGCATCTACTCCGCACAAATCATCGATGCCCTGCTCTTCTTCGTCTTCCTCGGTTCGTCTTCCGCCGCCCGTCGCCTTCCTCCGCCCCCGACCTCTCCCTCGTCGGCGTCGCCTCCGATGCCCGGAGGACCGCCCTCCTCTATCTTCTCCCCCACCTCCTCCTCCAGCTCGCCCGTGATATGTCGTCGTCGTCTTCGAGTTCGGCGAGGTGTGCCCCCGCGCGGCCCTCCTGCTTCGTCTCCGTCGGCTCCCGCCGCCGGATCCGCCGCCACCTGCTGCCGCCGCGCTAACCCGGCTTTGCCGGGAAGGGCCCCGTGACGCCCCCGCCGCCAGCCCCACCCACTGGGGGTCTCCCACCGCCCGGCTCCGGCGGCGCGGGACGCCGCCTTCGCTCTCGCTGCCGTCTCGCCCACCACCATCGCCGAGCCGATCACCACCACCGGCCATCCCTCTAAGCCCGCCGGCCATAGAGCTCTCCTCCACAACCCAACCCCCTGAACTCCAAAACCCTAACCTCCGCCGACCTCCTCCACTACCCGCGGCCAGCGGCGACCTCGCCGCCGGCCGCCCCGCCCACAACCCGCCGGAGTTAGAGAAGATGCAGGAAAGTTACTTTATCATCTTTGCATTTTGTGTATAAAGATGTAACTCGGGAGGCCTCTTCATTTAAGCCTAAATAGAGAGGCCTCTCTGTTTAGATTTCGTGTTGTAAAAAAGCATAATATGAATGTTCATATCTCTATCAAATTTAAATGGTGGTATCCCAAAAACAAAATTAAATGGTGGTGTATCTACATCCGAATTCGTCTTACCCTTTTTATCTATCTGATTTTATATTTGTATTCAACAATATCTGGCAACATTCGTATTCGAATAAGAATAAGCACGTATAAAACTATCAAAATTTATCTATATGACTAATGATATGTGATATGAATTTTAATAATAATGAATTTAGTGGAACTATGATCATGGTTCATGACCTACTAATAACGATATAGGAATAACAACTTTAATTAATTTTAATAGAGTACAATGTTGGTATCCAAATTAAAATATGGTAAAAGTTTCGTGATCGAATTCTATCCCTACATGAGGTGTTTGGATGAAGGGTTGTTTGAAAATGCCCTTGTATTATGTTTGGTTGGAGGGTTGTGGCAGCCATGGCGGCGTTCCTTGATCGAACCATGCGGTTGCGCATGGAGAGGGCAAATGCTCGCCTTTTACCCTTTTCCCGCTGGCCTGGTAAGCTCGATCGGCTTGCATGGGAACCATTGAGCATGCGGTTCAGGCAGGACATACAACCAGCGCTTCGGCGGTGAGAACCAATGAGCTGGGAGATCTGTCGATCGGAGCGTCGTCTGGTTGTGTCTGGTGATGCATGCGTATCTAAGGGTTGTTCATTGAACGAACACGTACCATCTAACGGACAGACGGCACGTTAGCTATTACCAGGACACGCGACCGTAGTGTGCGTCGCTGCCGTGGACAAATCAGCAGGTTAGCTATTACGCTGTCTGGTAGGCGCTGCACACCAACCAAACCAGTCCATGCCGCTGTCAGGCAAGTTTTATAGGAGATGTTTAGTTGGTATAAAATACATTGCAGTAACTTCTCAAGCCCCTGCCACACGATGACACGATCCATCGGCGACCGAGGAACACAACAGTCAGCAGGGAACGCGCGTGTACGGCAGGACAAACACTGAACGGACAGGTGTCACCTCTAAACTGGCCTTGTGCCGTTGTGCACTCACAACACATGCATACTCTGTCTCTCCGGGTTTTTTTTTTTCAGTACGTATGTCTCTTATTACGAGATGCATGCATGCAGTGCGAATTTGCCATGATCACATGATGAGGTGTGGATCTTGATTATTCCATGCGAGGGCAGCAGATCAGGAACGGAATTGATGCCATGCTGGATTATGCTGCGAGGATGAAGGCGACATGAAGCCTCGCGGGGAGACCATCCCCTCCCTCCCTCGGGATGCCCTCCGTTGCTCTGCCACCTCAGCAGAAGCAAATGAGCACCACGTACGCGTCCGTCTC
Organism: Digitaria exilis; assembly: GCA_015342445.1. NCBI lineage: Eukaryota > Viridiplantae > Streptophyta > Magnoliopsida > Poales > Poaceae > Digitaria > Digitaria exilis. The sequence continues at coordinate 177,118 of JACEFO010002708.1, forward strand.
GAACGAGATTTCTTTAATTTGTACCGTGTCTCGCCATATATAAGCCTTGTGCTGCCAATCGGCATCTTGGATGGATCGGATCAACTGAGAGAAACATGCAGCCGGTGCAGGTGCGCAGGGGTGGTCAAGCGAGCGAGCGCCGACGGACGCCCTTCCTGATAGAAACATGCGCGCGTGTCCCCCGCCAGCGCTGCCCGTGTATTGTAGTAGGATAGCATTGCAAATGCAGGGAAGAATCCGCCCGGAGACACATCTTCATGTTCAGTGAATGAACTCGATCACACACACACCCCCCATGCAAGCAAGCTCATGACGTGGCGCGCTTTCTTGTCTGTCTCAATGTCCGTCTCTGCAGCAGCTAGTCTTCTTCTTCATATACTCCTAATATACTGTGCGTTGCCCATCTGTACTCTGTACTGGACGGGCAAGCGGTGCGAGTCCCCTGCACGCGTTTCCATCGATCGGCAACCCCGTACGTGGCGACAAAAATTTTCGATGGGATTCTCGCACGCTGTCAGCCAGGGTTTACCATTTCGGTATAATAAAAATTTCGGGGGTCAAGAAAAATACGAAATTTCGGGAATTTCGTATTTTTCGATGGCTACTGTAGCATTTTATATTATTTTAATTAATTAAATTTGTGCTAAAAAATAAAAATAAAATAGCATATCGATATCGCTTTTTCGTTTCGTTACTCACCAAAAAATACGAAATTTCAGAAATTTCGGCGAAACTTCGGAAATTCGGCGAAACTTCGGAAATTTCGACGAAATTTCGCCGAAATTGTGAACCCTGCTGTCAGCCACGACCGACAATCTAAATCCGCGACTGACCCGGTCGATAGAGCGAGGTAACGATTAAAGATTGGAGCTACTAATTAACCAACCCAACCACACATGATTAGCCGTGATTAGAGTAATGCCGGAACCAACGTGTGGCGCGGCGGAAGCTAGCGGGACAAGTGTCACCTCCCCAACAAGGTATCAGCTCAACACATTGCTACTACAGGTAAACGTCCATGCCTGAAAAGAGGAGACACCAGCATGGCCTTGGGTGCACTGCATCTGGATGCATGCATGCAGCCAAGGAAATAAGCAGGTGCCGCCCGGTGGTCAAGCGATCCATGGATCCAGGGCCAGCAGGCTTATGTATGTTAATTGACGCCTGAGATATATAAAGTCTCCATAGGTCCTAGCCGGTTGGTAGGTATAAGAATCCACATCATCTCATAGATGTGGATCCATATGTAAGATCTTAAATATTATCTTTCTAAGGTCTACAAATATACTTTTCTTTACTATCTAGTAAAGTGTTAGCACGAATTTTCCTGGTCATGAGCTCCCAGCTAGCGACAAATGAGTAGGTGGTGAGCTGATTTTTTACCCCTCCCTAAGCTGAGTTAAATCGCTAGCTTAACGTTGTGTTTAGTTTGGGAAAGATTCCCCGAAAAATCACTATAGACCCGAAAAACACTATACATAAATAGTGTTATGTAAATGAGAGAGGTGGGATGAATAAAAAAAATTAGATAAATAATGTTTTTTTAAAGAAAATTTTTCTATCTAAATGCAGCCTAAATCAGCTTGTCGAGGACGCCCTAAAATGAATGCGTGTCCTCTGATCGCCGCGTAGCATCTTTCAATGTTCAGTGAACTCACACACACCATTCTTGCTCATGACAGGACAGGACAAAAAATGGCGGGCCCAAAGTATACGTGTACCCAACGACGGATACACGTACACCATACCCACAGCCACAGGCCATTATATAAACTGTGGTAGACGACGCACGAGCGTATAGTATATCTGTATATGTACTGTGCGTCGTCCATCTGGAGTACTGGACGGACCGGACGAGGAGGAAGCGGACAGCGGTGTGCGTCCACGGCCCGCCGGACACGCTCTTTTGCTTGTTCCTGCATGCAGGCGGTTCCATCGGCAACACCGTGGCGACAAAATTCGTCTGACGGGATTTGCACGCTGTCAGACACCACCAACAAACCCTCAACATTCATCTGACGGGATTAGGACTAACGAACCCAACCACACCACACATGATTAGCAGCGATTACATCAGTATGACAGTATGTGGTCTTTGGACCCCGGCCGGAACGAACGTGTGCTGCGGTACAGGATGGACAGGTGTCCCCTACCCCAAAAAAAAGGTACCCTCGACAAAAGAATACTCTCCTAGTACCGCTTTATGGTGACGTGGCAACGTGGGCCATCCGAGGAATGGACTCGCGTCAATGCACGGTTAACTGTTTGAAAAGCACATAAGATTGTGAGGTTATGAAACTAAACTGTTTTTTGAGAGGTTTATGTGAAAAATTGTGAACCTGCTGATATTACCCAGCTCGAAACCCAAGCAAAAGGCACATCTTGTCCTCTATTACACGTGCGGCTATGTCTTTGTAGTTGTACTATCTCCCAACTTGCTCCTCTTCAACTATTACTCTCTCCATCCTAAAATACTACTTTCTCCATTCTAAAAGTTCATTTGATTCTTTAAACCAAAATTGACCGCTCCTCTTATTAAAAAAATATGTAAAATTTTATATTTTTTTGTTATAGCTTGTTAGTATTGATCTCCTCCGGCCCAATCCAACGAATGGGCCGGGCCTTGACTCGCTCCCTGATCGGGGGAGCCCAACCCATCTAGGGTTGCGGGCCCCTGTCGCGCAGCGCTATATAGAGGAGGTGGGGCCACTGGCTAGGGTTACGAGGTTCACCAGCAGCCGCCACACTCCACCTAAACCCTAATCCAATCTGAGAGGGTGCGCTGTAAGTGAGAGGGTGCGCTATCAGCGACGGGAAGCTCCGCAGCCACCGCTCACCGTCGACGTCTTCACTACAGCAAGATCTACGGTCTTGTACTCTTTTCCCTATCTCTCTCTCTTTCTCTCCTTAGTTCATATATTCTACTATGTAAACCTTATTGTTTATTAAAGTTCATGTTGAAGCTCCCCCTGATCTACTGCTAGATGATCCTACAAGTTTATTAATAGTATCAGTCGCCGATCTAGCGAGTAGATCGAGTTGAGGACGCTGTTCTGGTTCGAATCGGGGGAGAAAAGAGAAAGATGAATGGGGATGTCGATCTCCATTCGATCTCCAAACCAAAGAAAAGAAAGTTTCGATTTCGAATCGAAACGAATTGAATCGAGAAGAACCAAACCTAACCCTAGCAGAGAGTTTAGACCATCTCACCTGTCTGCGTCGTCTGTTCGGAGGCACCGACACCAACACACCCCGGCGAAGCTCCTCGACGGAACCGCGCACGAGACGCTCGCGGCGCCGGCGAGGAGGCCCGCAAGGGCGCACCTAAAGGGGAGGCGACGGTGGCGGCGTGACGACGTCGTCCGACCGTTCGCGTGTTCGGCCGCGGTGGGGGGAGAAAGAAGAAAGGAATTGGTGGCCGGCCATGGCGTTGTCATGGCGCAGAGACAGACTGGGTGGCGTGGCGGCGAAAGAATGCCGGCAGCACCGCTAGCACCGGCCATGCCGGGAGAAGAGGAAGTGGGAGAAGGGTCTAGGGTAGCAGAAGGAGAGAGTCGGCCGGCCATGGTGAGGCCTTGGCGCGGCGGCCTGTCCGGCACGGCGGTGAAGGAGGCCGGCAGCGCCGCCAGGCACCTGCTGCGCGCAGAGAGAGAAGAGGAGGAGAAAAAGGTCTAGGGTTAGGGTTGGAAGAAGACAGCGTTTATATCCATCACGACATTGACGCTGAGCCGTCGGATCTGTCTCAACAGTCAGGATTTAGGCGGGCGTAGAGAAGGAGCCGGGGCTGTGCCGAATGCGCGGCCCAGTCGTTCGCTGCTTGGCTCAAGGCCCAGGTGGGCCAAGCTGGCCGCCGCGCAGGCCGCACAGAAGCGTGAGCCGGGCCGGGAGAGAGCTGGGCTAGCAGGCCGAGCGAGCATCGGGCTGGGCTACACGCGCTCAGAGCTGGGCTGTGCGGCTAGCAGGCCGGGTAGTGGCGCGGGCTGCGAGCTCATAGAGGATATGGGCCGAAAGGAAAAGACCGGTTTTTAGATGCACAGTAGCATTTTTTTTCATTTAAGTTTATTCATTTCAGAAGCATTTAATTGAAGTTTTATGTCAAGTTTTATCTCTATTTCATTTTGAGCCAACGGGATAAATATTTTAGAGAGTAGATGAGTTTATTTTGCTTCTGAATATAATAATGTTATCAAGTTTCCGCTGCTGTTAGTTCGTTTTTCTGATGAAATTGGAACCAACGAGAAGATTTTGTCAGAAATTGATGTAAATGTAATTGAGTTTTCTGTCATTGAGATCAAGTTTATAGTAATAAGTTAGATACGTGTCTAAATTGACCAACGTTGAATTAAACACGCATGTTACATAGTTTTCTATGTCTTAAGATTGATGTTTTGTATGGTTACTCCATGTGTCTTGAGAGTTTATTAAGAGATTAAAGCCCCTCATGGGGAATTATCCTGCATGACAAGAGAGGTTGAGCATTGTACTTATTTTGTACATATCCTGCACGGCAGGAGAAGTTTGTGATGACTCATATTAAGATGTATCGCTTACGCCGAGACAAGTTTGGGATAGCTCTTACGCTATCCTAGAATGGATCATGCACTTCTACAGTGTCACGGTTATCAAGTAAGGTTAAGGCCATAAGGGGAGCAGTCCCAAAATTGCACTATTACTAAGTCTTAACAAGGTGAAGATTCAATTTATTGTCTCCTCAAAAGTGTATGCAGGCACTCTAACTGAGTTGCTCGTTGCAAAGCTATCTAGTAATAGTGGAAAGCACATTCTAGTGTGAGATATGGCAGCTAAGATTGAGTCATTAGACAAGGAAAGAGATATATTAAGGCTAAAAGGTTGAATCTATCAACCGAGTTGAACATAGAAATAATAAAAATGAGTTATTGTTCCCTTCTTGTAAGCTCAAGTTGAGTTAAAATGAATTTCAAGACATAAGTTGTATCCAAATGGAGTAAGAACATGTGGTTATGATTTGTTCATGAGTATGAGGAAAGAGTATGAATGAAGTGAGTAAGAAAAGATTTCCCTTGTTCATGATTACTTTTAAATAGTTTTTCGAAATTATGGCAGAAGTTTATGCCATATTTCGAGGAGGAGAAAATGTGAGACAAAGAAATGTACTCTCCATGTGAGTTAACTAAGAAATTTAAAGTTATTCAACAAGTTAAAGTTATTCTCCATTGCCCTATACAAAAATGATCTATAAAAGATTATGATCGTCAAGAGAGTACAACGGTCATGTTAAAGATACCCCGATGCAAAGAAGAACTAGCTAAATTCCAAGAGGAAGATAGCGCAGTTGGCCAGTAATAATACTGGATGAGCCTCAGTAAGAGGGAGTAGCTGAAAGGTCCAACAATACTATGATCGATATGGTGTGATTTAAGTTACTCTAGTTTACCATTAAGTTTGTGGATGACCAAGTAAGTCAGTGTCTAAACACCGTTGTAAGTTGTGAACAGAAAGAGGACTCTCACCAAAAGATTGTTTAGGTGTGGGACTGTTCAGCTGAGGCCAAGGTATTTAACCCAAATGTAGGGGAGCTAGCAAGCCACCCTAAGTCAGAAAGTTACCATTCAATTGGCTATCTAGATAAGTCAAAGGTTAGGGGGAGTCAGGGGGAGCAAGGCACCCTAAGGAAACGACCTTGAGGAGAAGCGGGTGTACGCGCCTACTTCGAGGACTCATGAGTTGTCAGTTCTCCTGCGGCAACAGACTAGGAACCTGTCCTTCAAGAGCCGATAGATATTGTTGTTGCATATGAGGAAGAGTTGTCATAGCCCCAAAAATAGAATTGTTTGAAATTGAGGGTGATCCCACCTCGATTGAAGAAGCCACGAAAATCGCTCATTCACAGAAATGGCTTAGGCTATATGAGATCACTGAGTACCAACATAGTTTGGAACTTAGAATAATTCCTAAAGGAGTCAAGACAGTAGGCTGTAATGGGTCTACAAGTCTACAAAATTAAATGTGACTCTAAAGGGAATGTAGAAAGATTAAAGCACAGCTCGTGGCGAAATGCTTTACGCAAAAGAAGGAATTGATTATGAGACATTCTCTATAGTTTCATGCAAGGATTCTTTTAGAATCAAAATGGCGTTAGTGACACATTATGATTAAAGTTACATCAAATGGATGAAAATAGATGGCATCTCTCAACGGGGATATGTATGGAAAAGTTAACATGGTACAACCAACGGTTTTGTCATGCAAGAAAGAGAATGTGCGAGATGTCGCATGAAGAAATCCATTTATGGATTCGGAGAACCTCCAAACAAAAGTGTTTGAAGGAAGAAGTTTGGGTTTGAAAAGAGTATGGAGGACAATAGTGTTCAATGAAAAGCTTAAGAATGAGAAATTCAGTTTGCTCACCCATTACGTGGATATCATCTTAATCATTTGAGTCTATTATTGGGGTAGAAGTTTTGTCCTCGAGTTGCACATAAAGGATCTTAGTGATCATTCAATTTATGAAGAAGTTCACTAAGATAAAAGAAGGGGTATTAGGACTATCGCAAGAGGCATACTTGAAAAAGGAGTATGGTATGCATGCGAGGAAACCTACACCTGCTCTTATAATTAAGGGTGATAGTTTCGGGGAATTTGAAAGTCGATCAAATAAAGTTAGTCTTATGTGCTTCGACAGTTGAAGCTTAAAGATTTCTAGAGTAAGAGTTCACCCTGACATAGGTCATATATCCGGGAAGTTTTGGCAAAAGTCCAATCTAGACATAGATCACTGGAATTGCAGCTAAGAATATCTTGCAATTGTGCAAAGTTTTACAGGCCTCATGCTGAGTTTTCAAAGAACAAGTACTCTCAAATAGTTGTGATTACAAAGACAATTATTCTGCGAGATGTATAGTTAAATCCATAGTAGTTCATAACATCTGCAGTTGAAGTTTTAATGTGGAAAAGCTCCAAGTAAATATAAAGTTGTGGTATCATCAGTGATGCATACCAGCTGTATAGCATGATATGAGGCAACCGAGTAGGCACTCAAAGTGAATAAAGTTATACCGGAATTAAGTACTTTACTCCTGTGACAATAGGTCAAGTGTGCTGCCAAACACATTGTCAAGGAGAACAATCCAGAATCATATGAAAGTATTGGAAGTGTTCAAGGAACAAGAACCAAGCAAGTGTTTATGCATCCGTTTAATAAAGGCTTACCGCCCAAAGTGTTTAGAGAACACTTAGTCGACATGGGTCTATGGTAGAGCCTATGATTTTTGGATTACAAAGGGCCTAGGAAAAGGTTCTGTTTCAAAACAGACATGTGTATTGTGGTTGTTAATCTAACGGTTCTAACTATTATGACGAGGCATGGTCTATGCATCTGTTTGTGATGGAATATGTTAAGTTTAAGTACTAAAGATTAGTACAGGAAGTAAGATGAGATCAAGGGGGAGAATGTTAGTATTGATCTCCTCCGGCCCAATCCAACAAATGGGCCGGGGCTTGACTCGCTCCCTGATCGGGGGAGCCCAACCCATCAAGGGTTGCGGCCCCCTGTCGCGCAGCGCTATATAGAGGAGGTGCGGCCACTGGCTAGGGTTACGAGGTTCACCAGCAGCCGCCACACTCCACCTAAACCCTAATCCGATCTGAGAGGGTGCACTGTCAGCGACGGGAAGCTCCGCAGCCACCGCTCACCGTTGACGTCTTCACTACAGCAAGATCGACGGTCTTGTACTCTTTTCCCTATCTCTCTCTTTCTCTCCTTAGTTTATATATTCTACTATGTAAATCTTGCTGTTTATTAAAGTTCATGTTGAAGCTCCCACTGATCTACTGCTAGATGATCCTATAAGTCTATCATAGCTTGCTTTATTAATCAAAGATATTTAAAAATGACTTAAATTTAACTATGTTTGCAAAAATTTCTTTGAATAAGACGAGCGTCAAAGTTGAGATATAAAAGGTCAAATGACCTATAATTCAGAACGTGTGTAGTATTTCTTTTTAAAATACTACATATTTTATGCACCTAGATATAGATTTATGTTTAGATACGTAGTAAAAGTTATGTATGAGAAAAACGAAGCCAAAACGAATAGTATTTTGGAACGAAGAGAGTAGCATGTTTGCACACAACAATGGTTCCTAATACTGTTTGCTAGGATGTTGTTTGTAAATAGATTTTTCTTTTTACCCACATGTGCCCTTTGAACTTATTTGTCCATTCAAATTCATGATTATTATGCTATTCAAATTAACTATACGGTATGGTTTTAATGACGTTCTAGATCATCATAATTATTAATTGTCTTCCAAATCCAACTCAACCAAGTTAGAAGCAATGGTTCCTAAATATCCTACTACCACATAAAAAAGTATCTAAAAATCCATGTTTGTATCTTTAATGTATATAAAAAATGCTTCGTGATCTTGTTGCATGGTATTCCCCTAGGCCCCACCTAACCCTCTTGCTCTGGTCCACAGTTGTTACTCCTCGTTCTCCGAAGACTTCAACTAATATCGCACCGTAGGGATATGGTTTCGACATCTCTGAAACACTCCCTCCGTCCCAAAATTATAGCGTTTTTCACTTCCCTAAAAAATACTACGACTAATTATATAAAAATATATATTAAATTTTATGATACAATATAAATGTCATTAGATAGATATTTAGGTCTAGTTTTTTATAAAAAATATTTAAAGATTTAAATGTTGAACATATTTTTCTACAAATCTAATCAAACTCGTGGCACGGACACCCAAAACGACTATAATTCTGGAACGGAGGGAGTAGTCTCCACCTCAGACTGGCATCCCTTACCAACGGTGATGGAGGAAGCCTTGGAGACTTTGAATCCCCAGTATCACCAATGTTTAACCCCAAATGGCTCCATGGAAAAGGTTTTTTCTTGAGTCCCCAAAAACACACAAATTTGAAAAAGGTTCAGGAAAGAATAAAATTGGGTGTTAAATGGAGAAGAAAACGCGAATGGATTATATTATCACGTTTCAAAAATATTCATTCTTCATGTTAAAAAAACACACTTGATAATACTTTCAGTTTCAGACAAGCACTAGATACGAGAACACCAGTTGTACGCTACTGTCGTCGTGGACGAAATGCAAAAGCTGCTGAAAACGTAACTGTTCTGCTTGCCGTCAGGGATTCAAACCAAAGCCACTGCAGCTAGCTTTGCCTCATTCATTTGGGAAGTGCACTTGAATGAATACTACCAACTCCAAACCAAAGCCAGGCAGCTCCCCACTCTCATCCCCCATTCCCAGCTTTTTCAGATTTCACCTGGCGATTTGACAGCATTACAATGCACTCAAGATCCCCCTCTTTTCATTCAAAAAAAAAAAGAAAAAAACAACTCCAAATCATTATTATTCATGCATCGTGCACGCACTCTCACACAGGCATACACGACGACAACAACATTGAGGTCAGATCAGGATCAGCCATGGCCACTCCTGCATGATTGCACAACAAGCAAGTCATGCAACACACCAGCAATAAGAACATTAAGAAACATGTTTCTTTAAGTACAATGTGTGTGATTAGGATAATGAAGGTTTGTCCCATAACAAGACAAGATTAGGAGGCCAACAAGGCTTACAAGAATCTCGTCCTCAACCTCCTTGTCTGTTGTCTCCCCACATTCATTGCTCGTCTCCTTGTCTCATCTCTCGAGGTTGGTTGGCCGTGCTTGCTTCTCCCTCCCCCCAAGCTCCATCAATTATAAGCTCCCCACCCTCCTCCCATCCACAGCCCCCCTCCTCCCCTCGCCATTCCTCAGACCTCAGACTCCTCCAAGCTCGAGACACCTCTCTCTCTCACTCTGAAGCTCCCTCTGCTGCACAAAAAGCTCTACCATCAACAATGGCGTGCCTGTCACCGTCACCATCCGGCCGGCGTCTGTCAGAGCTGCTCGAGGAGAAGCAAGAGCCCTTCTTCCTCGACCTCCACCTCCTCGAGAAAGGATGCTCGTCGTCGCGCCTCCTCGACGGCTACGACACCGCCCTCTGCTGGCCCGCCGTCTCCGTCTCCGGCAACGACGCCGCGTCCGCCGTCCTCAAGCGCCTCACCAGCAGGAAGAACAAGACGTCCAAGAAGCAGCAGCCTTCCGCCTCCGGCGGGCTCCTCAAGCTCCTCCTCTCCAAGATCCTCCGCGGCAGATCGGCGGCGCCGCCGCGCAAGCCCGCCGCGCTCCAGTTCTCCGACTCCTTCAAGATCGCCGCCGTGGCACCCGCTCCGCCGCCTTGCGCCGCCGTGAAAACCGCCGGCGGCGAGGCCAAGGTGGAGCAGGACAAGGACAGCTGCTGCTACTCCGACGGCGAGTACTACTCCGACGAAGAGAAGCAGCAGCTGAGCCCCGTCTCCGTGCTGGAGCACCCGTTCGAGAGCAACAAGATGTCGCCGTCGAAGAATAACGCCATGGACGTGTTCCGGGAGCTCCTGGACGCGGCGTACTCGCCGGCGCTGCTCACCCAGCTGCTCGCCAAGACCAACGACCTCGTCGCCGGCGACGAGGACGACGACTACTACTACCGCACAAGTCCCAAAAACTGCCGGGAAGACGAGTCCGCCGCCGCGTACTGGGACACGCACCGGGCGGAGCTGGCGCGGGTGTCGGAGCTCGTCGCGTCCGAGGTCCCGGCGTCCAAGCTCGCCGCCGGCGATGTGGGGCCGGAGCGCCAGGACGTTGGAGCAGAGGTAGAGGCCGCCGTGTTCGATGCGCTGCTAATGGAGCTCGTCGTGGAGCTTGGGAACGGCTGCTGCTGAGTGCTTATGGATCGATCGCCATTGGCAGAAGGGGAGAACAGAGCAATGCTCTGTTTTGCTCTGTTTCGGCTCGGCGCTTGACGGAAAACATTTTGTTTTCTTTTTATTTTCTTTTGGGGGGTTTGGTGGGTACCTGCTGGTAGTAGTAGGTGGGCCATACGGCTCCGTGTTTCCTTGGCATCCTGTCAAAGTGCCAGGTGGAGGATGTAAGACTAATCACGTAATTAGCCACAATAATGATAATATTAAGTAATTATATTCATTACTAGTCTTTTGGCACGTGCGACACGCACGTGCTACTAAAACAAATTAGATTGAAAAAATAACGGATTCTAATGAGAAGCATTGCCAAACATACATGAATAAGGCATATGTACGTTGAATGAGAATTATAATAGACATAATAAATTTTAAATACAACACAACTCAATATTCCAAGACGTCCCTATAGACAATATTCTTTGTTTCTTTACAGTGGGATCAATATCCTTATTTCTTTTTTTGCAAGAACCCATGTCGTCTCTCGAGAAACGCCTCTCGACAATGCCACCTATATTACACGATCATTACAGTTAGTGAACATGCATTCAAATACAAGTGATTTAAAACAGACACATTAAAAGTATGAAATGATATATGAAGCAACAAACCTGAAGTAAAATTAGGCGTTGCGCATGGTTGAAGACCGAGGCCCCTGTAATTGAATTTTCAAAGGAATAGAGGCTACAAAATTAACACACACCAATAGGGCATGGTCCTTATTAATATTTGTTATAATATATACCTGGTGTTTGGCAATCAGCTTTAGAACCCTGTGCATTCTTAGTTTGGTAATTTTCCCATTGTTTTGCCAATTTAGATAGTCTCTCTTCTTCTGACAATCTTGAATACTTTCTTTTCTTCTTCTGTCGGTCCTTTTCCTTCTGACGTTCTTCTGAAGACAATTCAATGACACCTATGGAATAGAATAAATATCATAATACATGAACATAAGATTGTAGGATTTTGATATCTGAAAGGAACTGTGGGGACGCTAATCACCTGCTGTTGTTACTGGGGTCTCAAAATTTGATGTTGTATCACAATTATTTCCAGCTGCTGCCCTTCTCCATGCGAATGCATCCTTCCGATGCAGCCAATCTCCATGTTCATCCTTCGAGATCCGGAATCCTAGGATATACCCCACTTTCAATCAATGTAATTGAAGTGTTAGCGGTCTCCTCAAACCACCCTGCAAAAAATTAAAGTTAAAAATTAGAAACATTATATATATCTATTCTATCCTGTAAAGATCTATCCTATAAAGAGCGAGAAAATTTTGCAACGCACCTCTGTCACGGTTCACGCAAACCCTCGTCGCCATCATGTAGCTGTTCTGATGCCGAGAGCCTGCCACCAGTAACCTGGCAGTAATCCGTAATCATTCGAAGGAATGCGATGCAGCTACATCAAGATCCATTAAATTGTTTAGGGCACAGTGAGAGCAAACATAATTATAAAACAAGGGTAATGATGATATACACACGAATCTTTTGTCCTGCAAACATATCTCCCTAGTGGTGTATGGATGCATTAAGCAATTGTGGGTCACTGGGCCAATGCTAGCTACTACAGCAAATAGATCTACCTCGGATCCATGAACCATCTCAAGACCCTCAGCCAGAGTCACAAAAAACGTTGAATAAACCATTATCGCTGAACAGCTTCTCTTCTTCTTCTCGTAAAAAAAAATCTCAAAGAATTTGAGGCAAGGTGTGTACTGGTAGGTGAGGTGTGTGATGGCATAGAGGGTGTGTCTAGAACATACATATATAGATGGGGCGTGATGACATTGTAGTTTTATTTCCTTCTTTTTTTAATTTCATTCCTTTTCTACTTTCTATAGAAGAGAAGGCATCAAGAAGGAAAGAATTAAATGACTTCCTTTTTTTTCATTTCCATTTGGTGGGCGTGATGACATTGTATTTTTATTTCCTTTTTTCAATTTGCTTTTCTTTTCTACTTTCCATAGAAGAGAAAGGAATCAGGAAGGAAAGAATTAAAAGATTTTATTTTTGCTTTCCTTTATTTTCTATTTCTATTACGTGAACATCAGGAAAGAAGCTTCGTGTGGCAGGTGGGAGGGTAGGGGTGAATTCTTGGTGCAAAAAGAATTATGGTGGGGGAGTCGGATTGGAGTTTTTTTAACTAGGTGAGGACTACCAAATCAATCTCCCCCCCTCTTAGTCGTCCTAGGCCCACAGTTCAACCCTAGTAGGTGGGTCCGCTGTGAGGGGTAAAGGGGTATGTATTTTGGTGGAAAGTGTCTTCATTTTGTTCATTCCTTTATAGTAGATTAGAATTGGTGATTGAAGTATTGTTGCTTTGCCGTGATGGTGTGGAATTGGTACACTTGTTGGCAAACCTTTGCACCCATAGTGCTTGCATTGCTATATAGTAGTTCTTGTGCCGGTTAGAGCGTTTCTTTGGGACAAGAATTCAGTGACTCTCCTCTCAAGCAAGTCACAATGTAATGTCAGTTAGCTATCCATATCAAGTGTTCAATTTCAATCTAATGGCTCCAAGTGTTTCCAAGAAAAGTGTATAGGATCGCATTACTCTCTCCATTGACTTTTATCGAGCAACAATTGATATCTTAAGCCTCCTTGCTTCGTCCTCATCTTTATTTTCTCGTTTTTGCGCTCTCCCCAAAAAAAGAAAAAAAATTCAAAGCCTGATTATTTTGTCCCTAGTCGACACAAACACATTAGATTAACATAAACTATCTCAAATGAAAAGCATGAACCAGAAAGAGTTGAAACTTATTATCTGTGCATAATATGTGAATCAATCAATCAAAGCATTAGTAGTTCAATGCACAACCATCCATCTCCAAAGCTAATGTTGTCTTACTCCAGTGAGCTTCTGACCCTCCCATTCTCAACTCCATCGAAGGGGCATATGTCCCAACTCCATCGAACGGGCATATGTCCCATCATATTATAATTTATTATAGAAAAACCATGTTTCAAATAACAAAAAAAAATATTGCCTTAGCTTGGCCCTTTTTAAGCGTCGATTTCGAACAGTGTGCTCCCATCATAGAAAAGGTTCCTGAACAATAGCTAAAAGGGATAGACAGATTATATATCTTGAAAATATAAATAAAAGTGGTGTTATAGACTACTTTTAAAATGAGTATAGTCATCTAACATAGAAATCATGAGGTTTTTTTTACATCTTTATTTTTTTGCAATAAAAAGATATATAGTGTTTTGTTTTTTTAGAAACATGAATGAATCGAATTGATTACTTTTTTATGAACATGATCGGAGGCGATCGATCATCCTTGTTCCAAACGAGACCTCATTGTTGGTGTGGCTTACTATAACACAACAAGTATATTCAATATTAATTATCAAACCAATGCATCGCCACCCGGTATCATCAAGACTGCCTCGCTAGCTAATGTTGTAACCAAAAGAGAAAGAGAGAAAAAAAAGGAGAAAATTCCCTATATGACACCGCTAAAGTTACCTCTTCTTAATTTGGCACAAAGTTCCTTATATGACACCGATTCTCAATTTGATGTCCTATTTGACAGTACGATGACTTGGCTGGGCTAACGGTGTTAAGCTGCATAGGAAAATACCATTTTACCCCCTCTGCTCGAGACCGCACGACCGACCACACCACCAGCGCCGCCCACAAGGCTGCCCAACCCTGTGCCGCCTGCATGGCCACCCAGCCCCGAGTCTTCGACCCCATGTCGCCAACCCCTGCGCCGCCTAGTAGGCCACCACGCCCCACGCTTGCGTTGCTGGCCGTGCTGCACTCGCCGCCGAGGCTTGTGCCGCCCGCGCCTGCGTCGCCCGCAAGGCTGCTGCGCCCCACCGTAGTAGGGATAGGGTTTGAGGAACACGGGGAGAAATGGAGAGATCGGGAGTTAGGGAGAGCAGGAACAGATAGATGAGGGCAATGCTATTTTCCTCATGGGCATTTTGGTCTAGTCCATTAAAAACTGACATGGCGATATCATTTTATCACGGCAAAGACTCACGGAGCCAACACTAGTGTCAAATAGGGCATCAAATTGAAATACGGTGTCATACAAGAAGCTTTGAAATTTATGGTGTCAAATAGGGAAGAGGTAGTGCCATATAGGGAATTTCCTTTAAAAAAAAAAAGGACCTAGTCAAGGACCTTGGGGCTCCTAAAATTAAACGATGCGCATTTGTCAAGGACTCAGGATTGCAACGCCCGGCCGTTTTGTGACCAACCGAACGGCACACGTCACTGTACGCGTTCGGCTGCTGCTAACCCTAACCGCCATCACCACCAGGAAGCGCCATTTCCGTCCAATCCAAAGCCTGTGATCAGGGCGTGTGGGGGCAGCCGGGACGGACAGCGACCTCGGAGCTGAGCGTCCGATCGATGGAGAGGCTCCCCTGACGACGCGGAGCTACAGCGACGGGCATGTGCGCGGGAGGACCAGCCAAGTAGCCAACACGCCGCATATCGCGGCGGCGCTCCGGCGGCCCGGCGCGTGCGCGTCCCTGTCTCATACATTACATATGGGATACGGTATGGGAATGAAGCGTATGTGTACGTCGTGGAGGTAGCTGTCTCTGTCTGGGCAGCATTCAATCCCCCCTGCTGCTATCTGCCTTTCACTACAGGCCGACGTGTCACGTGTGCCCGCGCGCCACCACCGTATCGTACCGCCGGCGACGAGCCAACCGATCGGACCGTTAAGCTAGCGCCCAGGCGCGGCTGCAATAACAGCGTCGCGTGAGCGAGGAGCGGGCGACGTCCGCCGTGTGCCCGTGTGCCGCGGCCGCGCCGATGGAGAGAGACTCGGAGGTGGATCGAGGATGGCAAACACCGTATATTGTAATAAATAAATGGTCACCGTATATTGTAGTAATAAATAAATGGTCAGGAAAAATCTATAACAAATACTTATTTATTTATTAGTCAAGCATACTAGTATTAGAGTGTGTTTAGATTGTAGAAAAAACACCGTAGCATAAGAAAAATACTGTAGCATTCGCTGGGAAACGTGTTTTGTGAGAGAGCAATAATAAAAAGTTGGAATGAATAGTAAAAAGTTAGAATGAACATTAAAAAAATTGGGAATGTGAACAAGGGCTTACTCGTAGATCAGGTGGGTGCAATAACTATTTCAGAGCCACTGCAGCACGTGCTTCACATGCGCCCGGTCAATGGGCCAAGATCCGCCAAGCATATCACAAAGCCCATATATCAAGGCCACCAGGTACTTCCTCCGTCCCAAATGGTAAGTCGTTTGACTTTTTGATACCAACTTTGACCACTCGTCTTATTTAATTTTGTTTGCAAAATATCATATTTTTTTTGTTATGACTAGGTTTAGTAACAAAGAATTTCATGAATGACTCAAATTTGAGTACATTTGCATAATTTTTTTAATAAGACGAGTGGTTAAAGTTGGGTAAAAAAAGTAAAACGACTTACAATTTAGAACGGAGGAAGTAGTAAGTATATGGAGAGAGTAGGGGAAGTTGGAGTAGCAGTAGCAGCAGCCACAAGCCTAGTAGCCGCTAGCGGCGTGTCAAATTTGGGGCCTGTTTAGTTCCCAGAAATTATTTTTACTTCCTATTTATCCCCCTCACAGAATACGAATCCCCAAAAATTTCTTTTTCACCTTTCCTATTCATCCCCCTACATAACACGCATCTAAAAAAATTCTTTTTCTGCACGCATCTAAACACAGCCTTGACACGGAGGCCACGACAAACCGATCGACAAGGTGCACACAGACACAGTGCGTGCATGGATCGGACCGGATGCAAACACACGGTCACAGTTATTGGTCCACGCAAGTTTGTCGGGACCTTTGTCGGAGTAGGTGTCAAGTCCACCTATGGGATTGAAGTGCTTTCCGTTTTAATTCAATACTTTCCAAACAAGCTCAACCGGTGCCTATAGATCAGGTGCATATATAGGGTACGTACTATATAGATTTGGGTGCCGTCGGAGACTGATTAGGCTGGACAACAAGGGCGGACAGAGCTGATGCCCCCAGCTACGGTACGCCAACGCAAGTACTTGTTTTCAAATTATAATTTGTTTGATCTTTTTCTACGTAAGTTTGACCGCATTCCCAAAAATTGCATTTTATGTTAGGACTTGCTTTATGAATAAAACTCTTCAAAAAAATTAAAAGTTATCTACAATTGCACCATTTATAAATTAAAATTAGTTGTTAAACTTATGGTAAAAAATATTGAGCGAGCTATAATTTGAAAATTAACAGAGTACTAGTACCAACAAGGCATGCGCTTGCAGTATACTAGTGTGAGAGCAACCGCATTTGGTAGCGTGGGACATCGCAGTCCTAGACACGTATCCATGGGTCCGAGACGTGCAGTGCCGAGTCGAGGCTGAAGCAGCGCATGGGCATCCGCGTGTTCGGCTGGCCGGGGTTCAGATACACACCACGGCCGTGGATCCGCCGACCGCACCGTCGGCAGGTGCCAACGGGACGACCGATCTGCTGGGTGCACGTACGGTTGCCTGTACGACAGTCAACGTACGGATCCGCTCCACCCTGTCTTGAATGCCTCTTGCTGCGAACGCGTCTTGTCACGGGAGGCATCACGCACGCCAGCGCCCGCGCCGACCGCCGTCGAGGTGCCCAAACTTATGCTGCCGTGTCCACTTCGCAAGTAACCATTTAGTATCGGGATTTAATACAGCCGGTACCAAGGGATAAAGTTCGATTCTCTGGTAGTGCCCGTTTAGTAGCAATTTCTCACATATTGACAGGGCAACATTATAAACGGTAACCTAAACGATCGAGATCAAAATGCAGAACTACATGTTACGATGTAAGGGAAAGTAGGCAACTAGCTAGCTATTGTTTGTTTCGAATCTTTCGATCACTGTGGGTAAAGGGCGGCCGCAGTGTCATCTGTTCCCGCTACAAAGTGGGTTGCATTGATCCTGTGTATCCGGGTAGGTTACTGAGCAGTGGCGGAGCCACCAGTATGGCGAGCCATGGCGGCCGCCATACCTGCCGTCCGACGAACTCACTCCTCGCTCCGGCCCCCGCGCGAGTTCCTGCAACGTGCGGCTGTGCGCCATGGCTGTTTGCCTGGAGTTCTTTTGTTCGGAGGAGGAAGATGGAAGATAACGTTTCGTTCAGAGTCTTGAGGCACTTGGGCCTCTACACAATAGGCCTGTTAGCCCAGTCACCATACAAGCCCGCTTAATACAACAGATTGATTCACGCGGATACGAATAGTCAAAAACTCAAAACCTATCGACACCGGACGGAGGCGCATTGTTGCTCGCTGTGCGTCTCCCCTCGCCTTCTGCAGTTCTGCTTCGTCGCCCTCCCTCCGTGATTCGTCGCCCTCCAAGCCGGCTGCTCCGCCTCCGCTAGAGGCCACACGCGTGATGGTGGCGGATAGCCGGGAAAAGGAGCAGGGCGGACAGCCTGGCCTCGGCCTTGGCCTGGATAGCCTGGAAACGGAGCCGCTTAATCCTCCAGTTCATCAATACCCTGATTTTGCCAATAGGATTGGAAAAAAAATTAAAAGGTGAGAGTTCATCTAAGAAAAATCAATTCAATCCTACTCACACATGTTGCTATACCATATTTGCATAAAGAGATTTTTTAGGGTTGTTTCCGGGCAAGAACAAATCAGCAATGCTACTCTAGAAAAAAAGAGATGGCAATGAAATTGAATTACATGTACGAGAAGTGCAAATTGAAAATGGACCACAAGCACATGGTATACAATTACGACTCATGAGCTGATATAGAGTAAATTTATGTATATTCAATTATTATATATATACACACACATAGATTGAATTGCGACCTTTGGTCATATTATGTTTTTTTTACAAATGTAGGTAGTAGTACACTCGCCATAGGTAAATTTCAATCTTGGCTCCGCCGCTGTTACCGAGTGAATGGATCACGCTCCAGCCTAAACAACCAGAAAATGGCATGATCCAGTCACGTTAGGAACCGTTAATGGCGTAAAATATCCCAACCAAACGGTACAGTTGATCGAAGGGCGTAAGCCAGCTAGGTAGTGATGTACATATACGTAGAGGAAGCTTCGCACCGCCGGCGGGTGTGCCAACAGCCGCGCAGACGACCGAAAAGGTGCCGGTACCCGGTATATATATACGTATGTGGAAGTGACGTGCCGTGCATGCGTTTGCGGCTGCCACGTACGTACGTGTATTTTTAGCGCGGCCCTGGCTGCACATGCTGTCATATGTCCTGCTACCGGTCGCTGGGCCTGCAAGACAGCCCACACGTGTGCATGCATGCGCCGGGATGACCACACAAGTCCAAAATTGACTATACGTGTACGCACACAAAGTGGGGTTAGTGGACTGGAGACAGCCGATTGATTGAAACCACTCCGATTGATCCTAGAGGTTGTTCAGTAACGAGGATTGACGACGCAATTAAGCACGTGTGTGACAATTGGCGACCGTGCATGTGAGCCGGCGAAACAAAGCATTATTTGGGAATTGCTTGTAAGAGAGAGCAGCTTCAGTTCAGTGTAAAATAGGAGTTGAATGAACATGCACGTAAAGAACACTAGAAACATTTTGTAGTCCTGCGTGTTCATTTCTCGTGCGAACGAAGGGCAGGAGTGTGAGCACGGGTTGTGCTTTAATTTGTATTTTTAGCAAGCGCTCCGCTGGGATCGGCCTTAACAAATTATATTTTTGAAAATATTGTTGTCAATGTTAAGAATGTTTTTTTTAAAACATAAATGTAACTATATTTATTGCCGGAGGTACTTACATTTACGTAAGAGCACACGTACGTTACGTCCATAGAGCATGAACCGGCATGTACACACGTGCGTGCACATGGACAAGACTTGCGCCTGTCGCCGCGGCCGCGTGCTGCATGCATGCACATGCCCTACTGTAACGATTTGTGATCTAACAAGATCCTGGTAGAGTGGTAGGGTCTTCATGCTAGGAAACACCTCGATCGTGTGGGGCTCTGATCCTGGTCGTCTCCATGTCCGGCCAAAGTGAAGCGGCTCACGGCCGGCTGGAGAAATTAGTAAGTGACGTGGAGCTTGTTGTTGTTTCAGCAGCTTCCTCGATGCTTCTCTTAAGTAACTGCACGTGCCAGTTAATCATAGAAAGAGTCAAAACAGTGTGTCTCTATTTGAGATATCCCGGTGGCACACGCACGCCGGTGCACACGTTGGTCCATCATTTTGAGATGATCCCAAGAGATTATATTTGATATTTTGATAATATGGACACCTGTTTGTATATATATTATTCTAACGTCGTGCACGTACGTGTTCAAGCTGACAGCAGGCTACCTGCGTAAATATAATAGTCATAAATGTGGTTATTCGATTTGTTTTTTTGATCCAGCCTGGAAAGATGTAGCTTTGATTCCATTTTCCTTTTTATCAAATGTCCTAGATGAGAAGTAGGCTAAGTATCCATGATTATGCAGAACGCTGTGGATTTGTTTTGGGCATGGGCTCAATATCCATAATTATAAAAAAACGATGTTTGTATTTTTTTTGTTTGCTCACATAGACGGGCATAACAAACAGTTGAACACAAAGAAGTGAGTGGATATACGGGCATGCGACCCATCCAAGCAACAAGCTAGTACATTTTTCTAGAAAATAAGAAGCTAGCACATTTATTACTGCTCTGCTCAATCATACACGACAAAGGTTGGCATCACTGGCATGCTCATGGGTGGGCAAATGGCTTACCCGCAGCTTGCCCAACCCGTTGCCATTAGGGCAAGTCCACCGTCCACATATAAAGTTAGTAGCTTTATTATCTATATAAGCGAAAAGTTGTGAGAACACCGTAGAAGTATTTTTATCTCCCAATACATCCCAACAGCTTCAAGGTACCTATAGTCCCACTTTTCTTTTCTTTTTTCAAACATGTACTGTCTTTGTTTTTCCTGAAGCTAGGGTAGCCTCTGCAAGAGCCTCTGGCACCCTGCGAGGCTACCAAGTGACCTCCACTGTGGAATCCCTAAGCCTAGCTAGCTGGTGAAGACACCAACGGAGCTAGCGGACCGAGCTTGGGAAATAAGCGTCAGGGACTCACGGGGTCACCTCTATGTTGACAATATTGTATTAAATAGTAAATGGTCAGAGGAGGAGGAAAAATCTAGAGCAAAGTACACACCCAGTCCTTATACTTGTTGGGGTGTGTCAACCCGGTCCACAAACTATCAAAACGATTAATTAGGTTTGCAATCTCAATTTCTATGTCATTTAAGTCCATAAGCATGGATCACACGTAGCATATCAGGAGTGGCCTTAGCAATTAGGCCCTTCATGTTACCCATGATCATGTTAAGCCCTTCGACGCTTTCTTTTTTTCTGGACGCACGATCAGCTCATGTTAAGCAGTTATAGACACGTGTCCTTGGGTCCGAGACGTGCAGTGCCCGAGAGTTGAGAAGCACACTGCATGGCCCCCATAAGGCCGCGTGTCCGTCTAGCTGGCCGTCGTGGCCGGGGTTCCGTAGAGTGCAGTATCGATCGCGGAGGAAGATAGGAGGAAGCTTCGTCCCTGCACGTACATACGCACCACGGCCGTAGACCCCGATCCGCCGAACGCACCGTCGGCAGGTTCCAACCGAGACGGGAGACGTGACGACCCATGATCTCGGTGCACGTACGGTTGTCTCTTATCTGTACGGCCGGCAACGGATCCGCTCCACCCTGATGTGTCATCATCAATGCCGGCCTCTTTGCTGCAACGACGTGTGTGTGCATGCAGCATGCATGTGTCCCCCTGCCGAGGTATCATTCATTGATCGGCCGCTGCACATTCAGCCGCGGCGGCGACCAGCAACACCGCACTCAGCGAGTCACGAACGAACGAAACGCGCCTTGTCACGGGGGGTATGAAACTTGATTGATGGGAAAAACTTCACACTGAGAAATGTCCGTGTGTTTCTCTGTATGAAAAAAGTTTCGATGGAATTTCACCATCTAATAAAACAGTGCATGGTATATTTTCAAAGTATATCGTAGCAAGCCAGTGATTGAAAGGAGCTAGGAAGCTAGGTTCGCACCGCCGCCGCGCGGCCGGTGGGTGCCAGTCTACCAGCCGATCGGGGTCTATGGACGGACGTGCCTTGCGTTCGCACGCGGCTGCCACGTACGTACGTGCCCGCGCCCCTGCACATGCACGCTGTCCTGTGGTGCCGGTTGCTGGGCCTGCACGACACCCCACACGTGTGCATGCAGCACCGGGACGACGACCAGTCGATCAGTTGACTATAGTGGGGTTAGTGGACACTGGACAGGGCAAACTACTACTCCCTCCGTTCCAAATTGTAAATCATTCCAAGATTCTTGGAGAGTCAAACTATCTCAACTTTGACCGAATTTATATAACAAGGTACTAAGATTTACGGTGTCAAATAAATACCATTAGCTTCTTTGTTAAGTATATTTTTAGATTATATCTATTTGGTTCCATAATTTTTTGTGATTCACTCTATAATTTTGGTCAAACATAAAAAGAGTTTGACTCTCCAAGAATCTTGGAATGACTTATAATTTGGGACGGAGGGAGTAACTCCTAGAGGTTGTTGATGCGAGGCCGTGGACAATCGGTGAATCATCATTAAGCACGTTACGATCGACTGACGTCATCTGGGCTATAGATGAGCTTCATTGCAAAAAAAAAAAAAAATAGGAGTTGAATGCATGCACGCAAAGAACACTAAAAGCTTTATTTTTTCCAGTCCTGCGCATGTTCATTTCTTGCGCGGAAGGACATGCAGGAATGTGAGCGCCTCTATTTTTAGCTCACTATTTACTTTTTTTGAATCCATGCTAGCGAGGTGACATACATAACCGATAGGTGACATACATCCGTACTGGTCACCATGTAAAACTTCACTCTCAATATCTATTGTTCTTTCTCTTTTCAAAAGATTTTTATCCACTCCGTCCCACATGGATAATGTTATTCTTACGTCTTAAAATACTACCCACTACTTTGTGAGTCTAGAGTACTGCCCGCTACAATGCAAATCCAGAGTCCAAGTTGGATTGATAGACATGGACTACTTACTCCTACATATGTAAGAGCACACACGCAGGTCCATAGAACATGAACCGGCACATATACACACGTGCATGCACATGCACTAAATTCGCCTGCTGTCGCCTCAGCCACGTGCATGGCCTATCGTGCGGGTCTCCATGCTCAGAAGCACCTATCGATCGTGGGCAGGCTCGGACCAAAAGCTGTAACTTGCTAGCTCGTTCGTTAATGGCTCGGCTCGAGCTCGGCTCATTCTATAACAAGCCAGTTCGTTTTATAACAAGCCAACTCGTTTTATAACGAGCCAGCTCGCGACCTGCTCCTAAGCGTTTTATAACAAGCCAGCTCACGAGCTGCTCGCGAGCCATAATAAGTCAGCTAATTATCAAGCCAAGAAATTTAAATTGGCTCGACCCATTGATCTAGTGGAACAAACGATTGATTTTATGGTTTTGGATGTTTTTATTTTAAAGTTGTTGTGTTTCCTAAACGGCTAAACAATACTTGTTCCTGTTTGAACTGGCATGTGGTGTAAACTAATTATTTTTGGTCACCATGATATGATAATTGGGCAAAACGAACCGAAACGAATCAAACAAACTATAATTAATGATGATTTGTTTGCATGTCTTCTCTTTATATTGGCTCGCGAGCCAAACGAGCCAGCTCGAGCTCGCTAACGAGCTGAGCCGAGTTGGGCTGCTGGCTCGTTAGTATAACGAGCCGAGCCAATATGTTAACGAGCCGAGCTGGCTCGACATCCAGCCCTGATCGTGGGCTCTGATCCTGGTCGTCTCCATGTCCGGCCAAACTGAAGCGGCGCCCGGCCGGCCGGCCGGCCGGAGAAAGTGACGAGCGAGGAGGTTGCTGTTTCTGCACGCGCAGCTTCCTCGTTGCTCCATCTCATGCCGTGTTTGGTATATTCTGGTAACCGCATGTGCCAGTTTTTCCTAGAAAGAGTGGGTGGCTGTTCCCTCACCAATTAGAATTGAATATCGGCGGCACGTACACGCAAGCCGGCCGGTGCACACGTGCGCCGATCATTTCAGAGATGATCACGAGAGACCGCATTTGATATGGACACCTATTATTGTGTTATGATTTGTGTCGTGCGCGTAGGTTTACCTGTCCAAGCCCAACAGGCTAGCTGGGAGTCATGCACGTGTTCTTAGCTAGGGAAAAAAAAACGAAAACAAAATCTGATCCCCTGCCGTAAAGAGATGTACTAGCTAGCTTTGATTCCATTTCCTTTTTGTTTTATCAAATAATAATGTCCTAGATGAGGAGAAGTAGCGCCAGTGTATATGATGCTTAAATCTACTACGTTACGTATAAGCAGCGCACACGTCTATAGTCTATACACATGAACTACGGCCGGCACACATAATAATACACGTGAAGGCACATGGACTCGACAGTCGTCGTGCGCCGCTGGCAGATATGTATGCACCGCGTTCCCATTTTGAGATCCAACAAGATTGATCATGTCCGGATTCCCCTGCTACCACACACTACGGCGCTGTCTCCTAGTCCTACCAGTTGACCAAGTCCAAAGACATACGACGTCAAAGTACGTATAGAAAAAAAATACATATACGACGTCTGACGTCTCCGCTGAAGCGAGTGGAATTGAAGCATCTCGTGGGGTTCCTGTCGTGTCCACCACCTCCGGCCAAGCTGAAGAGCGGCCAGCGCACCCAGAGATGGATGCAGAAAGCGACGAGGTGTTCGGTGTCTCTGCAGCTTCCTCGTTGTTCTATCCATCCTCTAGTTGATTACACTCAGCGCGGCACGCACATGCCCGCACGCATGGCCTCTGCGGCCGCTGCACACGCGCGTCGATCATTTGAGAGATCCAAGAGATTTGATATGCGCATGATGCTACTTGTATTATTGATTCTTTGCGGTTGTATTATTATACTAGTCATGCATGTGTATATATTAGTCTCTTGGACCGGTATATATAAATAGAGTATATTACTTAGGGATAACAACATCTGTGTTTTGCGATATCAATGACCAAATTGGCATTGCATAATAATATATCAAATGTGGAGTCAGTTTATTTTTTAAGTGTTCTAGCTAGACAAGAGATGAAGGCCGAAGAAATCCATGATTTTATAAAGGGACAAAGTGTGTTTTTTGTCCCGCAACTATCACGTCTGTTCGATTTTAGCCTTCGAACTACAAAACCAAGCACCATACACTATTGAATTGTCGAAACCAGACGAAATGCGCCCTCGAACCTAAACCACACTAGTTTTAAAATAAAGTGGCTACGGTTTTATTAGCTGATCTTGTTGTTGTTAGCAAATAATGCGAAAACAAGATCGAACACGAGACACGATTTTAATGTAGAAAACCCTGCGGAAAAAACCACGGGCGCCAGCCAGCAAGAACTTCACTATGTGGAGGAGTCAGGGTTACAACGCCGTTGCGGCGGCTTACAAGAATAAAATAGAACACTAGGTGGATACCCCCCAGTAGCGACCTGGGCCTAATGGGCCTTTGACTTGTGATGAAATTGGATCACAATTCAACAAACTCCGCCTTGAGACAAATTGCATATTGTAGCATAATCAACACCATCATCTTGAAACAATAAAGAAAATACTTCTGTCGCCAAATAGCCTCTTGTGCTAATCCATCAAACCAACTAAGCTTGAGCACAACTCAAGCTTAGCAACAGGGACTGGCTTTGTCAACGTATCCGCAGGATTATCATGAGTGCTAATCTTGCGTACCTTCAACGGCCCTTTTCAATCTCATCACGGACAAAGTTATACTTGATATCAATGTGCTTAGTCCTCACATGAAACATCTGATCTTTAGTGAGAAATATTGCACTTTGACTATCAGAAAACAGGTTAACACAAGAATTAACTCCACAAAGCTCAGCAAATAAACCTTTCAGCCAAATCAACTCTTTGCATGCTTCACAAATAGTGTACTCAGCCTCAGTAGTAGACAAAGCAACAACAGACTGCAAAGTAGTCTTTCAACTCACAGCACAACTGCCAACAGTAAAGACATAACCTGTGAGTGATCTGCGCTTGTCCAAATCACCAGCATAATCTGAATCAACTTATCCAACGAGCCCCTTATCTGTCCTTCCAAACTTCAGACAAAAATCTGACGTGCCTCTGAGGTACCTGAAAATCCACTGAACAGCCTTCCAGTGTTTTTTACCAGGATTAGCCATGTATCTACTAACCAAACTCATAGCATATGATAAATCTGGACGAGAGCAAACCATAGCATACATCAGAGAACCAACAGCACTAGAATATGAAACTCTTGACATGTATTCAATATCTTCAGCTGAACTAACACACTGCTTAGCTGACAACTTAAAATGCGGTGCAATAGGAGTACTAACCGGCTTAGCATCATGCATGTTGAAACGCTGAAGAACCTTCTCAATGAAACTGTGCTGACTAAGAAACAATAAACCAGCATCACGGTCTCTAGTAATTTCCATACCTAGAATTTTCTTAGCAGCACCAAGGTCCTTCATATTAAACTCACTGCTCAACAATTTCTTCGACGCAGTGATCTGTTTGCCGCTCTTGGCAGCAATCAATATGTCATCGACATATAACAGCAAGTATATAGGTAATCCATTAACAATCTTCATGTAAACACAACTATCATATTGCGACCTTTTAAAGCCATGTGACAACATAAATGAATCAAACCTTTTATACCACTGACGGGGAGATTGCTTCAAACCATACAAGGACCTTTTCAGCTTGCACACATAATTCTCCTTCCCTGGTACTATAAACCCCTCAGGTTGGTCCATGTATATCTCCTCCTCAAGCTCACCGTGCAAAAATGCAGTCTTCACATCTAACTGCTCAAGCTCAAGATCATGTGATGCAACAATACTGGAGAAAGTGCGAATAGAGCTATGCTTCACAACGGGAGGGAATACCTCATCATAATCAACACCAAGAATTTGATTGTACCCTTTTGCTACTAACCTTGACTTGAATCTAGCAGGCTCACTAGGAGACAAACCCTCCTTCCTCTTGTAAAGCCATTTGCAACGAACAGTCTTCTTTCCCTTTGGCAATGGAACAATCTCCCAAGTATAATTCTTCTCGAGAGATTGCATCTCCTCCTGCATAGCTGAAATCCACTTCTCACGGTCACCACAATCAATAGCTTCCTTATATGTTGCTGGCTCATAAGTGCTATCAACCTGTTCAGCACAACTCAAAGCATAATAAGTCATATTACATTCTTCAATAAGACGGGGTTTAGGTCCACAACCCCTCTTTTGCCTGCAATGAGCAATAGGAACATCCTCCTCTAGCTGTAAAACAGGAGGTGATTGCTGAACATCATCACTATGAGCTTCATCATCAACAACATTAGTCACGGTCTCCACCTGCACACGTTCCTCATCAATAACATGCTCCACCTGCACACTGACATGCTGCAATTCTCTTGCTGAATTTTCTGGAACATGATCTGAGGACAATTTATCAGTAAACATCACAGATTCATTGAAAACAACACTCCTGCTCATGAAAGTCTTTCCTATTTCGGGATTCCACAATTTATATCCTTTGACTCCCGAACCATAACCAAGAAACAGATATTTAATAGCTCTAGGCTCTAATTTACTATTATCAACATGAGCATAAGCAGTGCAGCCAAAAACTTTCAACTGTGAATAATCTGCAGGTGTACTAGACCATACCTCAATTGGTGTTTCCTTATTGAGTGGAATAGAAGGCGACCTGTTTATTAAGTAACAAGCAGTGTTCGCAGCCTCTGCCCAAAAACGCTTATTCATCTTGGCGTTGGACAGCATACAACGAGCCTTCGAGATAATGGTTCTGTTCATGCGCTCAGCCACACCATTCTGCTGAGGTATGTGCGGGATGGTGTGATGCCTAACAATGCCTTCTTGCCTGCAATAATCATCAAATATATCCGAACAGAACTCTCCACCATTATCAGTACGAAGAACTTTTACCTTCTTCTCAGTTTGCCTTTCTATCACGGTCTTCCACTCTTTAAATGCAATAAAGGTATCATCTTTATTTTTTCATAAAGTAAGGCCATACCCTTCTAGAGTAATCATCAATAATGGCAAGCATGTAACGAGCACCACCAAGAGAAGGCTTACGGGAAGGACCCCAAACATCAGCATGTACATAATCAAGAGTACCTTTGGTGGTGTGAACAGAGGTATTGAATTTTACCCTCTTATGCTTCCCAAAAACACAATGCTCGCAGAACTTTCTGCCACTCAGAGTACAGCCAGGGAGAAGATCTCTCTTCATTAATTCTGTCATACCAAGTTCACTCATGTGTCCAAAACGCATATGCCAAAGGTTAGTCTCTGCATTAGTGTCAGCAGTAGCAGCGGAAACAGAACCACCATGCAAAGTTTTACCTCTAAGGACATATAAATTTGCAGAATTCTTATCACCAATAAGCCAAACAAGAGAACCCTTTGATACCTTTAAAACTCCATCACAACCGGAGTATTTGAAACCTCTTTCATCAAGTGTGTTGATTGAAATAAGATTTCTGGTCATAGTTGGTATGAACCTCACATTCTCAAGAGTGCGAATCATCCCATCATGAGCCTTGATCTGAACAGAGCTAATGCCCATAATCTGCACGGATTATCATCACCCATACGCACAACATCTCCCTTCTGCACAGGTTTATAAGAACTAAACCAATCTCTGTTAGTGCAGATATGAAATGAACATGCAGAATCCAGAATCCATTCATCACGACCAGAAACACAAGCAGCAATAGCCAGACAATCTCCAGAATCAGAACCCTCACCAGCAGAGACAATAGATGCCTTACCATCAGGATTATTCTTCCTCTTCTCCTTATTCTGAAGCTGAAAGTAATCCTCAATAAAATGAGTCTTCTTCTTATAATACTTATAGAACTTCTTGGTGGTGGGTTTTCTAGACTTGGAGCGGCTTCTACTCTTATCACGCTCGTTGCCATCATTGGAGTATCTCTGCTCAGGTCTGCCTCTAACATGGAGTGCATCGCCCTTGGAGGACGACGACCCATCATTGTGCACCATGCCTTTCATCTTCTCCCGGGATTGGAGTGCCTCATAAACATCCGCTAGGGTTAGTTCATTACTTAACCTCCATCGACACTAGATCGGCAACGATCTCCTTGAAAACAGATATATGATTCAACACTGAACCACCCTCCTGCATCTTGAGTGTGAACAACTTCATCTTTATATGCATCTTACTGGTTAGATCCTTGGACATACAGATCGATTCTAGTTTGATCCATAAATCTGCAGCGGTCTTTTCCTGCAGACACTCTTGCAAGATATCATTAGAAAGATGAAGCTGAATTAGGGACAGAGCCTTACGGTCCTTGCGCTTCTCCTCAGGAGTCCACGAAGTCATCTTCTGATCCTCCTTGCCGAAACATTCTAGCGCCTCATCGAGATCATTCGATTGCGCTAGAACGGCCCGCATCTTCACTTGCCACAACGAGAACCTCGTGCTATGATCCAGCAGCGGTAGATCATACTTCATTGAAGTCATTGCAAAGAAATAACCAGAGAGAATAATCTGCAGTAATAAATCTAGGTATGTTACTGTGTAACCCTAGCAAACCTGCAGCCTGTGTACACTTCCGTGTACGCTCACCGAAGAGCTAAAGAACCTCTGGTAGATCTTCACGAGTGCGTGTAGCAAAACTTGTCCAAAATCTGCTTTTCCACCCACGGGATCAGAACCTGACGGGCAGTCTTTTCCCTGATGTGCGTGCAGCTAGCAACGAGAAGGCAATCTGCCTGATTTTTCTTGCAGCGGTGCGACAACAGCGGCGGGAACAGACGAGCAGACGGAACGATTTCGCCTCGGTAAACGGAGCGATCACGACGACCAGACGAGCAGAAATTGTCCAGCGGATCAGCAACGGCGGTCGGAACAGATCGACGAGGCCGAGCCGGATACGAAGAGGAATTCCGTCGACAACTCCACCTCGGTAAACGAGGCAGCGATGAATTGCAAAACGCCGAACTGTAGATACGTCCGGCCTCCGGCGACGGCAATTCCTTCAATGGTAACGGAGCGGCGGTGGCGCGCAGAACGCGTGTAGAACCCTAATTTTTTCCGATCGAATCTCGTAACTGGCTCTGGATACCACTTGTTAGTAAATAATGCGAAAACAAAATCGAACACGAGACACGATTTTAACGTGGAAAACCCTTACGGGAAAAACCACGGGCACCACCCAGCAAGAACTTCACTATGTGGAGGAGTCAGGGTTACAACACCGTTGCGGCGGCTTACAAGAATAAAATAAAATACTAGGTGGACACCCCCCAGTAGCGATCTGGATCTAATGGGCCTTTGACTTGTGATCAAATTGGATCACAACTCAACAGTTGCTACTCGACCAAAACAAGAAAAATTAATAGTGAGGCCCACATGTCATCCTAAAGGCAAGCGGACGGCAGTGGAGAGAGAGAGACTGGGGAAGCAACTCCGGTGGACGAGCAGCTCAGCCAGGCAGCTGAATCCCACAGCGGCGGAGCCATGGAGCCAAGCTGGGGAAGAGGTGAATCCATGCCGCGCCGGGGCTGGGGTCACTGTGCTGCCAGCATTTCCGTCACCGCGCCTCCCTGGGTTCACATGCCCGCACGAATGTAGGGCCGAGCCGCTGCTGATGAGACCGCCATGCCACCAGGAAGGGCCTGTACTGAGCCTTGATCCATGCCCACTGAGCCACCGGGTCGAGCTCGTGCCACTGCTCGGGAGTTGGCCATGCGTTGAACTTGAGCCGCCGCTCGATCCGCGCACAACACCGATTCCTGCAACCGATTCCTGCAACCGCTTCCTGCAACCGCTTCTGCTCTGGATGTGCACTCATCGTCGGCCAACTTCGGGCATTGCGGCGTTGGCGGCAACAATGGTGCAATGAGAGAGTCAGAGAAGGGAAAGAGAGAGAAGGGAGAGGGGAGGCTTACAAGTGTGTGATTTCAGGGCTAACATTGCTGACCAGGCAAATGGTGCCATGTTGGCATGCTGATGTGTACTAAAACCGGGACATAATTGGTGGTAGGGGGAGGGGGCGGGGGTGTTGGTTGTTTTTTTCCTGATTTGAGCAGTTCTATACCATATGCTATATGACTTTGTAGCTGTAGGGCTAAAATCAGATGAACACGATAGTTGGAGATTGAAAAAATTAGCTTACCCCTCTTAGAAAACTATGTTTATGTTTTTTGTCCACTCACATAAACACAAGCACAAAGAAGAAATGAATGCCCCAGGAGCGTGATTTCACTTTTATCTCCCTTAACATTGAAGACCACACCGCCGCATCAACCGAGCATTCCAGTCCAGTCCAACGCCCCCTTCACGGTCGACTGAGACTCCTCCCCCGGATCGCAACGTCTGAAGCATAGGCACCATGGGCGATCGTCATGACAGTGGCCTTCGATGTAGCCATTAGTGACGCAGTATCCATGGCAGGATGCGTCGCATTCCCAGTTGAACTCTACCATGCAGAGTCCTCTCCGTGCTTCTGTGCCTGTGCCTGTGCCTGCAACCACACCCACGGCAAGTTTATATTCAAATTGGGACTGCAGCATGCACAAGTTTGTTCAGCAGGAGAGATCTTGCAACGATTTTCAGTTGAATCCCCTCAGGTCTTATATAGCTATATATGTTATGACTTACGACATGACACGAGCAGGAAGGCCAGAATGAAGCCAGCATTCACCACTGGTCTCATGTTGAATGACATTGGCCTTATAGAGGATCGGAGTATTAATGACCAAAGGAGCCGATGCCATGGGTATTGTTATAGAGGTTTGGTTCTCCGTGGCCTGAATTTTATAACGTTATAAGAAGATACAAATAAAGAAACTTAAACATATCGATATCTATATTCATATATCTATATCCACCTCTATCTTTATCTAAATCTGTCTGTGTGGAAACTCCTTTTAGTACAGAAAAAAGAAAGATGCTACCTTGAGCACCGACTTATTATGTTAGAATTCGTAGCTAGAGTGGTGTTGTTTTCGTTTCTGAGACCGGTGGAGCAAATAGTAGGACAGGGGATCTATCAAAATGTTACTGGTGCATGCAATGAAGCTCATTTCATTTTCTCTTTTGGTAAGATAAATAAATCTAAATCAGTCAGCACGTGGTTAATTGTTCACACTTGCGCCGGATCTAAACCCGACAGGCGCATCAAAAGTGCAGATCCTCAGGTATCCGTATTCCTGTAGATGGTCCCTATCATATCCTAACCAAATCAGACAATCTATCGATGCTCTGAGTACAAGTTGCGATCACGTTTTGCTTGCTGATAGAGTGGGCCGCCCTGTCGGTCTCTATATCGAAGGGGGATCGAGTAGGAGAGGAAGCTTCGCGCCGCCACGGTGCGTGCGCGGCCATTGGATCCGCCTGCGGCCGGCGGATGGTGAGAACT
Source organism: Digitaria exilis (assembly GCA_015342445.1). Taxonomy (NCBI): domain Eukaryota; kingdom Viridiplantae; phylum Streptophyta; class Magnoliopsida; order Poales; family Poaceae; genus Digitaria; species Digitaria exilis. The sequence continues at coordinate 209,408 of JACEFO010002708.1, forward strand.
TCCTATGGTGCTACGAGCTGCTCGCTGGTGGTCCTGCTGCCGGGCGCTGGTCCTGCATGTCAGCCCAAACGTGTACCACAACTCCAATTGGTTATTAACGTTACAATGGGGGTTAGTGGACAGCTGATCAACTACATATACCCCCAGAGGTAGTTGATCGGAAGCGTGGAGATTATGTGGCCTAGCAGGAGTGTGCATGCAGTAAGGTCCAGTTGGTTTCATTGTAAAGTTTGCCATGCCAAAGTTAATGTACGTATGCCAAATTTTTTCTGTCAAAATCATCAGGGCAAAAATAGGTGTCACAGTTCTGACATAAAAATTTATAGGTTGTACCCTGATTTTGGCTTGGCACATTTTGAAACCAAACATATCCTAATTGACTGTTAGAGTATATTTGGAGTTTGATTTCTAAATTATTGATCTTTTTTTTATATGCATATATCTATATGTATATCTGTCGATGCCAACATCTATGTATAGAATATAGATCTTTCTTTTATGATGGAGTAATCCCATTTTAGTCATAATACAGAATTACCCATAGAGTTTCCTTTTCATAACATGCATACTCCATTAGTTAAGACCTCATCATAGTCTCATAACTTTTCCCCATCCTTTACATGGATGCGAGATTATTACAGCTTAGGGCATGCAAAATTGTAAGAGCACGCGCTGGGAATACTTGTACAGAAGTTGAGACCGCATCGGCGTGCATTTATTCGATCATCTGAAACAACGTCCAAGCTATAGGTCAGGTGTAGCATAGCTGAACACTCCACATTCCCATCTCATTGCACTAGATCAGCTGAACATTGTCGTCTTCTCTAGTTGGATACGCATTTGGGAGGCCCTTGTAAGTGAGTCTTGTGGCTGCATCTTCTTGGCGCAGTAACCTTCGGTGTAGCCCTGTGCCGCACGGTAGGCGAAGGCGCCAGTAGGCCCTGCATATCCAGTCCTTAAAACAAGTGTCGAAGTCACAGTATCCCGGTGGCGCTTCAGCATCTACTGCACCTGATGAAAAACATTTATTTTGGAGAAACCTGATTAGCATGTGCAGCCTTGTACAAATATTGTGGAATTTTTTAGTAGATCTGCTGCTTGAAACTTTCATACCACAGCGCACGAGGAGCAAGGCCAAGGTGAAGACAGGGACCACTTGTTTCTCGTTGAACGCCATGGTGTTGGAGTGGAGGAATGCCAGAATGTGCTATGTACACGTATGTATAAGACGAAGAGTTGATGTGTTTGATTACCATTGTAGAGATCTTCCTGATCGCCTTCATTAATTGCATTGGCAATATAGATTTTTATGTCCAAATATTTGATAGTATTGGTGTATGGTGTGACCCGGTGCATTTCATATGCATTATTCTCTACATATCCGAAGTTAATGACCACTTATTCTCATGATCCGTCCACAACATTCATGCATATATATATGAGGTTCCATGAGATTTTATTTGGGTGTCGAATGTGAGCTTTCTATCTATTGTGGAAGATAGATAAGCCATCCATCTTTAAAGCCCACTTTGACCTAATTAGTTTACACACATATTCAACACTTCTATTTGTCATGTGCAACATTTTCCTCAAACATGTTCAACATTTGATGTTTAAAATATTGAAACTATATAAATAAAATATTGAATTCGAAATATCAAATGTTGAAATGCGAAAATGGGAATGTTGACCCATCTTCGAGCATGTCAGAGCGGTGCAGTGCAGGCGGCATGGCCCCGGCGTAGGCGTGGTGTCACACCTGGTTTTATAAAGGAAACCAGATGCATCTCATATGTGTGCCAGGATCAAGTTTCACACATACAATAGACTCCATGAATAAACAGAACACAAAGTTACAGCGGAAATAATAAAATAAATACAATACAAACGTTTTCTAGCAGCGGAATCTTGAACTCTTCACCACATGCAGTTGTCTGGGGGTTGCGTACGCCTAGCACACCATCTTCAACAACTTCACACACCTTCTGAATACTGAGCAACAATAAGTAAGGATGAGTACACTTATGGTTGGTACTCAGCAAGGCCACCGAAATAACCGGAACAATTTAATCATCAACTTCAAGTATATTAATCATGTGAGGGTCCATGCCGTTCATGACCGCGAACACGGCTGTTATAACAGTTTTACACTCTGCAGAGGTTGTACACTTTCACCATAATTCGCGTAAAAGCTCCGAAGAACTTTAAACCCAACCATACTGCACCACAAAGGCGCATACCACACTTCCAAGGTGTGATTGCATAGGGACGCTACGAGGCCTTTACAAAGATCCCCTAGTTAGAAACGACCCGCTAAGGTTTCCGGATCGGAAGCAGGCATAACCCTCCCTAACGGGCATAGTGTCTTAGCTAAGCCCACTTCCCGAGAGGACCGGACTATACACCGTCAACCGCCACCCCCATGCCCTTTCGGTAAGATCATTCCTAACCAAGGTTTCTAATTAATTAGCCAAGACCAGAGCCATATAGTATTATGGTTGTACGGGTAATCCTAGGTGGTTCTCCATGTTCCGATTAACATATATGATCTTATAAAGCACAGGTAGAAGGATGGTTATGGACACTTGCCTTTTCGCAAAAGAATACCACTGATCAGTCTTCAGGTCTTGTTCTTGACAGCTTCGGAACGATGCTCCTCTAATCGTAGCAAATATCGAGCACAAGCGCAAACATGCAAGCAAAGAAATAGGTACAACTAAGAACAATACACCAATCAAAAGAAAAGCTTTGAAAGAATGTATGAAACGATGGGGCTCGTTACTACGATTGCGAGAGCGCAAGAAACGATGAAAACAGAACAACGGTGGAAAGGATACAACTATCAAAGGGTTTATATTACGAAAGTAGAGACTACGTGCTTCATTTATTTTAATTAAGAAAATGCATGTAATGAATAAGAGAAATATTTAATATTATACTTTTATATGAAAAGACGAGTTAAAGCCTAATTAATTTTATTTGCAAATATTTATATAATGATTATACCAATTAAACATTTTAATTTGCAATAAAACATGAGAGAACATTTAGACGAATAACTTAATGTATCGTGTTGGACTAAACAAGTTAATATTGAAAGCACATTCAAGTTGGAAAATTATTCATATTAATTTAAATTATACGAAATCGATGCTTTAACCTTAATTAGATTTTAATTAGAAATAGAGAGTTCAGTAATTGTTAATCATATTAACATCATTTGTTTATGAAATAACGTGGTATAAACCTTAATTAACTTTTAATTAAAAAAAGTTAGATATAGATACTAATCAAGTTAACATCCATTCATAAAAGCCGATGTAAAAACCTAGTCAAGTTTTATTTAGAAAACAAGATTCAACATTGAACATTAAGCAAATTAACTATTAGTTTATGAAAACCAATAGATAACCTTACTAGCTTTTATTTGGAAAAGCATATGAAGTAAACATTAACCAAATTAACATCTTTGTTTGTGAGAAGACAAGATATAACTCTAACCATATTTTAATAATAAAAGGCTGGTTTAATAGCAATTAATCAAATTAACTTTGATTATAAAATATGAAGGTAGAACTATGATTTGCTTTTAATTCAAAAAGCTAGTTAAATTATAATTAGGCAAATTAATTTATTTCAAAATATGCAACATGGCAAACAGCACTGGTGAACTAAACTTTATGCTTTTAGAAGAACGAGGTTAAACGGAGTTAAAACGTGAAAACTATGAGCTTCTAAATGCTGTAGGGATCTAACCGTGAAGGACTATAGATTCCAGGGGTTAATGGAGAAGTTTTGCAAGACACAGAGAATAGTGTTCACAATTAGGTTAAAGACTAGGGTTAGATCTGCAAAAGGTAAAGACTCGGGTTAAAACTGAAAGGATCTATTGTCTATAGGGGGTTTTCTGTAACATTCACAAGACACAAAGAAAGGGCTAAAGAATACAAAGAACACTAGGGTCTAATCGCAAAAACTCAAGAGCTTGCAGCCATTGCAGCCATGGCCGACGGCGGCTCTGCTCGATCTGCTCGGCGGCGATTCAGGGGAAGGGGATCTCAGTGAAGTTGGGGAAAAGAGAGAGGAGAGGATGGGGATCACATGAAGATGCTCACCGGCAACGGGGAGACGGCCAATCGGCCGGAATTCGAGGTCCGGCGGAGGTGGTGGCCGGCATCTAGGGGGTCGATGTGGTGGCGGCTCTCAGTTGGCGATACGACGATGAGGACATGTTGAACGGGTACGCCTTGGTGTCTCAAAGCTCGTGTACTCGTCGGTTTCCTCCGGCGACGAGTATGTCCGGCGAATTAGTGCAAGGCGGCGGCTCCGGCTCTGCTCTGTTAATGGCGGACGACGGCTAGATATTTTAGCTCGCCGTTGACTAGGTAAGTTAGAGGCTTGGGAAAACAGAATAATAGAGAAAGGAGGATAAGGGCGTCGCTTAGGTGTGCTTACTGACGTCGTCGACGAGCAACTCCGGGCGGAATCGAACAGAGGCGGCGGCGCTTCGGAGCTCCACGCGGCGGTGGCATTATAGCAGCCGATTGGCGACAAGGATAGGTGGAATCGATGCGTCTTCCCTCGTAGATGCTCCTAGGGTTGTCAATTCGATCCGCAGAGGCTCCACAACAACGATTCGACGGTAAAGGCAACTCCGGCAGCTTGGCTTCGGCGAGCTTGGCGGCGGTGCTCTGGGGAAAAGGTCAAGGCGAGGGCGAGGCAGCAGGGCGACGAAGGCTCAGGGTTTTATAGGTCCGGAAGAGGGAGGCTTGGCGTGCGCGCCACGAAGGAAAGGCGGCGACGCGTCATGAGCTCGGACTCTGTCGAGTCCTGCTCTATTGGAGCACGGCGTGAGGATGGAGATGACAGTGGGGCCCGCAAGTCAGTGAGAGGAAGGGAGAGAGAGAGGGAGGCCGGGTTGGGCTGGGAGAAGAAATGGGCCGGCGGGGTTTGCGAAAGGGAGTTGGGCTTGCGGATAGATTCGGCCCAAGAAAGAAAAGGAGAAAGGGAGTTTTATTTTGGGAAATCATTTCCTGTTCAAAAACAAATCTAGGAAATCCCAGATAATGCATTTAAACATTAGAAATTATTCTGAAACCTCCAAAAATCCTAGGAAAAATTTCACAGATAGAGTTAGAGACTTTTAACCAAAACAAAATATTTGATGCTCAAGAAAACAGATTTAAAGCCTTCCAATAAATGGATTTGACTTTAGGAAAAGTGAATAATTCCTAGAAAATCTTGGAAATTCTCATGAAAGATTTGATCGACATCTAAACGTATTTTAAAAATTTTAACACTCAAAAACACATAATGCACTTTAGCATGAATGAAGCACTTCAATTAAGACAACATAAAGCATATTTATTTTATTTAGAAAAATGTTTATTTTCTTATAGTAAATTTCCCTGTAAATTAAACAAAGGTTGGAAAATTTTAATAACTTGTGAAAATTGTGTATTTAATTTCTCTTTCTAATTCACATCCCGAAATCCAAATTTCGGGGTGTGACACGTGGGGCCACGCGTCCGGCAACATAGCGTGCAGGAGGAGGATGGTGGGTTAGGGTTTGATGTCAATTCAATGGCTTGCGATTGTTTGCATATATCTCAAATATTGAAAGGTGTAGAAACAAAGATATACCAGAAGATGCATAGTAAATCTAGTAAAATGTGGACATCACATTGACATTGGGATTGCGTGTATATATTATGGCTTGGTTGGTTTAGTGTAAGTGGTTTTTTTCCCCAACTCTTAAAATTGTTAAAGGGTCGGGCTTTGATGTGGTGGAAGATGGAGACACATGGAAACATAAGGGTAATGACCCATTAGTCCTTATCAGACCTAAAAGGAATATACATGATTGGACATAGGGCTGGATGAAATGCTCGATGCTCGTTAACTCACTCGGCTCGCAGCTGGCTTGTCTCAGCTCGTTACAGTAACGAGCCGAGCAGGAGTTTTGGCTCGTTAAAAATAAGGGTTAATTGGATACACGCCATTGCAACTTTTACGTTTTTGGGCCACACCATTACTTCTCGCCTAATAGGAGGGAGGCCACTACAATTTTGCGGATATTGGAGATATGCCATTATGTACGTATTTGATGCCTCCGGGTCCATCTGCGGGCGTACAAACACTGTTCCAATTTTCATATGGACTGAAATGCCCCTAGTGCTTCTCCACTCTCCAATCACTTAAGGTGGGACCCACACGTCATCTCCTTCCTCCATCCCTTTCTTCCCCGCTTCTCCAACTTGTCTTGGCCATGGAGGCTGCGGCTTGGGGCTATGGATGGTAGCGGTCAGCAGGCGGCTGGCGAGTGGCCGGCGCTGGAGGAGACCATCCCCGGCACAATTGATCGACGCCGAGCCAGGTCAAGCCACGCCCACCTCCATCCAATGACGCGTAGATGCCGCAGGGGACGGGCTCGAGCTGGTCTGATGCCATGAGGGCCTCCCTCGCTGCCTCCTCCTTCACCGCCGCCACGGGGGCCTCCCTTACCACCCCACCTCCTCCTCCTGCCGTGCTGCCACGACGGGGTCTCACCTGTTCGGCGTCTCGCCCATTCAACCCCCTACGGCGGCCAATGGCCCCAACGCCGCCTTGTAGATCTCAACAACGCCGTGACGACCGGGGGAAGTGCAGCGGCGACGGCGCGACAGGCCTTCCATGGGGGTGAAGCGGCGACGCAACGAGAGCAGGACATGGACGAGTTGGAGAAGAAGTGGGGTGAAGGGATGGAGGAAGGGGATGACATGTGGGTCCCACCTATAAGTGATTGGAGAGTGCAGAAGCACTAGGGGCATTTCAGTCCATATGGAAATAGGAACAATGTTTGTACGCTTGCAGGTGGACCTGATGGCATCAAATACGTACATAATGGCATATCTCCAATACCCGCAAAATTGTAATAGCCTCCCTCCTATTAGGCGAGAAGTAATGGTGTGGCCCAAAAACGTGAAAGTTGCAATGGCGTGTATCCAATTATCCCTAAAAATAACGAGCGAGATGAGCCAGCTCATGAGCTTAACGAGGAGCACACATTAGACCCAACTCCTAGGAAGCCTAGGAAACCTAATACTCCAGCAGTCAAGCCCAATAAACCAGCCCACATACCCACCGAACACTAACCCCTGCTACGCCGAGCGTGATTCGCCTCCCTCCACACACCGTGCCGTTCACATCGGTCATCCCAGAGACCCCCACCGCGACTCCGCGACACAACTCCCTCCACGAGTGGTGCGCCTCTCCATCGTGCCTCCTTCCACCATGCCTCTCTCTGCCTCCCTCCGCCGTTTCTTGATCACGGACAGGTGGACAACGCTAGCTCTATGCGCCATGGATGGTAAGGGGCGCGAGAGGCCCTCAGGCCCCCACGGAGCAATGAATCAAGAGCAGGCGCAAAGTAGTTGTGAAGAGGATCATGTTGCCCCGTTGACGACACCGAGCAGCGGCCAAGCATCACAGGGTTCTTTCCCATGTGTAGCATCCATGTCAGTGCACAAGGTATGCATCCAAATGGTTCTTTAGACTAGATTTTACTTGATCCATACACTTAATTAGTATCCACGAGGATATTGTTTTGTGCACTAGCTCGTGAGCTGGACCGAGCGGAGGCAAGCAGCAGAACCGAGCTCGGCTCAGCCCGGCTCGCTCGTTATCGACCCCTACTTGGACATACGTACTAGTGTCACAGAAAAAACTTGTGACTCTATCCTCTCTTGTTAGTCTTGGAAATAATTATTATGCGCCTAAGGCTATGTGATGTAGGGCATTATGCCTTTTTCTATATCTACATGCATAGCTACATACCTTTTTTCTAATTAATTATGTCTACATGTTTCTGTGTATCTATCTACAAGTAATTCTAGCACTACATATTCTTTGTATTATGCCCATCCCCTACATAGGGTAGTCTTGTTGGTTGACGAGGATTTTGTGAGGGTGCGGGGTACATCTTGCCACAGTTTGAATTTCTTGTGGTACCTCAGCATGGCGCGGTGTGCTGGAGTTGCCGGCGTCGTCGTCGAAGACGATGGAAGCATGCATCTTCCAGGGTATGCGCGTGTTAATGTATCTATTGTATTATTAGGGTGTTTAACGGTGGAAACCACCAGAGGAAGGCTGTGTGAAGGTGAATTCAGATGGTTCCTTTGATGGCTGCTTGGAGAGTGGTGCAGGAGCATCGGTTCTACGTGATCATCGGGGCCTGATCGTTGCAGCACAAGCTTGGCGGTATGGAGCTATTCAGGAAGCCTTGGTCGCCGAGGCAGCAGCTGCTCGCGATGGCATGGAGCTGGCATCCCAAATGGGGTTCACAAATGTTATATTGGAATCAGATAATTCCGTGCTGGTGAATGCGTTGAACTCGACATCTTTGAACAGATCCATAATTTCGGGCTTTTGGCATGAGATTAGGGAGATTAGCAGGGCCTTTTCTTCTTTTAGAGTTTGTTTTGTTCGCAGAGAGACAAACACAGTAGCAGATAGATGTGTCAAGGAGGTGTCGGTAGAGACCCCTGTTATGAACTGGCTAGGCTGTAATCCGCAGTGGCTTCAGGATGCAGCAGCCAAAGATTGTAATCATGTCTAGTGAGTAATGGAAGGCTCTTGTTCTCATAAAAAAAAAACGATGGAAGCACCTTGAGGGTACACCCACTATATCTTGGCAGCAGATCTCTATAACATTGCTTGTCAATGGATACACAATACGAAAATTACATTTCTAGGATAGTTGGCTATAAATCTCTTGTTTCGCTACATTTATGTATGTAGATCCAGTGAAAGACATTGAGCGCTTTTATTAAGTATACTCTCCTAATAAATATCTGCAACGCATCAGCTGAATGTTCCCGTCCCACGCCATCCCGGTGAGGAAGTCGGCTTCTTCGCCTCGTTCGATGACCCGCACATCTTGGAACACGTGCAACTGCCATAGCGGTCCTTGCAGTAGCCACCAATGTTGTTGTATTTTTCGATACACAAGTTCTTGCACAACTCATCGCTGCAGGCAAAGAAGGAATTTGCGGGGCAGACTTGCATTGATGCCGCCAGGCCTAGAATCACAAAGGTTTGTTTCGAGATTGAAAAACAGAAGGTTATTCGGAGACATATGGTACACAAATCAGGTTTGAATTAGTAAAAATCTCATCAAAACTTACGGCATGAAACAAGGAGCAAGGCTAAGGTCAAGCTCGCGGCTACTGCTCTCTTGTTGAGCGACATAGTGTTGTTATGGAGAAGAATTGTGTACCAAGGGTGGAAACATGCTAGGTAGTTATATAGGCTGCTCGTGCTGGCCTGCACTATTTAATTCCCTATCTAACTAGTAGATAGATATGCAAATCCAAATATTAGATACTTATTTTGTAATGCAATATGGTGCATTGCATACTTTTTCTATATCCACATTAATATCTACAGCTATCTTGTGCAATGGTTTATGGTCTGTGATAAGCAATATGCTATTTCCCATTTTGTGAGATAGAGGAACAATAATTTGTCATGTGTCCTGAGCAATTTTGAGCTTGTATATATTATATATGGATATATGCCTTATTTATTAATTATCTCTAGTGTGTCACGAACCATTAAGATAGGTGTCGATTACAATACTTTAGTTTCAGTAACCATTTGTATCCAGTATCAATTTCATTTAAAGTTTAGTTTAGTATTATTTCGTCTTGGCTTACGTGGAATGGAAATTAAAATCCAGCTATCAGGAAATAATACTTAGAGCAATCCAAAATCACGGAACTGGCAGCGACGGACGATCTTTCACTATAATGTTGCATGCAACATCGTGTGGAGAATTTTGAAACATGCTGAGGAAAAACGGGGTCCGAAGCAGATGTTTGGAACATACGAGGGAGTGGGAACATTAGGTTTTCCCGGTTTGAAACATTTTAATGACCTGGACAACGTGTATGGAACAAAATCGCTGAAGCTGTTGAAACATGTTGGTTGAAAGGAATGCAACATTTCAGTATTAAAAAATGCAACAATGATCACATACGTCTGATGCAAGTGGTTGCACAGATTGGAACAAAATACACATGCATGGGTGAAACAATAACAGACAGAAATAAATTGGAGAAGGAACATTCCATCGTTGGCTTGCAACAATCCATCGTAGGCAGAACATAAAGCATGTAAAAATTGCAACATTTGGCGGTGCCATTTGATTACGATGTTGCACCATTTCAAAACAAATGGACGTGCAAGATCGAAACAACTAACGGTTGAAACAACCTAGTGATAGAACATTCGATCAAGAGAGCGGCAAAATTTCAGAGTGAGGACTGCAACATTAGATGCTGCCGCAAATCTCAAATGTTGCCCGAATTGAATAACAAATGCAGGAACGGTTGAAAGCACATGCACGGTTACAAAGTTGCAACACGGCATGCACATAGAGGAGATTCAACCTGCAACCAACGGAAAATTGGTGATCAACGATGTTGCAACATTTTGAACGTCAGCGGGTGCTAGAGGAAGGGCGGCTAGGCGTTGGAGTCCACGGCCTGCTGCTTCTTCTTGGCTCCCGACGGAGCCATCGTCGCCGGGGAGTGGTGGAAGTGGGGGTAGGTGGGGAGTTAGGGTGCCAGGGAGTGGGGGAGAGAGATTGGTGTGGGACTGGCGTCCGGGTGTGGGAGAGGCATCGGATGAGAAAGGAGGGATGGACGGTGGATGATGCGCCTGACGGAAATGGAATCAGCCGGACGTTAGTATCCTAGCATTACCGATCCAAAATTTACAATGGTCGAATGGAATTCCATATCTAGCATAATCAAAGAGTCGAATTCCATATCTAGAAGAATCAATACCACTGTCTATAATACAAAAAATTAATAACCAGAATTATCAATTCTACTACGTAATGTCCAAATTTCACCATTGGAGCAATTAAAATATATCATTAAGGGAAAATTCTACTATGTAATGCAAAAATTCCACCATTTGAGCACTTCAAATATATCAGTAATGGAAAATTGCACTAAAAAATGACTCATTTATTTTTTGGGCCTCAATTTTTTTCTTTCTTATTTGACACTGATTTCAACTTTCATCTCTAAAGTGACATTGCCATCAGTTCTATTACCACATGTCCTTGAAAAATTGTCAGTATTTTCATGAGTGGACAAAATTACCCGTTTCGCATATGGACCTCTCAGCATCTCTCTCTGTTCCCTTTGCATTCTCACTAAGCTCGGGAAAGCTATCTCTCTGTTCTCACTGCTAGAAAATCCCACATTAGTCCCGGAAAAAAATAGAACCAGGATTAGTCCCGATTCTTAAAATGGAGGTGTTTCAAGGTCTTTTTACTCCTGGTCGATGACACCAACCAGGACTAATGTCCACCTCTTAGTCTTGGTCGGTATTGCCAACCCGAACTAAAGAAACCTTTAATCTCAGTTAGTGTTGCAAACGTGGACCAAAGGGTCATCCGCAAGTCAGTTTTAAAAGATAGCACCCCAACTAGAATTGCATGTATTGAGTAGGTGGGGTGGAAACTGGCAAGGTTTCTATTTCTGAAGCCAGAGATCTTAAGTTTGAGTCCAAAGCGTGAGGCATTTTTTTTTATTTTTGCACAGGTCTTTAGCCCCGATTTGAGGAACCAATCTTTAGTTCTTGGTTCATAGTTATGATTCCAAAAATCGAGACTAAAGCGTCCAAAAACCAGGACTAAAGGGGGTTTAGGAACTGGGACTAATAGTCCCCAATCTTTAGTTCTGGATAAAGGGTCCAAAAGTCGGGAGTAAAGGGGGTTTGAATCGGGACTAATATCCCGTTCTCTACTAGTGTCTTCCTTTTCTTGCAGCTTGAGTCTTGTTTGACATGGCACCCCAACGCGCCCGATGCCTGACCGAGCAATCGCGAGCTCAGCAAAGCTAGAGTACATAAGTATTTATTAGTCTTATTAGACATAGGTATATTCAATGTTGGTTCAGCTATATTTAAGCAGTCGTATTGTCATGAGTTCTCTAGGCTAAAATACAAACAGTTGCATCATCATACCATCCAACTATATTTTACTAAAAATTTTGAAGAAATAAATAATTTTGTTCATTTTTCTGGTGCTTAACCAATCACGTGAGTATATGCCAAAAATATATCAACACTCGATGAAGGGGAATCGTTTCCATTTTACTTATAATACCGAGTATGGCTTTTGCATTATTTAAGAGCAAAGTCCTGAAATGATAATTTTTAACTTATATGATAAAGTTAGTGAGAAGAAGATTAATTTTATTTTATTGACTGGCCACCGCCTGTGTATAGTTATAGGGGTTAATTCGACATCCTTAGGTTGGAGATCTGAACGTTCAATTAAAAAATAATCATATACCCTTATTCCATACCTTTTTTGTATTATCTTGCTATTTGAAAATGCAGTAGAGTGCTATGGTGGGGACATGAGTATTTACATGTTTCTTGCCGTAAAATTGGGAAAGAAAACTTGGTTTCCTTATATTATAAAAACTTATTGATCCTTGGGCTTAGGCCTTGTTTGGATTCACCTTGTTAAAGTTTAACAAGGTGTTAAAATTTAGCAGCTTGAAAAATAAGTTGTTAAAGTTTAGCACCCATCTTTTTGGATCCATGTTAAACTCCCCACTTTAGCAATATGTGTACAAAAGTGTTCCTTCTACCTCATTAACAATTTTTTTTCTCAAACCAAGTACCTTTTAGCAATAGAGGGTACAAAGGTCTTTTTATCAAACCAGCTAACCTTTAACAACTTTTTCAAAGTTTTACCCCCTCAAAATCAGGTAAGGATTTTGGAGGCGTTAAATTTTAGCACCTCCTTTTCAACAGGAGTGTTTAGATGCTTTTTCTGTTAAAAGTAGCTAAAAAAATGGGTGTTAAACGTTAACAAGATGGATCCAAATACCCCTTAATAGTTGCACAGGCCTTTACTCCAGGGTTCGAAAACTATCTTTAGTTCTGGTTTCATAGTCCCCCAGCCTGTTCCAAAACCGCACTAGCCCATTCACTTTTAGTGTCTCCCTTTTCTTTTCATGCAGCTTGACTATAGCTTGTCCTGACCGAGCGGCCGTGAGCTTAACAAAGCTCGAGTACACGGATGTAGAGGTGATGCTCGAAGGCGGTGTCCAGGGATATATTGCAAGGCAAAGCTTAGCCGTCATCGCTGTCATACACCAACACAGGCAGTGCGCAGCGGCATGATGAGAGAATGTTGTTAGATCAACTGGTCTAACACTTGGAACATTAACTGAACATGAGCATCTAGTCTAACCTAGATTACGCCTAGCATTAAACTGATGCGGAATAAAGTAATACTTAGACTTTACCAGTCATGATGATCTTTCCCTAATGCCTGCTATTGCGTAGATGAAGGAGGACCTTTGCCAACGTAGAGGAAGTAGATGAAGTAGAGGATGTAGAACGCTGGTTGTCGATGTAGAAGAGGGGCACCGAGAGCATCCACGCCTTCCAGCACCCTTAGGGGTTGGTTATGTCAGGATAGAAAACACCCTGACAGTTTAACTCGTGATTAGATCGATGACTAGAGAAATCTAGAGGTCTCCCTTTGGTTATATAGTGTTATAGGCGTAGGACCAGGCTCTTAAGTGGGCTGAGTTTTGCCTCCCGATCAAGGCAAGTAAACAAGGGTATTAGTTGGGCTTGTAGTGGGCCTTTCAGGTCCTTTCTTGATCGAGGCCAAAATATTCCAACAAATGTCTCCACCACCGAGAGCCTGGGAGTCCAAACCATCGGTGGGAAATTCTAGCAGCTAGAACGTGTCCCTCACAAAATTGTCTTGCTTTTCTTAGTTCTCCAACCCAACTATGGCCCAAGACCGCCGGAGCGTCGGCAATTTTACCGCCCAAAGCTCCTATGTGGCATGGACAATGAAGCTGAGATTTTACAGAAAGACCCCTATAGAATATTGTAATATTTAGGCATCGTTCTCGATGTCTTTCTAGAAAAGCCCTGTCAATTATGTGTGAGGGGCAAAGTGACTTTTCTGGTAGTACCTAAGACCACTAGTACTAGCAACTGACCGCAGTGTTACTTTTCTTGGGATAAAAGTTGAAACAAATGTAGGGAAAGAAAAATATTAGAGGGCCATGAAAGGCACGGGTCATTTTGGATGTGTCAAATAAAGAATTTTCTCGTTGAAGTTCTCAAATATCAGAAAAAATAAATCTCTACCAAATTAACTTAAAGCTCCCATATACTTCATATGTCATCATATTTAATTTCTTGGTAGTTTGTAAGGCTGGGCCAAGCCATGCCCGCAGGAACGGATTTTATTTTTGTTTCCACAGCACCAGGTCCATCACCCCTTCTCGACAACCAAAAGGAAAAAAGTGTTTTTACAACCTTCAACTATTTTGAGGTAGTTCGGTTTTCAACCCTGATGTACAAAACCAAAGAAGGTCGACATGCAAACGGTTTTAATAGTTGGAGGTTGGAAGATTTCTGGTTTTGTACATCAGGTTGAAAAACGAACGACCGAAATAGTTGAAGGTTATAAGGAGGACTTTTTCCCAACCAAAACATCTAACGCCTACAGCCCGCGGGCCTGATTGAGCCATATGCGCCCAACCAATCACGACCTTTATGAATTTGATTGAACTGCACAAGATCTCATATTGCAGCATCTGCTCCTTACTCTTTGTTCGGATGATAATGTTGACGCGCCAAGTGGCCAAGTATCTCGAATTTGCTTGTAAATTGAGATATATCATAGGCTAATCCAATGCACAGCTCTGGCAATGATTGTCACACTGAAATTTAGATTTCAGAATATGATTAGTAGGAACAATTAATTCAATGGTTTTCATGAATTTTAAAATTTTACCAAAGTTTGTTTAATTTCTAGGGTATTTAATATGGGAAAATATTCAACTTCTGAAATCAATTAGATATGATTATGTTGTGTTAATTGAAGTGTTGCATTCATGCTTGTTGCATCTGTTGTTTCATCAGTGTAAATATTTTCAAAATTCGTTTGGATCTCAATAAATCCTTCCTGAGAAATTCCATAGTTTTTTGGGATTTATTCTCATTAATCCAAAGTTTTATCCATTCAATGGAAGGTTCGTAATTATCTTTTTCTCGAGCTCCAATTATTTTATTGGGATTCATCATGGCCAACTTTATGCTTTTATCTCCCTTCTTCTAAGCCTGTTGTTTTTCTTAATGCTCCTGAGCGCCTCAAAGCCTTTGCGCTAAGAATCAGCTAGGCTGCATGAGTCCATGCAGTGGCTCTCCTAGTCTTCCTCCGAGTCAAAGGTGCATGAGTGGTAATGGTCGAGTCTTCAGATCTCGTGGGATGGCTGCGGCCAGAACGGATCGCAGCATTAGCTTTATATTCAGCTTAATACATGAAAAAGAAAACGATGGGTCCGTTATTAATTAGGCACCAAATGTTCATTGTTCATCGTGTTCTCGAGTTGAGGGTTAGAACACGTCTTCCTATTTCATCCTTTCCGGCGACCGGCGTCGGGAGTCGTTGAAGCTTGCAGGGCCGATGTTGATGCCTTCCATTGTCGCCGCAGGTCCATCATCGCCTTTTCCATAGCTCCGCCGTCGCCTTCATTAATGATTAACAGAGGCGGTTGCACGGCCGCCGCGATTAACAGAGGTGGACACTTCCCTTATCTGTCTCTGAGCTCGAAAATGGAGTGTCCTCTAAAACCTTTTTTTAGTAGTGTTCAGTGACACTGCAGATCTTGCATCGTTCATGATGAGGACATGACACCATCCGATACGAACATTGGCCATAAGGTGAATTTGTTTCCCTATTTACGTCATGATTTATTATACAATTCACTTGGTTCCACATGTCCATGTCATTATTAGATTGAAGGTAAAATGCATCATTACAATGTCATTGCAGGCTTGTTATTCACACATGTGATCTAGTCCCTAGTTGGAGCAGGTCCCAAACATGTGGAGAAGACTTCAAAGATGCCCAAGGACGTCCTTCCCCATGGCAACCACCTTAGGAGACCAGTAAGGGTCGGTCAAGCTACGTGGAGGCCCAATACAACTCGAGTTCTAGTCCACCTCAGAGTCCAAGAGCTGCCTTCGGTAAAACGGACGCCCAGGCCACGTACGGAGTCGGATTTCGACGATCCACATATGGCTGGAAAGAAGATTTCATAGAGACTCTATTTTACAGCAGCCGCCGCCACCATTAGGTTCGGGTTTTGCTTTAGAACTATATGTCTTTGAACAATCGTTGTTTTTCGGTTTGTAGAACCCCAACTTGTGTGCTTAATCATTCATCCGTAGATTATCACCATTATTGAGAGCTGCGTACTTTTAAGTTCTTTCTTGCGTTCTTCGTTTCGCTTGCAGGGATGTCTTCTTAGTGAGGTCAACCGGATCGTGACATGGTTGATAATCAGAGGAGTCGTGATGCTAATATTGCAGGGTTCGAGTTACTGAGTTGAAGCCAGATCGGTGTGTTTCACTCCACTCAAAACGAGAGTTATGTTTACCTGACGGAAGATCGGCCCTTTAGATCTCATTAGTTCACCAATGTACAACCATGTCGTCATCCACCAGTGAGATCCACGTACGTAGAGTTGCATTTTGCTAGCATGCATATCGGTGTTCTTTTCCTTCATCTGTTCATCAATCTCAGCGGCAGCTGCTCAGCGTCTCCATGGCCATGCTGCTGCCCGCGTGGTCTCTCTGATGCTGACATATGTGCATCTCGTCAATGCTGCCAAAGGAAGGCGTCAACTCGAGTCCCCGTTCCAGCGCGATGGTGAGCCGCCTGACCGACGTGCATCTACAGGGTCGATTTGTCTTCTTCAATCCCTGTCGGCGAGTTATGCTGACTAGGTTCTCGAGGGGATGTCTCGAGAGAAGGGTTTAGGGAGAAGTCGTCGAGAATCTAGAATCGAAGGTGACAAGAGGCGATTTAGACAGGTTCAGGGCGCAATATGCGTAATACCCTACGTCCTGTATGGTGTATCTTGTATAGATGAGATGCTTTGAAGGGGGTCCCTGTCTCCCCTTATATATGCCGGAGGACAGGGTTACATGGAAGCCGTATAGAATCAGGAGACTTTTACAAGTTTATCTCTAATTTCCTAATACAGCTTATCCTAACTGACTAGGACTAATCCTTTTCTTGTGCGTCAAGTCTTGTACTTGGGCCGGCCCATAGGATGGCCCGCCAGGGTTGTTTAGTCCATTAGGACTCTACACCTACAAGCCCCCGAGCACCTTATCTCCTGAAGAACAGCACTGTTGAAAATACAGAGTTCTTTGAGACCCGCTAGGGTTGTTTGAAGCCCACAGGATTCTTTGCTTTTGGAAGTTGCAACCATGCTGTTCAATAGGTAATGAAGTGCTCATAAATCTTTCTGAAGTTTGGATTGGTGCGCACCGAATAGGTGCGCCCAATTGGGCAGCCCCCGAGCCTCGTTTATCTTTGAAGAAGAAATTCGAGGCTCTTTCGAAGTCCGAATCTGAAGAGAATCGATTTCCGAAGAAATCCGAGTTATTTTAGAACTCCTTTTGAATTTATCAATTGAAACCAAAAAATTTCAGAAATATATTTCCTGAAAATATTCCCGCAGCCCCCGAGCCTAAATTTGAACGAATTCAAATATAGGATCAAGAAAGGACCAAAATTGAAAAGTACCAAAGTAACGATTCGAAAAGTCAATATAAACCGTTCGCCTCCCTTGTATCCGCACGCTTTAGCGAAACAGATCTAGGGTTAGCGACAATTGCTCTGTTAGCAATTCAAAGACTGCACAAACACTTCCGCAACCTCCTCGAGCGCTAATCCCATCCACGCCAAACCTCAAGAAACCAATGGCCGGTGGTGAAGGATCTAGCCGAAGCAAGAGCGCAAGGAGGAAAGCAGAAGCGATGAAAGAAGTTGTGGCAACTGATGAAGCGACGCCCATTGGAAAAAGTCCATGCCTGGAAGATCCAATTAGTGACTGGCCAACCAGTACACTAAAAGAGAAATACATCAAGAATATGGAAACAGATGGATTCCTCGCAGCCAAGGAGATCAGTCGGTGGAGGAGTGCTCATGGTCATGAGTACCCCATAGAGGAAACCGAGGAACTCACGGTATGGAAATCCTTTTATGAAGTTGGTTTCGGTATGACGACCTGCGATTTCTTCCGCCGTGTGCTGCAGTTTTATAGAATTGAACTGTGTCACTTGAGCCCCAACTCCATTCTGAATCTGTCCATATGCATCCACTTGTGTGAGGCGTTCCTAGGAATAGACCCACACTTTGCCCTGTTCCGCCACTTATTCAGAGTGAAGACATCAAGTGGACCATCGCAAGTGGTTGGTAAAGTGGCGATCCAGTTCCGCCAAGGCATGAAGCCAGTATATCTGGATTATTCCACCAAGGAGAGTCTGAAGGATTGGCAGAAGGAATGGTTTTATGCATGGAACCATCAACCACAACTGCCCAGCCGCTCAGAGAATCCTCCAGTGATGAAGCCATTCTGGAGTGAAACCGTCTGAATAAATCAAGCAATGCAGATTCCAGAGCTACTCAATATGATGAGAGACTTGAAATCGCAAGGGTTAACTGGAGCCGTCGTATATAGGTCATTTCTGATGAGGAAAATCCAGCCTTGCAAACAACGCTGTAATCCAGGATACTCATATTCTGGAGAAGCTGATCCCTCACGGAATGCTACCGGCACCTTGTCTGAAAAGAGGATCATACAGTTGTTGAAGAAATATCTGATCATCAATGATGAAGATTTTCCAGAAATTATGGAAATTTTCGCAGTCACTATGACGCCCGAGGTATGAACCATTTCGGAAAGTCAATACATTGTGTATTTCACTATGATGTGTTATTAACTAAATCACTGTCCATAACAGTATGAAGCCCGACGTTCACTGTATGTGAGCCTGCCTCCTCTGGATCCAACAAATGCAGAAGAAGCAGACCTATTAGCCCGCTGTGTAGATCCAGAGGTTAGGGACCAGGTTCGTAAACACAAGCCACACTCTGATTAGGCAAATTCAACTGACGAACCTGACGAGCAACATGCCAATGATGAAAATCAGGATGCTGAAGAACCCCATGCCAAAGCAGGGGCAACCTCCAAGAGAGGAGAAGGTTCAAAAAGAGCCGCGGCATTAGAGCTGAATGCGCTGGTGCCCAAGAGAGCACAGACCCTACCCAAGCCTCGGGTGAGGATCATCCCTGAAGAAAAGGAGAAGATATCCCCACAACCAAAAATGCCATCATCTGTGGGGATAGCTATTGGAGAAATCGGGACCAGCCGGCCGCAGCAAGGCAGCACTGCCCGTAGGCCATTATCAGAAGAAGAGATCATTAATAATATCTTCAACCCTGCCTTGGCTCCATATGCTGGTACAGGACCAAGTGAAGTAGAAAACAACCCTGCCGGTCCAATGGCAGTGGAGCTGGAGCCAGAGGAGGAGTTCACACTGGGAGAGCCAGAAATTCCAATGCGTCCAACCGTTATGTGAGTATTCTGGAAACCTTTGCTTGATTAAAACATCTTGTAAAAAATCACCATCCTTATGGTAGTGTCTCATGTGCAGACTTGAAAAAGAGCCATCAGCAGTGGGTGCGCCAGAGATGACAGTAGAAGAAGAAACCCGGGTAGACTTGCAAACAACTCTGCCCGAAGCCCCAGTTGATGCGCCATCAACTATTCGGTCAGAACCCATGGAGCAAGCAACTGCAGAAGTTCTGGCAGACATAGAGCAGCTCGTCACTCAGACTGTAATGGACGAATCAACAGCAGAGCGCCATGTCGAAGCGAGCAGTGAGCCCCCAAGCAACTTGGAGATTCCAAAATCTGCTCAACATAAAGTTGTTGATGAAGCCGAATGCTCGAAGGGTAAAGGTCTTGAAGAGATAACTCAAGAGCAGGAGATTGAAGAGATCCCCCGAGTACCCGCGGCTACAGAAACTGAAGAAAGGACCGGTAATTTTTGCATCGGAAGTTACGATCCAATGTTAAATCCCAATCCGCAAGGATTTGAATACGTCCTGGATGCGGAAGAGGATGAGGGGTATATCGACAGGGGACTCTACCATGCCGAGAGGGCAGTGGCATACTTCAAGGTATGAAGAAGAACCCTGAGCTTGTCGTGATTTTAAACATTTTGTCTCATAATTGTACTTTGCAGGTCGTTGGTGAAGCGTCAAGGCAGAAGACCGAATATGTTTGTAATATCGCCTTGATGCACGCCAAGGCCGACCGCCTCCAAAAGGAACTAGACCGGGAACGCGAAGATCACCGAGCCCAGGAGGCAGAGGACGCCAACATGATCCGCATGCTGCATCTGCGAACAAAGGACTTATCTGCGGAGAAAGACGACCTGAAGAAGAAGTTTGCCACAGCAAAATCAGAGCTCAAAGGTACCCTAATCTTGAGATAGTCTTTGCGATATGTATCCAATTCATGATTGGAATAACAACCCTGTGGTGATCTGTGGAACAGGGGTACAACAACAGTTGTCAACAACCCAGAGCAAAATGACAGATTGGTCGAACTTGGCCAATCGTCATGAAGAAGCGTTGAAGACTCTCCCTGCGGAGCATGATGTCATCACGGAACAACTCAGAGTTGCAGCCCAACAACACAAGGATGCTGATGTGCAGCTGATTCAAGTGATTGAGCAGTAAAAGAAGACTGCCAAGGATCTTCAAGACGCGCACGAAGAGAATAAGAAATTATCTGAAGAACTCGTCCAACTTCGGGAAAATCTTGTGGACAAAAAGACGCTGGATGAGAAGCTTGAACAAACGACCAAGAGGATGTCGGAGCTTGAAGAAGCGATGCAGCAAATGAAGAAGTCAGATGAAGACCTGGCCAAAGCCCTGAAGCGGATTGCGCTGCTGGAGAAGGCGGCGAATCCGGTGGTCAAGGTCTTGGTCCCTGAAGACCCTGCAGCTCCGCAATCCTTCCTGGATCGTCTAAAAACCATGCCTCGACAGTTGAAGGCTTATATCAAAAGATCATCCAAAGCCTGTCTTGTGCATGTCTTAGCTGTAGTGAAGTTCAGGTACCTTGAAGTAGACATAGGCAAACATGTAGAAGGTGCAGAGCCAAATTATACAGAAGCAGTCTTCAGGGGCCTGAAACACGAGGCCGAGCCAATTGCCGAGGCAATTGCGCAGAGCCTAAAATTATAATCTGAACAAGTAGTCATGTAATTATAAGTTTCATGCAATCGAATGTTGATATTTCCGTATATGAATAACAAACCAAGAGTTTCTAAGAATCCTTGGGTGTCTCGGTGTTGATCACCAAGACTTAGTCAAAACATACATGTGATGTGTAAATTTGAACTATCGAAAAACAACCCTGTTAAGGACCCAAGGGAACCCAGGGAGATTTCTATAGCATAGGCTATCTTTTAGAGTAAATGTACCCCGAAGGGATACTTTGGGAACAAACTGTATGTGATTCATTACACAAGAACCCAGTAAGACCCACGGAGCGGCAGCTTGAAGCTGAGTAGTATCGCAATGTAGTGAAAACGTAGGAACAAATCCGTTAACGGCCCCGAAGGAACCCGGACGGACCTCATGTAATTGCCCCGGATGCATAGCGTAAAAAACAAACTTTCCAAGTCTTCAAAAAGAACCCGGAGAAGTGTTGAACAATGTCATAAAGACAAAGTAAAGGTAAACAGAAACAACCCAGTAAAGGGAACTTTTCATTTATATCTTGTTGCTGAAACAACGGTACAAAAGAGATCTCGATGCCGAAGCAATCGATACAGGAAAGATCTTGTTGCCGAAGCAATGATACAATGAAGAGACTACGCATAGAATTTGCGTAAGTGTTCTATATTGCAGGGATTTGGTAAGTCAATACCATCCTCTGTCTGAAGTCTGTATGTGCCTGGCTTGAGAACTTTGGATACAATGAATGGACCATCCCAAGGCGAAGTGAGCTTTGTGTGAGCAGTTGTATTTTGGATCCGTCGTAAAACCAAATCCCCAATCTGGAACGACCTCGTCTTCACATTTTTGTCATGAAATCGGTGGATACCCTGAACGTACGCAGCATTGTGTAACAAAGCTGCCAGTCGTACTTCCTCAGCCGTATCAACCTCAATCATCCGTTGTTCATCCGCCATGGCTTCTTGGAATTCCTTGACACGAGGAGCACCATGCATGACATCGATAGGTAGGACGACCTTAGATCCATATACCAAGAAGAAGGGAGATTGCCCTGTAGCTTTGCTGGGTTGAGATCAGAGGCCCCAGACAACCGGGTAGAGTTCTTTCATCCATCGGCCTTCAGCTTTCTTCAAGGTTCGTTCCATCCGAGCTTTAAGTCCATCGAGTAACATGCCGTGGGCTCTTTCTACTTGACCATTGGCGCGAGGATGAGCAACAGAGGCATAGCACACCTTGATGCTACGATCTTCACAGTAATCCCAGAACTTGCTGCCTGTGAAGGTAGTACCTAAATCTGTAATGATTTGATGCGGTATCCCGAAGCGTAAAATCAACTCTTGAAGGAATTGGACTGCTTTCTCGGATGTTGGCTTGACAATCGGAAAGACTTCTATCCACTTTGAGAATTTGTCAATTGCAACAAAGCAATACTCAAAGCCCCTAGGTGCTCTGGGTAGTTTTCCAATCATATCAAGCCCCCAGCATGCGAAGGGCCATGAGGGAGGTATCAATTTGATCTTGTGCGCAGGCTGGTATGAATGATGAGCAAAATACTGACAACCCTTGCAGTGATGAACAATTTCTTCTGCATCGTGCAAAGCCGAAGGTCAATAGAACCCGGCGCGGAAGGCTTTGCCCACGATAGTACGGGAAGCTGCGTGATTGCCACGTTGACCCGCGTGGATTTCCTCTAGAATATTGATTCCATCTTGCTGTGAGACACATTTCATCAATGCGCCAGAGCGTGCACCACGTCGGTATAATGTATCCCCGATTATCATGTAGGACTTGCTGCGACGAACAATCTGTTGAGCTTCGGCTTTTTCCTTAGGAAGTTTATCGTGCAAGATATAATCAATACTTGGTGCACACCAGGTTGCGTCAATAAGCATAACCTCAGGGGCTGAGGTTGCAGTGGCGTAAAGTGTTGCTTCAGGAATAGACAGCTTAGAGAGCTCATTAACAAACACGCCACTTGGTACCTCTGCTCGGGAAGAACCCAGTTTGGATAGGACATCTGCAGCAACATTGTAATCTCTCTCGATATGATGAAATTCAATGCCGAGAAAGTGTTTCTCCAACTTGCGAACTTCTTCACGGTACGCACCCATGTTCTCATGGTTCCGATTCCAATCCTTGTTGACTTGCTTGATGACCAGCATTGAATCCCCATATACAAGTAGGCGCTTAATACTGAGGGTAATAGCCATCTTCAGCCCGTGAAGAAGAGCTTCGTATTCTGCAGCGTTGTTGGAGACGGCGAATTGAATATGCAGAACGTACTTGAGTTGATCTCCTCTTGGTGAAATCAACAGAACTCCAGCACCGCCACCTTCCAACTTGAGAGAACCGTCAAAATACATAATCCAGTGCTCAGGCTTTATGGTGGCGACGGGAAGGTTGTGCTCAGTCCATTCAGATATGAAATCAGTAAGGACTTGAGACTTCATGGCCGTGCGAGATCGGAACTCAATGCTGTAGGTTCCGAGCTCAACAGCCCACTTGGCGATACGACCTGTAACATCTTGGTTATGAAGAATTTCGCCAATAGGGCATCCAGTAACCACAATGATCTTGTAGGAGTCGAAGTAGTGCCACAATTTCCTGGATGTCATTAGGACGGCGTATAGAATTATTTGAACTTGAGGATACCTTGATTTGGAGTCTGAAAGGACTTCGCTCACAAAGTACACAGGCCTTTGAATCTTCTGGAGATGACCTTTCTCATCGCGTTCAACAACAATAGCAGCACTAACGACATTGGTGGTTGCTGAAATGTAGACCAAGAGATCTTCGCCCGGGAGTGGCGCAGTGAGCACAGGTGGTGTAGTCAGGAAAAATTTGAGCTTGTCAAAGGCGTCTTGGGCCTTCTGTGTCTACTGGAATCTATCCTGCATCTTGAGGAGCTTGAAGAACTCAGTCCCGCGTTCTTCGACTTTGGAGATGAAGCGGTTGAGTGCAACCATGCAGCCTGTAAGCTTCATGACATCCTTGACGGTGCGCGGCGGCTCCATATCCATGATTGTTGCTATCTTTTCGGGATTAGCCTCGATGCCGCGCTCGCTGACAATGAACTCGAGAAGCTTTCCTGACGGAACGCCGAAAACACACTTGGCGGGATTAAGCTTCCAACGCCATTTGCGTAAGTTGTCGAACGTCTCGGTGAGATCGGTGATTAGGTCCTAGGGCTTTCTTGTCTTGATAACCACATCATCAACGTATGCTTCGACATCTCGGTGGAGTTGGTCTTGAAGGCAACCCTGTATCGCCCGCTGATATGTGGCACCTGCATTTTTCAAACCAAAAGGCATGGTTGTATAACAATATGCATCATATGGCGTGATAAATGAAGTTTTGAATCCGATCCTCTTCTTTCAGAGGTATCTGATGATATCCTGAGTAACAATCGAGTTAACAGAGAAGGGTGCACCCCGCGATGCTATCAATGACTTGATCGATGGGAGGAAGGCCGAAGGGATCCTTTTTGCAATGTTTGTTGAGATCGGTATAATCAACACACATTCTCCATTCATCATAATTCTTTTTTCTTATAAGAACTGGATTGGCTAACCAATCCGGATAAAAGACTTCTTTAATGAAGCCAGCTGCTAATAACTTAGCTAGCCGACGCTCGGTGGCGAATCTTGATAGCTTCCCGATGCTCGGTGGCGAATCTTCGGAGTCGCTGCTTTTTAGGCTTCGCCCTCTCGTTGAGGTCCAGCTTATGCTCAATCAACTCTCTGGAAACTCCAGGCATGTCAGAAGGCTTTGTGGCGAAGATATCGACCTGGGCCTGCAGGAAGTTGACGAGCGCGCTTTCCTATGCTGGAGTAAGGGCGGAGCCAATCACCGCCGTCTTCGTTGGATCTCCTGTCTGGAGATGGACTGTCTTCGTAGCAACTTTATCTACAGGCTTGATGGCTCGCGTCTTCTTCTGCGTCGGGGCTTCCTTGTCTTCATCAACAATGGCACCTGCCAGGGGGTGGAGCTCTTGACGATCGATAGTGGATGCGGCCCTGACGGCGTACTCCACTTCTTCTTTATCGCAGACGTAGGAGCGTTTGATGTCACCGCGAAGGGAAAGAACACCATGAGGTCCTGACATCTTCAGCACCAGGTATGTGTAGTGAGGGATGGCCATGAATTTGGCCAGCGCTGGACGCCCAAGGATGGCGTGGTACGATGTTTCAAAGTCCGCAACTTCGAACTTGATGTACTCGGTGCGGTAGTTTGATGCGGTACCGTATGTGACGGGCAAGGTGATTTGCCCAAGAGGAATTGCAGCTTTCCCGAGTACAATGCCGTAGAAGGGGGAATCAGCTGGCTGCAGCTTGCTTGTGTCGAGCCCCATAAGCTTCAGAGTTTTGGCGAAGATGAGGTTAAGCCCGCTGCCTCCATCAATCAGGACTTTGGTGAGCTTGCTATTTGCCACCACGGTTTCTAGGACGAGAGGATATCGCCCGGGACAAGTGATGTCTGTCCATTGATCTTCTCTGGACCAAGTGATGGGGGTGTCTGACCACCGCAGAGGTGTGACCACCGCTGGTTCTGCTGCATGAGCCTCGCGTCGTGCGTTCTTGCGATTGCACAAGGTATCGCTGACTGCCATGCCTCCAAAGATGACATTGACAGTGTTGTTGACGTCTGGGAAACCGTCGTCTCCCTTGTTCTACTTGTCGTCTCCGTCGCCATCCGTCTTCTTTTTCTTGGTGGGCTTGCTGAAGGTTTCCAATAGGAGCCAGCAGTAGCCCATGGTGTGCTTGCTATCTGGATGGTATGGAGAGCGCTTTTTGAGGAGTTTGTTGAATTCCTCCTTTCTTTGTTGCGGACTGAGCGGCACGGACGGACTGGACGGTTGCGACCGTGTTGTTTGGTCGCTTTCGTGGATTGTTGCCATTGCGCTTGAAGGAGTCGCGCGGCTGGTCCTTGTTGTCGTCTTGATGTCCTCGCCTAGTGTTTAGGGGGCGTTTGCCGTAACGCTACCGTTCTTGATCGTCGGTGTCCATCCAGTTGGCCACCAATGCACGGAATTCCTCTAGGTCATGAGGACGATTGTGACCGAAGTCACGAAAAAGACTGCGGTCGGTCATCCCTTCTTGAAAGTAGTCGATGACTTCCGAGTCGGGGATGGGGACGCAAGATGCTTTTATGGCAAAAAATCGCCAATTGTAGTCGCGCAGGGACTCATCTGGCTTCTGCTCGCATGCTCGGAGTTCATATTTGCTGCCAGGGCGCTCGAAAGAACCCTGGTAGTTAGAGACGAAAGCATTCTTGAGCGCGTGCCAACTATCGATGGAGTCTAGGCGAAGGGATTCAAGCCAGGTAAGTGGGCCTTGCTCCATCACGACAGGGAAGTACAGCATCTTGGAGATATCATCGCCTCCTGCTGCCTCAATTGCCGAAGAATGTCTGCGTAGCCAGATGTTGGGGTCTTGCTTTCCGTCGAAGTTGGTGACGCCTGATGGCTTGAACTTTCGAGGAAAGGAGCTGACGCGGATGGCGCGTGTATAGCATGGCAGGGCATCAGAATTGGGGATGTCATGCCTCCCCGCAGAATCCGCGACATGTGATGTAGCCCTCCCCTCCCGGATCCGGATGATCTGATTACGGGCATCATTAGGGGCGACGTGAGATCGGGCCGGACGGGGTTCCTCGCGAGGCCTGTTCGTATCCTTTGTCTTCGCGGCGGAGCTACCGTAGTGGCTGCTCTGGCGCTTCGCTGAGGGTGTTCAGTGGTGGGAAGAACTCTTGCTTCTAGAAGCAGAGCGGCTTCCATCCAGGCGATCAACCATAACTGCCGCGGCTTCGAGGCGAGCTTTGGTGAGGTTGATATCAGGAGTAGCTTGAAATCCTTCGAAGACGCTAACCGCGAACATGATGTTGGCCGCAGGTGAGTTGAATATTCCTTCTTTGTCGAACTCTCCGTTGAGATTCTTCATCCAAACGTGGCGACGCCTGAGGGCACGGTTGTGGTTTTGCTCGATACTGAGTTCTCGGTCTCCGTCTGTTTCTCCGTCGACTGTTGGGGCGTCGTCGGAGACAACTTCATCATCACTGTTGTCGTTAAGGATGACACAGGACTGACGACCGGGGTTGTTAGGCCTGGTTTATTTGTTATCCGAGATAACAGAAAGTTCCCTGCCTTCCTGGAAGGGAAGCAGAGGGAGAGTACCCTGAGCTGTGGAGGGAGCGTTTGCTTCTCGGAGAGCGAGGACAGGATCCATGTCAGGCCAATGGACGATAACCCCCGAGGGTTGTGGTCATGACAATATATGAGTTGGCCTGGCGAAGTTGGTGAAGCTTCTTCATCAGATGGGTCTGGTAGGTCGCGGCCGAATTTGTCAACCCGAAGGGGGACTGAGGCGCGCGCGATCTACGTGGTGGAGTCTTCGTCCCACGGGAACTGGAATTGATGCTCCTGAGTACCCGTGGGGTTGTTGTCACGATCCTGATCGTCCAACCCTGGTGGAGAACAGAGGTGATCTGGAGTCCACCAGGGAGTCGTGGACACGTGTATCGAACCTGCCGCTTGACAGGGGTCGGGTCGGTGTAGTTTGCATGAGCTTGTGTCTGCTTCGGGCGCCGTGTACTCCTCCGAGTAGGATACGATCCAAAGATCGTGTCGGAATTGGGAGTTTTCCGCGATTCTCGCAGCGTGATCTGCGCGGGTGGCGGAGCTTACGCGACCGCCTCGCTGTGCAGTTCATGCTGGAGCTTGCCATCCTGGTTTGCGGTGCAAAGCCAGGAACCGAAGATGAATGTCGCGCCTTCTTCGAACTTGGTGACGATGGAGGCGCTGAAGGATGCCATCGACTCTTTAGCGAGTTCTCGACGAGTGGATCCCACGGACGGCGCCAAAGTGTCGGCGAGTTATGCTGACTAGGTTCTCGAGGGGATGTCCCGAGAGAAGGGTTTAGGGAGAAGTCGTCGAAAATCTAGAATCGAAGGTGACAAGAGGCGATTTAGACAGGTTCAAGCCGCAATATGCGTAATACCTTACGTCCTGTATGGTGTATCTTGTATAGATGAGATGCTTTGAAGGGGGTTCCTGTCTCCCTTATATATGCCGGAGGACAGGGTTACATGGAAGCCGTATAGAATCAGGAGACTTTTACAAGTTTATCTCTAATTTCCTAATACAGCTTATCCTAACTGAGTAGGACTAATCCTTGTCTTGTGCGTCAAGTCTTGTACTTGGGCCGGCCCATAGGATGGCCCGCCAGGATTGTTTAGTCCATTAGGACTCTACACCTACAATCTCCTTTTGACGTAAGTTCTCTCTTGGTCTGTCTCCTTTCATGCGATGCATGCAATCGATGAGATTAGATTGCTGCCATGCATATATGGTCCCTGCCACCAAGCTATAGGTGCTAAACCTCCTGTTCCTGTACAGGACTAGGCATGTTAATCTATGAACAAAAACCTTTTCCATTATCAATACTCTTTTAATCTGTTCTACGTCTCCTGCAGTTTCTACCAAATAGCTCATAATTCTGACATTTCACACTTCTTTAACTTTGCCTTGTTACTTTTGATCCAAAGGCTACAATCTATTGTCATCCGTGACTATATTAGACGGCCCAATTAATCTGTACTCTGTCCATTCAGTTAACACCAGTTTTGTTATACTCTATTGAATGCCAAATCAAGTTCTATCATCTGTACGCACTGGTTTTAGTTATTTCATCCAGCAATTAACATTTGGACAAATTCAAGTCATTCATATTATATTCCTATAGTTAACTCTCTTAGTTGTTACAATGGCATATAAACACTAATTATATGCCACTGAGCTATAGCAACATGAGATTCAACTATAAAATTAATATGCTAAATTGGGAGCGGCACATCTTAATGTTCCTTCCTGCCTTGCTGCACTATCTCACGTGATTTTCTTTTGCTAATAAAAGTATACCTTGAAACTCATATCTTTTAGTATTCTCGCTCCCATTCCAATGTTCCTTGCGCTCTAGTAACCGTAATAACGAGCCCTATCATTTAATTTAGTGCGTTCTTTTAAGTTTTTTCTTTTGATTGGTATATTGATCTTAGTTGTTCCTATTGGTTGCTTGCATGTTTTCTCGTGCTTGATGGTTGCTACGAGTAGAAGAATGTCATTCGAGAGCTATCAAGAATAAGAGCGAAAGATTGAGAGTTGAAAATTATCTGAGCAACAAGTTTATTCTTGATCATATTTTCAGTCCTAATAACCATATGACCTGCTCACACTGTAGTTACACTATTGCTTGCATGCTTTATAATTATGATGGGTACTATATTAAGGATGACTAGTTTTATTTTGATCGTTTCTTGCAACCGGGTTACTTAATTAATTTGATGGTAGATGGTGCTTAGTTTGCTCAACTGGGTTGGTAAATGAACAATGATTACCAATATTTGTTCACTCTATGTTCATGAATGAGTTGTTAATTACAAGAATATATTTTTTTAATTAGAACATGGAGCGACCACCCAGGAAGTATGTACAACCACAAGGACTATATGGCTCTGGTCTTGGCTAATTAATTAGAGACTCTAGTGAATGATAGTCTTATTGAAAGGGCAAGAGGGGTTGCATTGATGGGGTATAGCCCGGTCCTCATGGGAAGTCAGCTTGGCTAAGAGGCATCCCATTAGGGAGGGTTATGGTCTGCTTTTGGTCTACTTTGACTTCAAACCTCAGCGGATTATCATTTGCTAGCGAATCTTTGTAAAGGCCTCGTAGCGTCCCTATGCAGTCACACCTTGGTAGTGTGGTATGCGACTTGTGGGTAAAGATGTATAACCTATGCACGCAGAGTGTTAAAAATTGTTATAACAACCGTGCTTGCGGTCATGAGAGACCAGGACCCTCACATGATTAATATATTGGAAGGTTATTTAAATCGACTTAATTATTCTCATGATGATGATGTTGGTTACATTATATTTTATTTGGGTTGATATATACTTTTACCTTAGTAATGGCTGCTTAATAAAATTTGACCAACTAAATGCTCAAAGGAAATTAATTAGCCAGCTATTCCTTGATTAAGCCTTTCATGTCATACATTTTTGCTATACATTTGCAGAGTACCAACCACAAGTGTACTCAACCTTGCTTTATCTGCGGCTCAGACAGGAGAATTTGTGAAGTAATTTGGAGATTTTTAGGAGTATGTGTCTCCCCAATCAACTGCCTGTGGTGAAGAGTTAAAGATTCCACTGCTAAAAAATGTTTGTAATGTATTTATTTTATTCTTTACGTTGTTACCTATGTTTTTTATATTCATTGAGTCACTATATGTATGAAACTTGATCCTGGCATATATATAGTTATGCATTCGGTTTTCTTTCTAAAACCAGGTGTGACAAAGATGCGCTGGTGTTCTATGTGGTATTGCATCTTTAAATCAGCTCCACTAGACTTATCTTCTCATCATTCCCTTTGCTATGGTGCCAAAAGGCGATTTCGAGGGCGACTCCAGTTTTCCACCATCGATTCCCCAGTCCCCCCTCTCCTCCAGGGCCCTTGCCGGCACCGGAGCTGAGAGGGGTGCCTGACTCCTTGGCAGGTGGAAGTTGTATAGTTGTAGACTTAGGTCTATGAGCTTGTGTATCCCGTCGGCATCTTCTATATCGCCGTCTAGGGTTAGGTCTCCTCTTATCTTCTTCGACGGTGATGGCAATGGCGATGTCGTCTCCGGTGAGGATCAAAGGAGGTTAGTTATGTTCTTCCTCTTTGTGTTGGGGAATGATATCTTGTGCTCCCCCATGAGCTTTTTGTTCTGGATCGGCGTCTCCATCATAGGCAGTGGAATCTTTGGTGGTTTCCGCGTCTATGTGGTCGCGGCAGCGCCATCTTCTTCTCTGGCTGGCCGTGGCTGAATACTCCTCCTTTTTCTACATTAATGAGAATGCCGATGTCGTTCGGAGAATTAAGTCCATGATGACAGAATCAGAAGGTCTGCGGTGGTGGTTGGTGCAGTGTTTCCGTGTGTTGGAGTCTACTGATGGAGGATCTGGAGGATGATGGACTTCGATTCTGGTTCTATAGCTAGCAGTTCCGTCCACGAGCAGGTTTCAAGAGGAGTTGACGAAGATGAGCAGGAGTCATGTGGACTTCTTTGTAATTTTCTTTTTTCTTTGGGGTCCTTGTTATTAAAAGGGGGATGTACTGTAATGGTTTAATATATCTTCCTTTCGCAAAAAAAAAAAATCAGTTCCTTTGTGATGGTTCATGGATTTCACATACATTTCTTGTCTTTCCTCTAAAGCCAGTCTCAGTGGAGGTGTCATGGAGAGTTTCATTGCAATAAATTATTGTACACTTCAGCATTGCTGACATGGCAGATTTTAACACTAGAGGAAAAATGCCCATTCGTCCCCTTCCAGTCAGTACCGGTTGCTTGCCAACCAGTACTAAGGACCATTTAGTACCGGTTGGTAAGCACAGTACCCCCAAGGACCATTTAGTACCGGCTCGTAACACGGCCCGGTACTAAATGGTGGCATTCAGTACTGGTTGGTGTTACGAGCTGGTACTAAATGGTCCAGGGGGGGTCCCAAGGCCCCTTTTGCATTTGGTACCTGTTCGTAACACCAAACCGGTACTAAATTCCACCATTCTGTACCGGTCGGTGTTACCAACCGGTACTGAACGGACCACCCAGAGTTACTTTACAAAGATAGCATCCTTCTCTCAACCACAAGTGCTCTATAGGTGAGGTGGTTAAGGAAGTATAGCGCGACTGGGAGGTCGCGAGTTCGAGTCCCACGGACCGCGCAAGTGCATTTACCTAGCGAGTTCAAAAAAAATTCAATTTTTTAGGCTCCAAATCATTTGGTACCGGTTGGTAACCAACGGGTACCGATGGGCATGCCCATCAGTACCGGATTGCTAGTACTGGTTGTATAACCGGTACTGATTGGGCCTTCCCAGCCGGTACTGGGAGCCCTTTTTCCCGTAGTGTAATGAGGGGAGGGAAGAAGTGTCATGGCCATACACTCCTCTTGCACAATCACATAGTCCCATGAAACTCCCCATGAGAGCATTTTGTTTCATCACATATCACATTTGATCACAACACTCTTTAGGAATTAAATGCTACATGTTGCCTATGAAACTGTGCCATGAAACTATGCAGTCCCAACCCAGACTCTATCTTAGAGTTCATACCTTGGGAATTGTAGACTTAGAGTCCAAATAAGAAACCAAGTCCAAATAATTGAGTGACACATCAGCAAAAAGGCATTTAATACAAGGCTAATAAATGAGTTTAGACTCTAAGATAGAGTCTGGGTTGGGACTGTCCTGATACTGACGTTTCATCACACAAAAGCTGATACGGCAGTTTTGGTAATTGTGTCCATGAAAGTGCCACTAAGGCCAGTTTCAATGGGGGTTTCATCGGAGTTTCATGGGCATTAAATACACTACACATCAGCAGTTTTGCTGACATGGCAGGGTAATTAAGAGGGGGAGTTTTATAGGATGTGAGGGGAGTTTCGTCACCATAAAACCCCTGTGTCACAGTTACCTAGTTTCCAGTCTAGGTAACTGTGTCCATGAAACCCCAATGAGACTGGCCTAAGATTGGCCCAAGCAATCACGGTAATTAGGGTTACTGCTTATTACAGTGTCTAGATCGTGGTAATAATGTGCTCGCTGCTCGCATGAACGACTGACAATATATAGAAATAACGAGATAATAACATGCATGTATTAATTTGTCGTCTTCTATTGTGGGCTTGTACGCCGCTGGCACGTGACATTGGCCCTTGGAGGAGTCTAGTGCGCACACGATCGAACCCCTGTGCTTGCTGCCGCATGCCTCCTTCGGTCCTGCATGTCCCCGTCGTCACCGCCTAGAAACTGCAAGCCCAACCCGTCCCGCAAGGCCACGACGATTCTGTTCCAGTTGATATCTAACCATCCACAGGACTTCGTTCCCCTGTCGATATAGCTCGCTGCTGCAGTGGCTCTTCAGATTCATGATTCATCCGCAAATCCTGCAAACCCTAGACGACCTCCCCTCGCATCGCTTCCCCATCCCCTTCCATGGCTTCCGCCTGCTTCATCCTTGACCGCGACGTCCGCCTCGTCGCCAGCACCGGCGAGAAGACGTCCGGCGGCCGGAGGATGTCATCCTTCCTCACACCATGGAAGATAACGACGGAAGAAAACGCCATGTCCTTCGCCGACCGCGTGAAGTTCCTCGAAAGCTGTGGCTACGAAAGCGATGGAGAGGACAAGCAAAACCCTAATGGCCTGGCCGATTGGGTACGAGAGGGCACGATCAAGGTCGTCGCCGACAACCTAGTGGACCCACCGGAAATCTCCACCTTGTCGCTCCACCTCCCGGCGATCCCCGCCGACATCGTCGGCGAGGTTGAGGAAGTCAACGTCACGAGCTCGGACGAGGGTCTCCTCGTCCTCTCCACCGGCCCGGCGAGCTTCCGTCTCGCTTCCTCCGGATGTTACCTCGTCTACGACGCCATCGCCGGCGACCTCTTCTTGGCGCCTCCGACCGACACGTTCGAGTTCAAGGAGGTCTTCGGCTGCCGCCCCGTCATCGTCCGACGTGGCGGTGGCGGTTTCATAAGGGCAGCCGCAGCATGCTAAAAAATGCGATGCTCCAAACTTCTCTGTCCTACCTGGACCGGGGTTTGCACATTGCAACCCACGATGCTCGAATGAAAAAATCTGGCACCGAGGTAAGTTCTGTCCTCGATGCTTGTAGAATAAAAAAACATTTGGTAGCCTGTGACGCATGAAGAGCAAGTTTGGAAAGCAGTAAAGTACCTGTGTAGTGAATTGTTTATTTGCTCAGTGGGTCCTACCGTCGAGGTTTGCACGCTGCGGTGAAAAATGGAAATCGAGCACCGACAGAGATGTGATGTTTTCGGGCATCGGTGATATTCTAAACACTGTGGATGCCCTAATGGCCATAGTGGTGTGGTCCAACCGGACCAGGAAGTACTCTCTGCTACGGTGGTCGTCGCCTTCGTCCTCTCAGGGAAGTAATAATTATAATGATGACTAACGTCAGCAATAATAATAATGATGAGCAACGTCAGCAGCAATGGGTGTGGAGTGACGTGTGCCTTCCTGATGACATGGCCCACTACCCGTTTAGGGCTGACGTGGCATTTGCGTTCCAAGGGCGCTTGGCTTGTTGGGTCGACCTCTACTTGGGTATCCTGACCTGCGACTTGCTCCCGCCGGAGCCGCCGCGGTTCGAGCTGAAGCTCTTGCCGGAGGACTACGTGGTGCGGC
Organism: Digitaria exilis; assembly: GCA_015342445.1. NCBI lineage: Eukaryota > Viridiplantae > Streptophyta > Magnoliopsida > Poales > Poaceae > Digitaria > Digitaria exilis. The sequence goes on from JACEFO010002708.1 coordinate 243,820, forward strand.
GACGTCGCGGCCGGCCAGATGGATACAGCACTGCGAGCTGTGTCCATGGCAGGATCAAGTTTCTCTACATGGAAGGGTTTATGGACGAAGAGGTTCCTAGGGACAAGGTGCCGGAGATCTCTGGGCTGATGAGTCGTTTGTTAGGGTTCCGGGATTGCCGGAGCGCCTGCCTACTTTCCCTGTTCTTAGCCTCAAGGAGCCAGATGTGGCCCACTTCTTCTTGAGTGACATCGACTATGTAGGTGGAGCTATCACAACCAGAGGTGAGTATGTGCTTGGCCTGAATTTGGTAAGTAAGAAGGTTCAGTCATGGAGTAAGTGCCCTCCAGGGAGAAGCCTTCTGCTCTTTCCATCTTTCATTGTTGTTGAGCTATATGTCTGACTGCCAGGAGTTGTCAACTCTTAATGGTCAGGACATTATGTAACTTCAGAACAATGGTATCTGTAGTAACTAGTACATACTTCTTCCACGCCAAATAAATCAAGATACTACTTCGTGGTTTGATTTACTTGGATTTTACTTATTAAGTTACGTGGCTGCACTTACGCAGCTATGTCGAAGATTTGTTCTATTTCTTTACATATTTCACTCCATCGATCCCTATCCACTCCTGGACCAAAGACACAGTTTGTATCGGGCACACGGCAAAGGACCCGTTCCCGTAGTGCCACCGCTGTCTGGTATGCAGGCGTCTATCATGACAGTCCTATCATGGCCACAGTAGCCATTGTCAAAGCCAACTTTCTGCTCAATACACTTGTGGCTACACATGTTCCTTGAGTCTTCATGCAGGGCCAGTTCATATTCCTCTGGCATGCAAGACCCTCTGTTTAAGCATCAGTTGCACACTTTCGGGCAAATTTCTCTCCAAGTTTGGGTAGCCTCTATGCCTACGACTACAAAAGTGTTTGCTACTCTTTCGTAAAAAAGTTGTTGGATCGACTAGTATTGGAAGTTTGAAACGACCTTACGATGCTACAATGGGAGCAACAATACAATGGTGAAGCTGCATCGTTGAAAGATATGCTGGTGTATAGAGGAGAGCTTTTGGAGAGAAAAAGATTCCCTAGATATTAAAGTCAGCCTGTAGAGTGTAGACCTGCATTCCTCGTTTGATCGATATGACGACGCGGAATAATATGTATATATACATGCAGGGTGTGTATTAATCCCATTCTTGCTTGATGGATATGCAAATCCAATAGTTGAATGTTTTATTTCCTTTATTCTATATGGCATCAACATTTATTTTGCATATCTGTATGTAATAAGATAGCTTACAAACTTAAAAAAATACACAGATTTTTCTCTTCTTTTGGCAACCTGACTGTGATCGTCTCGATCTCATCCTATGCTTCTTCAAAATATACCAGGAAATAATTCCTAGAGCAATCCAAAAGATACGGTGGAAGAATAGAATTACAAAAGTAGAAGAATCAATACTACTATCTATCCATTATTATATTGCAAAGATCCAAAACTTTTGAAAATACTTCTCACCTTCAAAAACTCTCCTTACTCCTCACGGTGGCCCTACCTGCCAGGTCAGGGTGAGAGGTATAGAATTCCTAGACTACACAAAACTGCAATTTCTAAAATGTTTCTACCATTTTCCCTCTATTTTAATTACCAAAAAAATTTCATACCCACCCACCAGTAGTGGGATCTTTAGTGGGTTCTCTAGGTTTGAAATATTTTTTTTTTGGATGAAACCTTTAACAACCAGTATATATTGAAGGATCATTACTAAAACAAGATCAAGACTTCAGTTTTCATTTGCTTGTATTGGTTTAAAACCGGGACTAAGTAGGGTTTAAAACCAGTACAAATGTGATTTTCTCGAGTAGCCTAACAAGACGATAGACAACAAACAATGGAAGTAAGCATGCCCTTCGGCCCAATGTCACCACAACAGCGTTTTTTCAGCATGAGACATAGATAATGACTTATCATTCACGTTAGTAAGCTCAGAGACCAGCCCGTGCAATTTGCTTTTATGTTTCGCTTCATGCAATAATTTTGTTTACACTATATGCGATCCATATCTATTATCTAAAGAGTAACTGCAACCCCACACCAACTCATGGGTTCAACATTCCCATTCGGCGCGATCCCACTGGCACTGTCTTATGTGACGGAGGCGGGTCGTCTATTGGTCTCCTAGGTCCGTAGCATATGCATTGCCCTTGCCTGTTACATCTGCCGTTCTCGTAGCGATCCTGGAATGCAACCTCTCCTGCATTCTGCGACCACGCAGGGGCGGACCGGGCGGTCATCCAAAGGATGGAGATCTGATGAATATGCCTCCACACCTATTATGGCAAGAGTTAGTTTGTTGATTTCGAAGCAAAAAAAATATATATTTAGAAGAATCCCATGGAAATTTTTGAATCAGATAAACCCTAGAGAGATTACCAAACGACACGAGGAGCAAGGCCAAGGTGGCAATTCCAGCGGCCACTGTTTTCTTGTTGAACGACATGGCTATGTGCTTAGGTGTGTAATTTGGTTATGAAGCGAACCAGTGTGTCGATATTTATACAGAGGCGTTGGCCCGCTCGCACTCTGTCAATTCTAGATAGGATGTCGGAATGGATATGCAAATCCAAATCTGGTCCATGCAGATGGGGGTATGACCACTGTAGATATGGTGTAAGAATTTTTTTTCTCCTAGCTTTTTTTATATATTAAGAATTTTTCCTGTAAAATATTTTTCTTAATTATAGAACCTGGTCCATGCAGATGGGGGTATGACCACTGTAGATATGGTGTAAGAATTTTTTTTCTCCTAGCTTTTTTTATATAGTAAAGACGCACGCGCGACAAGCACGCGATACAAAATCAATTGCTTTTTTTCTTTGAGACGATTATGTAAATATAAATATGAGATACCACCCATACATCTGGCTTATTTTTTTCGTTTGAAGACGATCATGTCAATACAAATGTAAGATGCTACCTATCCATATCGGTTGGAAGAGCACCTTCCAGCGAACAAGCTGATTTAGTTTTCATGCAATCTTTACTTGATAATCTGGCGATATTTTGAAACTCTCGTATCAATTAGAAATTATTACATATTACCTTTGAAATTATTTCATCTAACATTGCTAGACTCAAACTTGACGTGTTTTCTCAATTGCTTACTCCTTTTTTTCTTGGTAATGAGTATAAGAAAGAAACATCAATGCATGTATGTGATTTAATAAATTAATCTTGTTACGCACAACCCGATGTATAATTTTGTAATATAAAATTTACAACAATTACATATGATTATCATGTGTAGGCAAAAGGAGTACAGCCTACCTGTAAGGCTGTAACAAATAAACAACTACATAAACAAAATTACCTATGTTTCCCTTACTGCTGACCCAGTGATTCGGTGAAGAACGAAGAATTCACTCCTTGCATGATCGGTGATGGCAGAGCCGGAGGCAGATAGTCCAGCCGAACAGGATACGTCGATAATTCTGATGTCCTAGTTAGGCCTCTTGAGCCTGCTTCATGGCGACGAGCGATTGCGCAGTGGATTCGCATCGAACTGTTGATGAATGTGAACGGCCGCCGGCAGGCTTCGTGGACTCTGTTGTTCACGACTGCAAGCCGAGAACACGCTCCCCATGTCGATCGATTGATGCGCTAAGTTACCGATGACTACGGTTATGGCCTTGGCCCTTGACATCTTGGTCGGCTGCATGTGACTACGGTTATGGCTTTGATTCTCTGACGGACGTTTCGCTTGGGCGTGGGCGCTCGTGGTCGGGGGCAGGAAGTATAGCGAGATCTCGGCGGGTCCAGGTACGATATTGGGTGAGAAAAAATAATAGTTTTGGACAAAAACATTTTCTAAACATCAGTTTTGTGGGTTTGACCTCCTTCCCACCTCTATTAACCCTTACATGTGGGTCCAATGTGAGAGGTAAAGTGCACCTAGATTGGGTGAGAAACGTTTTCAATTCTACTCATTCTTTTATAGATAGATATTAAGAATTTTTTCCTATAAAATATTGTTCTTAATTATAGCAGTAGCTATCTATAACCACTGCAGATATGGTGTAAATTTATTACTGAGTGCAGAAGCACTCTATGCCTCTTTAAATAAGAGGCGAAATAATTAAACAACCATATACATTACTTTAAATATGATGTATAATATTTGTTGTGATAAATGTTTTCCCAAGAAAGAACATCCGATGTTGCTTTCTGCGTAGTTCGGCCCAGATAACAACTGCACAAAATTATATATTTTAATTTTCTTTATTTCTAAATAACTATTGGTGTTTCTATTAAAATAACTATTTTTGGCATTCATGATTTTATAATATTTTATTATTTAAATATTCAAATGATCTAGTGATATGATATCTTTGAAATGTACTTACTCCTAAAGCATAAGCATGTAATGTTTCTGCCTTTTTTTTCGTCCGTCGTACAGACGGTGGGCCCCGCGTGTCAGAGTTCCCCTCCCCAACAATACCCGGGCATCTGCCGGTTGACTTTATTTGCTGCCGCGCCCACCGCTCGGATCGAAGCCGCTCCGGCCTCGAGTTCCAGACCCCCGGTTCTTTCCTGACCCCGATGCCGCGCTTGAGAGTCGAGTCGGCCACCTCCACACCAGTCCGCCCCCATCCAATACGGACATAGACCGGCCCTGATCGGTCTACTGCGATGTGAACAGAATCACCAGACCAAAAATCCTATTGAATCCAACATATTTAAATCAGGTATGTAGAATGTAGATTGGAGACGGGAGACAACGGATGTTTGCTCTACTCTCTACTGGACGACCGACGATTGGCGCCGCTGCGGTGTTGTACGACCGCCGACGCGCCGACGTGGTGCTGGATGAGTGGGGCGGCTGGTATCACACGTGGACGGGGAGATGGGTGCGGCAGCCGACGGGTGGCACCTCCGTGCCTGGTGGCCTGGCGCCGGGGATGGGAGTGGAAGAGGGTAGGGCTACTGCAGGAGGCGGCCAGGGGGTGTCGGGGTCTCCTGGTGCTGACGGGAGGCAGACAAGGATGGGGAGGTGGAAGGGGGTGTGACCTAGGGTTATGAGTTGGTGGGCTGGGCTGAAAGTGATGATATTGGGCTGAGCTTTACATTTTGGTTAGTTCGGTTAACCAAACATCCAAACCAAATTAATCAAGGAACTTTGATTCAGGAACCGAACTTACCGGTTTCGGTTCTCGTTCTCGGTTACTTTGGTTCGGTTATATTTGCTCGGCCCTCGGAGCAACAACACAATGAAGAAAGCATGCGTAAGTGTAACACGCTGTCATTGGGCACTAACTACAACACCAGAAGAGTGAAGACAGGCATGATGTTTGCTCTAGGTGTTTGAGGTAACATCTTTACCAGTGAATTGGAGAAAAAGAGCTGCCAGGACATGAGGAAAATACAAGATCGAAAGACAACACCAAACCAAAGATTGCAACACTAATTTGCAAATCGACCTCCAAAACCTTAAGCGTGGCTGGCCGCCACGACATGGATTTGGGACACAACAAATTCACCCATAACCCGTTGCAACGCACGGGCATGTGTGGTAGTAATGAATAAAACAAATAAATATATCTACCTTCGAAATCAAGTAAATAAATGAATATGTATCCAAATTCGACACATGTGTTTGGTTTCATATCCAACAACATGTGAATATGTATTCGTATCCGAGTTCAAATATGGTTAAAACTGCTATAAGAATCCAGTTCCTCCCCGATGTTTTTTTTCTCAAAAACATAGGAGAACTGCACATCATTTCATTAAGAAGAAGAGTTGTAAAGTACAACGCACACCCACTTGTCTCTAGTTAAATTCGTGCCACGAACTAGTTAAAGGACGGCCGGACTGAATCTAGATGATATCTAAGTTCCTCTGGCTACTACAGCAGCAGGGAGTCTTGCGAGCTCCCTAGCGCCAGCAAGGCCCCAAAGAAGTTTCTCGTCCTCAAGAAGCAACAATGTCCTTTCCACATTTAGCAATGCTCCATTAAACACAAGATCATTGTGTTGTTTCCAAATAATCCATGCTCCTAGGGAAATTAGTGAGTTGATTCATTTTCTGAACACCGATGGGGACAACTTGTCAGTATTACATTCTCCCCTCCCACGGGGGCCCCCATAGACCAAAACTGGAACACTAATGGACCGGAGTATTACATTCTCCCGTCCTTTACATTCTCGCATCCTTTAGGGCTGAAGCCACGGCAAAAAAATTCAAGACTCCATCAGTGCCACGGGCCAAGCCATGTCCCCTCCACGGACCGACATGCATCCACTCGTACAGTGAGAAACCTGACTCTGATACCATCTGCAACATCCCGCTCCAAAATCGGCTTACAGCCCAACTCCTAACACGGAACAGACTCACATAAGCATACCACCCCACTTACACTTTTGTCCTCACTTTGAGTAAAAGGGTTAACCAGGAGGTGATATGTTTGGAATATGAAGGTTTATAAGCTGCCTAAACCTACTTAGACTACCAAGGTGGGGCTAAATCCACTAGAATACACATAGGCCAGCAGACCCAGACTGGAACACTAATGGGCCAGAATATTACACCGTCCACTAGTACGCACCTCAATCCCGCGCATCAGTCACACTCATACCGCATTGCTCATGCCCGCGGTGATAACACATCTTCTATCGCTTTCCCAAAACTCTTTCCCCTACTCGACCTTCCTCATTCTACCATCATTCCACGCCACGGACATGATCCACCCTCCCCACCTCGACGCCACCTCCTTGCCCTGCGCCGGCTCTGCCACGCTATGTTCGCTCCACCCGTTGTGTGTCGTTCCTGCGTCGACGTCGCTCCACCACGCCATCAGACACGCCATCCTGCTTGCCTATGCCGCCATAAATGGTGACGCGTGGTGGTCATGGAGGGCGGCAAGAGCAAATCAGTAGGTGCAGCGATGGCGGCAAGGTGCAGGAGTTTCTCCGCACGCCGGGGTGCGGTGTCCCGAACTTCTGGAAGCTCCCCGCTCCGGGCCTACTGGAGGAGACGGTCGTGGCAGTGCTGCATATGCAGCCATGCAGGTCAACACCATGCTCGTACTCTACGTTTCTAACTCTGATGCCAGGTAGGAGAGGTGATTGTCTTTATTTGGAAATCGATGATAAGATTGTCGTGAACACATGGATGCACTAACGGGCTTTGCTACTGTATTCCGATGTGAGTGTGGACTGTCCATTTATATAGATCAGACTATTATTATCTTGTATTACCTCCTAGGAGGTAATAGAAAAAGCATACATTTTTATTTATTTTTATTTGGAAAATAGATAAATATCTTTGAATTAGACCTAACAATTAAAATTAGATGTTTCTCCACATATAAATTAAATTTATTTAAGGTGTTTTTAAGTTTAAACTAACATGAAAATTGGTGATCACGAAAGTCGAAAGAAATGATCTAAAATGACATTGTATAGCATTTATACATTTTTTTCATCATAACCTGACACAAATAATAAACGTAACATGCACATATAAAACCACACGTCACGTTCTAACTTCCACATGCGTGGCCGATGCAATTAACCCCATAGCCGCTATTTTTCTTTTACTTTTATTTTTTCTCTTCTAAAATTTAAGGGTCCAGATGCATTTAAACTCTTACCTCCTAGGAGGTAAGAGGACTACCGTAGCAAGACTCTGCACTAATATGATCCATGATTGATTTGGAAGTTAAAATTGAACACTGATCGGTTCGAGGCATCGATGTAGTTGTCAAGTATGTCATGGAAGTTGGAAGGCCATCACCGTGGGGTAAAGTGGTCTTCATGTCATCCTACATTGGCTGATGACCGCCAAGTTAAACTCTGGAGAACTAATACAATGGTAATGTTGCAAATCCATCTGATATCTACGATAATATTATACCGAAAGATAACAAATGCTAGCTGCATCAAGCAAGACCGACGAAAAGAAAAACATGCAGATGCAAATGATTTCCACAATTTCACTCATGCATGGCATCAGGCGCACATATGACCATTGCATTGCTCGATTATGAGCTAATATGGTATACCACATTCAGACCAAAATATGGAAGCTAATGGGATACAACCCCTTATATATTTCAATTTTTCATAAGTGATATCCTAAAAAGAAATCATGATTAGGAGATCTCATGTGCCGCGAGGTGCAGCTGTGAGGTGCCTCTCCCCTCCGATCTCCACCTTCCCGTGGCCCCTCTACTCCATGTCGGCGGCGACTCTTGGCCGCACCAGTCGTCAAGCCCGCTGCTGCGCCTCCACGCCTGCGGCCACGCTTCGTTGCCGCACCGGCGGCACCCACAGCTACCCCTCTGGGCCGGCGTCCATGCCTTGCCGACCCGGGGACCAAGGCCACACTATCATTGCCGGCTGCGCCCCCTCCGTCACGCGACCATCAAGTTCTGGCCAGCGGTCCTTCCTCCACCACACGCTAGCTCCGGCACGCCTGTGGAGTGGAGGACAGGACCGAGACGGTGGTGTCGACGTCTCCCTTGGGGAATTAGTAGTAGCTAGTAGATAACTCGGATGGAAGGTGGTGGCGGCGTGCAGACCACGGTGAGTAGATGATTGGGATGGCGTCGGGCGCAGTGGAGGCGTGGGCGACGGGGACAAAAGTGGGGTGAGAGATCCGGCGAGTTCAGCGGGTGCCAGGGGGCAGGGGCGACGTACACCGAAAGTGAGTGGGCGACGGACGAAGAAAATGAGGCCCCGTATGTAGTGGGCGACAAACGACGAGAGTGAGGCCAAAAGTTGTCTCCCTTAAGGGTATTTTTAGTTGTAGAGAAGAAGAGATAGAAAAGATAGAGATTTTATATCATACAATTTTGGTTACACATTGTGCAGATCCATTGAAAGACTTATTGCCTTGTTAAACCCACACCAACTCATCAGATCAGTTCAACATTCCCATTCGGCGCAATCCCACTGACACTGGCTTCTCCTCCGCCGAACGCTTCTTTTCTGTTGGCGAGTCATGTTTGGTGCAAACGCATGCCCAGAGGTAACCATTACATGTGACGTCGTCATAGCCACTGTTGATGCAACAATCCCTGCATTTTTTGTCCGTAATGCAGTCCATGGTGGTTACTAGAGGGCAGGGCACTGTTACATATGCCTCCGCACCTATTATAAACAAAGTTAGTTTGTAGATTTTTGAGGAAAATATGTTTAAAATAATTCCATGGGAATTCGAATCAAATAATCTCCTATAACTTACCAAATGAAACGAGGAGGAAGGCCAAGGTGAAGCCAGCGGCCATTATTTTCTTGTTGAACGACATGGCTATATGCGGATGAGTATTGTGTGCATACCAAGAGGACCAATGTGTTCCATATTTATAGAGATGTATTGGCCCCTGCTCGCATGCAGTTCATTATTGTTGTGCTAAATGGATATGCAAATCTAAATGTGGTGCATGGAGATGTGGGTATGATGTGCCAACATTTATTGTTTTATTAGATGTTAATACTTTGATCCTCTATATGGTGCAGAACTTTAGTAGTAGTAGTAGTAGTAGATTTATTGTTTTATTAGATGTTAATACTTTGATCCTCTATATGGTGCAGAACTTTAGTAGTAGTAGTAGATATCTATGACCACTCTAGATATCATGTGAAATGACTGCAGGACCATTATGTACCCTTCAAAGAAGGTGCAAATTAATTATCCAGCTATCTACATCCCAAACATTAAATTAGATATAAGGTTTACAATATTTGTTTCTGATATTTTTTAAAGAAAAACACGTCGTCGATGCTGCTATGTGCTGTCTGCATGGAGTGGCTGATTATGACTTACTGATAGAAGCAATCTATGCCCTCCCTAAATATGGTGTCAATTAATTGCAGCAGCATTCTATACCGCTTTAGATTTGGTACTCCCTCCGTTCCAAATGATTAGTTATTCTGGGTGTCATTTTGAGTATCTAAATTCATGCCATCTTCTATGAACTTAGACATATATTTGTCTAGGTTCATATCATCTTCAATGAATCTGGTAAAAGGCCAGGATGACTAATAATTTGGAACGAATAGAGTATAAAATAATTATCCACCCATCTCTACATCCCCTTATTAAATATGATGCATAATATTTTTTTTGTGATAGGGCCCCATGCAGCTATTACATTACATAGATTGGCTGAATATGAAACTACACATGGGACCTCACATGGTTGGCGGGCTCCTCCCGCTCATCGTCCATAAAATCAATTCAAATAGTTGACAGCATTGAAAACTACAGAATACTTTGGGACAGATCGAGTTGCACTTGAAATTTAGAAATTCACATGGTACTTAGAACGCTTGCAACATACACGAGCAATGCAGCCAAGTAAAATGAAGTTCACACTGTTTATCATCAGGCGATCACTGTTCATATATATCATGTTGGAATCTTCGTGTAATACGGAAGAGGAATACTCTTGAACACAGTAAAAATCAAGGGGAAATTAGTTTTGTAGCACTAAAAAAAATATCAGTTCTGGAAAATACCATTAAAAAATATTTGCCACGTAATATACCATCGAAAGGTCGACAATATCCATCATTTGTAGCTGCTAGCACCCTTGATTTTGACAATACTGACATGGGAAAGGACTTTTATGCCCTTGGTTGAGGATGAAATACTGCTGGATGAAAAAACAGAACATGTATCGCTGTCCCTGTGGCGCCAGACTAATCTGCCCTGCCCTGCTGCCCAGTCCGTCCGCAGCACTTTGCTCCTCGGCATGTCCAGTGTCATCTGCAAGGACCAAATGCCACGTCGTCTGCTGCTACATCACCCGTGCACAGAGGCTTGCTTTTGACTCCAAACTTTTGCCCCAAGGCTTTGGATGGCCCATGTGAGAAGTAGCTGTTTGAGCATCAACAGTTCAGGGCAGTATTGGAAAAATTCACAGCGTAAGGTACCAATCGTGACAAAATATATTTACAGTAACGCACGCGGCGTCGATGTTTGATACCATTTCCAAAAATAAAATCTAATCGCGTGTTAATAACCCAGACCTATTTTCTGGAAATGACGATTTTTTGGTGGCACTCGACCAATTTTCGCCGAAATCAAACACTCTAGCTAGGTGCAGCTGGGCAGTACCTCTGGTACCATCACGTTTATATAAATGGGCCCGAATTATGCGTGGAGTTTCTAAACGAATAGTTTCCAAGCCCAAGTTAGACACTCATCTCGGCCCTTATTAATTATTTGCCACAAACTATCGGAATACGGAAATTCATTATGTGCCCAACAGCAAAGGCCCAAATACACACGGCAAATAGCCTGTTTGCTATGTATTTTTTTTTTCTTTGTCACACTGCAAAGGTCCACTTTGCTGCGTGTCTGACGAAAAACAGAGGGCAAAACTTTTGGCCCACGACCTTTTTTCAAAATCTCTACTAGTGTTTATATTGATGGAAGGAGTGACTACTTATTGGGATTGTTCTAGTGTAAGTCCCATCTAAATTGTTCTCACCACGGTTAGCTACTGCTGCCCAATGTGTCATGTTTTTTCCCTCCAATTTGAACTTTGTTGGTTGTGGTCAGTGCAATTCTTGCATCATTGCTTGGAACTGCAGAACTGAAACTACGGAATGGATTTGTGCTCTTGCTCAGCTCTGCATTGTTCATTCTTTGTATATGAAGTGTACATGGTCGTAATTATTGCAGCGAGCTAAATGTTTTGAGTGCTTATTTGTGTTGGTACGTGTTTCCGATTTGAGTTACCGATTCCCGGCAGTAACTGAGAGGTTCCTGATCGATATGTCATGTTCCCGATATCCAGTAATATCGGTTTCGTTTCCCACCCTTCTTTCCTGTTTCGGTAGAAAAATACAGGAACAAGAATAGTTAGAGGCTTTTCCCGACCGTTGTCGACTGCTTTCATCCCTTAAGGACCCTTTTAATAAATGGTACCAGCTAAAAGGGCCTTTACAGGCCCATTCAAATAAAATATCTGCTGCCAAAGTGAGTTATGTTGTGTAGATAAGTGCAGATGAGATCCTTTTTCAAAAAAAAATAAAGTGCAGATGAGATGACAAGAAAGTTACGCACGAGACATGACATCATGACTTTGAGTCCTACTCTCTGGACATGTGCATATTTCGTGTGAAAAATCGCGTGATCTGTAGCAGTTCTCTAGGTTTGGAATATTTTTTTTTAATGAAAACCTCTACCAACTGGTACTAAAGGTCATTTTAATACAAAATCCTGAGTTCCTGACTTAGTCTGATCGGTTTGCTTGTAGTGGCTCTAAAACCGGGCTAAATAGGGTTTTAAAACCAGTACAAACATAACCAATTTTCAGCGTGAGATTTTAGATGACTGATCATCCATGTTAATAAACTCAGAGACTAGTCTGTATGTGATGGTGTAGAGTCCTAATGGACTAAACAACTCTGGCAGGCCATCCTATGGGCCGGCCCAAGAACAAGACTTGACGCACAAGACAAGGATTAGTCCTAGTCGGTTAGGATAAGCTGTATTAGGAAATTAGAGATTAACTCGTAAAAGTCTCCTGATCCTATACGGTTTCCATATAACCCTATCCTCCGGGATATATAAGGGGAGACAGGGACCCCCTTCAAAACATCTCATCTATACGAGGTACACCATACAGGACGTAGGGTATTACGCGTATTGCGGCCCGAACCTGTCTAAATCGTCTCTTGTCACCTTCGACTCTATATTCTCGATGACTTCTCCTTAAACCCTTCTCTCGGGGCATCCCCTTGAGAACCTAGTCAGCATAACTCGCCGACACTTTGGCACCGTCCGTGGGATCAACTCGTTGAGAACTCGCTAAAGAGTCGATGGCATCCTTCAGCGCCTCCGTCGTCACCAAGTTCGAAGAAGGCGCGACATTCATCTTCGGTTCCTGGCTTTGCACCGCAAACCAGGATGGCAAGCTCTGACGTGAACTGCGCGGCGAGACGATAGCGTCAGCTCCGCCACCCGCGCAGGTCATGCCGCGAGGATCGCGGAAAACTCCCAATTCCGACATGATCTTCGGATCGTATCCTACTCGGAGGAGTACATGACGCCCGAAGCAGACTCAAGCTCGGGCAAACAACAACACCGACCCTGCCCCTGTCAAGCAGCAGGTTCGACCCACGCGTCCACGAATCCCTGGTGGACTCCAGATCACCTCTGTTCTCCACCAGGGTTCTACGATTAGGACCGTGACAACAACCCCACGGGTTCTCAAGAGCTTCAATTCAAGTTCCCGTGGGACGAAGACTTCACCGCGTAGATCGCGTGCGCCTTAGTTTCCCTTCGGGTTGAAAAATTTGGCCTCGATCTACCAGACCCATCTGATGAGGAAGCTTCACCAAATTCGCCAAGCCAACTCAGATCTTGTCATGACCACAACTCCCTCGGGGGTTATCGTCCATTGGCCTGACATGGATCCTGTCCTCGCTCTCCAAGAAGCGAACGACACCTCCACAGTACAGAGCACTCTCCCCCTGCTTCCCTTCCAGGAAGGCAGAGAACTTTCTGTTATCTCGGATAACAAACAAACTAGGCCTAACAACCCAGCTCGCCAATTCTGTGCAACTATTCGCAACGCCAGCGACTACGAGGTCATCTCCGACGATACCCCGACAGTCGATGGAGAAACACAAGCTGACAGGGAACTTCGGATCGAGCGTAATAGCTCTCGCGCCCACAGGCGTCACCATATCACTATGAACAACCTCAACAGCGAGTTCGACAACGAAGGGATCTTCAAGTCACCTGGGGCCAACATTATGTTCGTCGTAAGTGTCCTGGAGGGATTTCAAGCCACTCCCAACATTTCCCTAGCTAAAGCTCGCCTGAAGCCACGACAGTCATGGTCGATCGTTTGGATGGAAGTCGCTCCGCCTCAAAGAGCAAGAGTTCTTCCCATCGCCGTACGCCTTCATCAAGACGGCAGAGCAGCCACTACGGCAGTTCCGCCATGAAATCAAAGAGTACGAATAGACCCCACGAGCATCCACCCCGCCTGGCCCGTTCTTAAGGCGCTCCGCCAACCGATGCGCGCCATCACATCAACATGATTCGAGCGGGAAGGACGCAAGCTACATCATACACCGCAGATTCTGCGGGAGGGCATGATGTGCCCAACCCAGACGCCTTACCATGCTACACACGTGCTATCCGCGTCAGCGCTTTCCCCCCAAAATTCATGCCGTCAGGCATTACTAATTTCGACGGGAAACAAGACCCTACCATCTGGCTACGCCGATATTCTTCGGCAATCGAAGCAGCAGGAGGCGACGACATCTCTAAACTGTTGTATTTCCGTATCGCAATGGAGCAAGGCCCGCTTACCTGGCTTGAATCTCTCTGTCCAGACTCCATCGACAGCTGGCATGCACTAAAGAAGGCTTTCATCTCAAACTACCAGGGTTCCTTTGAGCGTCCCGGTAGCAAATATGAACTCCGAGCTTGCAAGCAATCGATGATTATTCACCATAAAAGCATCCTGCAGATCAAGAAGGGATGACCAACCGCAGTCTCTTCCGTGACTTCGGTCACAATCGTACTCGCGACCTGGAGGAATTTCGTGCATTGGTGGCCAACTGGATAGACACCGATGATCAAGAACGGGAGCGTTACGGTAAACGTCCCGCCAACACTGGGTGAGGGCATCAAGACGACAACAAGGATCAGCCGCGCGACTCCTACAAGCGCAATGGCAACAATCCACGGAAACGACCAAACAACACGGTCGCAACCGTTCAGTCCGTCCGCGCCGCTCAGACAACGCAACAAAGAAAGGAGGAATTCAACAAACTCCTCAAAAAACGTTGCCCATACCATTCAGATAGCAAGCACACCATGGGCGACTGCTGGCTTCTCTTGGAAACCTTCAGCAATCCCAACAAGAAAAAGAAGACGGATGGCGACGGTGACGACATGCAGGACAAGGGAGACGGAGGTTTTCCATACGTCAACAACACTGTCAATGTCATCTTCGGAGGCATGGCAGTCAGTGATACCTCCCGCAATTGCAAGAACGCACGACGCGAGGCATATGCAGCAGAACCAGCGGTGGTCACACCTCTGCGGTGGTCAGACACCCCCATCACTTGGTCCAAAGAAGACCAATGGGTAGAGATTACTTGTCCCGGGCGATATCCTCTCGTCCTAGAAACCGTGGTGGCAAATAGCAAGCTCACCAAGGTCCTGATTGATGGAGGCAGCGGCCTCAACCTTATCTTCGCCAAGACCCTCAAGCAAATGGGGCTCGGCACAAGCAAATTGCAGCCAACTGATTCCCCCTTCTATGGCATTGTACCCGGGAAAGCTGCGATCCCTCTTGGCAAATCACCTTGCCCGTCACATTCGGTACTGCATCAAATTACCGCACCGAGTACATCAAGTTCGAGGTTGCGGACTTTGAAACATCATCACGCCATCTTTGGACGTCCAGCGCTAGCCAAATTCATGGCCATACCTCACTACACCTACCTGGTACTGAAGATGTCAAGACCCCATGGTGTTCTTTCCCTTTGCGGTGACATCAAACGCTCCTACGTTTGCGACAAAGAGGTAGTGGAGTACGCCGTTAGGGCCGCATCCACTATTGATCAACAAGAGCTCCACCCCCTGGCGGCAACCATCGCTGATGAAGATGGGGACGCCCCGACGCAGAAGAAGACGCGAGCCATCAAGCTTGTAGACAAAGTTGCTACAAAAACAGTTGATCTCCAGACAGGAGATCCAACGAAGACGGCGGTGATTGGCTCCACCCTTACTCCAGAATAGGAAAGCGCGCTCGTCAACTTCCTGCGGGCTCAGGCAGACATCTTCGCACCAAAGCCTTCTGACATGCTTGGGGTTCCCAGGGAGTTGATTGAGCACAAGCTGGACCTCAACGAGAGCGCGAAGCCAAAGAACCAGCGACTCCAAAGATTCGCTACCGAGCGTCGAGAGGCTATCAAGAAAGAGCTAGCTAAGTTATTAGCAGCCGGCTTCATTAAAGAAGTCTTTTATCCGGATTGGTTAGCTAATCCCGTTCTTGTAAGAAAAAAGAATTCTAATGAATGGAGAATGTGTGTTGATTATACCAATCTCAACAAACATTGCAAAAAGGATCCCTTCGGGCTTCCTCGCATCGATGAAGTCATTGATAGCACCGCAGGGTGCACCCTTCTCTGTTTCCTCGATTGTTACTCAGGATACCATCAGATATCTCTGAAAAAAAAGGATCAGATTAAAACTTCATTTATCATGCCATATGGCGCATATTGTTATACAACCATACCCTTTGGTTTGAAAAATGCAGGTGCCACATATCAGCGGGCGATACAGGGTTACCTTCAAGACCAACTCCACCGAAACGTCGAAGCATATGTTGATGATGTGGTCGTCAAGACAAGAAACCCCGAGGACCTAATCGCCAATCTCACCGAGACGTTTGATAACTTACGCGAGTGGCGTTGGAAGCTCAATCCCACCAAATGTGTCTTCGGTGTTCTGTTAGGAAAGCTTCTCGGGTTCATCATCAGCGAACGTGGCATCGAGGCTAATCCGGAAAAGATAGCAACAATCATGGACATGGAGCTGCCGCGTACTGTCAAGGATGTCATGAAGCTTACAGGCTGCATGGCTGCACTCGACCGCTTCATCTCCAAACTCGGAGAACGCGGGACTGAGTTCTTCAAACTCCTCAAGAAGCAGAATAGATTCCAGTGGACACAGGAGGCCCAACATGCCTTTGACAAGCTCAAAGTATTCTTGACTACACCACCTGTGCTCACTGCACCACTCCCGGGTGAAGATCTCCTGCTCTACATTTCAGCGACCACTAATGTTGTTAGTGCTGCTATTGTTGTCGAACGCGATGAGGAAGGTCATCTCCAGAAGATTCAAAGGTCTGTGTACTTTGTGAGCGATGTCCTTTCAGACTCCAAATCAAGGTACCATCAAGTTCAAAAGATTCTATATGCCGTCTTAATGACATCCAGGAAATTATGGCACTACTTCGACTCCTATAAGATCATCGTGGTTACTGGATACCCTATTGGCGAAATTCTTCACAACCAAGACGCTACGGGTCGTATCGCCAAGTGGGATGTCGAGCTCGGAACCTACAACATTGAGTTCCAATCTCGCACGGCCATGAAGTCTCAAGTCCTTACTGATTTCATATCTGAATGGACTGAGCACAACCTTCCTGTCGCCACCACAAAGCCTGAGCACTGGATCATGTATTTTAACGGTTCTCTCAAGTTGGAAGGTGGCAGCGCTAGAGTTCTGTTGATTTCACCTCGAGGAGATCAACTCAAGTACGTTCTGCAGATTCAATTTGTCGTCTCCAACAACGCGGCAGAATACGAAGCTCTTCTTCACGGGCTGAAGATGGCTATCACCCTCAGTATTAAGTGCCTACTGGTATATGGGGATTCAATGCTGGTCATCAAGCAAGTCAATAAGGACTGGAATCAGAACCATGAGAACATGGATGCGTACTGTGAAGAAGTTCGAAAGTTGGAGAAGCACTTTCTCGGCATTGAATTTCAACATGTCGAGAGAGATTACAATGTTGCTGCAGATGTCCTATCCAAACTGGGTTCTTCCCGAGCAGAGGTACCCAGTGGTGTGTTCGTTAGTGAGCTCTCTAAGCCGTCTATTCCTGAAGCAACACTTCCCGCCACTGCAACTTCTACCCCTGAGGTTATGCTCATCGATGCAACTTGGAGTGCACCAATTATCGATTATATCTTGCACAACAAACTTCCCAAGGAAAAAGCAGAAGCTCAGCAGGTTATTCGTCGCAGCAAGTCATACGTGATAATCGAGGATACATTATACCGACGTGGCGCACGCTCTGGCGCACTGATGAAATGTGTCTCACAAAATGATGAAATCAGTATCCTAGAGGAAATCCATGCTGGTGAATGTGGCAATCACGCAGCATCTCGTACCATCGTGGGCAAAGCCTTCCGCGCCGGGTTCTATTGGCCTTCGGCTTTACACGATGCAGAAGAACTCGTTTGTCACTGCAAGGGATGTCAGTATTTCGCTCATCATTCACACCAGCCTGCGCACAAGATCAAATTGATACCTCCGTCATGGCCCTTCGCATGCTGGGGGCTTGACATGATCGGGAAACTACCTAGAGCACTTGGAGGCTTTGAGTATTTCTTTGTTGCAATTGAAAAATTCTCGAAGTGGATAGAAGTATTTCCGATTGTCAAGCCAACATCTGAGAAAGCAATCCAATTCCTTCAAGAGTTGATTTTACGCTTCGGGATACCACATCAAATCATTACAGATTTAGGTACCACCTTCACAGGCAGCAAATTCTGGGATTATTGCGAAGATCGCAGCATCGAGGTGTGCTATGCCTCTGTTGCTCATCCACGAGCTAATGGTCAAGTAGAAAGAGCCAATGGCATGTTACTTGATGGGCTTAAAGCTCGGCTGGAACGAACCCTGAAGAAAGCTGAAGGCCAGTGGATGAAAGAACTCTTCCTGGTTGTCTGGGGCCTCCGATCTCAACCCAGCAAAGCTACAGGGCAATCTCCCTTCTTCCTGGTATATGGATCTGAGGCTGTCCTACCTGTTGACGTCATGCATGGTGCTCCACATGTTGAAGAATTTCAAGAAGCTATGGCGGATGAACAACGGATGATGGAGGTTGATACGGCTGAGGAAGCACGACTGGTAGCTTTATTACATAATGCTACGTACCTTCAGGGTATCCGCCGATTTCATGACAAAAATGTGAAGATGAGGTCGTTCCAGATTGGCGATTTGGTGTTACGACGGATCCAGAACACAGCTGGTCACACAAAGCTCACCTCGCCTTGGGATGGTCCATTCATTGTATTTAAAATTCTCAAGCCAGGCACATACAGACTTCAAACAGAGGATGGTACTGACTTACCAAACCCCTAGAATATAGAACACTTACACAAATTCTATGCATAGTCTATTCATTGTACTGTTGCTTCGGCAACGAGATCTTTACTGTACCGTTGCTTCGGCAACTAGGTCTTTTTTGTACCATTGTTTCGGCAACGAGATATAATTCAATAAATAAAATTCTCCCTTTACTGGGTTATCTATGTTCAATTTACTTTGTGTTCGTGACATCGTTCAAATCTTATCCGGGTTCTTTCGAGACTTGGAAAGTTTGTTTTTCTTACACTATGCATTCGGAGCAATTACACGAGGTCTGTCCGGGTTCCTTCGGGGCCGCTAACGGATTTGTTCCTAAGGTTTCGCTACATCGTGATACTATTTAGCTTAAAGTTGCTGCTCCGTGGGTCTTACTGTGTTTTTATTTAGCAAACCACATACAGTTTGTTCCCATTGTTCCCTTCTGGGGTACATTTATTTTACAAGGTAGCTTAAGCTACAGAAATCTCCCTGGGTTCCTTTGGTTCCTTAGCAGGGTTGTTTTTCGAGAGTTGAAATTTACAAAAAAAATGTGTAAATTTTCAACTAAGTCCTGGTGTTACACACAGAGACACTCAAGGGTTCTTAGAAACTCTTAGTTTGTTCTTCATACGAGGGAATATGTACATTCATTGCATGCAGATCAAGAGTAATACTCATTACATCGCTAATTGTTCAGATTACAATTTCAAGCTCTACGCAATTGCTTCGGCAATCGGCTTGGCCTCTTGCTTCAGGCCCCTAAAGATCTCTTCTGTACAGTTTGGCTCTGCGCTAGACAGGCTTTGGAGGATCTCTTGATGTACGCCTTCAATTGTCAAGGCATGGCCTTCAGACGCTCCAGGAAAGACTGCGGAGCAGCAGGGTCTTCAGGGACCAAGGCTTTCACAACAGGATTCGCTGCCATCTCCAGCAGCGCAATCCGTTTCAAGGCTTCGGCCAGGTCTTCATCAGATTTCTTCATTTGCTGCATGCTTTGCTCGAGCTCTGTCATCCTCCTGGTTGTCTGCTCAAGCTTCTCATCCAGCGTCTTCTTATCCGCAGGATTTTCGTGGAGGTGGACGAGTTCTTCCGATAGCAGCCTATTATCTTCACGCGCATCCTCCAGATCCTTGGCAGCCTTCTTTTGTTGCTCGATGATCTGAATCAGCTGCGTATCAGCATCCTTGCGTTGTTGCACAGCCACTCTGAGTTGTTCCTTCAACTGATCACACTCAGCAGAGATGGTCTTCAACATTTGTTCATGACGATTGGCCAATCTGTCATCTTGCTTTCAGTTGCTGATAACTTCTGCTGCACATCTGCTCCAAAGATTATGATAGAATTCATATTGAAGCTACATATTGGTGACATATTGCAAGATATAAACAAGACCAGGGTACCTTTGAGCTCTGTTTTAGCGGTCGTCAGCTTCTTCAAGTTTTCCTTCTCTGCGGACAGTTCCTTAGTCCGCAGGTGCAGGGTGCGGATCATATTGGCATCTTCTGCTTCTTGGGCTCGGCGATCTTCGCGCTCTCGCTCCAGTTCCTTTTGGAGGCGCTCCGCCTTGGCGTGCATCAAGGAAATATTTCGGATGTACTCGGTCTTCTGCCTTGATGCTTCACCGACAGCCTACAGGATACAATTATGAGGTTCATATTTACAATGACAACAAGTACAGGGTTATTTACCATACCCTGAAGTACGCCACTGCCCTCTCGGCATGGTACAGATCCCTGTTGATGTGCTCTTCATCCTCCTCCGCATCCAAGACATATTCGGACGCTTGCGGATTTGGATTCAACATTGGATCATAACTTCCGATGCGGAAGTTACCGATCTTTTCTTTAGCTTCAGCACTTGTGGGTACCCGAGGGATTTCTTCGATCACTTGCTCTTGGGTTGATTGTTCAACTTGTTTACCCCTCGAGTATTTCGTTTCTAGAACAGATTCCGCCCCACTAGTTTGGGATGTACCCACGTTGCTCGTCGGCTCCGCATGGTTCTAGTCACGGCGTTCAACCTTGGTTTCTTCTATTACAGCCTGCGTGACCAGTTGTTCAATATCCGCCAGAACTTCAACAATTGTTTCTTCTACTTGCGCTTGTGCTGACTCTGGTGGGTTGGTTGATGGTACGGCTGGCAGGACCTCTGGAAGAGTGGTTTGATTTTCCCTGGGTTCTTCTAGCACTGTGGCTTCTGGCGCCCTCATGGCTGGTGGTGGTATTTCTTCAGCTCTGCATCAACAACTTCACAGTCAGGATGGATTGCTACGACTACACATTTTAATATCAAGTAAAGATCTACACACTACTTACATGATGGTGGGCCGCATTGGGATTTCAGGCTCTCCCAGTGTGAACTCCTCCTCTGGCTCCTGCTCCACTGCCACTGGACCGGCAGGGTTGTTTTCTTCTACAACTGGTACTGACCCAACATATGGAGCCGAGGCAGGGTTGAAGATATTATGAATAATTTCTTCCTCTGATAATGGTTTACGGGCAGTGCTGCCTTGCTGCGGCTGGCTGGTCCCGATTTCTCCAATAACTATCCCTGCGGATGCTGGCATCTTTGGTTGTGGGGATATCTTCTCCTTCTCCTCAGGGATGATCCTAACCCGAGGCTTGGGTAGGGTCCGTGCTCTCTTGGGCACCGGAGCACTCAGATCTGACGCTGCGGCTCTTTTTGTACTTTCTCCTCTCTTGGAGGTTGCCCCTGCTTTGGCACGGGGTTCTTCAGCATCTTGATTCTCAATATTGCAACGTTGTTCGTCAGATTCTTCGGTTGCAGTTGCATTATCAGAAGGCGGATTGTGTAGTCCCTGATTCTGGGATCTGGGCACCGGGCTATCACATTGGCTTCCTCTGCATTTGTTGGATCTAGAGGAGGAAGGCTGACATATAGTGCTCGCCTGGCTTCATACTGCAAAAAGACACAAATAGTCTGAAATAATGATCTGTTGGCAAATTACAAAGCTATACTGGCTGCGTTGGACTATATTACATAATGTACAGCTCTTACCTCAGGAGTCATGGTGATTTTGGAAATCTCCAAGATTTCCGGCAGATCTTCATTACTGATAGCCATATATTTCTTCAGTAATTGCATGGCTCTCTTCTCAGTGAAGGCTCCTGTGGCATTTCGTGAGGGATCAGTTTCTCCAGAGTAAGAGTACCCTGGGTTACAGCGTTGTTTGCAAGGCTGAATCCTCCTCATCAAGAAAGATTTGTAGACGCTAGCTCCTGTTAATCCTTGAGATTTCAGATCTCGGATCATGTTCAACAACTCTGGTATCTGCATCCCTTGATTCACTCCAGTTCGGCTTCATCACTGGAGGTTGCCCTGAGCGGCTGGGTAGTTGAGGTTGATGGTTCCAGGCATAAAACCATTCCTTGTGCCAATCTTTCAGACTGTCCTTGGTGGTATAATCCAGATATAATGGCTTCATACCTTGGCGGAACTGTATTACCACCTTGCCAACCACTTGCAATGGTCCGCTTGATGTCTTCACTCTGAATAAGTGGCGGAACAGGGCAAAGCGTGGGTCTATTCCTAGGAAAGCCTGACACAGGTGGATATACATGGAAAGATTTAGGATGGAGTTGGGGCTCAAGTGACACAACTCTATTCCATAAAACTGCAGAATACGGCGGAAGAAATCGCAGGTCGGCATGCCGAAACCAACTTCGTAAAAGGCTTCCCATACCGTGAGTTCCTCGGTTTCTTCTGTGGGGTACTCATGACCGTGCGCGCTCCTCCACCGGCTGATTTCTTTTGCTGCGATGAATCCATCGGATTCAAGATTCTTTGTGCTTTTCCTTAAGAATACTGGTCGGCCAGTCACTAGTCGGATCTTCCAAGCACTAATTTTCTCCAACAGGCGCCGCCTCATTAGTCGCAGCAACTTCCTTCATTGCTTATGCTTTCCTCTTCGTGCTCTTGCTTCGGCTAGATCCTTCACCACCGGCCATTGCGGTTTCTTAAGGCTTGGTGTGGGTGGGATTATGGCTCGAGGAGGTTGCGGAAGTGTTTGCGCAGTCTTTGGATTGTTAACAGAGCAATTGTCGCTAACCCTAGATCTGTTTCGCTAACGAGTGTGCAGATACAAGGGAGGCGAACGGTTTATATTGATTTTGGTCCTTCCTTGATCCTATATTTGAATTCGTTCAAATTTAGGCTCGGGGGCTGCGGGAATATTTTGAGAAAATATATTTCTGAAATTTTTTTGGTTTCAATTGATAAATTCAAAAGAAGTTCTAAAAGAACTCGGAATTCTTTGGAAACTGATTCTCCTCATATTCGGACTACGAAAGAGCCTCGAATTTCTTCTTCAAAGATAAACGAGGCTCGGGGACTGCCCAATTGGACGCACCTATTCGGTGCGCGCCAATCCGAACTTCAGAAAGATTTATGAGCACTTCATTGCCTATTGAACAGCATGGTTGCAACTTCCAAAAACAAAAAACCCTGTGGGCTTCAAACAACCCTGGCGGGTCTAAAAAAACTTTGTATTTTCAACAGTGCTGTTCTTGAGGAGATAAGGTGCTCGGGGGCTTGATGGTGTAGGGTCTTAATAGACTAAACAACTATGGCAGGCCATCCTATGGGCCGGCCCAAGAACAAGACGCACAAGACAAGGATTAGTCCTAGTCGGTTAGGATAAGCTGTATTAGGAAATTAGAGATTAACTTGTAAAAGTCTCCTGATCCTATACTGTTTCCATGTAACCCTGTCCTCCGGGATATATAAGGGGAGACAGGAACCCCCCTCAAAACATCTCATCTATACAAGATACACCATACAGGACGTAGGGTATTACGAGTATTGCGGCCCGAACCTGTCTAAATCGTCTCTTGTCACCTTCGACTCTAGATTCTCGATGACTTCTCCTCAAAGCCTTCTCTCGGGGCATCCCCTTGAGAATCTAATCAGCATAACTCGCCGACGGTCTGGCTTGCTCTAATCTTGCTTCGTGAAATTTTGTTTACACTTTGTGCTGATCCATCTACCTTATTAAACTCACACCAACTCATCGGTTCAATGTTCCTAGTCGGCGCGATCCCAATGGCACTGGCTTCTGTGACGAAGGCTTCTTTTCTACTGGTGGCTTATGTGTGAAGCATTCACATGACCACCAGGCATTGTTATATCTACCATCAGCGTAGCCATTCCTGATTTTTTGCATGCTTCATCGGTAAAGCAGTCATGCAGGATGCCTAGCAGAGGGCGGGGATCTGTTGAAAATGCCTCCACACCTGTTATGACAAAAGTTAGTTTGTAGATTCAGAAGCAAAAATATGTTAGAATAAACACATGGAAATTTTGAATCAAATAACCCTAGAGAGATTACCAAATGACACGAGGAGGAAGGCCAAGGAGAAGCCAGCGGCCACAGTTTTCTTGTTGAACGAGAACGACATGGCTATATATGTCCTGAGGAGTGCAGTGTGGATAACAAGAGAACCAATGTGTCAATATTTATAATGAGGCCGTGGCCAGCTCACATAATCCGGGGCACGAGGCCTCCGTCCAGTCTTCCGTCGTGCGCCGTCCGGCAGTCCGTCCCTCCAACCCTCCCGTTGTCCAGCCGTCCCTGCCGCTGTCCTGGGCTCCTGGCCTCCCACCGTCCAGGACCAAGCAATTCCCTGCAAGCGTGTAGAGTAACTCCTCCGAGGCTCAATTTGAAAGATCAAGTTCTCCCGCATGCATATGAATATGCGTCGTGGTGGACGGCCTTGGCGACTTTCCTCTGGTGGAAGACGACGGCCACCCACACGTACGTACGCCGTAGTTGTTGGGCCTCGGCAAGACGGCGACCCACTGGGCTACAGCGAGGCCGGCGAGCCCGCTGCCCACAACGGCGAGGTCGACGGGGCGGGTGCGAGGCCATGAACGGAAGAGGAATGGGACGGCCAAAAACAGAAGACAGGTGTAACAGTCCACTATTTTCAAAATGTGAAAATTTTTAAAAACTTTTGTGGTGCTTGAAAAGTTTGGCTTACCCTAAGGATGTCTTCTTCTCTCTCCTCAAAAATTCCCAGGAAAAGTGGATTTATTGCCTAAGGACCATGTTGATGCTAGAGTGGCATTTGGATCTCTCTTTGGTTTTCATTTGGATCTTTGTGTGGGGTTTTGAATTTGAATTTAAATTCAAATTCTAAACCTAAAACTAACTTAGGCTCTAACTAAATCTAACCCAGAAACCGGCCTACCCCTAGTTTCCGGCCCAGCCCATTTCTCTTTCTCTCTCTCTTTCTCGCGTCGCAGCCCAGCAGGCCGCCGGCCCAGCCGCGCTCGCGCGCCCGCTCCCGCTGACAGGTGGGTCCCACCTGTCGGCGCCAAGCCACGCGCGCCGCGCTCTCCCTTTCTCTCTCTGCCGCGCCGGTCCCACTTGTCGGCGCCATCCCTTTCTCTCCCGCGCGCGCAGACTCTCTCTCTCTCTCGCTGACGGGCCGGCCCCACCCGTCAGCTTTGCCCTCAACCTCGCGACAGGGTCACGCAAATCGCATGACCCCGTCGCCGGCCGCTTTCCCGCGCTGCCGAGCCGCGCCGCGGAATCCTCTAGAAGATGCGCACGCGCTCTACCTACGCCGCGCACCCGTGAGCCCCCTTTTGCCCCTCAAAACCCTAGCTGCTGCTCCCTTGGATGCACGCCGCGTGTCCTCACCGGCTTCACTGCTCACCGCCGCCGTCCATCGCGTCGCAAGCCCTACCTACCCCGCGCGGACGCCCAGGAGCCCTAGCCATCGTCTACAAATACCCGTGTGCCTTCCCATCGAACCCTAGCCGCCAATTTAGGGTTTTCCCCTTTTCCACCCGCCGCCACCGGAAAAGGAGAAGAAGAGGGAGAAGGGAAAGAAGGAGGAGGAGAAGGAGGGCCACGGCAAGGAGGCGCCTTGCCGTTGCCTGGAGCCAAGCCAGAGCCCGAGGGAGAAGGACGGCGCTGCGCACCGCGAGCCGTACCCCGACGTCGACCACGCCGCCGCCGGAGACGAAGAAGACGCACCAAGCCGCACCTCGACTTCACGCCGGCTTGCTTCGCCTCGCCACGGCCTCGCCAACCCCTCTGCACCGCCTAGCCCGTCTTTTTCAAGCCCAAGGTGAGCCCTTTCTTCCTCGCCGCGTCGTTGCTCTGCTCCGGCGGGTCGCCGAGAGCCAACCGTAGCGCCGCCGCCGCTAGGAACCCCTACCCTCTCTGTCCGGCCGTCGTGCCGCTTGCAGGAGCCTCAAAGCTGCGCCTTTTGGCCTTGGACGCGACCGCGGGCGCGCGTAGCCGCCGCTCCGCGAGATCGCCGTC
Organism: Digitaria exilis; assembly: GCA_015342445.1. Taxonomy (NCBI): domain Eukaryota; kingdom Viridiplantae; phylum Streptophyta; class Magnoliopsida; order Poales; family Poaceae; genus Digitaria; species Digitaria exilis. Next base: position 270,000 of record JACEFO010002708.1, read on the forward strand.
GCGGCGGGCCGTTCCGGCCGCCGAGCCGCGTCGCTGCACCTCACCACGCTCGCGCACGCACTCGTGCACGGTGCGTTGGCTTGCGCACGCGAACGCGCACATGCACACACGTACACGGATGCCTTGCGGGCTCGGGAACGCGTCGAGCGTTCGCTCGCCGGCGTTCGGTCGTGCCGTTGCGGCATTTCACCGAACGCCTGGCAGGCGCGCTCGCGGCGCCGCCCCGCGCCCGCGCAGTGCTGGCCCCACGGCGCTGGCCGCACGGGATCGCTGCGCTACCGCAGTGGATCCCTGGGCCGCGCCTCGTGTTGGCTGGGCCGCGCCGCCGTGGGCCGCGCCTGGCCCATAGCTGGTTTCGGCCCAATGGCCGAGCCGAGCCGCGGTGCCGCACTGACCGCGGGGGCCGACCAGTCGGTGACCGACCCCCCAACTGACCGCTGGGACCCACGCGCTGACGTGTGGGGCCCACTAACGCTGACCCTTGACCTTTGACCGTTGACCGGTCAACGATGACGTCAGCAGGGCACACTGCTGACGTCATCACCCGGTGGCCCCTGTGCTGACGTCAGCATGATGTCATGATGACGTTAGCAGGCCACGTGGCGCCATGTGGTTTTTCCTGGGATTTCCATTTTCCAAAATACATTTAATAATTTCAGAAAATGCTTTAAACTTAGAAAATTCATAACTAATTCAGTTTAACTCGGAAAAATGTGAAACCAACTTCTATAATTTTCTAAAATCATGAATAACACTTTAAAAATGCAATTGGAGTTAGTTGGGTCTTTCTTGGGTTCCATTTGGCTCTTCTTTGCAAATAGGCCCCTAGATTTACACGAATTTACGATCAGGAGCCGCCGCCGGAGGAGCATTGACTGAGGAGGACTACCCCACTTGCTCAGGTTCACGCCCGACTGCTTCTTTGATTACCTATAGGCGTTGCTTATTAGATACGCTATGCTTGCATGTGTTGCTTGAGCTGTGAACCTTGCATAGCCTGTTTTATTTATCGTATGCCTTGTTACCTACTGCTTATCATATCGTACCTTGTTATATGATGATGATGAGATGTTATGCTTGCTTGTGTGCGGGATATGTGGTAGATATTCTTGGCGTGTGTGTGGGGATAAAACTGGGAAGGTGTATGGCGATTTTGACCTTACTAGGTCTTACCGGTGCGGGTAATAACAACCCGATCTTAAATCGGGGTGAGATGACTTCTGGGTCACCTCGTGGACTCTAGGGGAGATGGCCCCCTAGGGTACCCTAGGGGGGGTTGGACCCCCTAGTGGTTTTATGACTTGGAGCCAGGTGTAGGAGGTTACTTGAGATGGTGAGGAAGAAGACTGCCTCCCGTACCGGTATTATTTTAAACCTTGTTGATTGTCCTGTATTCACTGTACCGTACACGCCAACTTGCCTGAGATGTGACCGGTAACGACTAGCCTAGCTAAGGTGGCACCCGAATGCGGAGATCACAGTTTGTGTATGTGTGAGGGGTGAGTGCCCGTGCCTTACACCCCCGATGGGCAGCTCTGGTGGTATGCTTTCACATTTCCTTGGGGCCGACGTCTTCGTGCGGAGGCATCCAGACCCGGGAGACCAGGAGGGTGTCATTCTTACTAGGAGGTTTACTAGTTGTGGGCTGCGTCTCGACTGGCTCGCTACCAGTCGCAGCCCGGGTTGGGTACAGGTGTACAACCTCTGCAGAGTGTTATGATCTATACGTATAGCCGGGGTTTCAACTCCGGATCACGCAGTGTCCTTCAGTATGGTCGGCCATTATTTTGGGATATGCTTTTCTCCCCCTATAGGTGAGAGTGTGAGGGCGTAGGGGTAGCCGGGGAGAGGGAGGTTGTGCTCCGCCTGCCTTGTGATCCGGTTATCCCTCTTGAGATGCCAGGAATGAAGCTGCGCATCGCCGAGAGTTGAAGGTGTGTGTCGAGGTGGATGCCGTCGGGAACCCGTCGTATGATGGGACTAGCCCAGGACAGAGATATGGGAATTGGTGGGATGAAGATATTCTTATTATTAAGCCTCTTGCTTAGGGAACCCCAAGCCATATTCCTTGACTTTATTATATACCATTAGCATGTTAGTCCACTTAAAGCTGCATTCAGTCGGTGACGTGTGCCTGTTCCATTCCTTGGGAACAGAGAATGGGTATCTGGGAGATGGAGCGGAGTTCGACTCCAACTTCGACAACTGGTACGACTAGGCGACGGTCTACGCTCAAGCCTGCTTGTGGAAGAGACGTGAAGATGGTGGCCTACCGCCGAGCTTCCTAGCGCTAACTGTCTTTACCTTGCTTGTTTAGCCCTGCGTGGCGAATAATTTGAACCCTTTGTCGGGAATGTAATAACTTATTCAATTCTGTGTTGCTTTATCGGAAGTTTGGAACTGCTATTCTACTGTTTCGGGATTCTGTACGTGGTAGCGACTGATCCAGGGACTACCACAAGGGTACAGGGAGTCGGGTTTTCAGTCTGGAAAACCCGGATCGTTTCAACAGGTAGCGCGCGGCCACGTACGGAGGATGACTCTCGCGGTCGCGGCGACATTGGTGGAAAAAGCGATCGGCGATCGGAGGTAGAATCCCACCGATTTTGAACTTCTCTGTTGGAGTGTACTACAATATAAAGGAGAAAATCTAAGCTAATTGGATAGCTAAATGAGAAAATAAAGAATGAGATTTGCCTAGGCTTTTGGATATGCTCTTAAAAGATATCAGTATATAATATATGTTGTGATATTTTTTCTACAAAGAACGTCCGATGCTGCTATCTGCATACATTGGGCCCAGACATCAATGCTGCACACATATTTTGGCGCAGACATTGTGACACCGTGACGGCCGCCCTACTCTCGTGCATGTGCATCAAGGATATGATTGACCCAACAAAGTCCGGCATGTATCTCGCAACATCTTTATTCAACAATATATGAAAATATTCGTATTCGATAAGGACAAATACCAATGTACAAAATAACGGGTTATGACATTTAAGTAGAGACCTCTTCTCGGCAGCTATAGCTCCTCTATAGCTACAAAGTTATTATAGTTGTAGTCGTCGAAAAACGCTACATCACCGCTATTTCGTACATTGATAAATACATATGAAACCATTAAACGATACGATCCTCACAAATAATGTTTAATATTACTTATTCTATATAAAGATTAAGTTTAATTAATTTGAATACAATTTCACTATAATATTGTTATGGTTGATCATATTAATTTTAATAAGTTAATGTGTTTGTATCAAAATTTGTTAAAATAATTATTGATATTTATATATTAATTAATTATTCATTTACATTTATATATTGTTAATTGTTTAAAATATTTATTGATAAATACATTTTGATGAGATATATTTTTATCTACAGTTGTTATATAATTTTAGTTTAATCCCTTGTTTTATTGATAATCAGTAGGGAAGCTCCCTACCTCTTTTATATATATATGTATGTGAACAAATATTTACAATGCAAGAGCTGCAAACTCAAAGAAAAAGAGAGAAAAGATATTACAGGCTACTCATAATCAAGTTTATCTTATCCCTCATAACCGGCTTAACCCTTAAGGTCAGCAGGTTCATCTCCTTCTCAAAATTATATCTCCATGTTGCAAAGGATGTAGTGCCATTGTAAAAAAAATGATGTTATTTCTATGACACCAGATTGCCCAACATGCCAGAATGACAACCTCTCTGAAGACGCAGCTGCCAAAGTTCAATCTTGCTTGATAAATCATGTCCAAAGTATCCACCCCGGTGTTCCACTCAATGCCCATGGATAACCATCAAACTTGGCTAAAAGGTCACTCAAAAAATAAATGCCACAAAGATTCCTGCATATTTTGGACACACTGAACACAGTTATATGAATCCAGATACATATTCGTTCGTTGTAGAATGTTGCGAGTATTGAGCCTATCTCGGGGCACGGCCCTAAAAAAGCCCAGCCCTAGCCGGGCCCTAGGCACGATTGATTGGGCCACGGGCTGGCCCGGTCCGATGGGGTGTTAGTGCTTGGGCCACCACTTCGGCCCATAGTGCCAGCCCAAGGCACGACCCAATTTTTGGTGGCCCGATAGAGGCCCGATAAAAGTACTACCAGCCCATATCATAACACATCCTTCATCTTTTAAATGATGCGAATCTCCCCCTCATCAATGTAATTGTCTGATTCTCCTCCCCCATCTCTTAGACAGCTCAAATAGCATCCCACATCTCTTTAGGGAGCGCGAATTTCATCTGATGGGAACCCGCTAGGGTTTGCGCCCGATCTTTCGATGAGAGACGTGGGGATAACTCGATTGGATAATGGTGGCGTCGTTCACGGCCCGACTACAGCCTTTCGGGGCTGCGCCTTAGCAACCGATACTCCGTCTCCAATGGTTGCCGCGATCTTGTGGAGCGCGTCACCTGGCCACTAGGGCACCCGTTCCTGCAAGCAATCAAAGAACAAGCAAGAACAAGTAGAACAAGCCACTCAATTGGAAATATGGATTTAATACTAATCTGAATACACAAAGTTGGGGTTCCGAATCGAGTAGAACGGATGGTCTAGTCGACACACGCGTCTACAAGGAAGTAGCAATGGCTAAACTTTCATCAAAACAAAACCCAAACTGTTCTTGGCGGTGGCCAAGGGATATTAGTATGTGGGAGGGCGACCAGAGAGGTGCTGGGGTCGTCCTCCAACCCTAGGACACGTCTGTAATGGACTCAACTAGATACACAGCCCATGGGCCAAAATAACTGTGACACAACACCGTGGGCTGAAAAGGACTCGGTGGTATTTTAACAATTGCGGCTGACTCCAAATAGATATGCCCTTGAGGTTGGATCCGTTAGAAAGTAGATTTGATAATCTTTCCCTGAAGTACTTGAACGCCCAAAATGGAGTCCGGATGAAGTCGTGGCGGTCGTCACAAGTTGGTGTTGTCCTGCCGTCCGAATCCAGCGTTTCCAAAATGTGTTGGATTTGATCTCTTTCCTTCCTGGGCCAAAAGTGACGTGGTGGCCTGGTGAGGATGTTGGGGATACTTGGACATCGTCCCCAATCAACTTCTTTGGTCCTCCATGTCTTCCATGTATGTTTGGCACTCTTTTTAATCCATGTATTTATTTAAGAAAATGACAATGAACACACATCATGGCGTAGCATCAATTCAATGAATGTAGCAAAAATAGTGATGATATAAGATTGATTCACCTTTTGTTTAAAAGGCACTAGTATGGTCACATCCGAGATGGTTATGTCCTCATCATCATCCCTTATCTCTTTTGATGGCCCAGTGAGCTGGCTTAGCACGGTGGGCCGATCGGGCCATCGAGCCGGCTCGGCACTAAAAAATAGCCATAGTGTCGGGCCTGGGCCGGCTGTTCGGCCCGATGTCCGAGCCAGGCCCCGCACTAAAATGTCATCGGGCCTAATAGTGCCGGGCCACGTCGGGCCAGTTCAGATTGGGCTCGGGCCGCATCGGGCCAGGCCGCCCATTTGGAATACTATAGCCACCATGAGGGGCCTTCTATCTCCACGAGATCCTCATCATCTTACTCTTAGTAGGGAACTAGAGCACGTCCTTCAGGTGGAAGCACAGGCCCAAAAATCATGTGAGAAGGTCGAGGATTAGGAACAAGAGCCAGATAAGAGAAAACATTAGTGTCAGCAATATAGGAAGGAACGATGGTGTCAAGATCAATGTCAAGCATGGTTAAGAAATTTAGAAACGAGATTGACTGGAAAGATTGAATCTCTTGGGTCACCTTGACAAGAGCAGCCACAGTTGGTGCAGTAGGCACAGTTTGGACAACCATGCTAGACGGGTCAGGGCGGTAAATTGGGCTCTGCACTTCCTCGTCAATGTTCATCTGCACTTTAGAATGAGAGATAGGTAGATCGCCCATATCAGCACGAGGATCCTCATGATCGCCCATATCAATTGCAGGATTGATAACCTGGCCCTCAATTGCGTTGGCACTGTGTTCCATATTGATATCAGGGGCCTACTGAATAGAAGGTGGGCTTCTGGGATTTATTCCCAACCATCTTGGGGCCGACATAGGCAGGATTTTCGTCTGCAAGCGTTGTTGACCTTTTCTTTACCAAGGCCAAAACAGGACACGTCCAAGAACTCACACGAGGAGCAGTACCAACAGACACAACCACATCATTTGGGATTCTAGCATCATCATTGAGCAGGACCTTGACTACAATGCGAGCCCGGTAATTAGTATCATGCCAGTCTCTCATAAGCCCAAAACCTGATACAGCATGACCTATTGTTTCTAGCATCACGGGGATAGCCAACTAGCATGACCCAAGCTTCCCTATCCAAATCCTGAAACCGAGCATTATCTGCCTCATCGTGCTTGAGAAAGCGCAATGAGTAATCTGGGCCAAACTGAAAGACCTTGTCCGAGAAGCGCTCACGCTCTAAGGGAGAATTAAATCTAACATATGCATCACCAAGAGCACAAGGTTGTACCACCATCATATGGATGTTGTGGTCATGCATGAAGTAGTCCCTGTGCGCCTCTGCCATAGGTTGAAATCCTCCTTGGTGACTACTGACTACGGGGGAGAACACGACGATAGTCGTGTCATCGTTGAAGGCATCCAGGCATGTACCCAGGTACACATACAGCCAGAGAGGCGACACATTGGGGTTGTGGGGGGATCACATCGAAGCCCCTTGGAGCATGGGGCCTGGGATCAACCGGAACGAGGCCATCGTTGGTGAAGCAGACGGCGGGGAGGACGAGGTTTGGGGTTTTCTACGTACAAAAACACATTGCCATCACCGTGTTGCGAACAGAGGGTCGAATAATATAGAAAATAGTGGACTAAGGCGTTTAGTGGTAAGGCTACCGTTATGGTGTTTAGCAGGCTATAGCCACCATTTAGCGAGCTATAACCGGCTATAGCGGGCTAAATACCATAGTGGTTGTTCTTCCTACCAGCTATAGCTGTCTATAGCGGCGGCTATAGCCGGCTATTTTGTACGACTCGAACCACCACTGCATCCTAGAGGCTCTGGCCAGAGCCGTCGACCACACATCGCGGGCAACTGCCAACTGTTGGGCTTTGCAAGGAAATAAATATATGTTGCGGTAAGATCACACAACTCGATCATTAAGCTGTTCCATGCATTTCGTGTTGCCTGGCTGGACAAAACGTCGTCGTGAAACTCCCCACCAGCATGATTTTGTCCCAAAGTCCAAACTATGGCAGACTAATGAAAAATACTCCTTCAATGGTCCACTTAAGGTTTATTTTCACTTGAGTGCATAGCGTTACATGGTGCACCAACTCTAAACCAATTAATTCTGCTATCATTCAATCAGTGGAGCATCCCCATCCCACGGATTGAGGGCATCGTCTGCTTCCCCGACCGAGGATCATCCTCTCCATGGCATGGTTTCATGCATACGCATGTGGAGACACTTCTAAGAACAACTGAATTTGGGTCAGCATGCAGCTTCTTGGAGCAGTGGCCGCCTGTCATGCCTTCCCCGAAGCAGATGGGCTTGCACATCCAGTCACTCGAGCACATGAACCAGCTTATCCTCTCCTCACAGAGTGCTCTTGTTTCCTGTGCGCCTGCAAATAGATAAATGCTTATTTGGAGAACGAAGTAGCATGTAGCATGATCTACTGTGTTTCGTAGATTTTTATGCACAAGTCTCCTGAGAACTTACGACAGGACGCAAGGAGCAAAGCCAAGGCGAAGCCAGCGACCACTAGTTTCTTGTTGAGCAACATGATACGGTGTGCTGTGAAGGAATGTTATTTTTGTTCAATTGTTAAGGTTGGCCTGCTTGTATTTATAATCTCCTAGCTTGCTAGATGGACACATATATTGTTCTATCTATAAAAAAAAAGGCTAGCCGGATATGCAAATCCAAAGGTTTTATTGATCTTTCTATCTATCTATCCATCCATCCATCTATCTATAAATTGAGAAAAGAAAAAAAAAATGGATGGCCGTGTATTACCATCATGAAATTACCATGTTGCGTCCAAAGGCAAAGCCACGAGATTTTGTCGCTAGTGTTACTGTGGACAACTCATACTTGTGATAATATAGTTCCATGAATAACATTATGAAAAATAAACGACAACATATGGAGGGAATATAAGGTTTTCCAATAGTGATTGCCCTTCACAATTTTAATAAATCTCTGACTATATATGGTCATCCATCTTGTGAAAGCAAATAATAATATCATCATTTGGAATTGTCTCTAGAAGTCCTTGTTCCATGAAGCATATTACATATGATACAATTATTGATAAATTAATCGCTCATTCAATTATGTAGTACTGTGTTTACAGTTTTCAGTATCAGAAAGCAGATTTTTATTCTGTCCACGGATGAAGCAGTGATGGACAGGAAGAACTACACTACTACACCAGAGGCGGCTTGTGATTGACTCTTTTAAGTCGCAAGTCATAATTACTGTGTTCAGTCATATCTGCGGTGCTGATATTGATCTATATGGCTATCCATATATCCATATCCAACACAGGAACTGTTAAATATCATGTGTATTCTCTTGAGTTAGTTTTGATTGTGATAAGGCTGTTGTAGTTTGTCCTAACAAATAGGAGATTAGTTTTAGTCAAGAGATAAGCCTCGACCATCCTATATATGTGTAATCCGTTGATGCCATTTGCATCCAACTAATCAACACGCAATCGTCAAGATCTCCAAGATAGGAGACTGACGTTCCACCCATAGCGCCTCTGAAATCTTTCATGGTATCAGAGCTTAGGTTCTTTTCATCCATTATTCACTCCTTCCTCAATGGTGTCAAGTTTAGGCGCGGTCAATCCTCTCCTTGGGATTCAGATCACCGAGAAGATCGGCAAGGGCAATCATGCGCTCTGGAGGGCGCAGATGCTCGTCGCCATACATGGCGCAAGGCTGGAAGATCACATCACCAGCGAACCCGTCGTCCCTGTCCCTGCCAAGGAGTTCGACGAGAAGCAGACTGATGGCAAGACCATCAAGGTGCCAAACCCGGCATATCAAGAGTGGTTCGCCCGAGATCAGCCGATCCTAGGGCTCATCTACTCCTCCGTCGGCAAGGACATCTTCACTCAGATGGCATCCGCACAGACGGCTGCACAGGCGTGGAGAGAGATTCATGACATCTACGAGGCTCAGTTCCATGCTTGGACGATGAACGTCTGTCTCGCCATGGCGATGACCAAGAAAGGTACCATGTCCATTACTGATTACATTGCCAAGATCAAAGGATATGCTGATGAGATGGCCGCCTCCGGGAAGCCCCTGGACACTGAAGAGATCATCTCCTACATCTGCAACGGCCTCGACTCCGAGTTCAATCTGGTCGTGACTTCTTTGGTCACGAGGGTTGAGCCCATCTCTGCCTCCGAGCTGTACTCATAGCTCCTAAGCTTTGAGACTCGTCTTGATCTGCAAGATGGGTCTGGAGGCTCCGTCAACAACGTTCAGCATGGTGGCGGTGGCGGCCGGGGCTTCCCTGGTGGCAACCGCGGGCGTGGACCCGGTCGTGGCGGTGGCCGCGGTGGCAGCAGCAGCGGCATCGGCGGCGGCGGCCCTGGTGGCCGTGGCCGTGGCTACAACAATCAGCAGCGCTCCTACGACAACCAGCGTCGCACCTCTGCCTCCAGCGACAAGCGACCCAAGTGCCAATTCTGCTACAAGAGGGGTCATCAAGCCTCTGAGTGCTGGCACCGCTACGACGCCACCTTCGTCCCAGATGAGCGCTTCGTCAACACTGCTACATCCGCCGCCTACAGTGTGGATACCAACTGGTATACTGACACCAGGGCGACCGATCACGTCACCAGTGAACTAGAGAAACTCTCTGTTTGTGACAAATACAAGGGGAATGATCACATCCACACGGCAAGTGGCGCAGGTATGGAGATCAAACATGTTGGCCATTCTATTGTTTCAACCCATTATAGAAATCTGCATCTAATCAATGTTCTCCATGTTCCACAAGCCACAAAAAATCTTGTTTCCGTTCATAAACTTGCTAAAGATAATTTTGCCTTTCTTGAATTTCATCCCGACTATTTTCTTATCAAGGATCAGGCCACGAAGACCACAATCCTTAGAGGGCGCTGTCACAAAGGACTCTACCCACTTCCATCAGTTCATCCAATAAAACAAGCCTATGGAGTCTCCAAGCCATCTCTTGCACGGTGGCACAGTCGTTTGGGACATCCAGCTTTTCCCATTGTTACTAGGACTAGTATAGTGCCCGTGTGTTGCTACGGGTGATGCAAAACTCTATAACGAAGAACATAGAACATCACAAAAACAACAATTTAATGATTTATTTATATTGTTATGCAACAAAAATACTATGTTCTATCCAGAACAATGGTAAGAAGCATGAGATAGACATTTGTATTAAAAAGCAATTATGTACACAAACACGAGCACAATAGATGCAGGGATAATGGTGATTCTCTATGCAACTATCACTGAGGAAAACATAAGAGGGTGATAAACCTCTGTTGCCATCACCGAGTTTATGGCACACCTCAAGAACCTAGACATGAAGATATTTCATAATCAATATCTATATTTAAAAAGTTTAGTTAAGATAAAAGTCTTTGCAGAATTAATATGTATATTACCTTGTTTATGGCGTTAGAACGGCTTAATTTATTTATAGTGCAAATATAATACAAATATATATACTACGCGCAATGGATTATATATCCATAACGTGCTACAATTGATGACAGAATATAGGAGGTCTCATAATTAATTGGATTCAACTCAGTCACCCACACTGCAACGCATAATTTTAATGTTTCATAATTCTGAGACTCAAAAAAATAACATAATTGTACCAGAGCTACGCATGGATGGTCCTGCATCATCGCTATGGAAAAAAAGTTTCATTGTCATCATGAAGTCATTATTTATAATTTTAAATAAAAAATATAGACCAGTTAAAGATATACAATTTTAAATAACAACACCTGATCGCGATCCTTCATTTTTTGGTGCCATGCCTCATGACGCCTTATCACCCAATTCCTTTGCTCTTCTGATAGTGCTGCACGTCGAGCCCTTGGCATTTCCCACCGGCGTTCTTTAGGATCAACATTGTCTAAAATCAACAATGTACATGTTTTGAGCATATAGCTGAAATTGTATTTACATGTATAAGCATAAAGTGTCGTCATAAACATGTAAAAAAAATGCATACCTCCATTTGTCGTATCCGATAGATCTCGTAATGGTTTTCGGCCCATTTATGCAACCCTGACAAAAGAGCAATCATTGATATTCCAATATCATTCATTATTTTAGTAATCTGCTGAAAGATAATATGGCAAATAAATGTAGAAAGTTAACTATCTAGGCACCGTTTTACATCCGACAACACATATGAGCTATTAATATACTTTGAACGAAGCTTACAACCATGGAGGCGAACAAGGATTAATAACGTTTGAGCCCTGAAGTCTATTAACTACACGTCGTAAAACTGAAAAATGACAACAATATATGGTCACAGTTTTCCTCCCAACAACAGCTATAAGCTTATAATTCTGTGAACCATTCTTATAATAAAAGTCCATACGCACTCAATCCATCAGGCATCAACTACAATCAAACTAAAAAGCGTTAGCAAAACGGACTCAGTCCATCAGACCTAGGATAACATTCTAATTATTCAGACAACACTTACAAACTTCTGGGAGCCACAGGGTGGAGCATGACCGTCCGTACGACGACGGGACTCGATCATCGGGCGAATGCCGCTGCACAATAGGTGCAAGGATCGACGCACGATCGCCCTCGCCGTGGCTGCCGGACACCTCAACGGGAGGAAAGGAGAAGCGGGTCAGCCGGTAACAGAACGTTGCTGCCGGGCGTCCTCGCCGTGAGGATGGCGTTCACACGGTGAGTTGTCGCCGGGATCCAGTCAGGACACCTGGTCGCCGAGAGGACACGATCGCAGGCCATCGTTGTCTGGTCGCCGTCGCCGTGAGGACGCCTGGCCGTGCGTCATCGCGTGGATACTGGTCGGATGGGACGACGCCTTTAGGGTTGACCGATCGCTGGGCACCGAGTTTCGGAATCCAGGGCGACCGTGCGCAGGGATGATGGCCCACACGGCGGGTAGCGGTGAGGGCGATCGGCCGGGAGAATCAGGTCTGTGGGAAAGCCGAGGGGAAAAGACGCGTTAGTCACGGGGGTTTGGAAATCAAAATCATCGGTGTCGTGACTGACGGGCGGACGAACGGGGATATGGAAATCAAATCCGATTGGTGTGGAAGGTGACCGAATCTGAAGGAACGAGATAGCGGGCGGCGGACTGCATCTGTTTTCCGGCTTCACGACGGGGGACGGTCTCGCGTTGGACTGGACGAGGGAAGGAAGATTTGAAAAACGGAGAAACGGGCGGTGTCACACCTGATTTTAGAAAGAAAACCAGATGCATCTCATATGTGTGCCAGGATCAAGTTTCACACATATGATAGACTCCATGAATAAACAGAACACAAAGTTGCAGCGGAAAGAATAGAATAAATACAATACAAACGTTTTCTAGCAGCGTAATGTTGAACTCTTCACCACAGGCAGTTGACTGGGGGTTGCGTACGCCTAGCATCACCTTCAATAACTTAATACACCTTCTGAATACTGAACAGCAATAAGCAAGGATGAGCACACTTATGGTTGGTACTCAGCAAGGCCACTGAAATAACCGGAACAATTTAATCATCAACTTCGAGTATATTAATCATGTGAGGGTCCAGGCCGTTCATGACCGCGAACACGGCTGTTATAACAGTTTTACACTCTGTAGAGGTTGTACACTTTCACCACAATTCGCGTAAAAGCTCCGAAGAACTTTAAACCCAACCATGCTGCACCACAAAGGCGCATACCACACTTTTGAGGTGTGATTGCATAGAGACGCTACGAGGCCTTTACAAAGATTCCCTAGTTAGAAACTACCCGCTAAGGTTTCCGGATCGGAAGCAGGCATAACCCTCCCTAACGGGCATAGTGTCTTAGCTAAGCCCACTTCCCGAGAGGACCGTCAACCACCACCCCCATGCCCTTTCGGTAAGATCATTCCTAACCAAGGTTTCTAATTAATTAGCCAAGACCAGAGCCATATAGTATTATGGTTGTACGGGTAATCCTAGGTGGTTCTCCATGTTCCGATTAACATATATGATCTTATAAAGCACAGGTAGAAGGATGGTTAGGGACACTTGTCTTTCTGCAAAAGAATACCACTGATCAGTCTTCAACTCTTGTTCTTGACAGCTTCGGAACGATGCTCCTCTAATCATAAAAAACATCGCGCACAAGCACAAACATGCAAGCAAAGAAATAGGTACAACTAAGAATAATACACCAATCAAAAGAAAAGCTTTGAAAGAACGTATGAAACGATGGGGCTCGCTACTACGATCACAAGGGCGTAATGAACGTTGAAAACGGAACGACAGTTGAAAAGGTACAACTATCGGATGATTTATATTATAAAAGAATATCACAAGGGCGTAATGAATATTTAGAGAAATATTCAGTATTAAAATTAATTCAAATTATACTTTGATATGAAAAGACGGGTTAAAGCTTAATTAATTTTATTTGAAAAAATTTATATAATGATTATACCAATTAAATATTTTTAACTTGCAACAAAGCATGTGAGAGCATCTAGACGAATAACATAATGTATCGTGTTGGACTAAACAAGTTTTATTGAAAACACATTCAAGTTGGAAATCAAACATATTAATTTAGATAATACAAAATCGATGCTTTAACTTAATTAGATTTTAATTAGAAAAGCTAGTGAAGTAGATATAAATATTAATCAAGTTAACTTTTATTCATAAAAACCGATGTATAAACCTAGTCAAATTTTATTTAGAAAACTAGATTCATTATTGAGCATTAAGCAAATTAATTATTAGTTTATGAAAACCAATATATAACCTTACTAACTTTTATTTGGAAAAACATATGAAGTAAACATTATTCAAATTAATATTTTAAATAAATTATAAAACATGGAGTTGGAGCTCTAATTAGATTTTATGCAATTTGTAAAACATATAACAAATATTAAACAAGTTAATATTTTATTTATTTTCAAAACATGAAACTTGGTAAACAACACTATTAAACTAAAGTCTACGCTTTTAGAAGATTAGCGCAACAAAAACGAGATTAAACAGAGTTAAAACGGGGAATCTAGGGATAAAACAAGGTTCAGGGGCTTCTTTGTACTAAATCTAACCTTCCAGGGCTTAGATAGAAGAAGATGAGGACCTAAAGCATAATTTTGTATAAAAACAGAAGGACTTTTGAGTAAAAAGACAAGGCAGGATGGTGGGTTCTATTTGCGAGAAGCTCAGGGGTTAAACTGGAAGAAACATGACCTAAATCTAATTATTTTTTAATAGAGATAGACTGCGGGTTGATTTTTGAAAAACTCAGGGGCTCTTTTGAAAACCACCACGGCTGACCGGTAAACGACGGGTTTGACTCGAGTCGGGTTTGATCTGGGCCAAAGGATCTAGATCGGACGGCTAGAAAGACCCCAGGCGACTAAACTCGCCGGAGGGGAACAGCTGGCGGCGGCGCCGCTCGATTCCGCGGCGGAGCTTCGCCGGAGATGGCTGGGGAATAGGCTAGGGTGCTCTGTTTCTCGCCGTGGTTGGTCTGGGAGAAAGAGGAGGCAAAGGGAAACCCGTTTTGAGAGTTGGGGAGAGGTTTGAGCGACGGTGGCGACCGGCGACGGGCCATGGCGGACGGAAGCTCTGCTCGTAGGGGTCGGCAGCGATTCAGTAGGCTAGGACTGCGATTGAGTGGAGGGGACGAAGGAGGAGGATGAGAGGAACTCGTTGGAGTGCTCACCAGGCAACGGGAAGAGCAGTGGCGGCCGGAATCGGAGGTTGCCGGCGGCGCTCAGGAAGTCGATCTGGCGGCGGCGCTGCGCTGGGAAAAAGGGCAAGGCGAGGTGCGAGGCAGCAGGGCGATGAGGGCTCGGGTTTTATAGGGGTTCGAGTCCCCACCTTGGCGTGGCGCACACGTCGAGGGAAGCGGCGTGCGGCGGCGGGCGCAGACCGGACTTCTCAAGTCCCGGTCGTGCACGACGAGAGGAAGGGGATGACGAGCTGGGACCACCGGTTAGTGAGAGAAGAAGAGAGCTGCGGTTTGAGAGAAAGAGAGGGAGGAAGAGGAAATGGGCCGGCGGGTTTTGCGGGAGGAAAAGGAAGCTGGGCTTGTGGATGGATTTGGCCCAAGAAGGAAAGGAGATAAAGATTTGGAGTTTTATTTTGGGAAAGATTATTTAGTTCAAATAAAATCCAGGAAATTCCAGATAGAGTATTTGAACCATAGAAAAATATTCCAAAATCTCCAAGAATCCTAGGAAAAATTCCAGAGATAGAGTTGGAGACTTTGAACCAAAATAAAATATTTGGATTGCGTGAAAACGAAATTTAGAGCCTTCCAAAAAAAAGAATTTGGCTCTAAGGAAAAGAGAATAAATTACCAGAAATTCTAGGAAATTCTCAAGAGAGATTTGATCGACGTCTAAATGAATTTTGAAATCTTTACACTCATAAAAACATGATGCAGTTCAGCATGAATGCAACACTTCAATTAAGACAACAGAAAAGCATATTTATTTTATTTAGAAAGTTGATTATTTTCCTACACTAAAATTGATAATTAAACAAATATTGGAAAAGTTTTAATAATTTGTGAAAATTGCTTATTTAATTTCTCTTTTTAATCACATCCCGAAATCCTAAATTTCGGGGTGTGACAGGCAGACGACGTGGGGAAGAGCGATGCGAGTTTGTCGGGCGACGGGAGAAGAGGGGAGAGCGGGAGGGGTTGTTTGGAGGAGGCTTCATGGCTTCATGATCGTAGGCGGACGCGACTCTCCCTTCCAGTCTTTTTAGTAGTAGGGATTGTTAGTAGCAATGATTTACCTTTTTCAAAAGAGTCAGTGTGTGATGCTTGTCAAAAGGCAAATAGTCATCAATTGCCTTATAGGAAATCTTCTAGTGTCTCCAAGTTTCATCTAGAACTTATTTTCTCAGACGTGTGGGGTCCTGCGCCAAACTCAGTTGGTGGAAAAACTTATTATGTTAGTTTCATTGATGATTATAGCAAGTTTTCATGGATCTACTTGATATAAATCTGAAGTTTTTTAGAAGTTTCGAGAATTCCAAACTCTTGTGGAGCGGATGTTTGATAGAAAAATCATAGCTTACAAACTGATTGGGGTGGCGAGTACCAAACCCTCCATAGTTTCTTTGCTAATATTGGTATTACTCATCATATATCTTGTCCTCATACTCACCAACAAAATGGATCGACCAAACGAAAACATAGACATATAGTTGAGGTAGGTTTATCCTTGTTGGCACATGCCTCAATGCCTCTGAAGTTTTGGGATGAGGCTTTTACGTCTGCAACCTACCTTATCAATCGTGTTCCTAGTAAAGTGATTGACTATGAGACACCCTTGGAATGCTTATTTTCTCAAAAACCCGATTATACATCTCTTCGCACCTTTGGATGTGCTTGTTGGCCTAATTTGTGCCCATACAATAAACATAAACTTGAATTCAGATCCAAGAACGCGTTTTTCTCGGGTACAGTTCACATCACAAGGGGTTTAAGTGCCTCGATGTCTCTACTGGATGTGTCTATATTTCAAGAGATGTTGTGTTTGATGAAACTGAATTTCCTTTCTCTTCCCTGCATGCTAATGCTGGAGCTCGTCTTCTATGTGAAATCTCCCTTCTTCCTACCCATCTTCTTAATTCATCCATGCACTTTCCAGGGGAGGAACATTTAGATGGCCAACAATTTGATTCTCCTGATAACACTAACATTTCTAGTGAAAATTTTGAAGAAAATGCTGCAGGGAATAACAATGCAGGGGGAGCTTCCGTTCGCACCGAACACAAGGACGATTCGGCGCTGAATCCCACCGGATTGGTGTTGGGATCGGAACCTGGTTCTTCTGCGTGTACGGCTGCGCCAGAACCTCCTGCACGTACGCCTGCGCTCGGTCTCCCGCCTGATCGCATGAACGTCTCCGACGCTGCCACGTTCCTGCCTGTCGGATCCACGGGGGGACAGCAGCACACGGCGCCTGACGCCTCTATTCCGGGTGTGGGATCTTCTGCGCAGCTCGAGATGGAGTCTTCTGATGCCGCGACTACTACTCTACAGATGCCAGAACCTGTTGATGTTGTGCCTCGGCCACGTACTTGTTCTCAGAGTTGTATGCGCAAGGAGAAGGTATTATATTTATGCTGGTTTATGTTGATGATATTATTGTCACCAGTTCAAGACTTGAAGCAGTTACAGCCTTGCTAAATGATTTGAACAAAGAGTTTGCTTTAAAGGATCTTGGTGAGCTACGTTACTTCCTTGGAATTGAGGTAAATAAAGTTGATAATGGTATTCTGTTGACTCAACAAAAATGTACAAATGATGTTCTGCAACGAGTTGGTATGGGTAATTGCAAACCAGTAGCAACTCCCATGTCAACATCAGAAAAGATCTCACTACATGAAGGTACATTGCTTGGACCTAGTGATGCTAAAAATTATAGAAGTGTTCTTGGAGCCTTGCAATATTTGACCCTAACTAGACCAGATATATCTTTCTCAGTGAATAAAGTGTGTCAATATTTGCATGCGCCCACTACCTAATATTTGCAGTAAAACGGATTCTTAGATATTTGAAGTTTACTCCTAATATTGGATTGAAACTTTGCAAGAACATCATCCTTGTTAGTGAGTGCCTTTTCAGATGCAGATTGGGCAGGTTGTTTGGATGATAGGCGATCAACTGGAGGCTATGCAATATTTTTAGGACATAATCTAGTCTTCTGGAGTGCTCGTAAGCAAGCAACTGCCTCTAGATCAAGCACAGAAGCAGAGTACAATGCAGTAGCAAATGCTACATCTGAGGTAATGTGGATACAAATATTGTTATATGAATTGGGTATTGAAGCGCCTAGAGCAGCTAAACTTTGGTGTGATAATATTGGAGCAAAGTATCTATCTACCAATCGAGTTTTTTATGCTAGAACCAAGCATATAGAAGTGGACTATCATTTTATGAGAGAACGAGTGGCAAGAAAGTTACTTGACATTGAGCATATATCTACCAGAGATCAGGTGGCAGATGGGTTTACAAAACCTCTTACCGGCAGCAAGAAATGTTCAAATACAATATGAACTTAGGGAAGTTAGATTGAGGGGGAGTGTTAAATATCATGTGTATCCATATAGGCATGGTTGGCGTTATCTCTTGAGTTAGTTTTGATTGTTATAAGGCTGTTGTAGTTTGTTGTAACAAATAGGAGATTAGTTTTAGTTAAGAGATAAGCCTCAGCCATCCTATATATGTGTAATCTGTTGATGCCATTTGCATCCAACTAATCAACACGCAATCGTCAAGATCTCCAAGATAGGAGATTGACGTTCCACCCATAGCGCCTCTGAAATCTTTCAGGAACATGATGTTCTTGGACAAAAAGAGAGGGTATGGTCTGATTTGTAGGCAATTATATTTAATTTGACTGCTACCAAAGCCTCCAATATATCTTTATGTTCCCATTGAAGCAATACCGACAAAGAATTTCTGTATACCTTTATGTTTCCATTGCAACAATAATGACAAAGAATTTGTGTGTCCCTGAATTGTTAGCCTAAATGGTATTATTTAGCTCTTTATTAAGGCAAAACGATCATTTAAACGGATCAAATGTCCAATAAATGGGCTAACGTCCAATTGAAAGGATACGACTAGGCACCGCATAATGTGTACATGGTGTGCAAACAGACTAAACGACTATGTAGGCGAACGATGCCTAAAATGCAACAAGTGTAAGTGGAATAATAAGTCAAAATTCTTGAGATAGTCAATGAGATCACTACCACGACGTATCATGGTCTCATTTGAACCTTTATTTTAACATATTGGAGCACAGGTGGGAAGCAAGCGAGACGGCGCTGATGAATTCCATGAAGCACTGCCACATCCTGTCGAGGAAGTGCTGACATACATTGGTAACAGGAGTTACTCTTTCTGTCTTAAAATACTTATTATTTTTGCCATTTTTTTTATTTCTAGATTCATAGTATCTACTAGAAATCTAGACATATATTCAAGGTTCAAGGAAAATGCAAGGTGCAAGGCAGGCGCTAGGATTAGATTTAGTGCCCAGGCTGAATAAATGTTAATTAAACGTAATTAATCGTTTGTGAATTAAATAGTGTTTGCAATAATATATATTAATTTTTGGATTTATAAGTGAAAAAGACATGGTGTGCACTCATTTGGACCATTACCAAATTGATTCGACCCATTATACAATGAAAAGGCCAATATAGAAATTAACTTTGCACTACATGGGCTACGATTATTGGCCCATCTGGCCCATCTCCACCTTATATTTGCCCTAGCACTCCCACGACAGCCACATCCACACACATCTACAGGCTGCAGCCGCCGCCGATCTTCTCTCCCCCACCCCTATCTCATCTTCTTCCTCCGATCTCCACCGCTGCATGTATCCCCATCGGTGGTGCGCACATCAACCCGTCCTTTCTGAAGCACCAACGCTCCTCCCCTCCATGGAGCATCACCCCTGCCTCCATGGCCTCCTCCTCTCTCATCTCTGCTCTTGTTTTCTTCCTCATCCATGGGTTCCATTGTTCACCCAGCGTTTATGCCCTAAACGAAACGTTGGGGCTCCGTTTGGTGCTTAATCACGCCTAATCGTACGATTCGAACACTGCATATAGTTGTCTAGGTTCATATATCTTCAATAAATCAAGTAAAAATTTAGAATGACAAATATTTTGGAACAGAAATATCATTGAAGAAGGCTAGTCAGCCCAAGGCTCACTACCGACGGAAAGACCACGGGTTGGGCTGATGACTACATTGATTTGTTTAGTATTTTAGTAAATGTTTAACAATACTATATTTGTTTAAAATTATAATTTGTTTTGTCTTTTTACTCTATCCGTATTAATGAGAGTTGTCCAAAAATAGCTTAACTTTGATTACATTTACATAATATTTTTTGAATAACACGAGCAGTTAAACTTGAAATAAAAAATAAAATAAATTATAATTTAAAACGGAGATGGTTAGTTCAACTAGTGGGATAACATATTTCTATTTTGAGCAACACTATTATTGTGGGATTGTACACAATACACATAATAGAAAAGTTGAAAGATTACGGCTTTGTTTAATTCCTCAAGAAAGACCGACTTGCCACAAACTTCTATCAACGTTTTGAACTAAACAAGCCCTTACATTCATAGGAAAATTAGACGAAACCAAAATGAATTTTGAAAGTTCTCTCCCACGGAGGTATGTGAATCAAAATCAAACGGTCACTCCACATTATTACTCTCGCGGAAGCCCGTTTGACCGGGGGCCCACACGCACGATATCCGATGCGCCACTTCCCCGATCTCCCCACGCACGAACGGACGCCATGGACGTGGCGCCGCGACAAAACCCAGGAGACGCCGCCCCTCCGACCCCCCTGCCTTGCGGCCCCACCGCCATGTGGCCCCTGCCCCCGTCCCACCACCCCCCATGCCAGCTGCCCACTGCCCTCGCCACGTGGCTCCCCCTCCCTCCCTCCGCTGCGCTGCCCAACGGCTCGCCGCTCGCCCCGCCTCTTGGACGAAGCAGTTCACACCCGTGTGACCATGTCAACACCCACCGCCCCCTGACCCCAGCCACTTACACGGAGGCCCTACTATACCCTCGCGCACCGGACCCACCAGTCAGTGAAGGCGGCCTAGGACCGTGCCCGTCACGCCCGCCACTCCCGCATCGAGCGCCCAAAAGCCTGGCTCAGCCCACTCACCCCCGTCCTCCAGCAGACACAGCATCGGCGCCTGTGATCCCCCTCCATCCTCACCACCACCCCTACCACCCCCACCCAAAACCCTCGAAATCCCCCAATGGCGGCCGCCTCCGCCGCCGCCGGCCGCGAGCGCAGGCGGAAGCGCGGGTCGATTCGCTGGGGCAAGACCCCGCGGAAGGCCCCGCCGCCGCCGGGCCCCGGGTCCTCCTCCTCCCCCCGCGGTGGGGTGGACACGCCCGCCGCGTCGGCTACGACCCTCCCCGCGGGGGCCCTCGTCGAGGTCCGCGTCGACGGCGCCGGCTTCCGCGGCGTCTGGTTCGAGGCCACCGTCGTCTCCTACGCCCCCGCCCGCGGGCCCCGCACCCCGGCGCGCTACGCCGTCACCTACGCCCACCTCCTCGACGACGCGGACGGCGGCGAACTCAAGGAGCACTTCGCGCCCACCCACGTCCGCCCGCGGCCCCCGCCGCATCCACCCTCCGACGGCGACGGCGACGGCGACGGCTCGTTCCCGCCGCGGTTCCGCCTCCACGACGTCGTCGAGGCGTTCCACCACGACGGGTGGTGGTCGGGGATCGTCGTGTCGGCGCCGGACTCCCCGGACCCGCGCGCATCCGTCACCGTCGCCTTCCCGCTCACCCGCGAGGTCATCCCGTTCCCTCCCCGCCTCGTCCGCCCGCGCCGCGACTACGTGGACGGGGGATGGGTCCCCTCGCGGTCCGTGGTTGTGGTCCGCCCCACGCACGCCGTCAGGGTCTACAAGGCCGGGGACAAGGTCGAGGTCGGGAGGGAGCGGGACGTGTACGGCTACTCCTGGTTCCCCGCCACGATTGCCAAGGCCGTGGACGACCTCAGCTACATCGTCGAGTACTTTGATCTGGAGGAGGAAGGGGACGGCGGCGGCGGGCCGGGGAAGGCCACGGAGTACCTGCATTGGAGCTTCATCAGGCCGGCTGTGGAGCATTTGCCCCGTGAGAGTGAGTTCCAGCTGGGGCCTGGCGCGGCCGTGGAGGCGTACTGTGATGGGGCATGGTCCCCGGGAGTTGTGAGCAGGGTCATTGGTGACGGCGAGTTTGAGGTCAGTGTCGCTGGCAAGAAGGCAGAGCAGCTGGTGGCCAAGGTCGTGGAATTGCTAAAGCCGCAGTACAAGTGGAATGGCAAGCATTGGAAGATTGTAATTCCTAAGGTAATACAATGAATCCATTTGCTGTGTCTGTCCTTTTTAGCTCATTTAGGATTGTATCCTCTCCTGTTGCAATATTCTTTCTGATATACCAAAATATTTTCTACATTTGCCCATCGGCATGCCTGGATTGTGTTGAGTTGATTGGCTTCTTCCCTTGAATTTCGTCATTTAGGTGCCATCTCTCGATTCGTTATATTTTACTCTGGTTCATCAAACCATTACCCATTATGGTTGAATTATTTTGTACTACCTGTACTATTGGGCGAGAACATCTACCATATAATATTTGTTGATAGATGTTTAGTAAGTGTGCTTTGGATTTTGTTCTCCCTAGCTTGTCCAATTTAAATTCTGCTAAAGGTAGTTCGGCGATACGATTGTACTACCTATCTGTTTTGTTCCCCTGATTGTGTGGCTAGATTTGTATTTTCCATTGGTATGTGCTTTGAATTATGTTACTATTTGTTTTGATCTGATTCATCGAACCATACTCCAGTTATGGTTTATATTTTGGTGTTGATCTAACGTTATGATATAGTCCCACCAGCTTATATGGTGTGAATCTTTATCTCTTAACAAATGGATTTTTATGGTTTACCTTTTAGACTTTTATTAGGATTTTTATGGTTCCTTCAATCCCAACCATTGGCTGTAAATATGTAATCTCCCAAAGCTCAAGGAAAATGAACAAGATAAGCCCTTTCTGTTGTGATAATCTTTTCTGTGGACACTGGCTAAACTGTGGAGATGTTAGCGCTTCATAGCATAGGATTGTGTGTTTCAAAATAATGTTGAATTTATACGGGCTACTACCTTCTACTGGAATTTTTAGGAAACTCCAATATAAGGTTGAACCCTTTTTTTAAAACATCTTGTGTAAACCTCTCTAAAGAAATTCTGGTGTAAGCCAACTAGAAGAGCCATGCTTTTGCACCTTTTCTTTGTTTGAATTTGGGCAAGTGTGTGCAAGGTTGGACACGACAACCAAACATGCCTGTCCAGACATGAATTAACATAGGTGCTGAAAATCCTATTGCCCAAACAATTTTTATTGCAAAATAGTTGCCTTGCTTGGTATAATGATTAGGCCATTCATATAGGGTCAAACTGCAAAAAGATGATGTACAAACGTGTTTTTTAGTTGTTGGTGGACGATTCAGTGCAACGTTAAAAGAACTAGATGGGCTTATATATTTGGGATTGGAGGGAGCACTAGTTTATAGTTTGAAGGTATGCTTTTTCAACAGTATGCATATTTTGTAATATAAGAAAAAATAATTTGGTATGATCATCATATGAAGAAATAATTTTATTCTCTTAGTTTAATTGAGAACGTTATTTATGATTTAGGCATGAAACTGCCCTGATCAACTTTGTTGCCGATGTATCCTATTAGGGTTATTTTAGTTAGTTCATTTTTTTACTGTAGTTATGGTACCCCATGGATATTCTTGACAGATAATTTTGGCATGGACAGGAAGTTAGTTTTGAACTCTCCAACTCTTGCCAAATGCTGTGTTAGAGCATCTCCAAGAGCTTATTTAAATTGATATAGATAGGTAAAAATAAGAAGAATGCACAAAAACTGCGATCCAACAGTCGAGTAAAAACCCCCGCATATCTTTCCTGTTTGTCATCCCGCGAATGACGCGAGGCATTTTTGCCGAATCCAAATTGGTCGCCATCCCGGCTTCTCCGCGGGTTCCGGCGCTCAAATCACCGTTCCCGAGCGCGCGTCGCCTTCCTACGCGCCGTTTCGGGCTTTTGGCAGCTCCCGCCCCCTCGCTTGGGCACCGGTCTGCCCTGTTGCAGACGCGCCGCCACGCCGCTCCCGCCCCCTTCACTCGGCCTCGCTCCCGCGCCAGCGTTGGTCGCGTCAGTGCAGCGCCCGGGCCCTTCTGTCCTCGCGCCGCGGCGCACCCACACCCTGCCCTTGTCGCCCCTGCACTGCTCGTCTCCATGCCTCCTGAAGAAAGTGAGTTTGTTTTTCCTCCAATAACCATGGCTCGCCGGATGCGTGAGCGTGATGATCTGCCTAATCCTGATCAAATAGCAGAGGAGGAAGCCTTCAATGCTGACCAATTCGTAGACGAGGAAGCCTTCAATGTGAGAAATGATTTTGTGTCTACGCATAGGGTTCATTGTATTTACTCAATGTTGGATGTGGCTATTTCAGGCAGAAAACAACAGCGGAACATGTCACACCTCAGGGTTCCTTTAGTTCTCTTTAGTATTTCTGTTATTAACACATCAATATTATCACAACTTCTGCTGTCTATAATATTTTTATTATCAAGTTTGTGAAACTGTTTATTGGCCGGCTCAGGTGATGTTGGCCTGCATGGGTGGTAGATGGCTGTGCAGGTTTGAAACAGAGCAGCTGTCTGTTTTTAGCAATATGCTTTGTCATGCTTTACAACCAGAAAATTATTGTAGTCTTAGATTAAAGCGTGACTCTTGATGTTGACAATTGGCAGTCTGAAAGTGTAGAGAATATTTTCTAGAATTTCTCGTCAACAATCCTAGAACTCTGAAATCCCCTTGCTTTCTTAATATGATCCATAGAGGCCTGTGAGTAAGGGAAGTGTTTATTAACTAGTGTTCAGAAGGGATCTGGGAGAAGGATGTGTGGTGCTGTGAGACTCAGAGGTTGTCTTTTGGTATGATACAATCGCCTGACCTGTGTTCAGATGATGCAAAGACAGCCTAGATATGTTCAATGTATTGGCAATACAAATTAAACTGCAATTCATCAAATAAATACAGCTATTTAATCTTTTGTTCCTGATGCATGCACAGCTTGTTGCATAACATTCATGCACAACTTTCACTGAACTGGATAGGTTTCATCCATAGCTTTGACTGAATTTTCTGAGAAACATTCATGTAACAGTGGAAGGGTCTAGTTGAGACGATAAATTTTCTGACTAACCACTCTAAAAGTTTGTTGGAATTCCACCTGCGCTCAAGCTCACGAACAAGAACAGAAGAAGGAACAAATACAGTATTTTTGGTGTTGCAAAGTGCAACCTTTTCTGTATTGATCGCCACAATATAAAGGAAAGTACAAAGTTTAACTAACTCCCTAAAAGCTCGGCTTGCCGCTCACTCGGACGTGCCATCCCACGATCCAGCACCACGCCGTGCATCCCCTAAGGACCTGGACACGCTCTGCATGCCGCCATGCTCAGAGCTCCCTAAGACTCGCTCAGCCTCTAACAGATAGGCCGGCTTATTGACCACTAACACACACACACGCATCAGGTTTACAACAACATTCTCCTCCTAAACCTGATGCTGAGACTTGATGTTGACGACGCCAATCCGATCGCGTAGCTCATGGAACTTCACACGAGCGAGTGACTTCGTCATGATATCTGCGAGCTGATCTCCAGTGGCAATCTGCTCCAGACAGATCTTCCCGTCCTCCACACACTTCCTTATGTAGTGATACTTGGTTTCAATGTGTTTGCTCCTCTCATGGTGGACGGGGTTCTTTGCCAAATCAATGGCTGATTTGTTATCAATCCTGAGAATGGGTGCTCCAGGCTTGCTGCCAATCAAACCCTTCAGCAACCGAGCAAGCCAAACTCCCTGGCAAGCACCATATGCTGCAGCTATGTACTCAGCCTCACAAGATGATAATGCAACCACCTTCTGCTTTGATAATGCAACCACCTTCTGCTTCCCTGAGTTCCATGTAACTGGACTTGAACCAAGGCAATACAGCATACCACTAGTGCTCTTCCTATCATCAACATCACCAGCATAATCACTATCACTATAGCCAATCAACTGGTGAACTCCTTTTTCCCCCTTTCTGTAGAACACCCCATAATCAAGTGTTCCAGCCACATACCTGAGCAGGTGTTTCACAGCCATGCGGTGATCCTCCTTTGGCTTTCCAGAAACCTGCTCACATAGTTGACTGCAAATGTGATATCGGGCCTTGTGTTCATCAGATACCGTAGGCCCCCAATCAAACTCCTGTACTCCGTTGCATCCACTAGAGGACTCACACTGTTCTTGCTCAACTTCAGCCTTGGCTCCATAGGAACTGCACAAAGATTGCAGTCACTCATGCCACCCCGCTCTACAAGCTTTGCAGCATACGCAGCCTGCTCAATCTTGATCCCTTCCTCCAATTGCTGAACTTCAAGGCCCAGATAGTATGACAGTAACCCCAGATCACTCATACTGAACATCTTCTTCATTTCTGCCTTGAACTTGTTGATCCCAGTGCACCCTGTGATGATCAGGTCATCCACATATACACCAACAATGAGCCTTGCCTCCCCTGTGCCACGGGTGTACACTCCATACTCCGCTTCATTCTTCTGGAAACCAAGTTTCAGCAGTGTGCTGTCCAACTTGGCATTCCAGGCCCTGGGCGCCTGTTTCAACCCATACAATGACTTCTTCAGCTTCAGAACCTTGTGCTCTGCACCCTGAACCACAAAACCTGCAGGTTGGCAAACATACACTTCCTCCTGCAGATCTCCATTGAGGAAAGCGCTTTTCACATCCATGTGATGCACCTCCCACCCCTCATGAGCAGCAACAGCCAGCAACACTCGAACTGATTCTAATCGAGCTACCGGTGCAAAAACTTCAGTGAAGTCAATACCTGGACGCTGCACATACCCTTTAGCCACCAGGCGCGCCTTGTGCTTCACAATCGCGCCGTGTTCGTCCCTCTTGACCTTGAAAACCCACTTCAGGCCAATCGGCTTGTGGCCGGGCGGGAGGTCGACGAGGTTCCAGGTCTTGTTTTCTTGGATCGACTGCATCTCTGCTCCCATGGCTTTCCGCCAGCATTCCTCCTTCTCGGCCTCCTTGAATGTCGCCGGTTCTTCTGCTGAGGCGAACATCAGCTCTCCACCGTCGAGCACACGAGGTGCCAGACCTGGCGGAGATTCTGGCCCCAGTACGCTGTCGAGCTTGCGGAAGCGTACCGGGGCGTCGTCGTCGTGCTCAGCATCCAGCATCTCGTCGAAATTGCTTGGTGGTGACGCAAACTCGATGGGCAGCTCCGGTGTCGCGTGCGCGCCCGGCGTCATGGGTGCGCTCCGCGTCGTGCTCGGCGTCGTGGTCGCGGGCAGGGAGTTCACGGCTGCAGGGCTCCTCCCTGCAGGTTCACCCCCGCGACCTGCTCGGAGAAGACTGGGTACTCGACGACGAACTCCACGCCACCGTTCCCGCCGTCTCCAGCTTCCGCGCCCCAGTTCCACTGGGCGTCCTCAACGAACACCGCGTCGCGCGTCACGCTCACGCGTCCGTCCACAGGGTTGTACACCCTGTAGGCCTTGGACCCAGCTTCATACCCGACGAAAATCATCGGCGTGCTCCGGTCATCTAGCTTCTTCTGATGGGGCTTCGTGTTCTTCACATGAACAAGACAACCGAAAGTACGGAGGAAGCTCACCGCCGGGCGTTCACCGTGCCAGGCCTCGAAGGGCGTCTTGCCGTCGAGGCTGCGCGTCGGCGATCGATTGAGGATGTACACCGTCGTGCTCACCGCCTCGCCCCAGAACTTCCCCGGCAGCACCTTTGCCTTCATCATGCTCCGTGCCATCCCCACCACCGTCTGATTGCGGCGCTCCACAACCCCGTTCTGCTGTGGGGAATACGGGGCCGTGAGCTGCCGCTGGACGCCTTCCTCTGCGCAGTACGCACCAAACTCCACAGAGGTGAACTCTCCACCCCTGTCGGTTTGTAACACCTTGAGCTTGCGGCCGGCCTCGAGCTCCGCCGCCGCCTTGAATCGCCGGATCGCTCCCGGCGCCTGATTCTTGGTTGCGAGAAGACATAGCCACATGAATCGGCTCATGTCATCTACCAGCAACAGGAAGTAGCGGTTGCCGCTTGGTGTCGTCGGCGTGATTGGCCCGCAGATGTCCCCGTGCACCAGGTCCAGCACGCCGTCTGCTCTGCGCCGCGCCTGCGCCGGGAACGGGCTCCTTCTCTGCTTCCCAGCCAGGCAACTGTCGCACACCTGATCGACATGGTTGATGTGCGGCAGCCCCCGCACCATGTCGCCGCTCTGGAGTTTCCGCAGCGCCTGGAAGCTGATGTGCCCGAAACGCTGATGCCAGCGCCAGGCCTCGTCTGCTCGCCGCGCTGTCAATGCCACCGGGCGCGTGATGTCGAGGCGGATGGTGTACACCCTGGTGGACGAGCGCTGCACCCGAGCCAGTAGTCATCCCTGCTCGTCGCGGATCCGCATCACCCCGTGCCTGATGTGGATGTCGTAGCCTTCCTCGCCCAGCTGCCCGAGCGCGATGAGATTGGTGTCGAGGCGGGGGATGAAATAGACGCCGTTGAGCCGCCGGTGCTCCCCATTCTTGCAGGAGAACAGCACCGTCCCGCGCCCCTCGATCTCCACCACCGAGCCGTCCCCGAACCGCACCGTACCGACGACGCCGCGGTCGAGCTCAGAGAAGACGGCGCGCGATCCGGACATATGATTCGTTGCGCCCGTGTCGAGGTACCAGAGAGCGTCGTCGTTGGGGTCATCGCCGTCGATCTGCGCGAAGACCTTCGCCTCCACCAGTTGCACAGCGTCCCCATCTCCCGCCTGCGCCGCCGTCGCCGGCGTCACCGCCTTGGTCGTGTTGACCTGCGCTGCTGGTGGGGAGGGTGAGATCTGGATCGAGCTCACCCGGGCCATCAGGAGCGTGGCTTCTTCCTCCGTCTGGGCCAGATGGGCCGCCTGGTTCTTGGGCTTGGTCGGGCATTCATGAGCCCAGTGCCCCGACTTCCCGCACCGGCGACACTGATTCGCACCGATCTTCTGGCCCGGCCCAGCGCTCGAGCCACCGCTGGACGGGGCGCGGCGCGCGCGTCCCCGGCGAATCGTGAAGTCGTCGACGCTCTCGCCGGCAGTGAACTTCACATTCTCGAACTCGCGGAGGAGGCGCTGTGCCTCCGTCTTCTGGACCTGGTCGCTTCCCACGCGCCTGGCCTTCATCGCGTTCCACGCCTCCAGCGCGGTCTCCTTCGCCGCCAGCGCCGCCACCATCTCCTGCGGCACAGCGCTGGTGATCGCGTCGAGTGCCATGCGGTCCTCCTGGAACGAGACGTCGCCGGGCTCGATCGCTTCCCACAGGTTTCGAGCCTGCATCTTCACCTTCATCACCAACGCCCACTGGGTGTAGTGGGTCTTGGTGAGCTTCGGCCAATTTGGCGCGACGCTGATGACCTCCCGCACAACGCGCACGGTCTCACTGCTCCCACCGGCGCCGTCACCCTTCAACGGTTTCTTCGGCGACATGAGAGAGGTCTCGACCCCCTTTTCCTTCTCATCCTCGCCTGCCATGAACGCGTAGCGGATCGCCGGATCACGATTCCAGCGGCGGTACCTCGCCGTGATCGATTCCCTCGGCGTCTCCTCCCGGCTCTGAATACCAAATGTTGGAATTCCGGCCAACACCTGCGCTCAAGCTCACGAACAAGAACAGAAGAAGGAACAAATACAGTATTTTTGGTGTTGCAAAGTGCAACCTTTTCTGTATTGATCGCCACAATATAAAGGAAAGTACAAAGTTTAACTAACTCCCTAAAAGCTCGGCTTGCCGCTCACTCGGACGTGCCATCCCACGATCCAGCACCATGCCGCGCATCTCCTAAGGACCTGGACACGCTCTGCATGCCGCCATGCTCAGGGCTCCCTAAGACTCGCTCAGCCTCTAACAGATAGGCCGGCTTATTGACCACTAACACACACACACGCATCAGGTTTACAACAACAAAGTTTAATATGCAAACATGTATAATTTCAGCAAAGAAAAAAATATTGCATGCCTGCAGATTGGAACAGAAGTGCGGCATGCCTATTTGATCATATTAAACCAGTCTGAAACTTTGTGTCTTGGCTGCACCTACTATATTGTTTTTTTTCTTTGTTGTGATCTTAATTCAGTTGCCACAGTACTAGTTCAATCTTTTGCCAAATAACTTGCTGCTTGTGCAACATTCTTTCGTAGTCTGTACATGCAAATTTTTGTTGACTGTGCAACTTGCTGCCTGTGCAGCATGGCTATGTGATTGTGTGGTTTTCAGTTCAGATCAGTTCAGATCAGCATTGCCTCTGTTGTCGATTTGATGAGCCTTGGCTCTGTTGTTGGTTTGCATGCTTGAATGGATGTCAGTTACTATGCCTTTATGTCCGGCAAGGATTGCTGATCCCCTCTCCTTTTCAAACAATCCCATGACCACACGTCCCATGAAATGCATTGCAAAGAACGGAAGAGAAGCAAGACGCGGCAACAAACAAGACCGCTTGCAGGCCACGAACCGAAGAAGCAAAACACCGTCAGGAGGGAGATCATCTGCAGGCCACGAAAAGAACAGGTCGTGGCGGCAACGACAAGACATCGGTGAAAACAATTGGAGAAAAAATGATTAGAGGAAATAGGAGGAAAGAGTCCCACCACTTTTAAATATAGATAGTCCCCAATATACCTAATCTGTTGGTTTCTCCCCTGTTTTACTAGCCTTTCGTTTGTTTTGATATCTCCTAAATAGCTAAATTAACATAGGATATACCTATTCTGTTGGAGTTGCTCTTACTTGTGCTTTTGTCACTTGTACCTATTTATAGTGTGTGGAATTGTTATGTGGGCTATGGGTAGGATGGAGTTTCCAACACATGACCATGTTCTGGGATGCTGTTTTGTCCAGTTTGCATGTTGCTGAGTGCTGACATTGCACTGTGGTTGAATGTTGTGATGCTGCTGATTTTGTTTTGAAAACCCTGATTCGGTATGCTGCATTTCATTTTCATTATAAGTACCTTTTCTTTTGGGTTTTATCGAAGGATGAATTACATAGGGTATGTGCATATTGAAAAAACACATAGGATATGTGCATGTGGGTTTTATTAATATTTTCAAAGGTATAAATTTCTGACAGTGTATTATCATCGCTATTAAGTCAATATCATATTTAAAATTTATGTGGAATACAAACCTTTTTTACATATCTTGCACACTTAGTTATAAATGCATATAATTTGACTAATTGTTAGTCTAACTACAAAAAAATTCTAATCTTAAAATGTCCTATAAGAACAAATTGAGGTATTTTTTATGATGAAAACTGGAAAGGTTGCCTTACTTATTTGAACTCATAATGTGGGGATCTCAGAACATGTTTCACTGATGATATCCATTCCACGAGGCAGGTTTCCTAGCATATTGTATTTGATGTATTATTCTAAGAAATTTGGAATTGGCATTACTAAAGAACATCTTTGAACTTGATATCACATCACATCCTATCCTTCAACTTGCATGATCTATCATAATTTTTAAACAGTTTCTTACTTTTACAGAGACGGGCTAACTTGAGGCGGCGATCTATGCTTGGACAGAATCTAAGCTCACCTGTTGATGTGTCATCAAGTGGTGATGATTGTAGTCTTGACCCTGAACCTTCTGGTACCAAAAGGTCAAGGAAAAAACTGCAGCAACATGATGTCGTTTTAGCTGAAAATTCTGAACATGCTTCTGTCTCTGAGATGGACACTCCTTTGTCTGCTCTGTGCCAATCACGAGAAAGTAACCATCCTGGTTCTCGCTTCTCTGAAAAGAATAGTCTTCAAGTGACTTGTCACGGGGCAGTGAGTTCGGCGCCAATGAATGGTCTTGTTTGTGCTTCTCCAGGACATTCGATACCTCAGAATAAATCAATACCGAATAGTGCTGGAGAAACAGTGGACGAGATGATGGATTCCGATGGTCAGCTTAATACAGATGTATACGGTCCAAGTGGTGGTGATTCCCATGATAAGCTTTCCATTGTGGAGCTAAGAGAGAAAATGGCTTCAGCTCGCAGAAATAACTCTGGCCAATGGGCACAGAAAAAAGTGTTGTCTGTCAAGACACTCAAGGTGAACAAAGGTATTTCAAAGAGTAAAGGGGGCAAAGCACACCCTATGCATGAACTTCAGGGAAACAATGACGTCTCCGATAACGTTAGTCCCCTTCTTTAGTTGATGTTTCATAGTTGACTTAGCTGTGTGTCCTTAGCATTTAGAATTTCTGTGCATGATCATCTTTTTTGCTGGTGCAGATTCAGTTCAAGGGAAACATCAATTTCTCAAGCAAGGACATTGTCTGTGCTTTGATTGTCCCTTTAGAAGGCCAAACCACCAAGACTCCTGATATACAGGTACAGACTCTTGACATGTTAAGTCACTCTCTGGCTTTTAAAACTTCTCTTTTCCATATTCATATCAATGTGTGTGTTCTATTCTGTTTGTAAATCTATAGAGCTCAAGATGGACTAATAGGGGTTCAAGTACGAAGGTGCTTGCCTATAAAAAGTGTAAGTGTTTCCTCGGACACACATTCATCTTTAAGGTGGTTACTAAAATCTAACAATGGTTGTGCAATCTGCAGTGGCTAAAAGAAAAGGACACGGAGATATGTGTAGTCCACATAGCTCATTGGACTGGATTAGTACTGTCCAGCAGACAGGAAGAAAGAAAGTGGCAGGGTCAACGAAAGAATCTCCCTTATCAGTAAGATGAGAAAATACTTTATGAACTAGTATTAGCTGCTATATCAGCATCTCACCCTGGTAATCTCATGCTCATGAGCAGCTTGACAAAACTTCAGAGGATACACCGAACACAACCAATTTATCAGATCTGGACCTGTTACCTATGATACCTCCTGGCTTTGAATCAACGTATGATGGAAGAGGTACGAACTGTGTAAACTGTACCCAGGGTGGAAATATGCATAGTTTGCTAACAGTTATGTTACTGAAGGCATAGAATCAACGTAGCAGATATATGATTTAACTATTGGATTTCTATGGATAGGTATTGACGTACATGGTAATGTGTTAGATGAAGAGCCAACTGCTATGATCAACAGCATCAGTCAAGTGAACATAAATGCTGATTTGTGCACAAACCATGCTACTATCCAAAGAGCTAAAAGAAACCATCTTATGGAGTCAGCTATCCTGTCTGCTGATCATCCAATTCTAGAAGCTGGCAGGAAAGTGGATGAGAGATCAATCCGACCATGTCTTCACAATGCTGCTAACTCACAGTCCACTAGGAATAATTCTCCATTAAGAAGCTGCTCTACATCTGGGAGCTCTAAGGCTTCACCCTTCCATGTCTCTCAGGATCACCAGGTTCTGTTCGAGAAGGGCGATATGTGGCATTCAATTGAGGCAGAAGATGTGTTTAAGGAGTTTCCACAACAAGCACATTTCCTTCCACTCCAAGAATTGTCACCACCTTTGCGTGAAGGAATGGCAGTAGGTCTGATGTTGTCATTTGCTAATTTAGTGAAGAATATAAGGAAAGCAAGCATGGACTGCAACACGGAATTGTTTGAGCACCAGATCAGTTCACTGTCCTATCTAGAGCAAAATGGGTTTGATGTCCAGTTTTTGCGGAGCACCCTGACAAAAATGCTCCAGGTTAAATTAACTGGCTCCAGCTATCTCAGAGAAGTGCACAACCTGAAAGCACAGATTGTGGGGATGACAGCTTCCTCTTCCCAAGTTGACGCACTGCTTGATGAAAAGGATACAGCTATAGCTCAGCTGGAGCAGAAACTTGGGCGACTTCGCCAGGAATCACAGAAGCTGGAGCAGAAACTTGGCTGCCTTCGCCAGGAATCACAGAAGATCGCAAAGGAGAAAGAACATGACGAAGCAGTGCTCTCTGAACTCCAAGTGTCATGTAGCAGGTGTGAGCAGGGCTACGGTGATGCCAATCGAGAGTTCAACGTCTTGGCTGAGTTGCACCAGAAACGACTAACCTGATGCATATGCTTTGAAAATCCTCGATGCTTCTAACTTAATATAACATCATGTTCGCTCGTGCTTAAGGGTGATGTATGTCTTAATGGCTATCCTTGTACCCATATATCATCTGCTTTTGGGATGACCTGTCCTGAAGATTTGGTACCCTTTTATGCATGTAAGCTGCTTTTGATGGCTGACTTAGGAAGCCTGATGAAACTTGGACTACTTATATTGGCCTGTGGCAGTAATCAGTATTTAGGCAGCCTGTTTCGTGCTTGGATTCCCATTCGGTTTTTCTGTTATCCTCCTTTGACATTCTTTCAACCAGGTCACCTAAATCTGTTATCATGGTTTGTTTGAAGCCCTCATGAGTTTCTCTCAATGGTTCGTTGTATTTGCTAAATCATAGCTTTTGGGAAGTATAATTTCTGTGCCACTGATGCGAGCGCCTATTCTGTCCAAATCCAAAGTTCTCCCAGGATATGCAAGCAATCGTCCTCGCATAAAAATTCCCTCCCATTTGAGCTATTGCACTTGGTTTTTTCTGAATTCCGTATTTTATCTAGCTGTCTGTCTTGATCCCTCCGCCACAACTTCACCACGCGGTTGTACAGTCATGTGTCCTGAATGAACTCATTTAGGACGAAACCTGATCTAATCGTACTCTATTCATTTCAAATTATTAGTCATCCAGGCTTTTTATTAGATTCAAGGCAACGTATAAGGTGCAAACCAATCCTTCCGTGCGTGGAAGGGTTGGTTTGCACCTGATATGTTGCCTAGATTCAATGCATATGCTATGAATTTAGACAAGTAGACACTCAAAATGGCACTCAGGACTAATAGTTTGAAACGGAAGGAGTATTTTCTTATTTGGATGCAGCGTATATTGTGGATTGAAAAGAAAAGTTTTTATGGGCGAGGGACAAACACTGATTTATCTGAGATTCCACCGAGTGTGAGAAATCTTTATTGCCATGGGTTCATTACTCCACATTCAACGGCGCTACAGATAAAATCAGATGGCTACACGCCGGTACGTCACGGCGCCTGCTAGCACGACGGCTTGGTGCAAACGCAAGAGGGGTCGCCCACGACGAACTCCGTGGAGCAGTAGCCACCGGTGTAGCCGCCATTCTTGTGCAGGCACAAGGTCACGCACATGGCGTCCGACGTGCACATCACCCCCGTCCTCTGCTTGCACAGCGCTGCTCCGCCTGCGGCAACTTTCAATGTTAGCTTCACAGAAACTTAATTTCAGATGAAAATACAATTAGTTCATGTTCTCCTGGGAAGAACTAACTCACCATACGACGACGTTGACGCGAAGGCTCCTGCTGGGAGCTCGTCTCCGTATGAAGACGCTACGAGCAAGGCCATAAGGGTGAAGATGGCGGCGAACACAGCAAGGTTCTTGGTGAATGCCATGGCTTGATGTCTTTAGATGCTGTGGATGTATGGAGGAGTGCTGGTGCTGCGTGCGTATGTACCAGGAGAGACAACGTTGGTCGATATTTATAGGAGGGAGGTTGGCGGGATGACCTTCCATTAGTTCATTGCATTATTGTTTGTTGCTATAATTTGGGTACGGTGTGATTTGGTGTGCGCTACAACTTCCATTTTGGTTTTGGAAGATAAAGATTAGCGCCCAGTAAGTATGGTGCAAAATCAATGTATATGAATGGCTGCCATTTATGGTACCTTGAATTTTGGTGTAATAATCATTGTAGCATCTATATACGCCTCAGAAATTAAAGTTTAGGATTACGGGTCAACTCCACAGCTATCGTACAAGCTGGTGTTGTTACGCAACTCATAATATGTTTTTTTTTCACTAATTACGGTATCAGATTTATTCCTCATCAATTGGTTGAAATTTTGCTTTTCTATCTATCACCAAAAATCTTGCTTCTCAGGTTGCTTGGGGAATTTTGAGGTTAGGAGTTGGGGGATTTGGGGATTAGGGTTCTTGGGTTTCGGGGGCTGGGGGTTTACCTCCATGACTAGCCGTAGAAGGAGCTTCGGGGAGGCTTGCCGGCCGGCGGTGGAGACGGCGGCGGCGGAGGCGGCAAGGGCGCCGCCGGAGCTGGGCGGGGGAGGATCCTCGGTTGGCGGTGGAGGTGGCGGGGGCGTCTGGGGCGAATTAGTTAGTGTAGGGTGGTGCAGGAGGCCGGCGGCGGAGGCGGCCGCCGGAGCCGACTGGGAGGCGGTGGCGGAAGGGGAGTCGGGGACGACGCGAGTGACGAGTCGTGTGTGGGAGGAGGAAGACGGTGAGGGGAAAGGAAAAAGATAGATAGGAAGGGGAGTGAATCTAGACTGTTGGATTTAGATCCAATGGTTGTAATAGGTGATTGATGAGAACTCCATATTTCAATCAATTGTCAAGGAGACACTCCCGATATGAGATTATCAAGAATTAGAGATAGACTATGAGACAAATTATAAGACATTCCGTTGTGTACATGTCTGTTATAAAGGCAAGTATATTATTTTGGTCTAGTCTAATAGACGGTCTTATGCATTACCACGTCATCTTGAGATGATATAACAGTGTATTAAATATATATTCCCTTAATTTATAGGTAAGAAAAAAATATTGTAAGTTGTATGGCAACAAATCATACAATGATATGGAAGTTGTCTCATTGTCATAATTTTTAGCATATATGAGGTGATTGCCTTGCAAAACATCTACCTTGTTTTCTTTCCTCTTTAATCTTAACTGCCTCGTAATAAATCCTACATGAAACTGTATGATACGACCTACAAAACTGATGACGTGTAGCATGGACTCACCCAAAAATCTACATCGACGTGTAGGCGTGTAGCCCGGCCTGCTCCCCCGCACGATCGAGGAGACCCGACGGACGCTCCGACCTTTTTCGACTCATAAAAATGCATCAATCCGAACCCTAACTTATCCACTTCGACTTCTCTGGGTAACTCCGGCGGCGGAAGCAAGAACACCCCACAGACCCTAGCAACGATCATCTACATCGACTAATGGTACATGACTTGTTTTTTTCGTGTCTGCCTCTGTTACTAGCAGTCTGATTCGTACTCAGGAGGAGTACATTAATTTTTGCTGGAATTTGTGCCTAATGTCTTATGATTTGCTGGATCGTCGTAGGAATGGTTATCAGATGATTGTAATCGTTAATCGTTTTTCTTGAGGGAAAGTTTGTTCATATAGATCTGAAAGATTAAGTAGAATATTAGGTACTCCCTCTATCTCAAAATAAAATGCAGTTCTAGATTTCAAATAGAGAGATTTAAAAATTATATTTTGTATTTACGTTGATGAAAATTGCAAGATACATCAACCTTTTTGACTGTATATTTATCTTCTTTCTTCTACTACCTGCTCGAGTCATCTTAGCCACGCCCAAAACAATGCATGACGGCATCTGCTTTTAATTTTAGTTGTTCTGAAGTGTGTACGCTAGAACCTTGGTGTCTTGGCTGATTGCCTAATTTGGCTAGCCTATTGTTGGTTCTATATATTCCAGTCGTATCATACTGTAAAAAAATGCCAAAAATAAGAACTTCATATTCAGTTTATCTCTTCAATGTACAGAACTGATTAACTGAGTGAACCATGTAATTTCTATTGACTGCTCTAGACTTTTTATCCTTGTCATAGCGCAGCATCTTATTCAGTACAGGCAATGTATTTATGCAGTACCTTCGTGTTCATGCTTGTACTATTTTATATATTATAGGTTCTTGCTTGGAATATGTGGCTTTTTCTATATTGTTGTATAGCCTAAATATAAGCAGCATGAAAACATTTGTCTAAAATTCATGATATCTTGCACTCATGCAGGATGCAAATTCTTGTGAGGAGCCCTACCGGCAGGACAATTTGTCCCAGGGTTCCAGTGTCAAGGCAAAGATTATAGAACAACACTGCCTTGTCTTTGATGGAGTGCAGCTGGAGAATGATAACCTTACATTGGCTGATTACGACATCCAACACGGATCCACACTTGACCTCGAAGAAAAGATGCAAACCTATGTAACAGAGACACTAGCAGGTACGACCATCACTCTTCAGGTTGACAGCTTAGATACTGTTTTTTTCCTTGAATATGGAGAGTTACGTATCATTATATTAAGAAGAGAGAAACACGGTCCCTTACAAGATCAGCCACCTCAGTCCGAACTGAGCTGTGAGGAGCTCTTAACCATCATTTAGGTGTAACTAATAAAAGACACACACAAAGATGGGACCAGACCACTAATTGGGCACCTCTTCTAGACCTATATCCCGAGATACCATAGCTGCTTTTCGTTGTTGAATTCCCTCATGCTTGCCTGGATGCATGGCCAGCCGCCCTCAAATACACAGAAGTTTCTGTGCTTCCAGAGTGTCCAGGCGCCCAGGATGATCACAGAGTTCAAACATTTTCTCTTCTGCTTATCTCTGCATGTTTTCTTGCTTTTTTTTCCACCAGCCTGCAAACACTTGGTCCTCGTGCCCTGGTGCACAAAGACGTCAACCCCACTGGCTCCAGAATTTTAACCGAAAATTCTCGAGCGAACACCCAATCAGTGAGGATATGTTGTACGGTTTTGTCGGCTTGGTCACAACAAACACAACAATTTGGGTGCGGCAGGCCTCGGCTGGCTAGCCTATCTGCAGTCCAGCACTTGTTGTGTATAGCGAGCCACAAAAAAACCTTACACTTGGCCGGTGCCCATGCCTTCCAAAGCCGTCGCCAAGGTTCAAAGGTTGTTGCTCCAGAAAAGAAAGCCTGATAAGCTGACTTAGTGGTGAATGTCCCAGAATTATCAAACCTCCATGAGCGTTGGTCATTGTCCTCTGATAATGATACTTCCAGAAGCGCATCCCAGAGCTGAAAGTACTCATACAATCCGACAAGTGACAGCCCACCTTATATATCTCTTGGCCAGCATGTTTCTAAGAGAGCTTCTGCCACTGTCCATTGCCTTCTAGTTTTGGCCGGGACTGCTGTAACTACAGATGGTGCCAATTCATATAAGCTGCAGCCGAGCAACCATTTATCAGTCCAGAACAGTGTATTAGTTCCATTTCCAACCTGGGAGACAATAGAAATGTTGAAGAGGTCCACTACATTTGGATGGACAGGGAAGTGCAGACCCTTCCATGGTCTGGTCGCATCAATTTTCCTCAACCAAAGCCACCGAATTTGCAATGCCCAACTCATCTGCTCCAAATTTAATATGCCAAGGCCTCCCAAGTCAAGTGGTCTTTGTACCTTCTCCCAGGCTACAAGACAGGTGCCTCCATTTGCATTACTGTGACCCTTCCATAAGAAACCACGACGAAGCTTGTTAATTGCCTTGCCTTGATGAACCATTTGGGTATGTTGATAGCCACCAGCACATAAATCGGGATGGCCGAGAGCACAAAGCATACCTAGGTGGTTCTTCCTGCCATGTTCATGAGAGAGGCTTGCCATCCAGGAAGCTTGTTCCCCACTTTCTCCACCCACAGCATGAGGTCATGTTTCCTGAGTCTTTTATCCAAGATTGGAAGGCCCAAGCATGTGCAAGGGAATTCAGCTCGGGTGCAAGGAGGGATCTGACTAACAGTAACAATTTGGTTGTCTGCACAGCGAATTGGTATGACACAACTCTTTTGCAAATTGGTGCGTAGTCCTGAAACTTCCCCAAAACAGTCAAGAATATTCATGGTAAGGTTCATCTCATCTTCTACTGGCCGAATAAAGAGGGCGACATCGTCGGCATACAGAGAAATTCGATGAGTCTGGAGCCGTCGAGACAGAGGTTGCAACAGCCCCAAATCTCGAGCCTTCACGAATAAGCTATTGAGGACATCCATGACTAAAATGAACAACATTGGGGAGAGAGGGTCCCC
Source organism: Digitaria exilis (assembly GCA_015342445.1). Lineage (NCBI taxonomy): Eukaryota > Viridiplantae > Streptophyta > Magnoliopsida > Poales > Poaceae > Digitaria > Digitaria exilis. Next base: position 309,769 of record JACEFO010002708.1, read on the forward strand.
TTGCCGAAGGCCTCTTTGATGCCTGATTTGGTCACCGGTAATTCCGTTGAGCAAAATATGAGTTGAGGATGTTCTCAGCAAGTTAGCCACCAGCTCGCACCACTGAACGCTAATACCCAGGTTTTCCAAAACTTCCAGAAAGAAAGGTCAGGACACAGTGTCAAATGCATTTGATATGTCCAACTTCAGGAAAAGACTTGATATCTTCTGCCTATGCAGTAACTTGACTGTCTGCTGGATGAGGATGAAATTATCATGGATGCAGCGACCGCGAATAAAAGCACTTTGATTTGTAGAGATCAAAGAATTCAGGAGAGTTGCTAGTCTATTTGCAAGTATCTTGGTCACCAGCTTAGCGAAACTATGAATTAAACTGATAGGCCGATAATCCTTGGGCAAGAGAGCCTCCTCTTTCTTTGGGATCAAAGTGAGGTATGCTGAATTAAGGAGCCAGAGTTTCCTAGAATCTCCTTGCTGCAAAGTCAGAATGGCTGCCATGAAGTCTAGTTTGATAACCGACCAACAGGATTTGTAGAACCTTCCAGTATACCCATCGGGCCTGGAGCCCTGTCAGAGGGAAGAGACTTGGTTGTGTCCCAAACCTCATCCTTTGTGATTGGCTCATATAAGGTGGCAAGATCAATTCCTCCCGGATGAAAGAAATCCAGATCTAGCGTGGCTGACCTAGGCATGACAGTGCCTATAAGATTGTTGAAAAAAATAAAAAACTCAAACATTACATCCTGCTTCTCATCCTGGCCAGTGATCACTCTATCCTCATGCAACAGCTTAGGGATAAAGTTCTTCTTCTTGCAAAAGCCAGCTGTTCGATGGAAGAGAGGCGTGCCATGGTGGCCTCCAGAGATGCCAGCACCAGGCACGCCTTTTTAGCCTCGCGTCATAGCCAGTCTTCATATGAGGTGAGTGGTCTACTGTCCTGGGCAATCTCAAGCCTATGGAGGATTTCTCTGGCAATCCCTAGCTGCAAAATGATATGCCCTATCTTTTTCTGGTTCCAGGATTGTAATGCCCGTGTGAGACGTGGATATGCGTTCCAGGGGAAGGAAGCATTCACTGGCATGGTCCAGGTTTGCTCCACCACATCAAGAAAACCATCCATCTTGGTCCAGAAACTCTCAAAGTGGAATCTTCTTTTGCTTAGATACTGTTGACAACGTTAAGACCAAAATTGAAAATGCGGAAGGATTTCCCAAGGCGCAGCAGTGCCTCATCTTTGGCTACAAGCAGCTGGAAGACAAGTGCACCTTGGCAGACTACAACATTTTGGAGTCTGCCCTTCTCCTTGTTCTCCTCCCAGTCCCAAGAGGTAAAATGCGGATCTTTGTGAGGATGCCACATGGAAATACCGTTCCTTTTGAAGTTGATAGCTCAGATACCATCCGCAGTATCAAGTTGAAGATTTATGAGAAGGAAGGCACTCGCCCCATGCAACAACGCATCATTTATGCTGGCAAGAATCTGTATGATGGAAGCACCCTGGCAGACTATAACATTCAGAATGAGTCTACCTTAGATATGGTGTCATGTCAATGTGGCTGTTGAGACATGTGTTACTGGTTTTGTCAAAGAAAAGTGGTGTGTTATCATTTAAACTGTCATGGTAAAACTAGTATTTATGCAGTCCTCATTTTATACTAGTATCGTGCCCGTGCATTGCTATGGGCAGCAATGAATTCTAATAAACTATATAGCCCCATGTTAAAAAAAGAATAAATGTGAACTAAAGTCAGTATGCACGAAGTATGGGAGGCAGATGCTCGTGAGCCAGTGCAACATGATTTCACTAGAGGTAGATTGTTGGCACAGATGTCAGAGATGCCTGCAGGACTTGAGCAATCGATGCCAGTGGTCATACATATGGAGATAGATACATGAGATCAGCCACAAGATGTCAAGGAGGAGGATACTCGTCAGCAGGGACAGCTGGTCGTAGAGGAGAGCTCCAAGGTGGACAGAACACCAAATGCACTGGTTAACCTAGATGATCCTGCAAGAACAAGGGAACAATTTCCTCAAAAGAAAAGAACAAGGGAGCAGGTGCTTCAGAGCATATTTAGGCTATGTGCAAATTATAGTGAACTACCTAATAAGAAACAAAAGGTTCAATCACAATCAAACCAATCGTTTGGAGAGGAGAGCAAGTCACCAGCTAAGCAATCAGAAAAATCAAACAAAGAAAAGATTCAGTCACAATCACACAATAATACAATAGAAGATAGTGAATGGAAATAGGAGAATAGTTCTATCCTACGGATGCCCAAGAACAGGGGGTGGGCAATAGCTTTATGGATCACTGGTGGTGTCCCTGCAAAACCAATTTCAGACACAACAGGAGGTAACGTAAGCTTAACAGAGTGGCAGAGACGTGGAATCAATGTACATATAAGAAAAGATTCAGTTACAATCATGCAATAATACAATAGAAGATAGTGAATTGAACAAGGAGAATAGTTCTGTCCTGCGGACGGCCAAGAAGCCGGTGGTGGATTGTATTCCACTCAGTCCGCTGCACAGCAAGTTAAATTCGGTTGCGAAGGACCCTGCAAACCAAAAATGCTAGAGTTAGAAGGACAATCTTATTTTGTGCATTAAACTCCTTTTTCAACTGCACAAGTGGCATAATTCCCTTGGTCTACCACGTATTGAATAAAATTCTTCTCAAATATACTCGTACAGTATTAAGCACATTAAAGTTTCCCTAGCATTATATTAACGAGCTTTTAACATGTTTATTCTAACAACAAATGCAGCCGCTCGAATATAACACATTGACAAAGTTGCGTCCAATATGAAGGGATCACATAACCCACAGCTGACAGCACAACACGGAGCAGCCCTGAATCGACTTTATCTTCATGTATTATCATCAAACACTAGGCAATATGGAGAGGTGCAAACAAGAGAGCAACACTTTGCAGCTACCAGGGATGACTACTACTACACCCAGAGACACATAGACACAGAAGCAATGCCCGACGTTAGGCCGACGTCCAAGACTTTGCTATAGCTAGATTGCGACTTGGGTGGGCAATAGCTTTATGGTTCACTGGTGGTGTCCCTGCAATACCAATTTCAGACACAACATGGGGTGACGTAAGGTTAGCAAAGTGGCATGGAATCAATGTACATATACAAAAAGAAGAACAAGATTATGAGATGGCCGCAACACTCTGATCATACATATCCTTTTTTTCTTTTTTTTGCTCGTTCTCGTTGACGTCGTTGTTCATTGTGTTTTGTGCGTAGCAATTCATCCACAACTCCTCGATAGGCGTTCGTTTTCCGAACGTACTCTTCGTTGAGCTCCTCGGCCTTGGACACGTAGGGTGCTTCGCCTGCAACATCAGAGTCATTTGATGTGCTACTCCACGGACGTAGTACATCTTATTTCAAAATTTAAACATAAATGCGTATTGGATATACATATATATACTGCAGCTGGGCAACGATCACAGTATTGACAGCACAATGCATGTTTATCAGTACAAGCATTGAAATAGAGATTTAAAATGGAACTGAACATAACAGTGTAAAAACTCACACCCTCTGCAAACAGCCTATTACCGTTGGAATTTGAACCTGACGTAAAGAACAAGGGAGCAGGTGCTTCAGAGCATATTCAGGCTGTGTCCAAATTATAGTGAACTACCTAATAAGAAACAAAAGGTTCAGTCACAATCAAACAAATCGTTTGGAGAGGAGAGCAAGTCACCAGCTAAGCAATCAGAACAATCAAATGAAGAAAAGATTCAGTTACAATCATGCAATAATACAATAGAAGATAGTGAATTGAACAAGGAGAATAGTTCTGTCCTACGGACCGCGAAAAAGCTGGTGGTGGATTGTATTCCGCTAAGTCCGCTGCACAGCAAGTTAAATTCAGTTGCGAAGAACCCTGCAAACCAAAAATGCTGGAGTTAGAAGGACAATCTTATTTTGTGCATTAAACTCCTTTTTCAACTGCACAAGTGGCATAATTCCCTTGGTCTACCACGTATTGAATAAAATTCTTCTCCAATATACTCGTACAGTATTAAGCACATTAAAGTTTCCCTAGCATTATATTAACGAGCTTTTAACATGTTTATTCTAACAACAAATGCAGCCACTCGAATATAACACATTGACAAAGTTGCGTCCAATATGAAGGGATCACATAACCCACAGCTGACAGCACAACACGGAGCAGCCCTGAATCGACTTTATCTTCATGTATTATCATCAAACACTAGGCAATATGGAGAGGTGCAAACAAGAGAGCAACACTTTGCAGCTACCAGGGATGACTACTGCTAAACCCAGAGACACAGAAGCAACGCCCGACGTTAGGCCGACGTCCAAGACTTTGCTATAGCTAGATTGCGACTTGGGTGGGCAATAGCTTTATGGTTCACTGGTGGTGTCCCTGCAATACCAATTTCAGACACAACAGGGGGTAACATAAGGTTAGCAAAGTGGCAGAGACGTGGAATCAATGTACATATACAAAAAGAAGAATAAGATTATGAGATGGTAACAACGCTCTGATCGTACATATTCTTTTTTTCTTTTTTTTTTGTCGTTCTCGTTGACGTCGTTGTTCATTGTGTTTTTTGCGTAGCAATTCATCCACAACTCCTCAATAGGCGTTCCTTTTATGAACGTACTCTTCCTTGAGCTCCTCGGCCTTGGACACGTAGGGTGCCTTCGCCTGCAACATCAGAGTTATTTGATGTGCTACTCCACGGACGGAGTATATCTTATTTTAAAATTTAAACATAAAGGCGTATTGGACCTACATATATATACTGCAGTTGGGCAACGATCACAGTATTGACAGCATGTTTATCAGTAGAAGCATTGAAATACAGATTTAAAACGGAACTGAACATAACAGTGTAAAAACTCACACCCTCTGCAAACAGCCTATTACCATTGAAATTTGAACTTGACGAAAAGAACAAGGGAGCAGGTGCTTCAAAGCATATTGAGGCTGTGTGCAAATTATAGTGAACTACCTAACAAGAAACAAAAGGTTCAGTCACAATCAAACTATCCTTGTCTGGGACTCTTCGTCGTCTTTTTCTTCAATTTCATGCCTTCTTATACAAGAACTGAGGGGTGTGCCATGGAAGCTGAAGTACTTGGTTGAAATCTTAATCAACTGGTGATCCTTTAGGAGTACTTCCTCTCCGTCCATGGGATTGAGTACTAATTCCCTTTTATCTGGGTCTTAAACTTGTAGAGTGGTCTGTGTACTCAATCTTTGTTATCCAATTCCATGCTTCCAGTAAGTAGGCTTGCAAGAGAGGCGACGATAAGCTCGACTTCTTGGACATAACTTTTGATTTTTGATCTTATTTCCAATGCTCAAGTAAACACTTATTCCAAAAATACCAAGCTTTAGCACCATCTTCAAGGGAGCTCTTCCGACTTTGCTTGACTTGAACAGTTGACTTGCTTGGATCCTCATGCTTAGTTCTGTTAAACCTAGTGGAGGTCTCCTCTAGGTGTAAAGGTACTCAAGCTATCTAATTGGAGTATACATACAAGCATAAAAATAATTGCTAATTATATAATCCAACACTCAATGAGAAGAACAACAAGATCGAACATCCCATGAAAATCCATACACTCAAACATGCATACTTGATAGATATAGTGCTACCTCAAGGCTACTCCTAAACCTTGGAGGTCTCGCACACTAAGCGACAGAATACATCGTGAAGGCTTCCAAAAGGTGGCATCTACTAATCATTATAAGGGTTACATAACATGGTCCAAACATAAGACTCATGGTACTACAAACTCCAAGGACTCATCCAGATGACTTATATTACAGACTCGATTTGATTTATTCCATCCATGAAGGGGGTCGGTTGATGGTGGTGCTCCTTGGCTTCTACTCCCGCTGAGATATTCTTCTAGGGCATTCAACATTCTTGTGCTCGTGCTTCCCGCAACTGTGGCACCTAATCTTCGATCCTCCTGCGACTCTGGCCGGTGGCTTGACTTGCTCTTCACCGTCGGTCGAGTTGCTCCTTGTCGGACTCTCGCAGATTCTCTTCCTCTTGTACTCCTCTTCCAGTTCAAAGACCTTGTCCTCAGCGTTGGCTGCTCGAACTTTCATCGCCCACAATTGAGCTTCCTTAACCTCGAGTGCAGCTCTTAGATCAGCTGGTTCTTGAGTGGGCGGGTGGTCTTTGTCTGGTTTCTTGACAGTCTTCAATCGAGCCAACTCCTCAAGATTCATCAGCTTAGTGCGCAACGCTTGGAGTTTCTCATCTCTCTCTGAGATGTGACGTTGATAGATCCGAGCTTCGTTGTCCTTGTACTCCACATGTCTTTCCAGCTTGCCAACTCTTGTACGCAGTGTAGAGGTCACTACATCATCGTGCTTACTCAGGCCTCTCCCAAGAATAGCCAAGGCGGTCTGCTGTTCAGTGATGGTTTTCTCTTACCTGGCTATAGTGTTCTCTTGTCTGGCTATGGTGTTCATGCACTCATCCAGATATTGCTTCATTGCCTCTATGTTCATTTCCATATCATCGATCATCTTGTCTTGTGTCCATACACACTGAGTAGTGACTTCCAAGCTCTTGTCTTTACTTGCCAGCGTATTGCCAACTTGTCGGGCTCCTCTGGGCAGGAAACGGTAAGGGGTATTCTTGAGCACATGCCTCATCTTGGTGTGTACCAGGTAGAGTGCTGTCCTTGCAGCAAACTGAATGGCCTTTGGTAGGGTCGGTCCAAAGACGCACACGATGATCTCCTCGAAGTTTGGCGCCTTGGGGTCGACTAGAATAGTTAACATGACCACCGTTGGCCCTTTTTCTCCATTGCCCTGGACTCTTCCTCGGTAGCTGATCTTTGAGTCCACTCCCGCTTGCTGAAGCATCCCTTCAAGCAGTGCAGGAAAACCTTCAGGGCAAACGTTGTTGATCTTGATTGCCCTCCAACCTTTGGAGTCCATGGTTACCTAGGTCCAAGTAAGCAAGAGTTAGCGTGAGGTAAGATGAAATTTTCAAGGAATTAAGATAGAAGCAATATATATATCAAGGGCATATAGCAATAGATCGTATCAGAAACCTATTTACTAGCGACCAATCCTAAGGCTGCGATCTACCGTCAACCTTAGCTCTGATACCAACTGAAACGAACCGGGTTTTCAATGACGAAAACCAGACTCCCTGTACCATTATGATAGTCCCTGTATCAGTAGCTATCACGTACAGAACTCGAAACAGTGTGATATCCGATCCAACATGAATATAACAAAGTCATTAATTATTACATCCCATTCACTGGTCCGATTCATTTGCCACGCGGGGCTAAATAGAGACAAATGTGAAATCCTAGCGATGCGGAAGCTGGTAGGCAATTCTCCATCTTCTCGGGGCTTCATCTCCACAGGAAACACTTGAGCGTAGATTGCCTCCTAGTCGTACCACCTGCCGAAGTTGTTGTCGAACTCGGCATCTCCACCTGTGAACTCACGATCTGTTCCCAAAGTGTTGGAACAGGCCCACGTCACCGACTGTATGCAATCTTTAAGTGGCCTAACATCTAAAAAGAATACAATAATAACAAGGAAAGAGGCTAAAGGTTTCCTATGCATAGCGGCAAACATAAAAGTAACTTCATCCCACCAATTCCCACTTTTACCACTTTCGGGCTCGTCTCGTCACACGACAGGTTACCAGTCTCCACACCACAACACACACCTTCACTCTCGGTCGATGCGTGGGCTACCTTCCCCGGCATCTCAAGAGGTACGGATGGATCACAAGGGATGCGGAGCTCGACCTCCCTCTCCCCGCCCACACCCACGACGTCACACGCTCACCTATAGGGGGAGAGAAAGCAGATCTTAAAACAATGGATGACTGGCGTGTAGTTCACTGCGCTATCCACGGACGAAACCATGGCTATATGTATAGATTAACAGACTCTATAGAGCTTGTACGCCTGGACCCAACTCGGGCTGCTAGCTGGCCGCAACCAACTTGAGACACAACCCACAACTAGTATGTCCCTGGAGAGGATGGCACCCTCCTGCGTCCCTCGGATCTGGATGCGTAAGCACGCTAACGTCGGCTCCGAGAGCTGTGATAATGGTCCATCGGAGCCACTCGGGGATTGTTCATCAATCGGAAAAAGGAGGCTACTAACCCAATTCCATAACACTTTGTCACGTACTTGTGACCGCCTACAGTCCGGGTGCCACCCTTTACTAGGCTACCTGTTACTCATCCCATTCTAAGCAAGCTGGTGTGTACGGTACAGTGAGTACGAAGCAGTCAACAAGGTTTGTGTGCCGGTACAGGTGTCATCGTCCCAAAGCATATCCACCACAGTGGTCCGCAACCGCTACCATCTCAGGTAGCCGCCATACTCCTAGCTCCATATCTCAACCAAATCACAGCACATGTGCCCGCAACAAGCACCAGATGGGGTCCGCCCAGAAGCGTTCCCCTAGCTATACCCTGAAAGCCTAGGTCGGGTTCATCTACCTGCACCGGCAAGGACCATCTAAGGTCAAAACCACAACACCTTTCCCCCTGGTTTTTCCCCACACGCCAAGAGTATCTAACACAAGTCCCTGCTCGTAGCATACATCTCGTCATCACGGAGCAAGGCACAATGACAAGTATATATGTAAACAAGGTATAAAGTAATAGCAGGGGCAGTGCAAGGCTCAATCAAGCAGTTCATATGCAAGCACTAGCGTTACTAATCAGCGATGCCTAATAGGTAAACAAATAAACAGTCGGGCGTGAACCTGGTGAGTTCGTGTCGTCGATGTCCTCGACCAGTTCTTCAGTCAGCTGCTCCTTCCCGACGTCCCCTGAATTCAGAAAGTACTGTAAATCCTACGGTCTATGGCAAAGAAATCCAAATAACAGCAATATGGAAGATCCAAATAACTCTAAACACCCTCCCAAACTGTTGTTCACATTTTTAGAAAATTATAGAAAATGGTTTCATAATTTTCTGACTTAAATTGAATTAGTTATGAATTTTCTAAGTTTAAATTTTTTCCTGTAATAGATAAATAAATTCCCGAAAAGAATAAATCCGGAAAAGCCAGAGAGCGACACGTGGCAGCGCCAGAGCATGTCACGCGGCTTGCTGATGTCAGCATGACGCAAGCATGATGTCAGCCACGGGTCCCGGTTTCGTGACGTCAGCGTGGGCCTGGCTAACGTCGGCAAGACCAAGTCAACGCGACAGGTGGGCCCACTGGGTTGTGGGCCCCGCCTGTCAGTGACTCGTCTCGGCGCGATAGCGCGAGTGGGCGCAGTCCACCGTGAGCCGTGTGTGCGGCTCACGTGGACCGCGTCCACCGGATCTGGTGCGGCTGCGCACCAATCCGGTGCGGCTGCGACTATGTGGCCATCCGTGTACGCGACCTGCGTGTGTGCATCGCGCCCTCCAGCCTGCGCCCACGAGGCGGTTGACAGAATGCCGCAAAGGCATCCGCGGCGCCTACGGCGCAACGGCTCGGCGCGGCTTGCGCGCTCGCGTGCCGTGTGCGTGTGCAGTGTGTCGCGTCGCATGCGTGCGTGTAAGGTGGCGCCGTGCGCGCTCGTGCGGCCATGCCGCATGCGCATTCGCGAGCGTGCCAGTACGGCACGCGGCGTCGGCGGTGTGCGGGGCTGCGTGCGCATGCGGTGTGTGTGTGAGTGCGTGCGTGTGCGGTGTGTGTGTTGGAGTGCGTGCGTGTTGCGAGTGCATGTGCGGCATGGCGATGCCATGGCTGCGGCGCGACCTCGCCATCCGCGGGTGCACGGCTGCCTGGTTCCACGGCGGCAGAGGCGCATGCGCAACCGCATGTGCGCGGCGAGGCTCCTGCAGAAGAGAGCGGCACGAAGGCCGGGCATCAGGGTGGATAGTCCTAGCGGCGGCGCTAAGGCTCATGGTGGAACACCAGCGAACGCGACGATAAGGGGAACACGGCGGGTCGAGGGGACTGGGTCACCTAGGGCTTGCGAAGAGAGAGGCGGGGCAGGACAGGCGTCGGAGCTGCGGTGGTCGTCCGTCTTCCCGCGACAGCCGTGGGGCTCCTCTCCATGGCAGCACTCCTCCTTCTTCCCCCTCCTTCCTTCTCCCCTTCCTTCCTCGGCTCGACATTCGTGGTGGTGGTGGAAAGGGGATGAACCCCGAGAGGGCGTTAGGGTTTGAATTGAGGGAGAGGACGGGTACTTGTAGGCGAGGGCAAGGTGCAGGGATGGCCTGGGGGCTTGGATGCCGTTGGCTTGGATGCTCAAGGCGGTTCATGCATCGAACGGTAGGGAGGCGCGGAGGGAGCTTGGAGGCTAAAGAAACTTGGGCGCCGAGGCATCTAGAGGGCTCCAGGGTCGGCTTGGGCGAGGGGTTGATGGGCCAACGTGGACAAGGCGGGGCGCAGCGTGGTCCCGGGCGTGAACGCACGCGGCGCGGCGGAGCAGAGTCACGCGTTTCGCGTGACTGCGGCGTGAGGAGGAAGACGCCCTGTAGCCATGAGGCTGACAGGTGGGCCCCGCTTGTCGGCGCCGCGCGGAGAGAACAGAGGCACGTGGGCTTGCTGGGCTGGGCCAGCGCGAGAGGGAAGCGAGCGGGCTATGCGCAGGAGGAGAAGAGAAGAAGAAAGCAGGCCGCACAGGGGGGGAGAGAGAGAGGGAGAGGAATGGGCCGGGTTTAGGTGTAAGCCCAGTAGAGGATTCAGCCCATAGGTTAGAATTTGAATTTGAATTTATAATTCAAATTTAGAAACTTATATATATCTCAAATAAAATTCAAACAAATCCAAATGAAATCCAGATGCCACTCTAAACATATTGTCCTTTAATAAAACATTCGTTTGCTAGGATTCTTAGATGAGAGATGGAATTTGACCTTAGGGAAATTTAAATCATTGCACAATTCAGACAAAAATTTTGAAATCCATAATTTTCAAACAAGCAAATTTGAGGAATGTTACAGTTGCCCTTGGAGGACTTGGAGTTGCTACCACCGCCACCACAACCTCCCCCATTGCCCTTGCTATTGCCGGACCAGTACGGTTAGAGGGGGCAGAAGGGCACTGGGAGCTCGGTGAAGAGGTCCCAGTGAGGAGGGCGGTGTTGGTGACGGGTGGGTCCGCCAATTGGAGCTCTTCGTGGAGGAGATCGTCACAGACCTCCACGAAAGAGGGGAAGGGACGACCGCGGCGAAGAAGACGGCCAAGAGGAGCGAACTTCTCGTTGAGGCCGCGAAGCACATTGAGGACAAGCGTGCGATCGGTGACGGTTTGACCAAGGTCGCAAAGGTCATCAGCCATCCGCTTGAAATGCTTGCAGTAGTCATTGATGTTTAGATCACCTTGGTCAAAAGTCCTGAAGCGGGCGTCGAGGTGTAGGGCGCGAGTCTCCTTGTTGCCGAGGAAGCGAGTCTCAATGGCCAACCAGGTGGCGCTAGCAGTGGAGCCTTTGGAGGTCTTGGACAGGAAGATCTCGGCGAAGTCATTGGAGAGGGAGCCGTGCAGCCAGGAACGCACAATGCAGTCCATGCGCAACCAATCTGGTGAAAAGGACGTGGCATCAGAGATGACGTGCGTTTGGAGAGAGAACTTCCCGAGGGTGAGAAGAAAGTGCTCACGCCAGCGGGAGTAGTTGCCAGAGTCGACGTCGAGGACGATGGGGAAGGGACTCCGGATGCTCTGCACGGCAACAGACTAAGAGTGCATATTCAGGATGGCAGCGACCTCCTGAAGCTCATGGCAGCGGAAAGACCCTCTCCATCGCCATCAGAGATGAGAGAGGGAATGTCGTCGTCGTCTTCATCGTCTTAGGGGGCAACCGCCTTGCGTTCGGTGGCGGCACAAGCTAGGGCATAACGCGCACGGGCGGTGGCGGTGTCCCGTTCCTTGGAGGCGGTAGCAGCCTCCTGTTCAGCCTGAAGGGCACACGCGAGGGCGGCGTCGCGCTGGGCCTGGTGAGCAACGCGGGCGTCAGCCTTGCGGGCCACCTCAGATGCCGAGTCGGTGGGAGGAGGAGTGCCCGGAGCCATCGGGCAACAACGACGGAAGGGCCGGTGCGAGATGGAGAGGGTGGCGCTGGTGGAGCTCGGGCAGCGACGGCAGAAGGCCGGTGCGGGGAGCAGGGCCGGCGGCAGCCCTAGGCAGCGGAAGTGAGAACAGAAAAGTCCCAGTCTCTTGATACCATGAAGGCAAATAGAATACGTGGAATAATGGATTGATTAGGCCAATGGCATATGGTACACATATATAGGCAGGCCGTGGATGGGTTTATAGAAATATCACCCTCCTAGCCTGCCGATCTAATCTATCAGGGGAGGTGGCACACCTAGGGCCGGCCATCCCTCCTCCCAGGCGCACAAGCCTGGGTCCCACATAGGGCCCACGAGCATAGGGCCCACACACAACACAATCTGTCTAACATGGATCACTGGTGGTGTCACACAACAGGGGGTAACATAAGGTTAGCAGAGTGGCAGAGACGTGGAATTAATGTACATATACAAAAAGAAGAATAAGATTATGAGATGGCAACAACGCTCTAATCGTACATGTCCTTTTTGTCTTTTTTTTTGCTCGTTCTCGTTGACGTCGTTGTTCATTGTGCTTTTTGCGTAGCAATTCGTCCACGACTCCTCGATAGGCGTTCCTTTTACGAATGTACTCTTCCTTGAGCTCCTCGGCCTTGGACACGTAGGGTGCCTTCGCCTGCAACATCAAAGTCATTTGATGTGCTACTCCACGGACGGAGTACATCTGATTTCAAAATTTAAACATAAAGGCGTATTGGATATACATATATATACTGCAGCTTGGCAACGATCACAGTACTGACAGCACAATGCATGTTTATCAGTAGAAGCATTGAGATACAGATTTAAAATGGAACTGAACATAACAGTGTAAAAACTCACACCGGGAAGGTTCCTGGGTTTACACGGTAGATTAAAATTGTTTTAGCTAGCATTGCCTATCCGTTTTCCTACAGTGGTATCAAGGGCCATCTTGCGTAGTTTTTTTATCTAGGTCATGACCATATGGAGATATGCTTGGTTGTAGATGAATTTTGATCGGGTTCGTGATCTTGCTATGATGGTCGTGTAACGAATTACTCCTACCGGTCAGATATACGCCATCAGAGTTAAGTGATGCACGTAAACCTAATTATGGCTAGATGTAGATCAATGTGATTGGTCGAATCGAATCTTGGTGATGTCTCAGGCGCATGTGATGCGTGGCGACAGTAGATTGGATATACTACCGAGCCGAGAGATGCGAAAACATGTTGTTCGGTAAAACGGCCGTAACTTTTGCATACGAACACGGATTGAGACGATTTGTATATGAAAATTCATCTACGGAAAATTTTAGATGTGGCAGTGACTGCAACGCAGTTGCGGCAAAATTAGATTTCTCAAATTCAGCCAAGGATTCATGTGATCCGTATCGTCCTTATGTGTATGTGATGCATGTATGGAACAAATTCATGTCCTACGTGTCATGATTAGGGCAATACGGCGGGAGCCATATGTATTGTCAATTTAATGTAATGGTCCGCGTAATAACATATGATGATTCAAGCGCGAATGTGTAATTTTATTTACTAGTATGCGTTAGATAGTTTTTTGACGACTCATCACTAAAGGATGGCGCACATAGTTCATGGCGATGGAGATCAACATGATGAACATTCCAATGGCGATGGAGATCACCATGTGGTTATGGGTCATACGGTATCACTAATGCTATGTGATTGTCGTTCTTATTGTTCTACTTTTACATGTGATATTTTTTATAGTTCATGCATACGATGATATAAGTAGAACGATCCCAAGCTTGTGTGCCCTCCCAAATATTGCACCGTCATGCCTTGTACACACTACTAGAAATAGGATTTTAGGAGACACTGTCTTTTTATTTTCAGAAGCGGGCAAGAATTCTAGCCACTCTCCAGCCGCCTCTCTCCCTCCCCCATCACCAGTCGTCTCTCTCCCTTAGCCCCTCTCCCTCTCCGGCCATCCCTCTCTGGCAAATTTCCCTCAGCCGCTCTCCCTCTCCACCTCTCCCAAGGCGAGGCGAGGGAGCGGGGTGGAGGAGGGGCCAAGGCGAGGTGCGCCTTGGCACCTCCATGCGGTGGTGCGTAGGGTGGAGGAGGGGCCAACCGATGGCGAGGCGGTGGCGCACAAAGTTGTGGCTCTCGCGTGGAGCAGAGGAGCGGGGCTCGGCGGAGGCGCAGAGAAGCAAGGCTCAACCGAGGAGCTGTGGCGCCCACGGGGAGCGGAGGAGCGGCGCAGCAGGTCCAGCTGAGGAGCGGGGCTCGGAGGGCCCAGATCCGGCGGCACGACGGCTCCAGGCAGATGTGGATCCAGCGAGGAGGAGAAGATCCGGCGATAGAGCGATGGTGCAACCTTGGATGGGCTCGGCGGGCCCAGATGGGCTTCCCGGGCCCATCCTAGAGTTTCATTTTTTTTATTTTTTTCCTCGATTAACGGAGGCGGACACAAAACTGCCTCTGTTAATGTCTGATTAACCGAAGCCCCACCTTAGAGGCGGACGGCAAATCCGCCTCCGAAAACCCAAAATAACCGCCTCCAAAAATACTATTTGTAGTAGTGACAATTAGTGATGGGTCTATGAAATTAGGGTGCCACTAGTTTTCCATGACTAGATGGGTTCGTATCAGATACTTACTCGCATGAGGTTTGGTTACCTTAGGCAAAGTCATCTTAACGGTTAAGGACTTTGGGCACAAAGGTTGGGCGCCGAGACGTAGAGATGTCACCCAACAACAAGAGGCATATGTGCTATAATTAGCAACAAGTTTCTTACCGATCTACCATGTCTTCTAGCGGTGATGCTAAAGCTCACTAGTCGACTTGTTAGTTGTGGGTCCTGGATCACGAAGTATCAATAGAGGAATAATGATTTTAGTGAGAGTAGATTCCGTTAAGAGTTATTTTGATTTACTTCACCATAGATACGTTGTCTTAATACTTTCCATATATTTTGTTGTAGATCAATGGCACCAAATAGCACACATTTACTTTGCATTCGGTCCTTGAGAAGAACAAGTTGAATGGGACTAACTTTGCGGATTGGATCCGCAGCCTGAGAATTGTTCTTAGGACTGAGAAAAAGGAGGAAGTTCTAGACAACCCATCGCCATATGAGCCTGTTGATACTGCAACTGATGATGAGAAAGCCGCTTACAAGACAGCATGCGATCTTGATCTTGAAGTGAGTTGTCTTATGCTTGCATGCTTGGAACCCGACCTACAAATAGGGTTGGATATCAAGCCAACTCGGCTCGTTATAGCTCGGCTCGTTAACAAGCTGGCTCGGCTCGACTCGACTCGTTATACTAACGAGCCAGGAGACTAGCTCGGCTTGTCTCGTTAGTGAGCTCGAGCTAGCTCGATTGGCTCGCGAGCCAATGTGCAAAAATACATTTCCTAGCCACAATAACATGAACATAACAGATTAAGTATTTATCTCCTTCTCAGATTGATCATAAATGAATATTCATAGATCATAGAACTCACAATCACACAACCAGAACTCAAAATATTATCCACTGATCCACATCCACATGACCACACCCACCATAAATCCATAATGTCACTATGCTAGTATATCACCACACCACATCATCCACACTACCACATGACCGTACAGTTTTCTAGAATGAAGCAAAATAAATGAGCTAGAGAAAATGAACAACTGCAGCTCAGCAGCTCATCATCAACAGACTCCATAGTTCTGGTCTCCCTGGCACCTGTATAGATGAATGGATAGTCATATCAGCATCTTACATTTTACATTAAACAGTTAAGCACTACATTCTAAATAGACTTTCTAGTTGGCTAGTTGCTTCCCACCACACTGTTGGGAAGCTCCACACTCTCAATTTCACCATCATCTTCTCCCTGTAAAAACAGTAAAAAAAGCATTACAACATTGCATACACAAGCTTTGGGGAAAATGGAGTAAACATCACATATTCACATACCAGACCAATAGGAGGACTTTTACATCCTCGTATCCAACTTGATGCACAAACTAGTGCTTGAACTGTAGCTGGCTTTTGAGAAGTCTTATAGTCATCAAGAATTCTACCTCCACAACTGAAAGTGGACTTAGATGACACGCTGCTAGCTAGGACAGCTAAGAACTTCTTTGCCATACTAGACACAACAGGAAATCTAAGAGCATTCACCTTCCAATAGTAAAGTAAGTTAAACTCCTTATCATTTCCAGGATGGTTTGGTTCATCTAGGTAGCTATGCAACACTTGACTCTAGAAAGGACTGAAATTCACTTGAAACAAGACATGCTACTGAGCTGGTTGTTTCCTTTAATGATGAGGCTATCTGAGAGCTTGATGAGCTGCTAATACCACCCCATTTTCTGGCGTTGTTCCAATTCATGTTTCGTATACAGTTCTTCTAACCCACTTTTTATATCAGCAGTCTCTTGCTCATACCTTAATGATTCATAAATTTGTCTAAAATAGAACTGAATATATCTTAATTTGAAGCAATAACCATTAAATTGTTCTTCTCTTCCTAATATTTATCAAATTTTTCTGACATTGCAGGAGCCATTTTCTTCAAATATGGGTCATCAGAACTTTTTGCCTTTAACAATGCAGTCTTGACTTTCAAAATGTAAGGGTAGAAGACATTAGCAGTAGGGTAAACAGATCCTGAAAATGCAGTTGTTGCTCCCGCCATCTCTCCTAGAATTGGTTTAATCTTCTCACATATGTTCCAATCAGATTTTGTAGGATTCCATGCATAGTCCTGGCCTACTTGAGCATCATAACCAAATGCAGCCCTATGCTGAATGCAAGTGTCAGGCATCTTATATGTTGAGTTCCACCTTGTTTTAACATCAAGAGACAGACATTTCCCAACTTCAATAGCATAATCATTGCAAACCTCTACAAATCTGTACAGGCGACTTGGAGACCTCTTGAAATATTTCACAGTATTCCTTAGGTCACCTATGAGACCATCTATTTGGTCTAGGCCATCATTAACAACCAAACTGTCTATGTGAGCAGCACAACAGACATGAAAATATTTGGGATCAAACCGACCATTCTTTCTAGCAAGCAGCTTGGCTGACAGATTTGTAGTAGCAGTATCATTATTTGAAGCATTATCAAGCGTGATTGACATAACCTTATCTTCTATTTTCCATTCGACCAAGCACTCAAAAACAGCATGAGCTATCACCAAACCAGTGTGGGGAGGATCTAACTCAAGAAAGTTAATCACATGGCATTGCAAAACCCAGTCACTATCTATGTAATGAGCCACTAAACACATGTCCTGAACATTTTGATTGGATGTCCACAAATCAGTAGTCAAACTTATTGACTCAGCATCTCTAAGACTCTTCTCTAGCTGCTCTTTCTTAGATTCATAAACTTTCATGCATTCATTTTTAATAGTCTTCCTACCAATTTTTTCATAGTTGCTATTCATCCAGTTCATCAAGATATTAAACCATTTATGCTCAACCATCCAAAACGAATACTCATGGAGGATTATAATCTTTGCAATCAAATTTGTAGTGTGGTCATGGTCATATTCAGTAGGATTAACAACAAGACAACCATAATCAGCGACATAGTTCAGTGTACCTTGAGCAAGTTTTCGTTTAGCCTTAGCAAGCTTGTTCTGAAATTGTGTGCAGCGGGAAAGGTGGCGGTTCAGCTGTGAAGTCGCTCCTCCTGAATGGTATACATAACTCTTATGACAGAATCTGCACTTTGCCTTTGTTACCATAACACCAAACTCCTTCTCGGATGGAACAGTCCATGAAATACTTCCAGCAACCAGCCCTCTTTCCTCTATTAACCCTGGCCTTAGGAGACAAACGAATACCAGTCCTCTTTCCACTCTTTGACGGCACGCTTACATCATCTCCATTGTCCTTCTGACTTGCATCATCATCTGTCGGAACACTTATAGATATTGCACTATCAACATCGATGTCAAAACTATCCATATTGTCCTCATCCTCCGCCAAAGGCTCCATGTGCTACACAGATTACATAGACAAGGACAGGTCAAAAATAAATTTTGCTACACAGATTGACAAATTCAACAATAGCGAACATATTTTAGCCCTACAGAAACAATAGCTAGAAATTGATAGGATTTGCTTTCTGAAATATATAGCTTAACTCATAAAACAAATCATCTTTGACAAAACTAGTCTACAGACTTTAGTACAGTTAAAAATTGCATACTGTGTCCACAGAGGCCGATGGAGCTGTGGACTTTGCAGATGTGGATCCTCGACCTCGTCCTCGACCTCGGCCACGGTCACAGCCACCGCGATTGTCTGGCAACTTCTTGCGTTTGTTCCTTGATTCAACACTAGCCACTACCGGCAACCCTTGGACCTCTTCAGCACCCTCCATGACCAGCTCGAGCGCAAGTTCCCCTGCGAGATGGACAATCTTCAGCTCAGCACCAATCTACTGCACGTGAAACAGTGAAACAGGAAGTGAGAAGTGAGAAACAAGCAGTGACACCCTAAGAGGGAGGGGGGTGAATTAGGTGTCTCTAAAACTAAGGCTCCAAGCACATATAAAAATCTATTTCAATTTTTATCTAAATGTGCTCTAGGCTTTCTCTATGTGTTGCTATCTCTACCACTACAAAGTTTTGCACCCTAGGTCTAATCCTATACTAGCATAGCAAGTCTAGGAAAGGTAAAATCGGAAAGTAGTGCAAGTATGAAATGCAGAAGCTTAAAGGGTAGAGAAGAGCAAACTTCCGCCACGACGATTTTTATTACCGAGGTATCGGAAAGCTCGCGAGCTTTCCACTAGTCCTCGTTGTTGGAGCCCCTCTCAAAGGGAATGCCAACGCAAGGGCATGAACTCTCTGGTCGAGTAACTCCGTGGGTGACCACGGGACTTCCCCACGCGCAAGTGGGTCTCCGCTCGTCCCTCCCCGGATGCTGCTCGCCGCCTTCATTTGGTAGAGCATTGGCAAAAATGCCAAGGGCCTCTCCTCCCTTGCACAACCACCGGCAGCCACTCCACAAACTCGGTTGGAGGGTCTCGCAAGACTACAAGCCCTGGATTTACAACACTTGGTGCGTGCAAGCACCGGTAAGCAAAGAGGTATGCAAACCTTGCTAAACTCTAGGCTAAAAACCTAAGAGATGCGCTAAAGGGTCTAGACTAGCACTAAGCACTTTGCTAATCATCTAGATCTTCTATTTAGCACTTTGGTGGATTGAGCAGTTAAGAATACGTAGAACACTTGCCAATATCTTCCCTGAGCTCAAACACACTTCAAATGGCCGATGCAACCCATATTTATAGCCCCAAGCCAAGAGCTAGCCGTTGGTAGCCGTTGCCACCTTTCTGCGTACCACCGACTATTCGGTGGCCACAGGAGGGGTACCACAAAATTAGTCGGTGGTGCCACCTTAGGTAGCCGTTGAACTAGACGTTGCTCCACTGTGTCACTGACATGTGGGGCTGGTCCAACCACCGATTGACTCGGTGCTGGTTCCTCCTTTACCACCGGGAGTAGGTGATCACTGAGTAGATCTTCATCTTCGGTCTTCTTCAGCACCGATTGGTTCGGTGCCCCTTCTTCTTGTACCACCGAAGGAATCCGTGCCTTCCAGAGCCTAACAGCTCTTTCCAGGCCGAATGACCGACTAGTTCGGTGCCTCTCATCGAATGAATCGGTGCCCTCCTAATTTACACAGAACTGGACTGGTATTTCTGGGCATAATGACCGATTGATTCGGTGCCCCTTAATGACACCACCGAATGAGTCGGTGGTCCTTCTCACTGGGCTTCACAGGGCTCTGGTTCCCGCCACCACCGACTGATTCGGTGGGCTTCAGCACAGAGCACCAAATGAGTCGGTGCCTCTGCGATTCCTGCTGTCTTCATTGCTTCTTCGCGGGTCATTTCTTCTATCTTCCACATATTTTGGATGGCTTCAATTTGGATAACCATTATTTGGATAGATTATATAAGCATTTGGATGGCTTCCAAAATATCCTTGGGACCTAAAAACATCTACAAGTATCATCTAGACAAATTCTTAGTCCCATTGGTTATGTTGTCAATCAATCGCCAAAATCACAAACTATAGCCTAGGGCCATTTTCCTTACAACTTGCCTTTGTGGCTTTTCCTGGACCTGGAGGAAGGAGGCGGGCGAGCAGGCGCTGAGCCCAACGACGGCAGTGGCGGAGTGGGTCTTGAGGATGGTGGTGACGGCGGAGGAGCTTGGAAGGACAGCGGCCGGGACAGGAGTCACGGTCATGGAAGAAACATCACAGATACAACATGCCCTGGCGGCTGGCGAGTTCGAGTGAAGACTGGAGAGGGCGTCGATGCAGTGCCTGATCTAATAAGGTTAGGGTTCAATATGGGCTGGGCCGTGGTGGGGTTACGGGTAAATGGACTGAGTAAATGTAAATATGGGCTGGCTTGTTATGGCTCGCATGCAACTCGCGAGCTGGCTCATTATAAAACGAGCTGGCTTGTTATAAAATAAGCTGGCTTGTTATAAAACAAGTCGAGCTCGAGCCGAGCCATTAACGAACAAGTCGAGCGAGCTAGCGAGTTACGAGCTTTTCGTCCAGCCCTACCAGCAAATGCAGTATGATCGTAGCGCTCAAGGAAATGTTCCAAACTCAGGCCAGGACTGAAAGGTTCAATGTCTCTAAGGCCTTTGTCGAGAGCTAGCTTGCAGAAGGCCCAACAGTTGGACCACATGATCAAAATGTTTGGTTACTCGCAGAGGTTGGAGAAGCTAGGCTTCCCACTTGACCAAGAGTTAGCCACTGATTTCATTCTTCCATCCCTTCCACCCAGCTATGGGAACTTCATCTCGAACTACCATATGCATGGGGCGGAGAGAGGCTTGAATGAGTTGTGTGGTATGCTTAAGACGACAGATGCTAACATTGAGAAAGAAGCTAGCGGTCATGTGTTGGCGGTCCAAAACAAGCCCAACGGTAATAAGAAGGGCAATTGGAAAAAGAAGGGAAAGGCTAAAGATTTGATCTCCAAGCCAATTACTTGGACTAGAACCAGACAAGCCATGCTTCTACTGTCATCAACTTGGTCACTGGAAAAAAACTACAAGTTGTACTTGGCTTCTTTGAAGAAGAAGGGAAGTAAGAGTACTTCTGGTTTAAGAACATTGCATTAAATCATGGGTATTTGATACCGGATCGGTTGCTCATATTTCAATTTGATGCAGGGAATGATAAGAAGTAGAAGCGTAGGACGAGGAAAGGTTGATTTCCGCATGGGAAATAATGCAAGAGTTGCTGCATTGACCATCGGGACGATGCAACTTCACTTCCCATCAGGATTTATTTTGGAGCTAAATAAGTGTTATTTTATTCCTAGTTTGAGTCAAAACATTTTGTCACCTTCATGTTTGATGAAGGATGGTTATTCATTTGCGAGTGAAAACAATGGTTGTGTGATCTCTAAGAATGACATGTTTGTGGCTTTAGCATCCATTGTGAATGGATTATTCATTTTAAATCTTGATGATACGTCTATCAGTAATATAAGTGCTAAAAGGACTCAGCTTAATAATTTAGGTCCAACCTACATGTGGCATTGTCGTTTGGGTCATATAAGTGAGAAACACACGAAGAAGCTCCATTCTGCTGAGCTCCTAACTTCGTTTGATTTTGAATCCTATGAGACATGTGAAGCTTGTTTGCTAGGCAAGATGACCAAGGCGCCTTTCACAGGTTTTCCTAAGAGGGCATTAGACTTGTTGGAACTCATACATACTGATGTGTGTGGACTAATGAGCACGACAGCTAGAGGTGGATTCCAATACTTGATAACTTTCACTGATAATTTTAGTAGATATGGCTGTCTACTTAATGAAGCATAAGTCGAAAACCTTTGAAAGGTTCAAGGAGTTCCAAAATAAAGTGGAAAATCAGTGTGGCAAGAAAATTAAGGCGTTACGATCTGATCGTGGAGGTGAATATTTGAATCACGAGTTTAGCAGTCATCTAAAGAGTTGTGGAATTGTTCCTCAGCTTACGCCACCTAGAACACCACAGAGAAATGGTGTATCCGAGCGACGTAATCGAACCTTGTTGGACATGGTTAGATCAATGATGAGCTAGTCGGACCTACCGTTATCATTTTGGGGATATGCTTTAGAAACAACAACTTTCACACTTAATAGGGCACCGTCTAAGTCTGGCAAGACTCCCAGTTTGTCTTTTCTGAAAATTTTGGGTTGTGAAGCTTATGTCAAACGACTTATATCCGATAAGTTAACATCCAAATCAGACAAGTGTGTTTTCGTGGATACCCAAAGGAAACTTTGGGGTATTATTTCTACAACCGAGAAGAGGGCAAAGTGTTTGTCACTCGGAATGGTGTTTTTTTAGAGAAAGAGTTTCTCAAAAGAGAGAAAAGTAGAGAAAAGGCGTACCTTGAAGAAGTTCGAGATGAGCCAATGGAACAAGAATTGAAGAGTCATGCTAATGTAGCAGAACCAGTTGATGCACCCGTGGAAGGAGAGACACCATCACAACGACGAAGGTCGGATATGGCAAGTCACGCAACCAAAAGGTTGAATCTCCTAATTATGGTAGAGCACGACATATTATTGTTGGACAACGATGAACCTACAACCTACACAGAAGCAATGGTGGACCCAGATTCCGAGAAGTGGTAGAGTGCCATGAGATCCGAGATAGATTCGATGGGAGACAATCAAGTTTGGACCTTGGTTGATCCGCCTCAGGGTGTTAGACCCATAGAGTGCAAGTGGATCTATAAGAAGAAGAAGAAAGACATGGACGGAAATGTTCACGTCTATAGAGCTCGACTTGTTGCAAAGGGTTTTCGACAAGTTGAAGGAGTTGACTATGATGAGACATTCTCACCGGTAGCGATGCTTAAATCTATTCGGATCATTCTAGCAATAGCTACGAATTTCAATTATGAGATATGACAGATGGATGTCAAAACAGCTTTTCTAAATGACTATTTAGAAGAGGATGTGTATATGATACAACCTAAGGGTTTTGTTGATCCAACTAATGCTGGTACAAACTTCAAAAATCTATTTACGGGTTGAAGCAAGCATCTCGGAGTTGGAATATTCATTTTGATGAAGTGGTCAAAGGGTTTGGTTTTTGTTAGAGCGAAAATGATCCTTGTGTTTACAAGAAGGAAAGTGGGAGCGCTGTTGCTTTTCTGATCTTATATGGATGATATATTATAGATTGGAAATGACATTCCGATGCTGGAGTCCGAAAAGACTTCACTGAAAAATAGTTTTTCTATGAAGGATTTAGGGGAAGCAACATATATTCTGGGCATAAGGATCTATAGAGATAGATCAAAGAGGCTTATAGGATTAAACTAAGATACTTATATTGACACTATGCTAAAAAGGTTTAGCATGGAACAGTCCAAGAAAGGGTTGTTGCCTATGTCACATGGCGTACACCTTAACAAGAATCAGTGTCCTTCAACGGCTGATGAGCGAGAGCGCATGAGTAAGGTCCCACACGCTTCGGCAATTGGATCTATCATGTACGCCATGATAGGTACTCGTCCAGATGTCTCGTTTGCTCTTAGTGCTATGAGCAGGTATCAGTCTGATCCAGGTGAGAGTCACTGGACACATGTGAAGGGCTAAAGATATGTTCCTAGACTATGGAGGTGAGAAACAGCTCGTTGTAAAATGTTACACCAATGCTAGCTTCTAAACTGACTCAAAGTCTTAGTTAGGTTATGTGTTCACATTGTACGGTGGTGCTGTTAGCTGGAAGAGTTCTAAGTAGGAGACTGTGGCTGATTCTACAACAGAAGCTGAGTACATTGCGGCTTCTGAAGCTACGAAGGAAGGAGTTTGGATAAGGGAGTTTCTCATTAAGCTTGGTGTGTTCCCTGGTGCTTCTAGCCCACTAGAGTTGTTCTGTGACAATAGTGGGGCAATTGTGCAGGCAAAGGAGCCAAGGAATCACCAAAAGAACAGACATGTACTGCGTAAGTTTCACCTTATTCGAGAGTTCGTTAAAAGGGGTGAGATTAAGATATGCAAAATACATACGGATTTGAACGTCGCTGATCCTTTGACAAAGGCTCTCCCACGGCCTAAGCATGAGGCGCACACAAGAGCTATTGGTATTATATATCTTCTAGAATAGCTCTAATGCAACTAGGAGACTGTTAGAAATATTCCTAGAGATTGTCATAAGATGATGATATTTTTTTGTATCCATGATACGTTGTTTGTTTAATGAATATCCATGAAAGGAAACTTGTATTGATTGGCAATTATGTGAATTGTTTGTGGAACTCTTACTTGGATGGTTGTTCTAAAATTGTGCCTAGTCATGGTTGATGACTGACACATTTATTGGTTGATGACTATGTTTCATAAGTCATGGACATGGAGATGTTAAACTAATAGTGTGGGCACATGTATGATATGTGGCTAGATTGACCCAACATGAGACTTTGTAATATTGTTCTCTCTTTGGACAATTTGTATGCCTTATCCTTAGACCTGAGATTGCCACTTGTTCTCAAGATGTGAATCGACTTACTTAGGGGCTATCAAACGCTACGCCGTAACTGGGTAGTTATAAAGGTAGTTTTTGGGTTTGTTGTGAAGCTTGTTGTGAGGCTTGGACAGTCAAGATGGGATTTGTCCCTCTCTATAATAGAGAGATACCTCTATGCCCCTCGAGTGATCGGATCAAGAAATGCATGGCCATGCAATAGTTAAAAGTTAACCAGTGAAAGGATCCGATTCACAGAATCAAGAAAGAGTGGTCAGCTTGGAGATAGACCAAACATTGTGAGGCAATAGGAAGAGCTTGTACATACGTTGTGATGGGTTCGTCCAATATGATCTTTACGTGCGTATAGGAGTTAGTACGTCTTGCTAGAGGCCGCTGCTAACTATTAGACCGAGTAGGAGTACTCGGGCCATATCTATTCGCATGTGAATCCATAGGGTCACACACTCAAGAGGTTGGAATGTTGAAAGGCTTGCCTATATGATTGTCTTTAGTGCAAGTGGGAGATTGTTGTATATATGCCCTAAAGCCAATTGGATTGGATCCACTAAAAGCCAAAGAGATATTTATCCATGAGGGATTAGAGTTCCTATTGGGCCTATAAGATAGAAGCCCATTAATACCCCTATATATACATGGGAGGAGCTAGGGGTGCCACCGCTTTTTGCCGCCGCCGCCGACGCCCTCCACGCTCGCGCCTCCCGTTGCTCTCGCGGACCTACCAGTCCGGACCGTGACACATCCTCCCCATACGTGTGGATACCACGGAGGTGCTGCGTTTGGAGCATAAGGACGAGCCGGACCAAACGGACGTTAGCAACTACACTACCGGCCACATCGACGCCAAGACGGTTCCGCTGCATCCGCGCGTAGTGGTAACTATCTGTGATCTCCTACTCGTAAGGTTCCTGGGTTTACACGGTATATTAAAATTATTTTAGGTAGCGTAGCCTACACGTTTTCCTACAACGGTGTGCGGCGCTGCGCCTCCGCCGTCGCTTCCTCCCGCCCCTCTCCCACCTCCATCTCGCCTCCCCCCATGTCCCTGTTGTTGTTGCTGCCTGACGAGAAGCTGCGGCAATGGTGAGGTGATGAAGCGACAGCGGCGATCGGTGCGAGTGTTGGAATGCTGTCTTTGTTGTTGGCGGTGCGAAGAAGGCCGGCTCCACGCGTCCATGTGCGTACAGCAGAGGCGGCCGCGACCTCGCCGACCATGTTCAAGCGCAATCAATATGCACGAGCGGTGGGAGTACTGGACTGCTGCCTTCATGGACGAGGTCAGCGCAGCCGATGCGTGCGGCCCGGCACCACGAGGGGCGACCGGGCGAGATCCTCTGGCACAGTCTCGACTTTTCATTGCGGTCGCTGGCAGACGGGGGAGCTCACGAAGCCACGACCCATGAACGAGAGCTCTGTGCCTCTTTCACCATAGAGCTCGGTTGGTGGGCCCTGGTGCGTGCGGGCGGCCGAGCTCGAGTCCTAACGCGCATGGGCGAGCATGCGCCAACCACCAGGCCGGGGAGGCGCATGGGATTGCTAGAGTAGGCGTGGCGATCTCTGGCCTCCGGCATTGGCAACGGCCAAGGATGGATGAGCCCTGGGTCAGCGCCGCCAAGCGTGGTTCGTCTGTGCGGGGTTCGGATGGGATAAAAAGAAGGAAAAAGTGTATTTTTCATCCCTCAAGTATGGCAAGAGTCTAACTTTCATCCTTTAAGTTTTAATTGAAGCAAATCAACCCTTTAACTAATCAAACAAGTGCACTAATCATCCCTGTCTTGGTATATAAGTAATTGAATATTATATGCAACATAGACGTTGGGCCATATATTGCCAGACCACACGCATGTTTAGTTCTATATGATTTTTTTCATTAAACTTAAATTTTTAGGATAATCAATGTAGAGTAATTTTTAAAAAATAGGATTGACATAAATGCTTTTCTTTACTTTTTCATAAAAAACAAAATGAGTGAATGAATCAATACTTAAGTAAAGATAATTAATAATTAAGCTGAGACACAAATTTCATAAACAATAAATGTTGGGAAAAGCTATGAAAAACAAAGATGAATTCGGCACATAGATGTAAGAAAGAAATATGTGGTGTTGATTTTAACAAATATAAGGTAGCATGGATTGTTAGTATGCAAGATAGATGGTTAGAGGGCTTAAACTATTGTCAATGGGCACTAAGTTGTTAGTAAACCGAGGGTAGGATGATTAGTGCACCACTTTAGTTACTTAAGGGGTTGATTTGCACCACTAAAAACATTAGGGATGAAAATCACACTTTGACTACTTGAAGGATGAAAATACACTTTTTCCAAAAAAGAAACGGCAGTGGCCTTTTGAGCTTGGGCAATGGCTTAAGATAGAACCAGGCAAAAGAAACAAGAATAGGAGATTAAGAAAAAAGATAAACAAAGATAGCCAATGACATGTGACCGTGTGGCATTACCCAGCAACAAATGATGATTTCCCCTCTTAACATTTTAGCTACTGCACGGCTTAGCATTGGACTGAAAGTACCATTAGGCTTGATTATACCTACAAAATTTGTTTGCGCATATATTATTCTAATTTGAAGATTTTAATTAGTAAAAAGTAATATCAATTATAAACAAATTATTTGTTTACTAATATTAGAGATTTCATAAGTATTTTCATTGCCCTTATAAAGTAATTCATAAATGAGAGAATTTTGGCCTCTAATGACTCTTTTTTATTTTATAGTTGTAAATTATCTGTATTTTTATTGACATCATGTGTTAAGCCTTGCCATCTCTATCCTTCCTGTGCCCGTTTGAATGGAATCCTTTTGAATAAAAGTGTATAATATCATTTGGACGGTCATATGAATTAACAAATAAATTATGTGTGATGCTACAGCAAGACCATATAAAAATAAAAAATATGTATAGTCATTCGTCCGTAGCAACGTACGGGTATGTATGCTAGTAATAATAATAGAGAATAGAGATAGAGAATAGAGAATAGAGATTAGTAAAACTTTCATTGTAGTACGTTAATTTGTGAGATCTTATATCAAGAGTCTCTGGGTCTACCTTGGCATCGGTTGACTGAAAAATATAGTCAGCAGTTTATACGACAATATATTTGTTTCTTTCATTCCGCACATAGCTTTTTCTCTCTGATAACTTCTCCACATAGTTAATTTCAGTCAAAAGTTCAAGTAACGACATTCCTAAATACTGCACTTGAATTTATTTTAGATAGAAGATTTCATATTTGCATCGTGTGAACCTCAGAACTGGGATTGGAAATCAATCAATCGAATATTTTCAACATATTTTGTACCAAAATATGAACTAAATTATTACTATAGAACAATTCAGTCCTAATGAAGTTTAATCAAAGTCTCAGAGTTCCACAAATCCAAGATATTATAGTGGAAAGCATGTGAGGATACACATGCGAAATCAATATATCTCTACCTAATGGTAAAAAGGCTCATATGCTGTATGTCTTAATGGCTATCCTTGTATCCATTTTTTTGAGGAACTTGTGTCATATATCATCTGGTTTTGGGATGACCTGTCCTGAATATTTGGTACCCTTGTGATGACTGATTTAGGAAGCATGTGGAAGTACGTCTACCTTGGAAGAATGGCACATGCACATCTACCTTGTTTTCTTTCCTTTTTATTTTCCACTGCCTCAAAAACATCCTACATGGAACTGCATGATACGACCTACAAGACTAGTATAGCAATTGACTCACCCTAAAAATAATATGTGAAACAATAATAACATAGGTGCTTCAAAGATATGGTTAAATAAAAGGTGCTCCAAAGACAAATAAAACTAAGTCCTCCAAAAATTACAATGTGTTAATATAGAAACATACTATTAAACGACACCAATGTTTTTCTTGATTCGTAAAGCAATGAAAGAAAGAGGTATGCTCGATCCAAAGCAAACCTTATAATAGGGGATTTCAAACCATAACAAAGAACAGGAGTTCACAAGTTCACTTCAAATTAAATATTTATTTGCGTTAGATAGAATGGCCGGCTACACAAACACGCCGTTCTACAGATCAAAACATTCTGCTCTCTTCTAAAAATGCCTCCTATTCGATACAGCCCTAGCTACTGAATCAGTTCAGGTTTCTCAACCGGAGACTCATTCCGCGGCGCCGCCGTCGGTGGCGGTCCGCCACCGCAGGTCTTCCTGCACACGCAGGAGTCCTGATCGCCGTCGTCATGCAACTTGGAGCAGTATCCACCGATGTAGCGGTCAGGACCTTTCTGAAGACAGATGGAGTCGCAAGCAGTGGCGGAGCCACCAGTATGGCGAGCCATGGCGGCCGCCATACCTGCCGTCCGACGAACTCACTCCTCGCTCCGGCCCCCGCGCGAGTTCCTGCAACGTGCGGCTGTGCGCCATGGCTGTTTGCCTGGAGTTCTTTTGTTCGGAGGAGGAAGATGGAAGATAACGTTTCGTTCAGAGTCTTGAGGCACTTGGGCCTCTACACAATAGGCCTGTTAGCCCAGTCACCATACAAGCCCGCTTAATACAACAGATTGATTCACGCGGATACGAATAGTCAAAAACTCAAAACCTATCGACACCGGACGGAGGCGCATTGTTGCTCGCTGTGCGTCTCCCCTCGCCTTCTGCAGTTCTGCTTCGTCGCCCTCCCTCCGTGATTCGTCGCCCTCCAAGCCGGCTACTCCGCCTCCGCTAGAGGCCACACGCGTGATGGTGGCGGATAGCCGGGAAAAGGAGCAGGGCGGACAGCCTGGCCTCGGCCTTGGCCTGGATAGCCTGGAAACGGAGCCGCTTAATCCTCCAGTTCATCAAGACCCTGATTTTGCCAATAGGATTGGAAAAAAAATTAAAAGGTGAGAGTTCATCTAAGAAAAATCAATTCAATCCTACTCACACATGTTGCTATACCATATTTGCATAAAGAGATTTTTTAGGGTTGTTTCCGGGCAAGAACAAATCAGCAATGCTACTCTAGAAAAAAAAGGAGATGGCAATGAAATTGAATTACATGTACGAGAAGTGCAAATTGAAAATGGACCACAAGCACATGGTATACAATTACGACTCATGAGCTGATATAGAGTAAATTTATGTATATTCAATTATTATATATATACACACACATAGATTGAATTGCGACCTTTGGTCATATTATGTTTTTTTTACAAATGTAGGTAGTAGTACACTCGCCATAGGTAAATTTCAATCTTGGCTCCGCCACTGGTCGCAAGTCGCGTCAGAGGTGCACACGACCCCCGTCTTCTCTTCGCAGAGAGCCGCCACGCCTGCAACCACAAGTGTTTAGTATTTTTGGAAGCATCAGCTTCTGTGTTTCGAAGAAAACTTTGAGCTATGAATGTGTATTATTCCTATATTCTCCTGGGAACTAACTTACCGCATGACGCGACGAGCAAGGCCAAGGCGAAACCAACGACCACTAGTTTCGCTGTATAATTGTGTATATGGAGTGCTTGGAGCTTTTGTGCTTAGCGTATTGCCAACAGAGCTCATGTGTGTTGCATTTTATAGAGGGGCTGGGCGGATGGCCTGCAATTCATTCTCTCGTTGATGGATATCCCAACTCGATTTTTGCTACTAATTTTAGTATTGTGTGATGGTCATGTGCGTTACTACTTTGTTGATTTAGAAGCTAATTAATGACTTGCTAATATTCAAATATTGACGAGACTCCTATGATGACCCTGGTCGCTGACGTGTGGGATCGGACCCACAGGTCAATGACCGAAATGTATGAGGAACCAACGACAGAGGATCTGCTTCTAATATGAAATTACTGTGCTATCAAAAATTATTAATGACCCTTTGAAATATGGTGCAGAATCATTACACCAACTATAATTGATTGCATTTGAATGTTATTATAGCACATATCTTTGGCTATTATGCTCTTTTGAATGTAAATACGGTCAAAAAATAATCTCCCTTTTAATTCTTTGGGGTTTAGCACATTTATCAGGTTTGAGCACATCCCCCACTAGGATATCTTTCTCACGGATTCCCCCACCTGTTTTTTTTGGGTGAGGTGTGTGTGAGAGAGGGAGAGAGAGAGAAATTGGATGGGTCCTGTTGACGCACTTCTGGTCAACACACGAAAGCGCTAGATCGCGCGGTCGTCGAAATTCTCCTCGTCGGAACTCCTGGATGCAGCTGGTCAGACCGCCTGTAGCAGAGGCCCCGCGAAAGCCTACGATCACAACCTCGGCAGGGACCCCGTCGGAGGCTGCGAACCTAGGGTTGTTCTAAGGTCGGCAAGGCCACATAGAACGTCTTAAAACGCTGTAGAGACGAAGAAGGAAAGCAAAGGGGTTGGAAAAGCTAGGGTTTGGAGATAAAAATTAGAACAATGATTTGTACGATTGGGTAGAGGTCCTCAATCGGCCATGGCCCTTTATATTTATAGGGAGGGGAGGTGTTGCCCCGCAAGGAAGTCTTTGTACAGATCTAAAAACGTGTAAAACCCTGTTTCCACTCGAACTCGGGGACAGGCGGTCAGACCGCCTGTGACAGGTGGTTAGACCGCCTGGCACATTTGCCAGATCGGCTACAGGGCCGAGGCGGTCTAACCGCGTGTACAGGCGGTCTAGACCGGCTGTCCCAGCCTGATCGACTTTAAGCCATTTTTGGTCATCAACATATCCCCCCTATTTTTTGGTAAAACTTTGTTTTACCAGAAAACATTTAATCAGACTAAGGGCGACCCTCTATTGTCGGCCATTTTTTCTCTAAGGGTGATATCATATATCGGCTATATCTTTTCAAGCATGGTGCCAAACACTCAGATAATATTTCTTTAAGTACTTTCCATTGAGCGCTGTTGGCAGCTGAAATCCTTGCAAAGTCTCCACCATATAGGAATTCCCAGAACAAACCTTCACAATACGGTAGGGTCCTTCCTAATTCGACGACCATTTACCAAACTTGTTGCTCTTTGTTCCTATAGGTAAAATAGTCTTCCAAACTAAATCACCAACTTGAAAGGATTTGAGTTTTACCTTCTTGTTATATGCTCGAGCCACTCTTCTCTTATCTTTTTCAATCTCCTCCAAAGCCTCCAAACGCTTGTCGATCACATCATCATTATTATCCATCATCAAAGCACAATATGTGCTAGCATCAAGATCATTTTTCTTAGCCAATCTATAAACAGCAAGATTCACCTCAACAGGCAAAACGACCTCTTGACCATAGACAAGCTCAAACGGAGTAACCTTGGTAGCCCCATGTCTAGAAATACGATGCGCACATAATGCCTCAGATAAAACCTCATGCCACCGCTTAGGATGATATTCAATCTTCTTCTTTATGAGCTTGATCAAAATCTTATTGCTGGACTCGGCTTGACCATTGGCTTGAGTATAATATGGAGATGAATTGAGCAATTTAATACCATAGGATTTAACAAACTCACGTACCTCCTTAGAAATAAACGACGTCCCTTGATCTGTCGTCAATGTTTGAGGAATCCCAAATCTATAAATAATATGCTTAGTAATAAACTCAATCACCTCTCTGTGCGTCATGTTCTTGAGGGGATTTGCTTCAGTCCACTTAGTAAAATAATCAGTAGCCACAATCACAAAACAATGACCCTTGGATGAAGGAGGACGAATCTTACCAACAAAATCTAAACCCCATCCTCTAAAGGGCCATGGTTTAATGATCGGATGTATCAACGCAGCAGGTACAATCTGAATATCCCCGAACTTTTGACACTCTTCACATCTTTTGTAGTAACCAAAACAATTGGCTATCATTGTAGGCCAATAAAAGCAAGCCCGCCTAAGGAGCCACTTCACCATCCGATCCGATTGATGTGTACCACAAATTCCTTCATGAACTTCTGCCACAGCCAATCTAGCTTGATCAGGATCTAAACATTTCAAAAGCAATCCATCCATGGTCCGACGATATAGTTCACCATCAATCAAAGTAAACTTGAAAGCCCATAATCGAACTTTTCGATCCACTGATCTGCTAGTATCCTGCAAATACTCCACCAGAGGCTTCCTCCAATCACCAACATCGGTCATAATAGATTGAAAATCATTAACAGCCGAATCGGTGTTTTCAGAGGCGCAGGCGGTCAGACCGCCTGTACTGGCGGTTAGACCGGCCGTACCGGTCGGACCGGCTGTAACAGGCGGTCGAACTGCCTGTTCCAGAGCAGAAACGTCGGCTTCATGAAACATCGGCCTCTTTTCATGAAAATTTCTTTTCTGAATATTATAGCCAGATGCTTGCTGAGCCAACGCATTAGCTCTAGGATTCTCTTCTATTGGTACATGATAGATAACAAATTCATCAAAGCAAGATATAATATCTAAACACGTATCAAGATAAGCGTTCAAAAATCCATCTAAGCATTGACAAACCTTAGATACTTGCTGTACCACCAATAAAGAATCACCATATACTTCCACATGCTTTACTCCCATATCATGTAAAATTTCCAACCCGAATAATAAAGCTTCATATTCGGTTTGTTTGTTAGTGCAGTTATGATCTAATCGGTTAAGAGCCTCAAAAACAACACCATTTGGTGATATAAAAATAACACCAACTCCGCAACCACTTTTGCAAACCGATCCATCAAAATGCAATCTCCATGGGGTAAAAGTAATAGCCAACATTTAAATTAACATGTTCACTAATCTTATATTCAACAATAAAATCAGCAACGATTTGTCCTTTCATAGATTTCAGTGGCTCAAAGACTAAATCATATTCAATCAAAGTATAAGCCCATTTACCAATTCTACCACTTAATATAGGTCTATACAACATGTATTTAATTATGTCGGCTTGACTAACAACTATGCAAGTATTTAGCAACAAATAATGCCTCAACTTTATACAAGCATTATATAATGATAAGCATAACTTTTCAATGAAAGTATACCTTGTTTCGGCGTCCAATAATCTTCTACTTGCATATGCAATAATATATTCCTTCCCTTCGATCTCTTGGATCAAAACAGCCCCAATAACACTTTCTTCGGCCGCGATATATAACTTGAAAGGAATCCCTCTCTTAGGTGCCCGAAGAACCGGAGGCGAAGACAAATAATGCTTGATCTCATCAAACGCCTCTTGCTGTTTTGCCCCCCAAGTGAATTCAGCATCATTTTTCAACCGAAGCAAAGGAGTAAAAGCATTCACCTTTCTCTACAAATTGCAAATAAACATTCTCAAATAATTCACCTTGCCCAAGAATTTTTGCAACTTTTTCTTAGAGCTAGGCGCCTGCAACTTGCCAATAGTGTCGGCCTTCTTTGGATCAATCTCTATGCCATTCTCATAAACTATGAAACCCAAAAACTTCCCGGCCGACACACCAAAAGCACATTTGAGCGGATTCATCTTCAAACCATACGGACGCGTTCTTTCAAATGCAAGTCTCAAATCGGTCAAATGAGAACCACTTCCAGCCGATTTAACAACAATATCATCGATATACACTTCCAAGATAATACCAAGCAAATCATGGAAGATCAAATTCATCGCCCTTTGATAAGTAGCACCGGCATTCTTTAAACCAAAAGTCATAACAATCCACTCAAACAAACCAACAAAGCCTGGACATACAAAAGCCATTTTGGATATATCCTCTTCGGCCATAAAAATTTTATTGTAACCAGCATTACCATCAAGAAAGCTAATCATTCTATGTCCAGACGCAGCATCGATAAGCATATCGGCTATTGGCATAGGATATTCATCTTTAGGAGTAGCACGATTAAGATTTCTAAAATCAAAACACACTCTAATCTTACCTGTTTCTTTCTTTTCCACGGGCACAATATTAGAAATCCACTCAGTATATCGACAAGGTCTAATAAACTTTGCTTCTAATAACCCATTTATTTCCTCTTTAACTCGGTCATAAATTTCAGGATTAAAACGCCTAGTTGGTTGTTCATAAGGCCTAAAACTAGACTTAATAGGCAACCCATGCTCAACAAGCTCTCGGCTTAAACCAGACATTTCATGATAATTCCAAGCAAAGCAATTGACATACTCCTTTAACAACTTTATTAATTCAGATTTAAAAGAAGGATCTAATTCTTATTTACAAACGTCAGCCTGGGCAAAGAACCATCACCAATGTCTACCTCCTCAAGAGGATCGGCCGATGTAAAACCACATCCTAGCTTTCTTATAACATCAAAGTCTTCAATGGCTTCACACATATCGTTCTGATGCGACTGATAGTGTTCAAGTCTCTGCTACAACCACTCTTGATTATCCATTAAATCATATGAGATGATTCAGTCGATTATTCATCGGTTTTATGACAGCAGGGATGAAGCCTTCTTAGTACAGCTGATAAACTCAAATTCAGAAAGATCTAAGCCTGACAAACATCTAACATCATCATGAATGCCAATCAAAGAGCTATCAGCTAAAGCAACACAAGCAGAAGTATCACCATGGACAACTTCTACATCATCATCTACCCATTGAATTAAACATTGATGCAAAGTAGAAGGAATGCATTGGTTTGCATGAATCCAATCACGACCCAAGATTAAACTGAAGTTACCTTGAGTCTCAGCGACGAAGAAAGCAGTGGCCAAAGTCTTGCTCCCAATAGTAAGCTCCATAGAAATCACCCCCTGGCACCAATAGGCTCTCCTCCTCCAATGCCGCTGACGGTCATGTTAGTCTTGATCAGCTCCGAATCTGAACCACCAAGCTTTTTGTATAAAGAATAGGGCATTAAATTCACAATAGCCCCTCCATCGACCAACATCCACGAGATTGGCTTCCCATTGATATGTCCCTTCAGATATAAAGCCTTCAAGTGATTGTCTTCAGCTTTAGGCTTCTGGAATATAGCTTCCTTAGGACCAAAATCAAGATGAGCAACTTCCTCCTCCGAAAGCATGTCCCCATCCATGGACATATGAAGCACATTTACATCGAGATTCATGCGCTCCGGAGAAGAACTATAATCAACAAGCTCTTCATCGTCCTCAGCAGTGGGAACCAATGTTAACTTGCTGTCACGAGCTGAAGAACTAGAAGAAGAAACATCTGGTGCCTCTGCGTCACCCGGTCTGACCGTCTGTACAGGCGGTCTGACCGCCTGGGCTGCAGACTTTGAATGACAGGCGGTCTGGACCGCCTGTATAGCCGGTTGGACCGCCTATGGGTCTTTCTTCGGCTTCCACTCTTTCTTCTGAGGAATCATAGGTCTGCTCTGGTTGAAGAATTCATCTCTCTATTTCTCCAACTCTTGTTCCTGCTTCTCCCGAAAACAAAGTATCTGAAGCTTCCTCTTCTGTGTACGAGTCAAACCCTCGGGACACCACTTCGGAAGAAAGTGCTGCTGAGTCTTGCTAGCACTAGATCCCTGCTCTTCCACCATCTTTTCACTGGAAGTCGGCTTCATAGCCAGACTTTTCTCAATAGGAACATCCATAGTTCCAACTTGAATAATATCGAACTCAGTAGTCCTTTCTGAGTCCACATCCATATTCTGCACCTCCCCCTTCTTCTTAGGTTGATAAACCTGCCTCGGAGGAGCTCTTGGCGATTGACCTTGATGGGCGGTCTGACCGCCTGTAATAGGCGGTCTAACCGCCTGTGCCCAGCGCCCTTGACCAGATTGGCAGAAAGCCGATCGGCCTCTTCTGGGATAAACGATCTTGTCCTGCACACGCCTCTCGGACCTTCCCAGCCAGGATGAAACGAAGGCTGCATGGTTAAATGATATGGCTCCCAAATCACTCCATTGTCATCCCATACCGGATCCAAAGTCACACGAGGAGGTGACGAGAACCTCTCATGCTGAATCGGTGATCTCATTCTTTTTTTTTAACGGCTGATCGCTCGGAACGGCCTTTTGTTTGGTGTACTTGTCATAAAGCATATCAAACCTGACTTTGGGCTTCTAAACACCCTGCTCCTTTATCACGTTCATCTTCCAAGTACCAACTTCCGGACGCTTCGGAATCAGCATCTTTAGGCGTCCATGGGAACAGGCGGTCTGACCGCCTAGCGCAGCCGGTCTGGCCGCCTGTAGCAGACCAGACTCGGGCACCCGTGGTCTAGGAACAACGACCGATCCTTGCCGCCCTTATCTAGAGGACTTCACAGTGACCTTAAACGACTCTTTTGAAGACGGTCTTTCTTCTCCAATCACCACGTTCTTCCCTTTGGTAGATTCGGCTTGATGCGGCCGAACCAAAACCTTACGCTGCTGCAACTCCATGGTGTTGACCGGAAAAGGAGTCTCATCAATTTGCATCTCATGAAACTTCAAACGGCTCTCATTAATAGCCGATTGAACCTGCCGATGGAAGACATTGCAATCATTAGTAGCATGCGAAAAAAGAATTATGAAACTTACAATAAGCACGCTTCCTCAATTCTTCCGTAGGTGGTATAACATGAGAAATCTTGATGTAACCAAATTTGTGCAACTCATCAAATATACGATCACATTTGAACACATCAAAAGTTAACTTTATGTCTTCTTGCCGATTCTTATGAATCGGCTTAAGAGATGAGCACGACACAGTTTTCTTATTAGCAGGTCATACAAACTCTGCTAAATAAACATAATTATCATCGTCGGTCGAATCATCGGATTCATAATCAACTATATGAACATTAGACCGACGTGTCTTAAAACTCTCCTTCTCTTTATTCATTCGGCCTTCAGCTACCTCAGCTCTAATATGTACTTGTGCGATCGAATAATAATCACAATTGTCTATTTACTTCTCTAATGGAGGATTTTAAACCTCTAAAGCATAGCCCAGCAAGATCAACCTTAGAAATAGACAAATTAAAGCAACGGTTTTTAATGTCTTTAAATCTTCTTATAAATTGAGAGACAGTTTCATCCCGACCATGTCTAACCGATCCCAAATCTGCTAATTTCATCTCATGATTGCCACTATAAAAATAATCATGAAACTTACGCTCTAGTTGATCCCAACTCATAATAGAACCAGGGGCTAAAGAAGAAAACCAAGCAAAAGCAGTACCAGTAAGTGACAATGAAAACAAACGTACTCTAATTGCTTCATAATTTCCAGCCTCCCCTAGTTGAGCTACGTATTGACTAATATGTTCCCAAGTGGTGCGCTCATCATCTCCACTAAATTTCACAAAATCAGGCAAGCGCCACCCATTGGGAAAAGGAACAGTATCAAAGCTAGCATGATAAGATTTCTGATATACTCTAGTATTACCAAGATCAACGCCTAGCTTATTTCTCATCACATCAGATAATTCATCCCTGAATCTTGTAAATTCGGCCCATTGGGGGTCTTGTTGGGCTGAAGATTGCATAGCATTCATATAATTTAAATGAGGTGCTTGTCTGTTTTGCATATCCCTATGTGCATTAAAAACATCATCGAGAACATCATCCGAATTTGCAGTATGCATAGTCGTGGAATAAGTAGCGCCTGCTGTAGCTACTGAACCAGCACGGCCAGGAGAGACCGAGTTTGAAACAGTAGACAGCGGCAAAGGTTGCTCCGGCACGAATACCACAGTATTTGTAGAATTCATTTGACCACCAGAACCAGAGGTCTGACTGCCTGTACATGCGGTCTGACCGCCTGTCGCGGTTGGACCGGCCGTTCTGGTGGTCTGACCTGCTGTAAAACCAGCCGCCACAGATTCATCTGCATTGACCGTTTTCGGTCTGAGCATGTTAGGTGGTGGTGGAGTCTGTCCAGTAAAGTAATTTGGTGGCATGCCATAAAAGATATTATGGTCAGGTAATTCACGAGTATCTAAAAATTTTCCCTCTAGTTTTTCGAGTCGTTCTAGCAATTGTTCAACTAATGAATCACGATCCGAAAAACTTGTACCCACAGGAGTAGATGTAGGGGGCAAAGGTGCAGAACTGATTACATTGTCAATTACCTCAATTTGCCCCTTACTCATCTTGAAGGAAGGCATTACGAAGTCTCGAACAGTTTTCGCCGAACGATCTTCGCGACCTTTCCTAAACATCTTCAAGAACTCCGTCTCGAGATGCTTCTGGAGCGCCAAAAACCTCTCATGATCTTCAACGCTAAGATCTTCAAGTGAAGCTGTCACGATGTTGTCTTCTCCAACGTCGAAACCCATAGTGCTAGGGATAGTAGATCGGTCTTCAAAAACCAGATTTTTTTCCCTAGCGGAGTCGCCAAAATATGTTGACACACTTCTGGTCAACACATGAAAGCGCTAGATCGCGCGGTCGTCGAAATTCTCCTCGTCGGAACTCCTGGATGCAGCCGGTCAGACCGCCTGTAGGGGCCGGTCAGACCGCCTGTAGCAAAGGCGCCACGAAAGCCTACGATCACAACCTCGGGAGGGACCCCGTAGGAGGCTGCGAACCTAGGGTTGTTCTAAGGTCGGCAAGGCCACTTAGAACGTCCTAAAACGCCGTAGAGACGAAGAAGGAAAGCAAAGGGGTTGGAAAAGCTAGGGTTTGGAGATAAAAAGTAGAACAATGATTTGTACGATTGGGTAGAGGTCCTCAATCAACCACGGCCCTTTATATTTATAGGGTGGGGAGGTGTTGCCCCGCAAGGAAGTCTTTGTACAGATCTAAAAACATGTAAAACCCTATTTCTACTCGGACTCAGAGACAGGCGGTCAGACCGCCTGTGACAGGCGGTTAGACCGCCTGGCACATTTGCCAGATCGGCTACAGGGCCTAGCCGGTCTAACCGCGTGTACAGACGGTCTAGACCGGCTGTCCCAGCATGATCGGCTTTAAGCCATTTTTGTTCTTCGACACGTCCTCACCTTGACCACCGTGAGGACGCAATTCAGATGAGCGCCCTGTGGCCAAGTCCTGAATCCGACGTTGCTGACTCGTGGGCTCCTCTGCCCTGGAAACGCTCGGCTCGGCTCAAGAGAAATATCGTAGGCTCGCTCAACTCAGCCATCGGCTCCAGCTTCTCATCATGTACTACCATCGCGAGTAGATCGATTGGAGCACAGGGCACGCTGGGTATCTCCTTGCCCCGCCGCCGAGGTCGACAAACCGACCACCTCGTGGTGCGCGTAGAAGTCGAGCGCCCGGGAGGCGGGGATCGAGAGGCGGAGCGTGACCTAGCGCAGCGCGGGCTGCGATCTCTGCTTAGGCCAAGGGAGAAACTTCGCCGGAAATCCGCAGGCGCCGCCATGGCAGGAGATCAGTAGCAAGACAATAATGATCTCCACCCGTGCCACCGTGAGGATTAGGAGCGAGGGATGCAAGCCAACGATAGAGCCAAGCCTGATTTGAGTTGAGCTTTCGGCGCTTTACCAGCAGTCCAGAACGGAGGAGCGTACGATCTGTTCCTTGGCCACGGGGCGCTCATCTGGACTGGGTCCTCACGGTGGCCAGGGTGAGGACGTTCCTCATCTAATTTTTTTCCGTGTGTGTGTCGGGTTGGGGGGGTGGGTTTTGGATTCAACATTGTTTTGGTTCATTAAACGAACCGACAGAGATGAGATGGTCACATCCGGTTTATTAGACGAACCGACAATGATGAGAAGCTCGTTAAATCTGGTTCATTGGACGAACCTACAATGATGAGAAGCTGTCACTGCCATCTCATTATAAGAATCTAAGGTGATGTGTTTTTCCCTGTTTTAGCAATTTTTCCATGTATATTTTAAAATTTGGCACAATGTACATGATAATATATAATGTTCCATACACAATACATATAGTGAACAAAATATATACCAAGAAACATGCTTTAAGACATGAAATGGTCCATACGTCAATTGGGAACCATTTCCCTTAAATGAATAGTAGTGCTTTAAACTTTATTACAAGTTTGACTAAAGCAGTTCGTAACCAACTACTTAAATGGCACTGCACTCGCCGTTTCGATGGACGACATAGTACATTAACCACCAAATACTTGTTCCTAAAGTGCAATTACCTGTCACAATGCCCTATAAGGAGCGTCTTCTTCGTGGCTTGATCCTTAATCAGAAAAAAAGATCAGGGTGAAATTCTAGAAGGACTGAGTTGTCATGAGTGAGTTGATGAATAGATACCATGTGTTTACGGTGTTTTAGGAATGTATAGAACATTGTTAAGATGAATATCACGAATAGGGGTTGGAACAGTAGTACGACCAATATGACTAATGTCCATATTTGCACCATTGGCGGTGTAGATCTGCTCACCACCGTAATACTTGTCCCTTATCTGTAGCTTGTGTAGTTCTCCAGTCACATGGTCAGTCGCCGGGATGGGCCCAGTACATCTGTGGCCCGTGCGACGGCATAGGCCCCCAAATTGAAGGGGCCCTAATTTTTTTAGTGTATGTGTTAGGGCCATTAGTTGGCCCAACTATCCACAGGTTTAGTTGCTGATCGGTGGCTCAAAACGACTATGCAGTCCGTTCGCTCGACGACTCCTCTCCGTGCGCGAACCGACGCCAAAGCCGTTCAGTCGCCTCGCGCCTAGGGTATTGCGCCGCTTCTCTTCCAGTCCTTTGCCCGGCTCCGGCGCACGGCAGCACCGCACTACCGCAGCAGCAGGTCGCACGGCCGCTGCGCACGCGCACAGCACAGGCACACACACAGTGCTGCTGGCGCTAGCACTCCAGCCGCCTGGCTCCGTATTAGGTATGTATTTTCCTATTTCCTAAGTACGGAGTATAATTCTTAATTTCTTATCTCTTCTAAAGTTATTCAATTCTGAAGTAATAATTACATTTTACTTCTCTAGTGTTCCACTATTGAAGTTATTGGTCATGTCTTCTAAAAATTGATCTAGAAAATATGATTCGGCTATCACAGGCGTAAAAAGAAACAAAGAGTATAGGATTTAACTCAATCTCAGCGAGGTGCATACCATGAATAGATTTATTTTGAGAGAACCACAAGTGTCATCTGATAATCATACTCAAGTAATAAAGATTATGCATACAAGATAAATAGGTATGGTTTCGTTAAATTTTCTATGAATGAAATATGTTAAACCATGTCTGCTATCTTACTGCAATACTATTAAATTTTACTAGTCTAATAGAGGCCCACTCTAGACTTTCGTCCAAGGCCCCGGACTATACTGGCCCAGCCCTGTCAGTCGCACCAGTACCAGTGTACCAGTTAGTGTCGACCCCATATGAATGTGCGGTGGCAGCAGCACCGTGCTTCTCTTCTGGGACGTAGTCCTGTTCAAAATGATGCCAACACTCCGTAGCAGTATGGCCCTTCTCGAAGCAGACTTGGCAGACCTGCTACATTGTTGTACGGGTGATTGATGGAGTAGCTTCCTTGGCATGAACTGTTGGTGGAGTTGTTGGTTAAGTTGTTGTCTTTGTTCCTGCGGCCACGACCAGGGAAGGAACCCCGGCCTCAACGGCCATGTGGAGCGGCTCTAGATCCTCCACGACCACCACGCCCGGCCCAATTTGCTGAGCCTTGATTGCCTCCGCCATACACGAGATCCATCCTAGTCTCTAGACTCAGCATTTGGGAGTACAGCTCCTCCATGCCAATGAGTTTGACCCGTGCAATCAGGGCCGAGAC
Source organism: Digitaria exilis (assembly GCA_015342445.1). Lineage (NCBI taxonomy): Eukaryota > Viridiplantae > Streptophyta > Magnoliopsida > Poales > Poaceae > Digitaria > Digitaria exilis. The sequence continues at coordinate 351,879 of JACEFO010002708.1, forward strand.
TAGCGATTCGAAATGTTCATTCAAGCCTGAAATTATGTACTCAACGAGTTCTCCTACGTCGAGTGGACGCCCAGCTGCTTCCATATCATAGCCAAAGCCTTTTATTTTAGAATAATACTCTTATCTAAGATAAAAGTTTTTCTTAATTGCCATAAAACGAAGAAAAAGTTACGCTTCACAAGCAAACATTTATTAGGAAAATTTCAAACCATAATATAGATAAGAGTTCACTTCAAATTTGTTTGCCCTAGACTGGCTACACAAATGCCCTGATCGACGGATCAAAACATTCTGTACGTTCTCTTCTAAATGCCTCCTAGGCAATCCAGGGCCACTGAATCAGTTAAGACCATTTCCCATCTCTCGCCGTACCTCCGTCGCTAGCTTCTCCACCGGAGACTCATTCTCCGGCGCCGCCGACGGCGGCGGGGCCACAGGTCTTCCTGCACACGCAGGAGGCGTGGCCGTCGACGACATACACCGTGGAGCAGTAGCCACCGGTGTAGCCTTTCTTCTGAAGACAGATGGACTGGCACCTCGCGTCGGATGTGCACATAATCCTCGTGCTGTCTTCGCAGACAGCCGCCACGTCTGCAACCACAAGTGTTTAGTATTTGGAAGCATCGTCAGCTATTGTGTTTCCAAGAAAATTTTGAGCTATGAATGTGTATATTCTATTCTCCTGGGAACTGACTCACTGTATGACGCAACGAGCAAGGCCAAGGTGAATCCGACGACCACTAATTTCGTGTTGAACGACATGGCTGTATGTGGAGTACTTGCTTTGGAACTTTTGTGCTTGGCGTATGCGTTGCCAAATGCGAAGAGAGCTCATGTGTTGCATTTTATAGGATAGAGGGGGCCTAAAATTCGTTCTCTCCTTGATGGATATTAATTTTGCTACAAATTTTAGTATTGTTTGATGGTTTATGTGCGTTACTACCTTTGGGTTTAGACAGCTAATTTAATTAATGGCTTGCCCCTATTTAAATTTAAGTACCGACGAAACACCTCTGATGTTGGCCCTGGTCACTGACCTGTGGGATTATTAGACCCACATTCACATGTCAATGACTGCCGCAAAATCATTGCACCAGCTGTCTAGGCCCTTATAATTATTTTGTAAATAATTGATTGCATTTGAATGTTATTATAGCATATTTCTTTTGTTTATTATGCCCCTTTGTCCTTTGAATGTAAATAAGGCCAACAATTAATGCCCCTTTTAATTCTTTTGTTTTAGCATATTTTCCATCCGTTTGCAACCCTTCCCTACGGATTCCTCTTGCTCCCCTCCGTCAATGGTTTGTTCCCGGTCCAGGTTGGTTCAACCAGTACCAAAACAACCACATCAGCTTTTCAATGTGATGAAAACTGTCACTCTCAATGCACATTTTCATAGCACAGTTTCATATACAAGCTGTAATATTTAATTATCTTATGATGTATGGTGGATGATGCCGCAAAAAAAAATATGTGATGGATGAAACTATAACATTCTCAATGGGAGTTTCACTGCGTTTCATGGACTTGGTAACCTGTGCCAGATGAGTTTTATGGTGATGACACTCTTCTCTCCTCTCCTCATAAGGCCAGTCTCAGTGGCAAGTTCATCACACAGTTATCAAGACTGCAAACTTGGAGACCCGTGCCAGCCGAGGGTCATGGTGATGACCCTCCCCTCTCATCTCATGACCCTCTCTCTCCTCTCTCCTCATAAATAACCATGTCATGTAAGCAAATTTACTGATGTGGCATGATATTTAATATCATGACACTCTTCCATGACCCTTCCACTGAGACTGGTCTAATTATCATGCCATGTCACCAAAATTATTAATGTGTCACTTGATTTAATGCCATAAAACCCCACTGAGACTGGCCTAACAGTTCGCCCTTATAACCATTGGTTCAACCAACCTTTTTTTGGTTTATTCACAAAATGATCATTTATGCGGACCACGCTATCAAGCCGCCAAGGCTTCGGTCTATTTTTTTAACTCGTTGGACCTCCGGTTCAGTCTGACCCTTGCAACTGTGATAAGGGCACCTCCAATAATTTGTGTTCGGTGTCAAAATGGCATCCATCCGAGCATCCCTAAATTGTACTAGGTGTATCGAACGGTGTGAAACTAGCATTGCTCCCTTTTGTGTCAACTTCTACAACCAGATAAGAAATTGTGTTGCACCCATCTTTCTTAACCAAACAAAAAAATTGGTTGAATCAAAGAACAAGGATGAAACCGATCCGGCCCACTTGGTCACCAAACCATACACATCGTAATTGAATTACAAATCTATCTAAATCATAGAGTCAATTACCTATGTGCCATTATAAAAAGTTTATCTTACTTGTGTCCCATCGAAATCTTAAAAAGTTCCTCTGTACCATTGTTTCAAGTTTTCTTTACCTGTGAGTCACTTCCGTTAGATTTTGCTAACACCGTCATCTTCATGCATGTGGCACACGTCAGCGTCCAATCCATCTTTTTCCTCTTCCCTTCTTCTCTCTCTCACGACAGCAGCACATCGCCGGCCTCCCTCCCTCTCCACTGCGCGCACCCCCTGGGCCCTTGCCATGCCGCCCTCGCTCTCCTCCGAAATTGACTCCTCATCCTCGGTATCCTCGCACACTACTCCACCGGCAGCTCACGACGACCGTCGACCCGGCTGGCCACCATTAATGGACAGCTCGAACCTCGGCAGCCCAACCACCCCTCCTTGCAGCCTATAAAAGGCCCCTAGACGACTCTCTCCGCTCGACCAAACCATCACCACCTCCATCCCTCCTCGCCAAACTCTGCAGTGCCGCCGCCGTCGCTCACTTTGCCAGCCGCAGCCTGCCGCTGTGGCCCGGCCTCCACGCTCCACCTCCACCCAAGGTGAGTGTGGGAATAGAATCCCCTCACCCCCCTCCCTTTTCCCCAATATCCCGGCGGTCGTCATGCCCAAGAACGCCGGCGAGGGTGCCGCCTCCGCTGGTCCAAGAAAGGCAAGTTTGCCAATAACCCCTCCCTTTTTATTTCTTTCATGTAGGAACCCTTCCACTCTCAGCCTTTTTACAAAACAGACCTTCCACTCTCAGCCTTTTACAAAGGGAGATTGATGGTGTAAAGTAAAATAGACGGAAGTGGCATAGAGGGAAAGAAAAGTTCACATAATTAAGGATATAGAGGAACTTTTTGAAATTTCGATGGCACATAGGTAAGATAAACTTTTTATGATGACACATAGGTAATTGACTCTAAATCAAACTCATTGGCTTGTAGCTGTAACCAGGGTTTTTTAAACCGAACCGGGATAGGGAACCGCCGCCCTCCGGTAACGGCTTACCGGAGCGGTTTGAGCGGTTCCCGGTGGAAACCAGACAAATTCAAATTTTGAATTCAAATGTATATGAAATCCTAGTTCAATCGGTTTTAACCGGTAAGCCGCCTGGTTTGACTGGTAAGCCGAGCGGTTTGGGCAGTAAGCCGGCCGGTTTGGATGGTAAGCCGGCTCAATACATAATTTGTCATGTTTTCAAATTTAACTAAAAATTTATAAAAATAAAAGAAAAATTTCTAAAAATATTTCAAGGTGCGTAGGATCTAATGGTGTCAAAATTTTTCAAATATTAATGTATTTAGTATTTTTTGTGTGCATTAGAAGTTCAATCAGCCGATTTTTTTTCTTTTCCTTTTTTTGTTGAACTTCTAAATTCTAATGCCTGCAAAAAATATCAAATGAGCAAATATTTGAAAATTTTTTACACCAATAGATTACATATACCTTGTAGTATTTTTAGGAATTTTTTTGATATTTTTCCATTTTTTAAGTTTAAATATTTTAAATTTAACCGGTTTGAAACCGCCCCAAACCGCTACCGGTCCGGGGCGGTTTCACGGGAACCGCGGGAACTGGACCGGTTCCCAGCGGTTTCGTAAACCCTGGCTGTAACCAGTTTGTGGGCAACACGTTTTCGTTGGTGAACTTCTATTCCTGTGCTCCGACTTCCTGTGTCTGATGTTTCTACTGATCCTGATCCACCTTACATTCTTGCAACTACGGTCACCCAACTGTGGTATCTGATTCCTAAGTGAAGCTTATAACATAGATTAGGGGACGGGTCAAGTAAGAAACTTTTGGTGCTGCTGATGCGACCGCTTATGCTGTCCAACCTGAGCAAGTCTTCTGAGGTCCTCATGTACACAAATTTTTTGCAGTTTGTCCTATCTTCTGTCTCCATTCACCGTTTTCTAGCACTAGAAAAAAAATCCTTCTGTTGTTTAACCTCCAGAGCCGTGCAACACAAGTTCAGAACAGGTCCAAGGTAAACAGCAGCATCAATCATATCACCATATTATAAATTTCAGTCTTGATCGGATAAAATTTTCATGATAGTGGCATACATATAGCCAAGAGGAAGCTGACACTTTCACCTCGATCCATTGCAGAGAAGAAATGGTAAGCATGCTTTCGTCGTCACGCCCCTCGGCGGCGTTTACGGAGCAGCAGCGGAAGCAGCTCCCGGCACAGTGTCTTGTATTCCTCTCTTTCAGGTAACACCATGGTTGACTTACTCACTTAAACAATTCCTTTCTTTCAGTATTTCGGATCATCAATACAGTTGGATACTTGGATCTGATTTGGACGATTATTGATATAAACCACTTGTGTTCGTCTTCGTATAATCAAATTTTTGAGGCTTGGATATTTGCTAACGAAATAGAGTAATTGTTATGTAGAAACAACAAGGTGCCTCCGAAGAGGCCTCTGGAAATTGCACTGGGTGAATGCCCCCCATAAGGTATGAAGTGATCCCAGCTGATTGCTTGAGTTTCTTTTTTTGCAGGGAAATTGCTTGAGCTTCTTGCTGGTACAAACACATTTCATTGTATTCATACGTCACCCTGTTCTTGATGAATGAACCCATCGGCTACCAGGCAGCAGTAGCGGTGGCGGCGAAGGAGGAGACCGGCGAGGGGCCGATGTGGCTGACAGTGGTGGCGAAACCGGATCGTCGTCGTCTTCGCCGGTGCCATTCTCTGCAGTGACTACTACTGGGTTGCCACCACCGGATCTTCTGGCCCAGTCTTCACTACGGGTCTCGAGTCCCAGGAGCGGTCCAATAAGAAGAGTGGTTCGTCGAGGACCGCGCAAAATACAGTGATTTTAGGGGGCTATGGAAATTTTTTCACTTCTGTATTTCTAGCCTTTTTCATCAGTACTACATCGTCATCTCCTGACTCTAGTGATGAGATGCTGAGATGTCCAGATTGTGTGTTTTTCTATGACGCTTGAACATGGTTGTGTATACAGGATCGGTACGTAGTATCTTCTTCTCCCCATATAATTTGACAATGAAGATCAAATCGATTTGTCACTCCCAGTGTGCTCTGCTTCTTCTGCATGCATAGCATACACACCGATCGATCAACCCATTGCTATACTTGAACAAAACTAATGGACAGAGCTCAGAGCTAGTGACTAGTATTATGTAACTTGTGATAGTAAGATCAATAATTGCACAACTAGATTTGAGAAATGGTTTTGCGTTCATGTCACAACTTCTCAGTTATTTTTTTGTTTTTTGGTTGTGACTCTGGCGTGGTCAGTCTGCCCAAACACCGTTGTTACCAGCCCGTAGGGTTTCGATATTGGATGGCTCTGCCTGAGTCAATAATACGCAGAACCTGGAAAGCACTGGCTGAAAAAGTCATTGGATGATAAAACTGTTCACATGTTTCTTAAACATGTGCATCATAGTAGAGCACATATTTGTAAAGCGACTTCGCCTGGGCTACGTGGGCCGCCAGCTAGGCTGTTGGGCCCCCGAGTACCACCATCGTCACTTCTAAACAAAAAGACTTCAGCAGTGTCAGGTTCTTGCTCACAGGTGATGGAAAATAAGGTTTCACCAAATTTTTTATCGCTGAAATAATTCGAATATTTATATATGAATTAGGAGTATTAAATGTGGATAACTCACAAAACCCATCGCATAAACCCTGGGTGTAATTGCGAGACGAATCTATTAAAACTAGTTAGGCCATGCTTAGACAATGTCATGTTACCATAAACAGTTTCTAATGATAGATTAATTAGGCTTAATATATTCATCTCTTGATTTCGCGTCCGTCTACGTAATTAATTTTATAATTATATTATATTTAGTGCTCCCAATCTTTGGTTTAAATTGCTACAGGAAAAAAACGTCAACTTTTTTACCAAACTAAACAAGGCCTAATACCGGTAGCTACAATTGCACTTTGGCAGCACGATATCAGACCGCAAAGTCATTTGAACAATGGGGGAGGTTGACAAGTACAATGCGTTAAGGTTTTCTGAGATGATAACAAGTCATTGCTTCAGGTATATAAGAATTGATCCTCAGAGAGTCATGGCCATTTATTAGCAGTTTGTTGAGTGAGATTTTAGAGTCTTTGTCTCTTTGGTAAAGGACTGTAGAAATTATTATTGTAAAATATAAAACTCCAAAGTATCTTTAGAAAATTGAACCATGATACCGAGCTCTTTTACAACGCACAATACTAGTGTCCAGTAGTATATAGTATTGGTTCACGCTAATTTAGTAATTTATCCTATATCTATTTATTTTAATAATTTTAATTGGTAACAATTCTTATTCTCTAATATGTAATATAATCATATCAATTCAAAATAATGAAAACATAAAAGAATACTAATTGATAATATATTACAGAAATTTTATTTCATTTTTAATATATTACACTAATGCCATTAATTTACTTTCCTAGGTTACCCTATAGTATACAATTAATCTCGACCGTCGTATCTTTATATACTTTTAACCGCTAGTATATGATGATATTGTGCGCCGTAAAAGAGCTCCGTGATACCATGAGGATTCTTAAATTATCAGGAGAATATGAATGTATGTCATGCCACAGAAAAAAAAAACCAACCTTTCTCTGCCAATGTGGAGCATGACCAAGGGTTTGGAAGTTTAATTTGTACAATCCACGAGTGGGGGAAACAAATTACCATCTAAGACTCCCCAACCAACATATTGCAACAAGTATAGCAAGCTTTTTTAGTAAATATCAAGAGATATCTTAATTAGACCAAAAGAAGCCTGATTGAATGAGAAAATTCAAAAGAAGACTGAGAACCAACCGTTCGTGGCTGACGCGAAATATATCGAGCTCACGTGAAACTTGAGCGTCAGCAGTGATGTAAGCATATCGGCTATAAGCTAAGCCGTAGGGATGTAGCGTCACGCCCATCGTCATTTAGTACATAGCCCCAGTGATATGGACACACATGTTTGTATCATAGTAAAACAGTCAGCCAATTTCTCTTTGTCCTCTAATCATCGTACACAGTCCCTTACGCTGTAGTTAGCAGCAGGTATGAGAAGTGTCAGTGGATTTGCTTGTAATGTACTCCCTCCATTTGTGAATGTTTGACACCAATGACTTTTTTCCCCTTTCTTTCACCTTTTGTCTTTTCTGCAAATACTTATGTAATAAATATATAAGTCTCTATTTGTTAGATCCAAATTATTATCGATAATTGATGTGGTGGTACCCATTGAACACTATTTGATAAACTTAATAATGAAATATTGCTGGTCAAAGATGAAGTAAAAAGTCAATGGTATCATATATTCACGCATGGAGTGTATGCTTCTAGTCTATACTATCATTTCTGAATGTCGTTTGCAATAAACTCCAATATTTGAACTAGAAATCTGGCACAAAGAAATTTGCAAATCGTAAGGAAAAAATTAATTATGTACTCATAGCACGCAGCTTCCTTGCGCTTGCAGTTGCAGTCATTCAAGTGTTGGATTCTTGGCGGCCAAGCCACGAAACTAGGGAGAGATCTTTGTCTTGGATTCTTTCATGTCATAAAGATTCTCCCAAATGGCACGTGCCCAACATCTCGCCATCTCTGTTGGTTATCCCGGACAGTTCCAAGATGGCCTCACATGTTTAGTGTTCACTTCCCTGTTGAGTACTTGTCCAATTTGCACTTGATGACTGGATTACTCACTCTATTGCTACTGCAACATCTTAAACAACAAAAACGAAGGAGTGCTTTCCAAGCTTACTCTGGCGTGAAAAGGATTTATATTTTGACTGGCAATGATATTTCAAATACCCAGGTTTGACTGGATGGAATTATACTACTAGTAGAAACTAATGTTGTATTTTAATTTATTACTATTTGATTTGGAACAAAATTCTAAACATAATCACAGTCAAAATACTTTTCAAAGAAAGCCAAAAGTTCAGAATCGCCAAGAACTGAAAAGTAGTAGCTTATAGGCCATTATTGGGTAGGATTACTCAACTAGGTTGAGTGCTAGGATTTAAAAATTTGCAGACTAGCTAGCATCGTCATTCTATCAAAAAGTAGTTGAGGAGCTCTCTTAAGATTCTTTTGTGTTAGTTCTCAGGCTTGTTGAACTCGAAAGAACGGACATATATATATCGGTGTAGTTACGTTATCCCTTTCAATGGAAGTTGCCAATTCAAGTTCGAGTTTTTAACTACGATTCGAATCTCTAATCAGAAAACAACAACAACAACATGAATATCCTATTTTTCAACACATCCAGTACTATAAGTAGACTTCCAGTCTTCCACAGTTCACATGACTACACAAAGTGCCCTGCATCAGTACATCCTACTCAGCGTCTCTGCCACTCTCGCCGCCACCAATCCAAAGACTCCCACGCCGGGCCCCAATGGCGATGAAAGACGGCACCGGAAATGGGGTCGCCATGGCGGCGGCGGCGTCCGCGGCTGCATGGAACTTCGCGCCGAATGAGGCTCTTCTCGGCCTGACAGCGCACTCGGTGCGTGGCGCTCTAGGAAGGGTCAAGGCCGGGATGGTGGCTGACGACGGCGGCGGCGGTGGCGGAGCGCGGCCGGTGATCCCGATGGGGCAGGGCGACCCGTCGTTGTTCCCGTGCTTCCGGACGGCGCCGGAGGCCGTGGACGCTGTCGCCGGCGCGCTCCGGTCTGGGGAGCACAACTGCTACTCCAGCTGCGTCGGACTCGAGCCCGCACGGAGGTGACTTCTTGGCTGCTGCGTAATCCGTATTTAATATTTATTTTATTCGAATACATATGCTTTGGTTCATAACCAATGTGACAAGAATAGCACGGATTTGTTCTGAATGTAACATTTTACATTAAACACAAACTGTCATTGAATGATTTAGTTGAAGGCACATAACTGTTGAGAATGACATGGTTATCGTGGCAATTACTGAACCTCAGTTTATAATAAAGATTAAAAAATGTGTTATACACTTACACCCTGAATTCAAATATTCAATATTTCTAAGGCCATTGCTTTGATCTCCGGTGGTTGAGAAATCAGACTATCAGAGAAGAGAAGTAATTCTGATGGCAAATGTTGGTGACCACTCTGCTCTGTTTGTGAATCACTGAACCATGCACGAGGTTGGCTTTCTTGGCCTCATATAAAAAAGTAACTGAATCCTGCACCTGTGGCCCTGTGCTATGTGTGTAATTCGGTCTTTCTATCATTTTGGTTGGAGTATTCTTGATTACTCGGACCATGAACAGAGAAAGATTCTTTGACATTATATTGTTGTCATGTACATGGTACAAACTATTCAGTACTTGACTTTCTCCATAATCACTGCATATCCAACTCTGTTATTCACAACTGTAAACATAGCCACTTTATCCGGTCTTGAAACCTTACGATTCAAATTGAATTCCAGGTCTATTGCGCAGCATTTATCCAATGATCTGCCGTACGAATTATCACCAGATGACGTCTACCTCACAAATGGCTGCGCTCAAGCAATTGAAATAATCTGCTCTGTTTTAGCTCGCCCTGGTGCCAACATCTTGGTTCCAAGGCCTGGCTACCTGTTCTATGAGGCACGAGCTGTTTTTAATGGCATGGAAGCTCGTTACTTTGATCTTCTACCTGAGAAAGACTGGGAGGTTGACATTGATGGCGTCCAAGCTATTGCTGACAAGAACACCGTCGCCATGGTCATTGTCAACCCGGGAAACCCTTGTGGCAATGTATACAGTTACGAGCACCTGGCCAAGGCAAGTTCTAATAGGCTGGTTCATGGTTCTGCCATAGTTTATGAGCTATTGGGAAATAATCTGTGCATGTATATTCTGTGTTCAAAATTTTTTAGGTTGCCGAGACGGCACGGAATCTTGGCATATTTGTCATTACAGATGAGGTCTATGCACACTTGACATTTGGGGAGAGGAAATTCGTGCCGATGGGTGTGTTTGCAGCAGTGGCTCCTGTGTTCACACTAGGGTCGATATCAAAGAGATGGGTAGTGCCTGGATGGCGACTCGGATGGATTGTTACCAATGATCCGAATGGTGTATTTCAGAATACTAAGGTTATTCACTATCTTTTATACTGATTATACTACAATCAGTAGCAGACACTGGAAGGGGTTGCCATTCATTTAAAAACATGGGCAGGGGTGTTGATATGCGTATGGCTGATAAAATAGCAAAGCTGTTCGTAAGATCTTGGAATCAAGTTGTGGACAGTATCAATGCACAATGCATTAACATAATGCTTCAACTTGTTTTTTTCTTCTTTCAGGTAGTGGACAGTATCAAGAGCTACCTTGATATCTCCTCTGATCCTCCAACGTTTGTCCAGGTCACTACAGTGGGATTGACAATTTCTCATTTTCTTTCACAACATGAAATTGTGCATGAAAAAATACAATGCTTTACAACTATTTCAAACAAAATTTTGTTTGTCAGGGAGCAATTCCAAACCTCCTTAAGAACACAAAGGATGAATTTTTCAACAAAACCATCAAGATTCTTAGAGAAACTGCAGATATATGCTGGGAGAAGTTGAAGGGCATCAATGCCATCACATGCCCGAGCAAACCTGAGGGCTCTATGTTTGTAATGGTCTGTGGGTCACTACTTACTACATATATTGTTCCATATTTCGGGACACCATGATTGATTTGTTAAATGGGGTGTAAGTTCCTTAACTTACTACAGGTGAAACTGGATCTAACCTGCCTACCAGACATCAAAGATGACATGGACTTCTGCTGCCGGCTGGCAAAGGAAGAACTAGTGGTTCTTCTGCCAGGTATTCCTCTCCTGAATACATGATGTGAAGCTAAAAAAAATGGACCCAGAGCATTGCATCGTTTTGGTCCAAGATACTTTCTCCATCCATCATCAAGATCAATTTGTTTTGACAAATAACATTTTAGAAATGAATTCTCAGGATGCGCAGTGGGATACAAGAATTGGCTCCGAATCACCTTTGCAATTGATCCATCTTCTCTAGAAGACGGTCTTGACAGGCTCAGGTCCTTCTGTTTGCGACACAGCAAGCTGACAAAGTGATGTCACAAGCTCACCGGTTTCTTGCTACATGAGACAACTTGTTATGAAGTTGAAGGGATAATATGATGTTCTGGACAGGCCATGGGCTCTGCTTTTGTCTAATCACCATCTTGTACTGTTACAACTCTGTAACACACACTACCTGTAACATATTTTAGGGAAACTGAAGTGTATGACGCTTTTCTTCAATAAAGAAGGGATTGTATGTGAGCATCTGTATGCAGAGACATCTGATCCTCATCCGCTACGACGTCACCAAACAATCTTCCTCCATATCTGGCAATATCTACAAGCTCTTCATCGACTCTTTTCCATGCTTCATCCTTTGATGTATGCCATCTCACATCTGGCCCGAATCGGCTACAATGCCATCGGTTGATCTCTAAAGATCTTCATCAGCTAATACCCGCTTCACCGGTCTTGACATGGGTAAAAAACGATATCAACACATGCCCCTGAATTTTGGAGTACAATAAGTTTTGCTCCAAAATTCTCTCTTCCATGATTCCCATCTCAAATCGCCATCCCTAAACATCCAAATTTCACTTTTTCAATGCAATCTTATCATTAACCATTCGAATACCCACTGTTGACATCTTGACTAGTCATCTGCGTTCACTGAACTGCTATTTATAGCATCCTTTCACCAATTCATCGATTTGTGTATTAACGATAGTCTACCAACATTATCTTTGACCATTCTTCATCTATACCCAAGTTGTGCTCTCTGAGCCCAGAGCAAACCACTCGTAACTCTACACAGGAAACTCTGCTGAGCCCTCTAAAATAGGGCTCTACACTAGCCCTTCTCAGCACGAAGCCAAACAACCCATCTTCACTAGAGATCGAACCAACCACATGGTGTCATTATCATCAGTCAACCAGGTAAAACACTTCAAAACCGTATTTCTGAAGGTCTCATGACTCCTGACTTCCAGGAACTCACCTCTGCCTTATTCGCTTCAATACTCACTAAAGCTCTTAGCCGATGTCCTGTCAAGTCCATCTCCCAAGGCAATGCAACTTCATGCCAATAAACCAACTAATACGAGGAAATTTTTGTGGCACCATGACATGTCATCAAATATGCCCACAAAGCCTCGTTAAGTATAATGTGCCAACGTCTCAGTTGCTCTTCAATTTTTCTCTTGATCAACTTAATAGCCCCCTTATTCGATGCTTCTGCTTGACCATTGGCTTAGGCATAATAAGGAAAAGAATTTAGCCATTTAATTCCCATACTAGTGGCAAACCCTTCAAACTCCCCTAAAATAAACATAGTTCCCTCATCCACAATATACCACAGCCCCTCAGTACTGACTACATTTGTGTCGCTATAACTCGTTGTACTGACACATCATCAGTCGGGATAGAGTTATACCGACACTAACTAAACGTCGGCAAAAGTGGCGTCGGTATAAATCTATAGCGACTGACAGATTTTTACCGACGGATGATCAGTTGGAACTTAGATTCTTTACCGACGTATAATCAGTTGGCCTCTAGAGAATTACCGACCAATAATCAGTTGGAACATAGAGAAATACCAACTAACAGTCCGACGAAAGTGTATATTGTTATTCAATATATAATGCCTAAAAAAATACTCTGTTCATACATAGTCATCACAAGATACATTGATAGTAGAACAATGACATTGATTCATCGAAAATGAACATATATCATTGATATTTAGTCATCTATACAGGACAAAAGCTTGTAGTCTAATGTAACTCCACATTGTACATTGCAACAGATAACATGGCCTCTATTCAAGTCTGCCACTACAAGAAAACATTGATACATCTATCATTTCTGACCAAAAACCATCAAGTTTGCATATGACCAAACTATCAACATTTCTACATCTACCATTTGTAACCAAGATATATTGCAGCCAGCTTCATGCGCCACATCCAGCATTTCTTCCGAAATTTCCTGTAAGTCAACATGGAATGGAATTAGTGGCAATTTTCAGCAACAAGTATCATGAAAGGAATTGTCATTCAGTAACTCTAAATGCTAATAGTTCCATATTCGTGGATGGCATAAAAGAGAAGCAGCACCTATGTTAGCACAAGACAGTAGGAAAAATAAAAATTACCAATCTGTTCAAATGCTCATCTTGAGTTTGTTCAGGCAAACAGATTGAACAGACTGATGAATTGATACAACAGTGGCCTTAAGTATTTCCATGTCGATGATTCTCACTCTAACAGAAGGTCTAGATAATATAAAGACATACCATTTACTAGCAGCAACAAATGCTATCAGGAACAGAAAAGGTACTCAGAAAGACCATAACAGAAATAGCACAGAGCACTCACAGTGGCAGTGCTGCATATCACAGAGCACTAGGGCGGCCAAGGTACTCTCCAGTTAACTTCTTCCTCTGCATTTGGGTTGAAGCAACATATTAGGATGTAGTAGTGGTAGCCCTTTTTCTCCTTTAAATCTCAGAAACAGAAATATTTATTCTCCTCAATGCATACTAAGAGATGGCACTCTTAGTAAGTAAAAAGGTAAGACATTGCATGCTCCATTGTTTCTCTTCCATTTTCCTTTCTTACTAATGTAGTTTTTCCTTGGAGACATACTACTTCAACTCTTGTTCTTTAAAACTTTATGAAACATAGTGTCAGAATCCCAGATGAGGCAAATACCTAATAGTGTCATTTTATTGTGAGAAAACATACAAGGTGTCCTCGAGGTCTTGAAACAGAGCCCAATCAAAACAGAACAAAAAATTATTGAAACAGAGCCCAATCAAAACAAAACAAAAAGGTAAATTACAGGGAATGTATTAGCCTGATGTAGAACAAAAGCACACAGAAAAATCACTATATATTGATCGGTAACTTCCATTTGCATATGGGCACAGAGAGAAGGTAGGCAACTTCCATTTGCATCAATAAACTCAATATCATGTATACTAGTGATAAGCGGTCATTTAAATCATACTCGATGCAAGAAAAAAGGGACTGATGGAGGAGAATGGGAGATGAACCGTGTGGATATTGCAGGCCAGATGTGTGCACAGAAAGCACCACTATCGCCGCCTGCTACCACTGCTTCAGCCGTGTGCTGTCAGGACGAACCATGGCATCGTCTAGGAGTGTTATCCATGCGCAGATGAAGCCACCGAAGCTCGTGCCTCAGATCTGAGTGGGAGACAAAGCCAGCGTGAAACTAAGATTGGGAAATAAACATGAATCAGGGGAAGAGGAAAGTGATATGCGGCGAATCTCTCACCTTCCGCATGTCGCCAGATCCTGCAGGCTGCAGATCTCCGGCCACCGCTTCGAGCACGCGGTTCTCCGCAGTGGTGCGCTCCAATCGGCCGCCGAGGAGACGAAACACGTCCGTGCAGTGTGCCGCCGCCTGCTCGTGCAGGAAGAGGAAGCGCGATTTGGGAGAGGAAGAGGGAGCGGATGGGTTGGAGGCGGGGGATGGCCGGTGGCTCGAGAGAGGAAGGGGGAGCCCGAGGGGCTGGCGGCGCGAGGACGGGCGACGACTCGGGAAAGGAACAGGGAGCACGAGGGGGCTGGCGGCTGGCGATTTGGGGAAGACAGCGTGCAAATGTGGCGGCGCGGGATGGGAGAAGTGGAAATAGGGTTTGGAAGGTAATAGCATGACCAGCGCGTGAGAGTGGGCCGTTGGTGGGCTGCTGTGCTCCATCTAAGCCGACGGACAGTTAGATGGTATACGTGCATATACCGACTGATAACTAGACGTTAGTTCTGGATACTTATACCGACAGATAGTTCGATTCGAAAATGTGAATTACCAACTGATGGTTCGTGAGCTACTTATACCGACACATCATTCGTCGCTAATTTTATACTTTTGCCGACTTACGTCCGATGGTATTTTAGGGTTGTGGTATAGTGCCACTGTGATAGTTTGAGGAATAACAAAACGATAAATGGCATGCTCTTTAACAAAATCAATCATGTTTGCAGACATAACAATCTTCAAAGGAATCGCTTCAACCCACTTTGTAAAATAATCGGTTGCCACTAGTATAAACTTGTGGTTCTTACTTGACCATGGATAAATTTGGCCAATCAAATCAATTCCCCAACCCCTAAATGGCCACAACTTAATAATAGGATTCATAGACGATGTCGAGACTCTAAATGTTGCCAAATTTTTTGACAATATGGCAACCCGTTTAGTATATAAAATAATATTCTAGTATAGTTGGCTAGAAATAACTATTTCTTCTCATTGTCCACTACATTAAGCCTATTGATGTGGTGTCACCCATCAATACTGTAGCTTCTTCCGTCCCAAACTCCCAATACACTTGAGCAAAAACCTATCTATCGTCCGATAGTATAAATCATTTTCCAGCAAAATATACTTAGCCAATTGAAACTTAAGTCATCTATTAACCTTTCTTGACGGATGCTCTAAATAATCTACTATTTTCTTTCTCCAATCACCAGCCACAATTTCCAGAGCTAGTGTTTCACAAATCGACCGATACCCATATGCATGTTGTGCTAATCGATCTGCATCCTCTTTACTAATTTGAATTCTCTCAATAACTGAAGACACTCATCATGATAAATCCTTAATATATCATCTTTGCATTTATACTCCCCAATCAATTGGTTAACCACCAGCATAGAATCCCCAAAAAAATTCAATCACATCAGCTTTAATCTCTCCAAGCAATTTGATAACTTTAAGAACAACCTGATACTCAGCTTGATTAGTGGTAGTAGTAACATCAATCGAAAAAGATAACTCAAATATTGCCCCTCAAGGCGATACTAACATCACCCATATACCATACCAAACTCTGCAACATGATCCGAACAAAGAATAAAATCCAGAGATCAGGCTCGAGAACACCAACCTCTGGCCCATAATGCTGAACAACAAAATCGGCCACAACTTAACGGCTTTAACCGATTCATATCTCCAATCGAATTCTCATAGAGCCAAAATCCATTACCAATTCTCCCACTAAAAATCAGCAATGACAACATATACTGGGTAGCATCATCTTTACTTATGACAACGCATTCAACGGTCAAGAAACACTCTTTCAACCAAAAAATATCTGGTTTCATCATCCAAGAGCCATCTACTAACATAATAAATCATACGCTCCTTTCCTTCAAACTCTTAAATAAGAGCCGATCCGATAGCATGCTCTTCTGCATATATGTACAAACTGAATAGATTGTGCTTCTAGGGTAGAACCAACACATGAGGAAACGTTAAATACTGTTGTGCCTCCCCCAAACAAATTCCTGATCGACCTTCAATTTCAATAATGGACTAAACGGTTGAGTTTTCTCGGATAGATTAGAAATAAACCTCCAGATAATATTCATCTTACCGATCAGTGATTATAGTTCAACGTTTGATTCTGAAGTATCACCTTATTAATCACCCCAATAATCTTATGACTAGTTTCAATGCCACGTGCATGCACCATAATGCCCAAGAACTGTCCAGCCGATACACCAAAGGCACATTTGCTTGGATTCATCTTCAACCCATGTCTTCTTGTGCATTCTAATATCTTGGGCAACTCGGCTTAATGTTCCTCGTATCCTGCTGACTTTACCACAACATCGTCAATGTATATCTCTATGATATTCCCAATAAGATCCTAGAAAATATAATTCATTGACCTTTGATTATGTAGCTTCAATATTATTTAAGGAAAAAGCCATCACGATCCATTCAAACTAACCAACATGTCAAGGACATATGAATGCAGTTTTGTGAATATCTTTTCTTTCATAATACCTTATGCCCTGCAACAACATCCACCAACATATCAGCCACTAGCATTGGATAACCATCCATCGGTGTAGCTTTGTTGAGATCTCTGAAATCAAAGCAAACTCGCAGTTTCCCATTTTTATTATACACATGAACTACACTAGATATCCATTCAGCATATCTACACTACCTGATGAACTTAGATTCAATGGAATGAGTAATTTTGGCCTTTATATTTGGTAGAACTTTTTGGATTACAATGCCTAGCACTCTATTGATACAACTAATATCCTGGTTTGATTTGTAACCAATGTTCAAAAATAGATCTGTCTAAACCAGGCATTTCATAATCCTCCCAAGTAAAGCAATATCTATATTCTCTTAACAATTTTGTCGGTTCTCACCTATAATCAAGATCTAACTTGACACTAATATACATCGGCTTTGGAAGCCATCCCCAAGATTAATTGTTGTAACTCGTCGGCTGACATAAATCCATGCCCATGTTTGCCTTCATATTCAATGAATTCATCCATTGAAATAATTCTTCAGAGCTGATTGCTTGGATCTAGCTCAAAATCGGCTACCTTCAAGAAATACATTTCCCATGATTAACCAGAGAAACAACCAACCCTCTCATAGTTCCATGCCTAATTTTTTGCCGATGCTATACTGAATGATGAATCAGCTGGTACAACTACAATATTGACGCCAACTCTTGATGCATAGTGGATGGAATGCAACAATTGACTTGAATCCCATCCTGACCCAGCAACATAATGTATGAACCATTACCTTTAATGATGAAGAACGTAGTAGGCAAGTTCCTACTTCCAATCGTCAAATCAACGCGGTGTCAACCGAGCTGGTGACACCACTCCTTCAAAGTCCTTAAGAATCACAGCTGTCTTGGTTAGATCTTCATCGGTGTTTCCAACTCACGAAGTATAGTATATGGCATAGTTTTCACAACTGCTCCTCCATCAACCAACATATTAGTTTTTAGCTTGCCATCAACACACCCCTTTCAGAATAAGGCCTTGAGGTGTTTTCACTTCTCGTCTTTTGGCTTTGCAAAGGTAGCAAGCATTGGTTCCAAGTTCAATTGAGCCATAGGTTCTTCTAATTCTGACTCTTCATCACTATCGGCTGACACCATGTTAATAGGCGCAGCTAATGAACCTAGGTCTTGCTTATCATCGCCTCTTGGCTTAATGTGCCAAACTTGAGATTTAAGTTTCTTTTTCTCAAGCTCCTTCTGTTGTTCCTCCCACTGTTCCTAGTTGCACAATCTTTGAACTTGTCGAATCTGTGGCTTAGTCCGTCCCCAAGACTCCATTGAGGCTGACTTTCTTTGTGATAGCGAAACTCCTAATGCTCAGGATCACGGTGCAACACTTCTTCACTAGGACCCGACTATTTGCCATCTCCTCTAGCCAAGGATCAACATTTTGCCCCAATAGGTCATGCACTACACCCCAGCCGATCATGTACTAACATACGCTGGTCACGGTATCTTTCCCGGGTGATTGGCCTATGGGCGCTATTATCAAAGCATGGTTTCTTCACCGATCACCTATCTCGGTAACACTATTGCACTCTGGGCAATCATCAGCCGATGGCAAAGACAAACCTTCTTCCCAAAAATGAGTGAAGAAAGGACATCTTGAATGATCTTCATTACGATGCATCATCTCGTCCCTATGCCTCTACCTCTCTTGCTGACGTTGATACTTATTAATCAACATCTTAGAGGTAACATGTGTTTGAGGTGCTTGTGAACCTTCAACTTCATCCGCTGTTGGCGGTCCTTGGCCTATACGAATTACTCCGCAAGCGTATGGAGACCATGGTAGCCTTTCATCGGGCGAGTAAAACCTGGATATCGAATCCTAAGAATAGTAAACACGACTAGACTAAAATTCTTTTTACCGGATCCCCCAAAAGCGAAAAGAGATACAAGGGTAAAGGGCCTGAACTTTAGTTTGCCAACTCTAATCCCAGACACTACCTATCCACTAACCTGATATGCTTCGACAGGTTAGAATGGGAGGACTCAGAGTGGGATGAGAAGGGGGTCCACTAGGCTCAGCAACTGCTATTATGAATTCACCCGAATGTGGCGGACTGCAAAGGATGGATAGGGCTGTCGAAACCTGTCGCCTACCACAATGGTATCGTGGGGTGGTACACAACCCAATGTAGCTATCGAGCACATGTATCACGCCTAAGCTATCTAGCTACTGACTTCCACCTAAAGCAAAAGGCTTCTGAGGAAACCTCAAATGAGCAGTATAGTGCTCACGCAGACAAGAGATCCCGCTGATCAAAGGTAGTATACAAATAAATGCTGAAAGTAAGAGAAGAACTATAGAGATACTGAAGGAAGGCAGGGAAACATATTGAAGATAGAATTCCCTCGGAGTGGATATATAATGTCAGAGAAGGATTTGAGACAAGCCTCGAATCGTCTTCTCCAAGCTTGGCTGCCACGCAAAACCTCACCCCACACTCTCTCAATTCTACTTCCAAAGAAAGGAGTACTAATACTAAGCTTCTTCTCTCCAAGTTGGTGTCTCTTCAAATGGTGGTGGGGCACTCCTTTTAAAGCTCTTCAAGTCAGTGTGCTAGCTTCACTTGGATGGGATGCAAGTGGAGTAGTGGCCACGCGAAAGGAAAGCATGGAGATGATGCAATCGAGCCGGCTAGCCACACCTAGGCCGACCGGCCTGGGATTTCTACCCCATGGCACTGACCTTCACAACAACGCTCCAGATTGTCTCTTCACGTTGGTTCAACTAGAATTTGCTGCCAGTGTGACCAAAAGGAGCAGGGCGGCCTACTCCAAGTTGGCTGGCCTTGTAGGGAGGCCCCTCTGCTCGGCCTAGCTGGTGATGATTCATTCTTTAGATAGATTACTAACATCCTTTATCTCTCTTCAACAACTTTAATGATCATACTTTACAATCTGGGCTAAACCAGACATCTGACATCTGAGCAAGCCTCGACACATGCATGTCCTTTACATTTGATAAATAGTGCAACTGTAATGAAAAATAGAGAAAATGTATGGGCAGTCAGTGAGCTTCTGACATTAAAAAACACTAGTTTCTCTTGTGTCTAAGGAGATATCTAGTGCCGGTCCGATTTCTACAGACTGCTAATGGTTTGGGCTGGACCCGGTTCCAACGGTTTGGTTTTCCCAATTGAGAGCAATGGTTTGGTGGAAAATCGGCTAACATGATAAGTGGTTTGGTTTGGTTGTGATGAAAAACCAGGTTCAATTGGGTTTAGTACCTCTTCTCTTCTCTCGGTGGGCCCCACGCGAAGCCTAGAATTAAAACCTCACGTTCACACTAAAAAATTTTATCCGAATTGACTGAAATTTGTTGCAAACGACTCAGTATGAGCGGCAGCTACTTTGTGCAGAGCAACGTAGCTAAACCTACACGTGGGCCCCACGTCAAGAGCCGGACCGTAGAATTAAAACCTCACGTTCACACTATAAAATTTTATCGGAATTACAGATGACTCAGTATGACTAGAAGCTACTCTGTGCAAAGCGGCGGGGCTAGACTTGCACGTGGGCTCTACGTCAAGAGTCGGACCCTAGAATTAAAGCATCGCGTTCATACTACAAAATTTATCGGAATTGACTTAAATTTGTTGCAGATGACTCAATATTACTGGCATCTACTCCGTGCAAAGCAACGTGGCTAGAGCTATATATGGCCCCACGTCAAGAGTCGCACCCTAAAATTAAAATCTTACGTTCACACTATAAAATTTTATCAAAATTGACTGAAATTACTGGCAGGTACTCCATGCAAAGTAGCGTGGCTAGACCTGCACATGGGCCCCACGTCGAGAGCCAGACCCTAGATTTATATAGATAACAAAGTTAGTTACAAGCAATTTGGTTTGGTTTGGTTTTTGAAGCATGTGGTTTGGTGTGGTGTGGTTTAATTAATGATCATATGACTAGCGGGTCTGATGTGGTTTTGGTTTGGTTCTCATACCATTGGCACCTTAATACAGCCATGCAAAGTGAACCGAAGTATTTAATATTGTTCATTAGCTGGTTTGATCTGTATTGAAGAGTTGGAGTCACAAGTCATAACCTAAGCCCACGATACAGCAACATTCCTGTTTTTGTCTTCCATCATGGGGAGATCATGCTGCTGATTGATCGGGTAATCAACGCAGAAATGCAAGACAGATGGGTAGGCAGAGTTTCTTCTTATTCAATACACTACAAAACTCCTGGCAGATGCCGCAACACATGACCTCGTAATGTTAACTGAACAACTTGATCAACCGCAGACTAAATAAGTATCACGGCCCTAGCAATGCCAATGGTTTGTTGCCAACAGAACGTTTTTGCATCAGTAAACAATACCGCATGCTCTCTTCATGAACTGAGTTTCAGTCCAAAACAAAGTTATCCTATCCCAGCGGTCGCCTTACTGGCATTCTTCCTGGGATCCGTAGCTGGCAGCAAGGGAGGAAGGAGATCATGGCGAGATATCCCAAGGAATCATGGCACGCCGCTGCTGGTAGACTGACAATCCATGCGAATGATGCGCAAAACTATTATTTAGCCACATGGATAATACCAAATGTTAAATTATGGACCCTTATAAAAAACTAAGAGAAGTATAATAATATAATAAATGAATCGTGGCATGTAGTGTTGAACTGAGATGCAGCAATTAATGTACTCCCTCCGTTCCAAATTATTAGTCGTCCTAGGTTCCATTTTGAGTGTCTAAGTTCGTGACATCTTCTCTGAACCTAGACATATACTTATCTAAATTCATAGCATCCTCAATTAATATCGTAAAATGCCAGAATCACTAATAATTACTAATTAAAAAGCACATCTTCTACTTAATTAACACTCCACGCCAACGAATATTCTTTATCCACATGGATAATAGACTATTAATTATAGGCCCTTATTAAAACAAGATGAGTATAATAATCTAATAAAGTCGCATCAATTATTAGTGGTTAACTACACGCCATTGGAGCGCCCAAGATTGGTGTTCCAAATTCCTGCTTATAAGTAGCACGCTCTTTGGAGCTGTAGTACACCACTCGGGGCAGATAAAGTTTCACAAATCCCATTTGCAAAAGCTAGCTAGTCTTAAGGTCCAGGAAGGAAGTTAGGAAGAATGGAGATCCCGGACAGCATCCTCACCAAGGTCCCCATGTTGAAGTCGAAGCCACTGCCACCGGCGCAGCAAGAGAGGGTTCTCACGGTGCTGAGCATTGACGGCGGTGGCATCCGCGGTCTCGTGCCTGCCACCATCTTAGCCTGTCTCGAGGCCCAGCTCCAAGTTGGTGCAAAATAATCCACCATACATCAAATACAGCATTGTATGTTCATTTGGTGTAGCTAGACCATCTCATATGCGATGCACTGTATGTTGATTTGGTTCCAGGAGAAAGATGGACCGGATGCTAGGATTGCCGACTACTTCGATGTGATCGCCGGGACCAGCACCGGCGGGCTCATCGCCTCCATGCTGTCGGCGCCCGGCAAGGACAATAGGCCGTTGTTCGCAGCCAAGGACATCAGCCAGTTTTACCTTGACAATGGTCCCAAGATCTTCCCTCAGAGACGGTATAATTCCAGGATTCAGCCACACATTTTCCTTTACCGTTAGGTTCATCATGTCCATGCTTAAGTAGTTCTTCGTTTTCCTTGCTCTCGCTCGTGACTGTACAGGGTCGGCTGCTGCGTCCCGAGCATGGTCCAGTTTGTGGTGGACAGCCTGCGTCCCGGCCCCAAGTACGACGGCAAGTTTCTGCACGAAAAGATCGAGACCCTGCTCAAGGACACCAAGGTGGGGGACACGCTGAGCAACGTCATCTTGCCGACGTTCGACGTGAAGCGAATGCAGCCCATCCTCTTCAACACGTTCGAGGCCGAGCGGGAGGCCCACAAGAACGCGCGCCTCGTTGACGTCTGTATCGCCACATCAGCGGCGCCACCTACCTGCCGGCGCACGGCTTCAAGACCAAGGGCTCCGGTGGTGAGCCCCACCAGTTCGAGCTCGTCGACGGTGGTGTCGCGGCCAACAATCCCACCATGGCTGCCATGTCCCTCCTCACAAGGGAGATGCTCCGTGTCCGTCAAGAACTACTGGGAGACGATGATCGGAACATCCACCTTGTGCACGGCGGCGCGGTTCGCCGCCGGTTAATGACAAGTGACAACCCCACTGTGGCCGCCATGGCCGCGATGATCGCCGCGGAGGAGGAGGAGAATCCCCACCTTCGCATGAACAAGAAAGATGCACATGGAAGCGTGTACAAGAACATCCTCGTCCTCTCCATCGGGACGGGGGTCTCCAAGAAGGCGCACATGTACACCGCGGCCGAATGTAACAAGTGGAACCTTCTCAACTGGCTCAACAAAAATGGCTTCAACCCACTCATCGACTTCTTCTGCGACGCTAGCGCCGACATGGTTGACATCCACGAGCTCCTCGGGGTCGAGGATCACTACCTACGGATCCAGGTCATTAATAATTATATATGCTAGCGAGTACTTAGTCGATCATCAACCATTGCAATGCATTATCCATTCAAACAATGTGTGCACATGCATGGATGCAGACTGACACGCTGATGGGAGATGCGGCATCGGTGGACTGCGCAACCGACAAGAACATGAAGGACCTGATCCAGATTGGCAAAGATCTGCTCAAGGAAAAGGTGTCGAGGGTGAACATCTTCACAGGGGAGTACGAGCCCAAAGAAGGCGGGGGCACCAATGAGTCGGCTCTCAAGGAGTTGGCAGAGAAGCTCTCCATGGAACGCAAGCTTCGCAAGGAGACATGCGACAACTGAACCCATCATATGGGTTTGCATCGGATCTGCAACTATAAGATGGGACAACCATTTATCAAATACTACTTCCTCGTTTTTTTTCTTATGTGGAGATGCGTATGACATATGCAACTAGATTGGATGCAAGATTTTAACATTTTTAGAATTTTTTGGCACCATTGTTGCCAATAGTATTCTAAAAATATTGAAAAACTGCATTCGATCCAATTGGATACCGTTATTTTAATGAAACCTATGATTTTTATCAAGTTTTAAAAGAAAATAAGTTAAGATGTATTTTTTGAGAATGAATTAAAATCACAATATTCTCCTACCCATCTCTTAGATCATTCCTCCCTCCTGTTGTTCGGAGCAAGAGATATAGTAGACAGCTAGCAGGGCTCGTTCCTCTACATGTTAGGCTTTGGTTGGCCCAACCCACGGCCTTCACCCATTTGGTAGCTGTGCCCAAGCAAGCCTAGGCATGTTGGCCATTTTATTTGCTAATTTGCTCTCTGTAATCAATATGATTCTCCTAAGCCAATCTTTCTGGAGAATAGCTAGAATGCAGTAAGTTGTGATATTAAGCTGAATAATTGCACGGTCATATTAAGCTGAATAATCGCCAGATCCTGCAGGCTGCAGATCTCCGGCCACCGCATCGAGCACGCGGTTCTCTGCAGTGGTGCGCTCCAATCGGCCGCCGAGGAGACGAAACACGTCCGTGCAGTGTGCCGCCACCTGCTCGTGCAGGAAGAGGAAGCGCGATTTGGGAGAGGAAGAGGGAGCGGATGGGTTGGAGGCGGGGGATGGGCGGTGACTCGAGAGAGGAAGGGGGAGCCCGAGGGGCTGGCGGCGTGAGGACGGGCGACGACTCGGGAGAGGAACAGGGAGCACGAGGGGGCTGGCGGCTGGCGATTTGGGGAAGACAGCGTGCAAATGTGGCGGCGCGGGATGGGAGAAGTGGAAATAGGGTTTGGAAGGTAATAGCATGACCAGCGCGTGAGAGTGGGCCGTTGGTGGGCTGCTGTGCTCCATCTAAGCCGACGGACAGTTAGATGGTATACGTGCATATACCGACTGATAACTAGACGTTAGTTCTGGATACTTATACCGACAGATAGTTCGATTCGAAAACGTGAATTACCAACTGATGGTTCGTGAGCTACTTATACCGACACATCATTCGTCGCTAATTTTATACTTTTGCCGACTTACGTCCGATGGTATTTTAGGATTGTGGTATAGTGCCACTGTGATAGTTTGAGGAATAACAAAACGATAAATGGCATGCTCTTTAACAAAATCAATCATGTTCGCAGACATAACAATCTTCAAAGGAATCGCTTCAACCCACTTTGTAAAATAATCGGTTGCCACTAGTATAAACTTGTGGTTCTTACTTGACGATGGATAAATTTGGCCAATCAAATCAATTCCCCAACCCCTAAATGGCCACAACTTAATAATAGGATTCATAGACGATGTCGAGACTCTAAATGTTGCCAAATTTTTTGACAATATGGCAACCCGTTTAGTATATAAAATAATATTCTAGTATAGTTGGCTAGAAATAACTATTTCTTCTCATTGTCCACTACATTAAGCCTATTGATGTGGTGTCACCCATCAATACTGTAGCTTCTTCCGTCCCAAACTCCCAATACACTTGAGCAAAAACCTATCTATCGTCCGATAGTATAAATCATTTTCCAGCAAAATATACTTAGCCAATTGAAACTTAAGTCATCTATTAACCTTTCTTGACGGATGCTCTAAATAATCTACTATTTTCTTTCTCCAATCACCAGCCACAATTTCCAGAGCTAGTGTTTCACAAATCGACCGATACCCATATGCATGTTGTGCTAATCGATCTGCATCCTCTTTACTAATTTGAATTCTCTCAATAACTGAAGACACTCATCATGATAAATCCTTAATATATCATCTTTGCATTTATACTCCCCAATCAATTGGTTAACCACCAGCATAGAATCCCCAAAAAAATTCAATCACATCAGCTTTAATCTCTCCAAGCAATTTGATAACTTTAAGAACAACCTGATACTCAGCTTGATTAGTTGTAGTAGTAACATCAATCGAAAAAGATAACTCAAATATTGCCCCTCAAGGCGATACTAACATCACCCATATACCATACCAAACTCTGCAACATGATCCGAACAAAGAATAAAATCCAGAGATCAGGCTCGAGAACACCAACCTCTGGCCCATAATGCTGAACAACAAAATCGGCCATAACTTAACGGCTTTAACCGATTCATATCTCCAATCGAATTCTCATAGAGCCAAAATCCATTACCAATTCTCCCACTAAAAATCAGCAATGACAACATATACTGGGTAGCATCATCTTTACTTATGACAACGCATTCAACGGTCAAGAAACACTCTTTCAACCAAAAAATATCTGGTTTCATCATCCAAGAGCCATCTACTAACATAATAAATCATACGCTCCTTTCCTTCAAACTCTTAAATAAGAGCCGATCCGATAGCATGCTCTTCTGCATATATGTACAAACTGAATAGATTGTGCTTCTAGGGTAGAACCAACACATGAGGAAACGTTAAATACTATTGTGCCTCCCCCAAACAAATTCCTGATCGACCTTCAATTTCAATAATGGACTAAACGGTTGAGTTTTCTCGGATAGATTAGAAATAAACCTCCAGATAATATTCATCTTACCGATCAGTGATTATAGTTCAACGTTTGATTCTGAAGTATCACCTTATTAATCACCCCAATAATCTTATGACTAGTTTCAATGCCACGTGCATGCACCATAATGCCCAAGAACTGTCCAGCCGATACACCAAAGGCACATTTGCTTGGATTCATCTTCAACCCATGTCTTCTTGTGCATTCTAATATCTTGGGCAACTCGGCTTAATGTTCCTCGTATCCTGCTGACTTTACCACAACATCGTCAATGTATATCTCTATGATATTCCCAATAAGATCCTAGAAAATATAATTCATTGACCTTTGATTATGTAGCTTCAATATTATTTAAGGAAAAAGCCATCACGATCCATTCAAACTAACCAACATGTCACGGACATATGAATGCAGTTTTGTGAATATCTTTTCTTTCATAATACCTTATGCCCTGCAACAACATCCACCAACATATCAGCCACTAGCATTGGATAACCATCCATCGGTGTAGCTTTGTTGAGATCTCTGAAATCAAAGCAAACTCGCAGTTTCCCATTTTTATTATACACATGAACTACACTAGATATCCATTCAGCATATCTACACTACCTGATGAACTTAGATTCAATGGAATGAGTAATTTTGGCCTTTATATTTGGTAGAACTTTTTGGATTACAATGCCTAGCACTCTATTGATACAACTAATATCCTGGTTTGATTTGTAACCAATGTTCAAAAATAGATCTGTCTAAACCAGGCATTTCATAATCCTCCCAAGTAAAGCAATATCTATATTCTCTTAACAATTTTGTCGGTTCTCACCTATAATCAAGATCTAACTTGACACTAATATACATCGGCTTTGGAAGCCATCCCCAAGATTAATTGTTGTAACTCGTCGGCTGACATAAATCCATGCCCATGTTTGCCTTCATATTCAATGAATTCATCCATTGAAATAATTCTTCAGAGCTGATTGCTTGGATCTAGCTCAAAATCGGCTACCTTCAAGAAATACATTTCCCATGATTAACCAGAGAAACAACCAACCCTCTCATAGTTCCATGCCTAATTTTTTGCCGATGCTATACTGAATGATGAATCAGCTGGTACAACTACAATATTGACGCCAACTCTTGATGCATAGTGGATGGAATGCAACAATTGACTTGAATCCCATCCTGACCCAGCAACATAATGTATGAACCATTACCTTTAATGATGAAGAACGTAGTAGGCAAGTTCCTACTTCCAATCGTCAAATCAACGCGGTGTCCCCCGAGCTGGTGACACCACTCCTTCAAAGTCCTTAAGAATCACAGCTGTCTTGGTTAGATCTTCATCGGTGTTTCCAACTCACGAAGTATAGTATATGGCATAGTTTTCACAACTGCTCCTCCATCAACCAACATATTAGTTTTTAGCTTGCCATCAACACACCCCTTTCAGAATAAGGCCTTGAGGTGTTTTCACTTCTCGTCTTTTGGCTTTGCAAAGGTAGCAAGCATTGGTTCCAAGTTCAATTGAGCCATAGGTTCTTCTAATTCTGACTCTTCATCACTATCGGCTGACACCATGTTAATAGGCGCAGCTAATGAACCTAGGTCTTGCTTATCATCGCCTCTTGGCTTAATGTGCCAAACTTGAGATTTAAGTTTCTTTTTCTCAAGCTCCTTCTGTTGTTCCTCCCACTGTTCCTAGTTGCACAATCTTTGAACTTGTCGAATCTGTGGCTTAGTCCGTCCCCAAGACTCCATTGAGGCTGACTTTCTTTGTGATAGCGAAACTCCTAATGCTCAGGATCACGGTGCAACACTTCTTCACTAGGACCCGACTATTTGCCATCTCCTCTAGCCAAGGATCAACATTTTGCCCCAATAGGTCATGCACTACACCCCAGCCGATCATGTACTAACATACGCTGGTCACGGTATCTTTCCCGGGTGATTGGCCTATGGGCGCTATTATCAAAGCATGGTTTCTTCACCGATCACCTATCTCGGTAACACTATTGCACTCTGGGCAATCATCAGCCGATGGCAAAGACAAACCTTCTTCCCAAAAATGAGTGAAGAAAGGACATCTTGAATGATCTTCATTACGATGCATCATCTCGTCCCTATGCCTCTACCTCTCTTGCTGACGTTGATACTTATTAATCAACATCTTAGAGGTAACATGTGTTTGAGGTGCTTGTGAACCTTCAACTTCATCCGCTGTTGGCGGTCCTTGGCCTATACGAATTACTCCGCAAGCGTATGGAGACCATGGTAGCCTTTCATCGGGCGAGTAAAACCTGGATATCGAATCCTAAGAATAGTAAACACGACTAGACTAAAATTCTTTTTACCGGATCCCCCAAAAGCGAAAAGAGATACAAGGGTAAAGGGCCTGAACTTTAGTTTGCCAACTCTAATCCCAGACACTACCTATCCACTAACCTGATATGCTTCGACAGGTTAGAATGGGAGGACTCAGAGTGGGATGAGAAGGGGGTCCACTAGGCTCAGCAACTGCTATTATGAATTCACCCGAATGTGGCGGACTGCAAAGGATGGATAGGGCTGTCGAAACCTGTCGCCTACCACAATGGTATCGTGGGGTGGTACACAACCCAATGTAGCTATCGAGCACATGTATCACGCCTAAGCTATCTAGCTACTGACTTCCACCTAAAGCAAAAGGCTTCTGAGGAAACCTCAAATGAGCAGTATAGTGCTCACGCAGACAAGAGATCCCGCTGATCAAAGGTAGTATACAAATAAATGCTGAAAGTAAGAGAAGAACTATAGAGATACTGAAGGAAGGCAGGGAAACATATTGAAGATAGAATTCCCTCGGAGTGGATATATAATGTCAGAGAAGGATTTGAGACAAGCCTCGAATCGTCTTCTCCAAGCTTGGCTGCCACGCAAAACCTCACCCCACACTCTCTCAATTCTACTTCCAAAGAAAGGAGTACTAATACTAAGCTTCTTCTCTCCAAGTTGGTGTCTCTTCAAATGGTGGTGGGGCACTCCTTTTAAAGCTCTTCAAGTCAGTGTGCTAGCTTCACTTGGATGGGATGCAAGTGGAGTAGTGGCCACGCGAAAGGAAAGCATGGAGATGATGCAATCGAGCCGGCTAGCCACACCTAGGCCGACCGGCCTGGGATTTCTACCCCATGGCACTGACCTTCACAACAACGCTCCAGATTGTCTCTTCACGTTGGTTCAACTAGAATTTGCTGCCAGTGTGACCAAAAGGAGCAGGGCGGCCTACTCCAAGTTGGCTGGCCTTGTAGGGAGGCCCCTCTGCTCGGCCTAGCTGGTGATGATTCATTCTTTAGATAGATTACTAACATCCTTTATCTCTCTTCAACAACTTTAATGATCATACTTTACAATCTGGGCTAAACCAGACATCTGACATCTGAGCAAGCCTCGACACATGCATGTCCTTTACATTTGATAAATAGTGCAACTGTAATGAAAAATAGAGAAAATGTATGGGCAGTCAGTGAGCTTCTGACATTAAAAAACACTAGTTTCTCTTGTGTCTAAGGAGATATCTAGTGCCGGTCCGATTTCTACAGACTGCTAATGGTTTGGGCTGGACCCGGTTCCAACGGTTTGGTTTTCCCAATTGAGAGCAATGGTTTGGTGGAAAATCGGCTAACATGATAAGTGGTTTGGTTTGGTTGTGATGAAAAACCAGGTTCAATTGGGTTTAGTACCTCTTCTCTTCTCTCGGTGGGCCCCACGCGAAGCCTAGAATTAAAACCTCACGTTCACACTAAAAAATTTTATCCGAATTGACTGAAATTTGTTGCAAACGACTCAGTATGAGCGGCAGCTACTTTGTGCAGAGCAGCGTAGCTAAACCTACACGTGGGCCCCACGTCAAGAGCCGGACCCTAGAATTAAAACCTCACGTTCACACTATAAAATTTTATCGGAATTACAGATGACTCAGTATGACTAGAAGCTACTCTGTGCAAAGCGGCGGGGCTAGACTTGCACGTGGGCTCTACGTCAAGAGTCGGACCCTAGAATTAAAGCATCGCGTTCACACTACAAAATTTATCGGAATTGACTTAAATTTGTTGCAGATGACTCAATATTACTGGCATCTACTCCGTGCAAAGCAACGTGGCTAGAGCTATATATGGCCCCACGTCAAGAGTCGCACCCTAAAATTAAAATCTTACGTTCACACTATAAAATTTAATCAAAATTGACTGAAATTACTGGCAGGTACTCCGTGCAAAGTAGCGTGGCTAGACCTGCACATGGGCCCCACGTCGAGAGCCAGACCCTAGATTTATATAGATAGAAAAGTTAGTTACAAGCAATTTGGTTTGGTTTGGTTTTTGAAGCATGTGGTTTGGTGTGGTGTGGTTTAATTAATGATCATATGACTAGCGGGTCTGATGTGGTTTTGGTTTGGTTCTCATACCATTGGCACCTTAATACAGCCATGCAAAGTGAACCGAAGTATTTAATATTGTTCATTAGCTGGTTTGATCTGTATTGAAGAGTTGGAGTCACAAGTCATAACCTAAGCCCACGATACAGCAACATTCCTGTTTTTGTCTTCCATCATGGGGAGATCATGCTGCTGATTGATCGGGTAATCAACGCAGAAATGCAAGACAGATGGGTAGGCAGAGTTTCTTCTTTTTCAATACACTACAAAACTCCTGGCAGATGCCGCAACACATGACCTCGTAATGTTAACTGAACAACTTGATCAACCGCGGACTAAATAAGTATCACGGCCCTAGCAATGCCAATGGTTTGTTGCCAACAGAACGTTTTTGCATCAGTAAACAATACCGCATGCTCTCTTCATGAACTGAGTTTCAGTCCAAAACAAAGTTATCCTATCCCAGCGATCGCCTTACTGGCATTCTTCCTGGGATCCGTAGCTGGCAGCAAGGGAGGAAGGAGATCATGGCGAGATATCCCAAGGAATCATGGCACGCCGCTGCTGGTAGACTGACAATCCATGCGAATGATGCGCAAAACTATTATTTAGCCACATGGATAATACCAAATGTTAAATTATGGACCCTTATAAAAAACTAAGAGAAGTATAATAATATAATAAATGAATCGTGGCATGTAGTGTTGAACTGAGATGCAGCAATTAATGTACTCCCTCCGTTCCAAATTATTAGTCGTCCTAGGTGCCATTTTGAGTGTCTAAGTTCGTGACATCTTCTCTGAACCTAGACATATGCTTATCTAAATTCATAGCATCCTCAATTAATATCGTAAAATGCCAGAATCACTAATAATTACTAATTAAAAAGCACATCTTCTACTTAATTAACACTCCACGCCAACGAATATTCTTTATCCACATGGATAATAGACTATTAATTATAGGCCCTTATTAAAACAAGATGAGTATAATAATCTAATAAAGTCGCATCAATTATTAGTGGTTAACTACACGCCATTGGAGCGCCCAAGATTGGTGTTCCAAATTCCTGCTTATAAGTAGCACGCTCTTTGGAGCTGTAGTACACCACTCGGGGCAGATAAAGTTTCACAAATCCCATTTGCAAAAGCTAGCTAGTCTTAAGGTCCAGGAAGGAAGTTAGGAAGAATGGAGATCCCGGACAGCATCCTCACCAAGGTCCCCATGTTGAAGTCGAAGCCACTGCCACCGGCGCAGCAAGAGAGGGTTCTCACGGTGCTGAGCATTGACGGCGGTGGCATCCGCGGTCTCGTGCCTGCCACCATCTTAGCCTGTCTCGAGGCCCAGCTCCAAGTTGGTGCAAAATAATCCACCATACATCAAATACAGCATTGTATGTTCATTTGGTGTAGCTAGACCATCTCATATGCGATGCACTGTATGTTGATTTGGTTCCAGGAGAAAGATGGACCGGATGCTAGGATTGCCGACTACTTCGATGTGATCGCCGGGACCAGCACCGGCGGGCTCATCGCCTCCATGCTGTCGGCGCCCGGCAAGGACAATAGGCCGTTGTTCGCAGCCAAGGACATCAGCCAGTTTTACCTTGACAATGGTCCCAAGATCTTCCCTCAGAGACGGTATAATTCCAGGATTCAGCCACACATTTTCCTTTACCGTTAGGTTCATCATGTCCATGCTTAAGTAGTTCTTCGTTTTCCTTGCTCTCGCTCGTGACTGTACAGGGTCGGCTGCTGCGTCCCGAGCATGGTCCAGTTTGTGGTGGACAGCCTGCGTCCCGGCCCCAAGTACGACGGCAAGTTTCTGCACGAAAAGATCGAGACCCTGCTCAAGGACACCAAGGTGGGGGACACGCTGAGCAACGTCATCTTGCCGACGTTCGACGTGAAGCGAATGCAGCCCATCCTCTTCAACACGTTCGAGGCCGAGCGGGAGGCCCACAAGAACGCGCGCCTCGTTGACGTCTGTATCGCCACATCAGCTGCGCCCACCTACCTGCCGGCGCACGGCTTCAAGACCAAGGGCTCCGGTGGTGAGCCCCACCAGTTCGAGCTCGTCGACGGTGGTGTCGCGGCCAACAATCCCACCATGGCTGCCATGTCCCTCCTCACAAGGGAGATGCTCCGTGTCCGTCAAGAACTATTGGTAGACGATGATCGGAACATCCACCTTGTGCACGGCGGCGCGGTTCGCCGCCGGTTAATGACAAGTGACAACCCCACTGTGGCCGCCATGGCCGCGATGATCGCCGCGGAGGAGGAGGAGAATCCCCACCTTCGCATGAACAAGAAAGATGCACATGGAAGCGTGTACAAGAACATCCTCGTCCTCTCCATCGGGACGGGGGTCTCCAAGAAGGCGCACATGTACACCGCGGCCGAATGTAACAAGTGGAACCTTCTCAACTGGCTCAACAAAAATGGCTTCAACCCACTCATCGACTTCTTCTGCGACGCTAGCGCCGACATGGTTGACATCCACGCCGAGGTGCTCTTCGAGCTCCTCGGGGTCGAGGATCACTACCTACGGATCCAGGTCATTAATAATTATATATGCTAGCGAGTACTTAGTCGATCATCAACCATTGCAATGCATTATCCATTCAAACAATGTGTGCACATGCATGGATGCAGACTGACACGCTGATGGGAGATGCGGCATCGGTGGACTGCGCAACCGACAAGAACATGAAGGACCTGATCCAGATTGGCAAAGATCTGCTCAAGGAAAAGGTGTCGAGGGTGAACATCTTCACAGGGGAGTACGAGCCCAAAGAAGGCGGGGGCACCAATGAGTCGGCTCTCAAGGAGTTGGCAGAGAAGCTCACCATGGAACGCAAGCTTCGCAAGGAGACAGGCGACAACTGAACCCATCATATGGGTTTGCATCGGATCTGCAACTACAAGATGGGACAACCATTTATCAAATACTACTTCCTTGTTTTTTTTCTTATGTTGAGATGCGTATGACATATGCAACTAGATTGGATGCAAGATTTTAACAGTTTTAGAATTTTTTGGCACCATTGTTGCCAATAGTATTCTAAAAATATTGAAAAACTGCATTCGATCCAATTGGATACCGTTATTTTAATGAAACCTATGATTTTTATCAAGTTTTAAAAGAAAATAAGTTAAGATGTATTTTTCGAGAATGAATTAAAATCACAATATTCTCCTACCCATCTCTTAGATCATTCCTCCCTCCTGTTGTTCGGAGCAAGAGATATAGTAGACAGCTAGCAGGGCTCGTTCCTCTACATGTTAGGCTTTGGTTGGCCCAACCCACGGCCTTCACCCATTTGGTAGCTGTGCCCAAGCAAGCCTAGGCATGTTGGCCATTTTATTTGCTAATTTGCTCTCTGTAATCAATATGATTCTCCTAAGCCAATCTTTCTGGAGAATAGCTAGAATGCAGCAAGTTGTGATATTAAGCTGAATAATTGCACGGTCATATTTGAGAAATGGGACTGTGTTCATTTCAGAACTTATAAAGTCCAGTTCGGAATTAGAGCAGCGTAGCTAAACCTACACGTGGGCCCCACGTCGAGAGCCGGACCCTAGAATTAAAACCTCACGTTCACACTATAAAATTTTATCGGAATTACAGATGACTCAGTATGACTAGAAGCTACTCTGTGCAAAGCGGCGGGGCTAGACTTGCACGTGGGCTCTACGTCAAGAGTCGGACCCTAGAATTAAAGCATCGCGTTCACACTACAAAATTTATCGGAATTGACTTAAATTTGTTGCAGATGACTCAATATTACTGGCATCTACTCCGTGCAAAGCAACGTGGCTAGAGCTATATATGGCCCCACGTCAAGAGTCGCACCCTAAAATTAAAATCTTACGTTCACACTATAAAATTTTATCAAAATTGACTGAAATTACTGGCAGGTACTCCGTGCAAAGTAGCGTGGCTAGACCTGCACATGGGCCCCACGTCGAGAGCCAGACCCTAGATTTATATAGATAGAAAAGTTAGTTACAAGCAATTTGGTTTGGTTTGGTTTTTGAAGCATGTGGTTTGGTGTGGTGTGGTTTAATTAATGATCATATGACTAGCGGGTCTGATGTGGTTTTGGTTTGGTTCTCATACCATTGGCACCTTAATACAGCCATGCAAAGTGAACCGAAGTATTTAATATTGTTCATTAGCTGGTTTGATCTGTATTGAAGAGTTGGAGTCACAAGTCATAACCTAAGCCCACGATACAGCAACATTCCTGTTTTTGTCTTCCATCATGGGGAGATCATGCTGCTGATTGATCGGGTAATCAACGCAGAAATGCAAGACAGATGGGTAGGCAGAGTTTCTTCTTTTTCAATACACTACAAAACTCCTGGCAGATGCCGCAACACATGACCTCGTAATGTTAACTGAACAACTTGATCAACCGCGGACTAAATAAGTATCACGGCCCTAGCAATGCCAATGGTTTGTTGCCAACAGAACGTTTTTGCATCAGTAAACAATACCGCATGCT
This sequence comes from Digitaria exilis, assembly GCA_015342445.1. Taxonomy (NCBI): domain Eukaryota; kingdom Viridiplantae; phylum Streptophyta; class Magnoliopsida; order Poales; family Poaceae; genus Digitaria; species Digitaria exilis. The sequence continues at coordinate 387,446 of JACEFO010002708.1, forward strand.
CTCTTCATGAACTGAGTTTCAGTCCAAAACAAAGTTATCCTATCCCAGCGATCGCCTTACTGGCATTCTTCCTGGGATCCGTAGCTGGCAGCAAGGGAGGAAGGAGATCATGGCGAGATATCCCAAGGAATCATGGCACGCCGCTGCTGGTAGACTGACAATCCATGCGAATGATGCGCAAAACTATTATTTAGCCACATGGATAATACCAAATGTTAAATTATGGACCCTTATAAAAAACTAAGAGAAGTATAATAATATAATAAATGAATCGTGGCATGTAGTGTTGAACTGAGATGCAGCAATTAATGTACTCCCTCCGTTCCAAATTATTAGTCGTCCTAGGTGCCATTTTGAGTGTCTAAGTTCGTGACATCTTCTCTGAACCTAGACATATGCTTATCTAAATTCATAGCATCCTCAATTAATATCGTAAAATGCCAGAATCACTAATAATTACTAATTAAAAAGCACATCTTCTACTTAATTAACACTCCACGCCAACGAATATTCTTTATCCACATGGATAATAGACTATTAATTATAGGCCCTTATTAAAACAAGATGAGTATAATAATCTAATAAAGTCGCATCAATTATTAGTGGTTAACTACACGCCATTGGAGCGCCCAAGATTGGTGTTCCAAATTCCTGCTTATAAGTAGCACGCTCTTTGGAGCTGTAGTACACCACTCGGGGCAGATAAAGTTTCACAAATCCCATTTGCAAAAGCTAGCTAGTCTTAAGGTCCAGGAAGGAAGTTAGGAAGAATGGAGATCCCGGACAGCATCCTCACCAAGGTCCCCATGTTGAAGTCGAAGCCACTGCCACCGGCGCAGCAAGAGAGGGTTCTCACGGTGCTGAGCATTGACGGCGGTGGCATCCGCGGTCTCGTGCCTGCCACCATCTTAGCCTGTCTCGAGGCCCAGCTCCAAGTTGGTGCAAAATAATCCACCATACATCAAATACAGCATTGTATGTTCATTTGGTGTAGCTAGACCATCTCATATGCGATGCACTGTATGTTGATTTGGTTCCAGGAGAAAGATGGACCGGATGCTAGGATTGCCGACTACTTCGATGTGATCGCCGGGACCAGCACCGGCGGGCTCATCGCCTCCATGCTGTCGGCGCCCGGCAAGGACAATAGGCCGTTGTTCGCAGCCAAGGACATCAGCCAGTTTTACCTTGACAATGGTCCCAAGATCTTCCCTCAGAGACGGTATAATTCCAGGATTCAGCCACACATTTTCCTTTACCGTTAGGTTCATCATGTCCATGCTTAAGTAGTTCTTCGTTTTCCTTGCTCTCGCTCGTGACTGTACAGGGTCGGCTGCTGCGTCCCGAGCATGGTCCAGTTTGTGGTGGACAGCCTGCGTCCCGGCCCCAAGTACGACGGCAAGTTTCTGCACGAAAAGATCGAGACCCTGCTCAAGGACACCAAGGTGGGGGACACGCTGAGCAACGTCATCTTGCCGACGTTCGACGTGAAGCGAATGCAGCCCATCCTCTTCAACACGTTCGAGGCCGAGCGGGAGGCCCACAAGAACGCGCGCCTCGTTGACGTCTGTATCGCCACATCAGCTGCGCCCACCTACCTGCCGGCGCACGGCTTCAAGACCAAGGGCTCCGGTGGTGAGCCCCACCAGTTCGAGCTCGTCGACGGTGGTGTCGCGGCCAACAATCCCACCATGGCTGCCATGTCCCTCCTCACAAGGGAGATGCTCCGTGTCCGTCAAGAACTATTGGGAGACGATGATCGGAACATCCACCTTGTGCACGGCGGCGCGGTTCGCCGCCGGTTAATGACAAGTGACAACCCCACTGTGGCCGCCATGGCCGCGATGATCGCCGCGGAGGAGGAGGAGAATCCCCACCTTCGCATGAACAAGAAAGATGCACATGGAAGCGTGTACAAGAACATCCTCGTCCTCTCCATCGGGACGGGGGTCTCCAAGAAGGCGCACATGTACACCGCGGCCGAATGTAACAAGTGGAACCTTCTCAACTGGCTCAACAAAAATGGCTTCAACCCACTCATCGACTTCTTCTGCGACGCTAGCGCCGACATGGTTGACATCCACGCCGAGGTGCTCTTCGAGCTCCTCGGGGTCGAGGATCACTACCTACGGATCCAGGTCATTAATAATTATATATGCTAGCGAGTACTTAGTCGATCATCAACCATTGCAATGCATTATCCATTCAAACAATGTGTGCACATGCATGGATGCAGACTGACACGCTGATGGGAGATGCGGCATCGGTGGACTGCGCAACCGACAAGAACATGAAGGACCTGATCCAGATTGGCAAAGATCTGCTCAAGGAAAAGGTGTCGAGGGTGAACATCTTCACAGGGGAGTACGAGCCCAAAGAAGGCGGGGGCACCAATGAGTCGGCTCTCAAGGAGTTGGCAGAGAAGCTCACCATGGAACGCAAGCTTCGCAAGGAGACAGGCGACAACTGAACCCATCATATGGGTTTGCATCGGATCTGCAACTACAAGATGGGACAACCATTTATCAAATACTACTTCCTTGTTTTTTTTCTTATGTTGAGATGCGTATGACATATGCAACTAGATTGGATGCAAGATTTTAACAGTTTTAGAATTTTTTGGCACCATTGTTGCCAATAGTATTCTAAAAATATTGAAAAACTGCATTCGATCCAATTGGATACCGTTATTTTAATGAAACCTATGATTTTTATCAAGTTTTAAAAGAAAATAAGTTAAGATGTATTTTTCGAGAATGAATTAAAATCACAATATTCTCCTACCCATCTCTTAGATCATTCCTCCCTCCTGTTGTTCGGAGCAAGAGATATAGTAGACAGCTAGCAGGGCTCGTTCCTCTACATGTTAGGCTTTGGTTGGCCCAACCCACGGCCTTCACCCATTTGGTAGCTGTGCCCAAGCAAGCCTAGGCATGTTGGCCATTTTATTTGCTAATTTGCTCTCTGTAATCAATATGATTCTCCTAAGCCAATCTTTCTGGAGAATAGCTAGAATGCAGCAAGTTGTGATATTAAGCTGAATAATTGCACGGTCATATTTGAGAAATGGGACTGTGTTCATTTCAGAACTTATAAAGTCCAGTTCGGAATTAGAGCAGCGTAGCTAAACCTACACGTGGGCCCCACGTCGAGAGCCGGACCCTAGAATTAAAACCTCACGTTCACACTATAAAATTTTATCGGAATTACAGATGACTCAGTATGACTAGAAGCTACTCTGTGCAAAGCGGCGGGGCTAGACTTGCACGTGGGCTCTACGTCAAGAGTCGGACCCTAGAATTAAAGCATCGCGTTCACACTACAAAATTTATCGGAATTGACTTAAATTTGTTGCAGATGACTCAATATTACTGGCATCTACTCCGTGCAAAGCAACGTGGCTAGAGCTATATATGGCCCCACGTCAAGAGTCGCACCCTAAAATTAAAATCTTACGTTCACACTATAAAATTTTATCAAAATTGACTGAAATTACTGGCAGGTACTCCGTGCAAAGTAGCGTGGCTAGACCTGCACATGGGCCCCACGTCGAGAGCCAGACCCTAGATTTATATAGATAGAAAAGTTAGTTACAAGCAATTTGGTTTGGTTTGGTTTTTGAAGCATGTGGTTTGGTGTGGTGTGGTTTAATTAATGATCATATGACTAGCGGGTCTGATGTGGTTTTGGTTTGGTTCTCATACCATTGGCACCTTAATACAGCCATGCAAAGTGAACCGAAGTATTTAATATTGTTCATTAGCTGGTTTGATCTGTATTGAAGAGTTGGAGTCACAAGTCATAACCTAAGCCCACGATACAGCAACATTCCTGTTTTTGTCTTCCATCATGGGGAGATCATGCTGCTGATTGATCGGGTAATCAACGCAGAAATGCAAGACAGATGGGTAGGCAGAGTTTCTTCTTTTTCAATACACTACAAAACTCCTGGCAGATGCCGCAACACATGACCTCGTAATGTTAACTGAACAACTTGATCAACCGCGGACTAAATAAGTATCACGGCCCTAGCAATGCCAATGGTTTGTTGCCAACAGAACGTTTTTGCATCAGTAAACAATACCGCATGCTCTCTTCATGAACTGAGTTTCAGTCCAAAACAAAGTTATCCTATCCCAGCGATCGCCTTACTGGCATTCTTCCTGGGATCCGTAGCTGGCAGCAAGGGAGGAAGGAGATCATGGCGAGATATCCCAAGGAATCATGGCACGCCGCTGCTGGTAGACTGACAATCCATGCGAATGATGCGCAAAACTATTATTTAGCCACATGGATAATACCAAATGTTAAATTATGGACCCTTATAAAAAACTAAGAGAAGTATAATAATATAATAAATGAATCGTGGCATGTAGTGTTGAACTGAGATGCAGCAATTAATGTACTCCCTCCGTTCCAAATTATTAGTCGTCCTAGGTGCCATTTTGAGTGTCTAAGTTCGTGACATCTTCTCTGAACCTAGACATATGCTTATCTAAATTCATAGCATCCTCAATTAATATCGTAAAATGCCAGAATCACTAATAATTACTAATTAAAAAGCACATCTTCTACTTAATTAACACTCCACGCCAACGAATATTCTTTATCCACATGGATAATAGACTATTAATTATAGGCCCTTATTAAAACAAGATGAGTATAATAATCTAATAAAGTCGCATCAATTATTAGTGGTTAACTACACGCCATTGGAGCGCCCAAGATTGGTGTTCCAAATTCCTGCTTATAAGTAGCACGCTCTTTGGAGCTGTAGTACACCACTCGGGGCAGATAAAGTTTCACAAATCCCATTTGCAAAAGCTAGCTAGTCTTAAGGTCCAGGAAGGAAGTTAGGAAGAATGGAGATCCCGGACAGCATCCTCACCAAGGTCCCCATGTTGAAGTCGAAGCCACTGCCACCGGCGCAGCAAGAGAGGGTTCTCACGGTGCTGAGCATTGACGGCGGTGGCATCCGCGGTCTCGTGCCTGCCACCATCTTAGCCTGTCTCGAGGCCCAGCTCCAAGTTGGTGCAAAATAATCCACCATACATCAAATACAGCATTGTATGTTCATTTGGTGTAGCTAGACCATCTCATATGCGATGCACTGTATGTTGATTTGGTTCCAGGAGAAAGATGGACCGGATGCTAGGATTGCCGACTACTTCGATGTGATCGCCGGGACCAGCACCGGCGGGCTCATCGCCTCCATGCTGTCGGCGCCCGGCAAGGACAATAGGCCGTTGTTCGCAGCCAAGGACATCAGCCAGTTTTACCTTGACAATGGTCCCAAGATCTTCCCTCAGAGACGGTATAATTCCAGGATTCAGCCACACATTTTCCTTTACCGTTAGGTTCATCATGTCCATGCTTAAGTAGTTCTTCGTTTTCCTTGCTCTCGCTCGTGACTGTACAGGGTCGGCTGCTGCGTCCCGAGCATGGTCCAGTTTGTGGTGGACAGCCTGCGTCCCGGCCCCAAGTACGACGGCAAGTTTCTGCACGAAAAGATCGAGACCCTGCTCAAGGACACCAAGGTGGGGGACACGCTGAGCAACGTCATCTTGCCGACGTTCGACGTGAAGCGAATGCAGCCCATCCTCTTCAACACGTTCGAGGCCGAGCGGGAGGCCCACAAGAACGCGCGCCTCGTTGACGTCTGTATCGCCACATCAGCTGCGCCCACCTACCTGCCGGCGCACGGCTTCAAGACCAAGGGCTCCGGTGGTGAGCCCCACCAGTTCGAGCTCGTCGACGGTGGTGTCGCGGCCAACAATCCCACCATGGCTGCCATGTCCCTCCTCACAAGGGAGATGCTCCGTGTCCGTCAAGAACTATTGGTAGACGATGATCGGAACATCCACCTTGTGCACGGCGGCGCGGTTCGCCGCCGGTTAATGACAAGTGACAACCCCACTGTGGCCGCCATGGCCGCGATGATCGCCGCGGAGGAGGAGGAGAATCCCCACCTTCGCATGAACAAGAAAGATGCACATGGAAGCGTGTACAAGAACATCCTCGTCCTCTCCATCGGGACGGGGGTCTCCAAGAAGGCGCACATGTACACCGCGGCCGAATGTAACAAGTGGAACCTTCTCAACTGGCTCAACAAAAATGGCTTCAACCCACTCATCGACTTCTTCTGCGACGCTAGCGCCGACATGGTTGACATCCACGCCGAGGTGCTCTTCGAGCTCCTCGGGGTCGAGGATCACTACCTACGGATCCAGGTCATTAATAATTATATATGCTAGCGAGTACTTAGTCGATCATCAACCATTGCAATGCATTATCCATTCAAACAATGTGTGCACATGCATGGATGCAGACTGACACGCTGATGGGAGATGCGGCATCGGTGGACTGCGCAACCGACAAGAACATGAAGGACCTGATCCAGATTGGCAAAGATCTGCTCAAGGAAAAGGTGTCGAGGGTGAACATCTTCACAGGGGAGTACGAGCCCAAAGAAGGCGGGGGCACCAATGAGTCGGCTCTCAAGGAGTTGGCAGAGAAGCTCTCCATGGAACGCAAGCTTCGCAAGGAGACAGGCGACAACTGAACCCATCATATGGGTTTGCATCGGATCTGCAACTACAAGATGGGACAACCATTTATCAAATACTACTTCCTTGTTTTTTTCTTATGTTGAGATGCGTATGACATATGCAACTAGATTGGATGCAAGATTTTAACATTTTTAGAATTTTTTGGCACCATTGTTGCCAATAGTATTCTAAAAATATTGAAAAACTGCATTCGATCCAATTGGATACCGTTATTTTAATGAAACCTATGATTTTTATCAAGTTTTAAAAGAAAATAAGTTAAGATGTATTTTTCGAGAATGAATTAAAATCACAATATTCTCCTACCCATCTCTTAGATCATTCCTCCCTCCTGTTGTTCGGAGCAAGAGATATAGTAGACAGCTAGCAGGGCTCGTTCCTCTACATGTTAGGCTTTGGTTGGCCCAACCCACGGCCTTCACCCATTTGGTAGCTGTGCCCAAGCAAGCCTAGGCATGTTGGCCATTTTATTTGCTAATTTGCTCTCTGTAATCAATATGATTCTCCTAAGCCAATCTTTCTGGAGAATAGCTAGAATGCAGCAAGTTGTGATATTAAGCTGAATAATTGCACGGTCATATTTGAGAAATGGGACTGTGTTCATTTCAGAACTTATAAAGTCCAGTTCGGAATTAGAGCAGCTCCAACGTAGTCCAAAAGCGAACAGTGGTCTGTGTCTACCTGCACATTGGACGGTTCACACCTTTGTTGTCAGATAGCATAAGGGAATTCTATAGATGCTTGAACTAAATCCAATAAAAAATTAGAGAAAGCACATGGCCGTTCTCCACTCCAAATAAAATAATACATGCACAGTGAACATGGCCGTTGGTTTAGCTGTTGCCTTTCACACACCCACAAGCACCTGCTCCTCTATATACATCGAGCATTCGAGCTCATACATGCACATTCAAACTCACATTGCCACGATTGAGAATCACTCAGGATCTAGTTTCATAGATTTGATGAATTCAGCCCTCCACAGCTCATATCTTCAAAAGCCAAACACCCAACATCAACATGGTTTCCCACCCTATTTTCCCATGAATTTTTCACCCCAGCAATTTTGGTCCCAACCCATTTCCACCTCAGTTGTACCCACCAAATTTCAATCCATTTGGTGTTCAACCAGGTTACCACTTTGTTGCGCCAAGTTACGCACGGGGACATGGACGAGCATCACGTGCCCCCGTCGTTTGACGCCTCGCGGGGACGTGGGTGAGCTACACGCGCTTTGGGCGACGCCACCGCCACCGCGCCACCCGTGTCCCTGTCGTTCGAGCACGCACTGCTTGCGGCGCCCCCCATGAGTGCAGCCACCCTTGACCTCCTCTAGTAGATGGCGAATTGACCGGATCTACTCTTCTTGTGGGATTAATTGCAGGATCCCTAGCAGGATTGGAGGGATTCAGTTGAGATGTGAGGAAGGATGGGAAGAGAAACGGGGAAGGGGGCTGGAGACGAGAGGAGGGGAGGGGAAAGTTCCGCCTGCTCGCGTTAAGGGAGATGGAGAGGATCACGATGTCTTTTTTCATGTGTGGGTCCCACTAGTCCATGATGATGCTAGACGAATCGAACCATAGTTTTGGTTGCTGGAACTGGCTTCCAAAGTCCGAACCAGGGCTGGAGTTGCCCTTAGATGCCCCGTTGCTGGGGGAGCTACCTGGAGCAGTTAGCTTAATTTTCTAGGATGAAAGCAAATAGCACCGCAATGTTTATACATTAGACTACATGTTTTTTTGCTGCATATATAACTATAGTCTCCTTGATTGACTCTTTTAAGCACTTGATCTATTGCCAGTGCTGACATCTGCTCCCTGGTTGGCTAAAAAGGGCAGTGGATGATAAACAACTGCTCACTTGTTTCTTCCACAGGTACATTGTAGAGCACACATTTGTAACAATCAAGGAAAATGTTTCTTTTCCGGAGCAGATGTGTTCAATCAATCCGTCAATAGAAACTAGAATTAAGGATCTACGCATACTTTGTAACGGTTAGCTAGTATAGTGTATTTTTCTCTCGATCTCACTTTAAAGCTTCTGTATAACAACAACACACATACAATCGGAGACTGCATATCCCTGCTGCCTGTCCCCGTCGCTGGAGAAGACGGTAAAGGTTCAACCTCTAGCCTGGATGACGAGGACATCCTAGCCATACGTAATGGTTACACCAGATGAATCGATTATGCCAGTTACGCCTGCAGCTACAACGACTCCACCACAAGTTACATAGCAAGACATAAGTGCAACACAGGCACATGAGTACGTACGAATGCCCAGTTATAAGTAGCCATGCTAGTAAACTACAACAAGAGGTTCATGCTTTCCTCTCTGTGTTACACTTTTATATTAATGTGAATGTTATATAGCCTAAGTCGGGTACTCTATTTATATTCAGGTTAACGAATGAATATGCAACTCATTCGAGTTCTTTGAAACACCATCCTAGTAATTTGGGTTTCTGTCGGAGTACTTTGGATCCTCGTCGGAGTACTTTGGATCTTCGTCGGAGTACTTTTGCTCTTGATGCCTGAAAGCTATAAAGGTGACTGAGTACATGTTGTATAGTTTATCGAGTCTACTTTACAAAACACCAAGTTCTGAGTACTTTTGGATCTCCACTTACCAGGTTTGACTAGATTAGTGAAGACATATCAAAGGGTCAAGAGTCTGCACAGGAATTTGTCCACGTTCAATTTCTCATGCAAACTGTACCATCTCAAGAAGGAAAACAAGTCATCATATACGTGGTTGAAAAGTTCTCTAAGTATAGTTTCCACACTACAAGAAATATGACTTTTTGTGACCAATACCTCGTGACCATAAATCAAATTGTCATAAGGCCGTTCATGTTTATGACATTTTGTAGATGGGAGTACTGTTTATTGATGAAATTGAGATGTTCGTCATTAGGGCTAAAGAAAAATCGTCACAAACTATTTTAATGCTATGTTGTGATGAATACTTTCCTTTTCCATAACAATATTGGGTTGTCATAACTTTCTTCACGAGTTTTGTTGAACAAACATGTGAAATCTATGTTGTGTATTTTTTTCATTAGTTTAATAAATATATAAAAACCATGTGTGTATTTTCTTCATGAGTTTTGATGAATAAATAATATTTTTTTAATGAGTTGGGACATTCGGGTTCCAAGAAATTCAGGTTCGCAGAACAAAAACCCGAGGTTTGTCTTATATAATCACTACACGACATCTAGGATACCCGAAAATTTGGGCTCGGGTTTTTGGGTAATTTGAACTACACGATGGAAGGGCATCTCAACTAGAAACAAATCAAACGAATTTACAGATCCCATTTATTGTAAATCAAAGATGAAAAAACAACACTAATAAATGGGGCCCAGAACCCTTCCATCGATTCTCTTGCACGGCCCAACCATGCATGGCCCGTTAATTCACAATCGGATGGTCCAGCCAGCGCCCACGCCACATAAATATTAGTTGTTGGCACTCCTGCAAAACCCTAGGCACATCTCCTCCCTTCCCGTTTCGCAGCCGCATCTGGCGATGACACCAGAGCCTTCATCCTCACAGGCGATGACACCAGTGCCTTCATCCCCAAAGTGGTTACTTCAGTTCACACTTATCTTAAACTCATCTAGAAGGGTTGTTCCTAGTATAAATATCTCCCATATACTTCTAAAAACACTAGTTGGTTAAACAGAGGGCCACATATGATTTTGCAGCCACACTGTTGAGTGTCTTGCACACCTTTGTTCTTTCCTGTTCTTCGTGGACTTGTGAAGTGAACCCTTTGGGTGTCCTACTCCGTGCTCTACAGTTGCCAGTTGGCTGCGCCATGTTGTATGGTTTAGTCCCATAATCTGTGCTCTACGATTGCTTGTTGGTTGTGCTGCCGTGTTGTGCGGTATAACATCTGAATTGTGGTTGTTGTTGTTTCCATATCGAGTCGAATCCTCAAGGTTTTGATGCCTCTCTCCCAATCGTTTGGTTGCATCCAACTTTGGCAGGTATATATAAAGCTACTTACTCGCTGTTTGCAGCACCCTTTGTTTGTTAACCTGCTGTCGTGAATATCGTGACACCCTTTTGCCAATTCATATCAGTACTTATCACTAGACTATGTGTGCCTCTTGGTAGGTCGTTGGGCCCGAGTACAAGAAGCAGGGCTTTGGCACTCTGTTCCTCTCTCTGTTGGCCTGTTGGAGGGTTAACGTCTGCGTTCTCTGATTTTCTCATCCGGCACCAGGTTCGCCTGTCTGCATTTGCTACTTCATCAACTTCAGCAGCACCGTCATTTCAAAAGAAAAAAAAAACTTCAGCACCCTCTGGTTCTTGCTCACCGGTGATGGATTGCAACATTGCACTTATAATATTAGACTTGCAAAGTCAGCAAATGGACTTCTAGCCTAGTGGTTAGGAGCTCCGGCTGCACCTCCTAGGTCCCAGGTTCGATTCCCAGTGGGGACGAATAGTGGTTAGGAGCTCCGGCTGCACCTCCTAGGTCCCAGGTTCGATTCCCAGTGGGGACGAATTATGGCCTGGGTTAAAAAATCCTCTCGCCTCTCCGTAATCCCAAAGCACGGGTTAAGGCCCAGCCCAGTCGCAGGTAATGGTGCTAAGCGCCAGCCCGACTCTCACAGGGAACATGTGGCCCTCGTGTAAGGGACGGAGAGGGGTTCGGGGGTTTCTCGGCCTGTGTGAGAAGGTCTTCTAGTAATGAAACGCTTCGGGGGTCGTCTTACCCCCCGCAGGTCGAGTTTTAGACTTGCAAAGTCATTTGAACAGAGGCGCGCTTAGCAAGGATAAAATATGCTTTAAGCTTTTCTAACTCGAGAAAAAGAGTCATTCCTTCAAGTTAATAAGAACTGATGGTTCCTCAGAGCTATTACTGAGAGGTAAGTTTAGATATAATAAGTTAAATACCTCTTGAAGTTGAGATGAAGCCGCTGTTATCGAGATCTCATCTAGGTCCATAAATTAAAAAAGTGGGCATCTAGGTCCTCAAACTATTATCGAGGTCTCATCTGGATCCATGAAGTAAAAAGGTGGCCATCTAGGTCCGCGATCTATTAAAGAGTAGTCATATAGGTCCAAAAGCTTCCGTAGAGATATTTTTTGCTGCATGGTAATTCCAACGTGAAAAATAGTTGCAAAAAAACTCTCCATAAAAAAGCAGATGATCATCGAAAAATGTCTCCATAGAAGAGGAGAGTTTTTCTTTCTTGCATATTTGCCCCGCTAGTGTTGCCACAAAGACAAAAAGTGCCTCGATGGATGTTCATAGACCTAGATGACCAACTTTTTAATTCATGGACCCGGATGAGACATTGGTAAAAGTTGAAGTACCTAGATGACCACTTTTTTAGTTTATGGACCTAGATGAGACCTCAGTTTAAGGACCTACGGTAAAATTTACTCTATTGGGAAATATGTTACTTAGACCAAAAGAAGCCAGGTGAGGTTAAAAAATTCTAAAGAAGACGGTGGCCGACGCGAAACTTTTGAATTCGTACAAATTGAGAAAATATATGGAGCTCACGTGAAACTTGAACATCAGTGGTGATGCAAGCATAGCAGCTATAACCTATGCCATTAGGGGGATGTGGCGGCATGCTGCATTGTCATTCAGTATCTTGCTCCACTGACATGGACACACATGTCTGTATCATAGTCGGACAAAATTCTCTCTGTCGTCTAATCTTCTTACTCAGTAGCTTAGGCCACTGTCATGATTAATGGTCGTAGTTTGTAGTAGGTAGGAGAGAGTATCAATTGGTCTGCTTGTAATGTATGCTTCAAGCCTATACTATCATTTCTGATCAATGTCGTGTTCAATAAAGTGCAATTTGTGGAGTAGGAATCTGACACACCGAAATTTCAAATTGAAAGAAAAAAAACAAATAATGTACTTTTAGCCCGCAGCTTCTTCGTGTTTCAAGTCACTGCCTATTTTAAACCTGCCGGAAACTTAGGCCGGTCACCAACCACTCAAATCGGACTACGGAGACAGCGGTTTTGTTGGATTCTTTTAGGTTTTTAATAAGATTCCCATAAATGTCATGTGCCCAATTAACATCCTCATCGTAGATCTTAGCTTTCGACACACTGGAGTGGGTATTATAAGAAGACTTCTGTTGACGACCAAAAATGGCAAGATGCCGATCTGGCTCTACAGCCGGTCTAACCGCCTGTTACAAGCGGTCTGACCGGCTGTGCCATGTAGCCGGTCTGGCAATGTGCCAGGCGGTCTGACCGCCTGTTCCCGAGTCCGAGTAGAATTAAGGATTTCTTGCGGTTTAGATCTGTAAAGAGACTTTCTTGCTGGGCAAGACCTCCCCATCCTATATTATGAAGGGCCGTGGCCGATTGAGGACCTCTGCCCAATCGTCAAACACAAATACATCTACTATTTTGTACCTTTTTTTTATTCCTTTGCCCTACCTTTTCCAATCTCATTTGTTGTTCTTCCTTCGTCTCGACGACGACCGAGGACGTTCTAGGTGGCCTGCCGATCCTAGAACAACTCAAGGTGCGCCTACCCTGACGGGGTCCCTCCCGGGTGGGTGTTCGTTGGTTTCTTGCCGGGCTGTCGCAGGGAGTCTGACCGCCTGTACAAGCGGTCTGACCGCCTGTAGCAGGGAGTCTGACCGCCTGTAATAGGAGGTCTGACCGCCCATCGCAGAGGTGTTGCAGCGAGCTCCTTTGCGCCCCGCACGATCTAGTGCGTTCGTGTGTTGGCCAAAAAAGGCGCCAACATATTTTGGCGACTCCGCTGGGGAAGAAGAAAGATAAATCGGTTACCATGACCGATCTAAATCCTAAACACGGCAAAGTTGATCAATCCAACATCGTCAGGCCTGACCTAGATCAGTTTGAGACGGACGACTATAAGATCCTTGATGAAATATTCAGGAAGATCGAAGAGGAGGAAGCGCAGGAACTACTACGGCGTAAGGAGGAAGCAAAGAAGCAATTCCTGCCGCACTACTCCAGAGATCGTCAAGGCAAGGTTATAAAGCTCAAGGACGTGGTCTTTGATGAGTCTCCACCTGAGGTAACACCCAATATAAGTGATGCATCTTCTGGTGTTACAATGGAACAAATTTGAAGTATGATGGCTGAGCGTGATGCTTTTCTAGTTAATTGGCTTTTATCTAGAGAGAAAAAATCTGTTAGTAAACAACCTGAAATACCTATTGATAATTTGCCAGTTACGACTAGTGTTACTACCAATGTCCTTACATCTGAATCATCGGCAAATCCTATAATAGAACAACCACTATATGGCATGCCGTTGAATTTCTATAGTGGACAGATGGTGACACCTACCAATGCATTAGTAGCCTATCCTTCATACCCAGAACCTATCACAAGCATCCCAAATTCTGGCCGCATTGGCCGAACTAATGAGCTTGTGAATTTTGCTCCGCTATATAGTACATTTGCATATACTACACCACCTATACCATCCATAGGTACTATTGCACCCATCGCTCCTATTCCTAACGAAACATATGACCGATACTTGCAACGGTGGCAGAACAGGCCACGGTCGGTAGGACCGACCCCTACAGGCGGTCTGACCGGCACGACGGTGGGACCGACCCTCACAGGCGGTCTGACCGGCTATCCGAGCCAGCACATTACACCCACACAGCCAAATTCATCTTCACAATTTGATACAAGGTTTGCTGATTATAAGAATGATTTGTCTAATTTTCTTAAAGAAAACCTTGGGGTAGAATTTAGAGGCAAAAGTCGTGCATACCAAAAACCGTATCCTGCTCACTTTGATTCGGTTCAGTAGCCTGCTGGTTTGATTGCCTGATTTTATTAAGTTCGATGGGGAAGATAGCAAAAGTACTTTTGAGCATATTAGTCAATATCTTGCCCAATTAGAAGAAGCTGGTTCTATAAGCGAATTAAAAGTGCACTTATTTTCATTATCTTTGACTGGAACCGCTTTTTCTTGGTTTAGCTCATTAGCTCCTTGTTCTATTAGCTCATCGGAGCAATTAGAACAAAAATTTCATGATCATTTCTTTTGTGGTAATAATGAGCTCAAGTTGTCTGATCTTATATCGGTTAAGCAATCACGTGATGAATCTGTGAATGATTATATTAGAAGATTCCATGATACAAAAAACCGATGTTTTGGTGTGAATATTGCAGAAAAGGATTTAGCTGGTCTAGCTCGTAATGGTTTACGTTCTCATATTAAAGAAAAGCTAGATAGTCATGATTTCTTTACTGTAAATCAGGTGCATCAAAAAGCTTTGGCTGTAGAAAGCCAAGGTAAAGAATCATTAGATGGCCATAAACATCATCGTCCTAATGTTCATGTGTTGAGTTATGATTCTTCGGACGATGAAAGCAAAGAGGTCTATACTTCTGAATTTACATGGTTATCTAATGATCAAGCAAACACTTGTGTTTCTCTTAAGCCGATTCATAAACATCGGCAGGAGGAGATGAGATTTACTTTTGATGTTTCCAAGTGTGATAGAATTTTTGATGAGCTATTGAAAAAGGAAAAGATCAAAATATCTCATGTTATACCACCGCTTGAGGAGTTGAAGAAACGAGCTTATTGTAAATTTCATCACTCTTTTTATCATGCAACCAATGATTGCAATGTGTTTCGCCGGCAAATACAATCGGCTGTTAATGAAGGCCGGTTAGTATTTCATAATACGTAGGTTGATCACAATCCCTTTCCTATAAATGCTTTATTGAATACCATTGAGTTGGTTAATCCTAAGGTGCTCATTCGGCCGGATCAAGCCGAAAAAGCTAAAGGAAAGAATGTGATCATTGATGAAGAGAGACCCGAGGAGAAGGTGCTGCACAAGAAGACATGTCGAGTTGCAACAGAAACTTCTACGCTCGGGGGGCAAGAGAAGAGCGACAAGTCTGTCGGCACGACATGCGGTCTGACCGGCCGTTCCAGTAAGGCCGGAAATTCTTCTAAGTCCAAGGTTAAAACAAGGCCGAGTTTTGAAGAGCTCTTGGCCAAGTATAAGAGAAAGGGGGCTGCTCAGAAGCAAAGAAATCAATCAAGTAGCATTAGAGATGAAAAAGCACCACCAAGACATAGAGCACAAGGTATGCATGAACAACGAGGTAATTTTGCTTTTGCACCTTATTTTTATTGTGGACCGACTACACCCTGGTCCTGGTCTTACCCTTGTTATTATTCACCTTTGGATTATGGTAGTTCATACATGCGACCTTGTGTTATTTTATATTCTTCTCCATATCCAAGTTGTGATACATTGCAAGGACCGATTGCTGGCAATAGTGATCTGGTCAAGAGTAATGTTATTAAGCAAGGTGAAGGTGGCAATGGGCAACATTCTAAGGGTATGCAGCCGAGGTGGTGTCCCTCAGGCTTATCTCGTACTCAAAGGAGAAGATTACAAAGGATGCGCAAGCAAGGAACAATGGAGCAACAAACTGAAGAAAAGCCAGCTAAGCCAACACGAACCAGGAAGGAGTGGAGGCCAAAGCAGGTAAATGTAGCATCAACTTGAGCAAATCAAGTCTCATGGCCGATAATATGTTGTCGCCCTTAGAAGAAAAAATAGCCGACAGTAGAGGGTCGCCCTTGGATTGAATTAATGTTTTATGGTACGCTTTGCTTTACCAAACAACAGGGGGCATATGTTGACGACCAAAAATGGCAAGATGCCGATCTGGCTCTACAGCCGGTCTAACCGCCTGTTACAAGCGATCTGACCGGATGTGCCATGTAGCCGGTCTGGCAATGTGCCAGGCGGTCTGACCGCCTGTCCCCGAGTCCGAGTAGAATTAAGTATTTTTTGCGGTTTAGATTTGTAAAGAGACTTTCTTGCGGGGCAAGACCTCCCCACCCTATATTATGAAGGGCCGTGCCCGATTGAGGACCTCTACCCAATCGTCAAACACAAATACATCTACTATTTTGTACCTTTTCTTTTATTCCTTTGCCCTAGCTTTTCCAATCTCATCTACTGTTCTTTCTTCGTCTCGACGACGACCGAGGACGTTCTAGGTGGCCTGCCGATCCTAGAACAATCCAAGGTGCGCCTACCCTGACGGGGTCCCTCCCGGGTGGATGTTCGTTGGTTTCTTGCCGGGTTGTCGCAGGTAGTCTGACCGCCTGTACAAGCGGTCTGACTACCTGTAGCAGGGAGTCTGACCGCCTGTAACAGGAGGTCTGACCGCCCGTCGCAGAGGTGCTGTAGCGAGCTCCTTTGCGCCCCGCACGATCTAGTGTGTTCGTGTGTTGGCCAAAAAAGGCGCCAACAACTTCCACAGTTTAGAGTTCAGACAAGCACACAACACAAGTGCGCTGCATCCCCGCCAAGGCACCACCAAACCAAAGCGTCCCGGCGCCGAGCCACAAGAACAAGCACGCCTCCAATGGAGAACCTCGCCAGCAATGGCGCGGTGGCCGTGTCTGCGGCGGCGGCCACGGCCACGGCGGCTTGGAACTTCACGCCGAACGAGGCCCTCTTGGGCCTGACGGCATTCTCGGTGCGCGGCGTGCTGGCCAGGGTCAAGGCCGGGATGGAGGCCGGTGGTGGCGGCGGCGGTGAGCGGAAGGTGATCCCGATGGGGCAGGGTGATCCGTCGACGTTCAAGAGCTTCCAGACAGCGCCGGAGACCGTCGACGCCGTCGCCGGAGCGCTCCGGTCAGGGGAGCACAACTCCTACCCCACATACGTCGGCCTCGAGCCAGCACGGAGGTGACTTCTTGGCAGCTGCTCAAAATCCATTTTTTTTATTCCAATACACGTGATTGATTCCGAAACAATATGGTAATATTGGCAATTTGGCGCCGATGCATCTCTGTTCTAAATATCATTTTAGATTCATCGCAAACTTCTACTGAATGATTTGGTTGCGATGATAACTGACAAGTTTGACAAGTTTTGACTGATGAAACAAACTATTTTTGGTGCCATTCCTGGCGTGGCAGTAAAAGAATGTTGTACACCCTGAAATCATTATTTCTGAGGTAAATGTGCTTTAAAATTCAGAGGTCGAGAAATCAGACTATCAAAGAAGTAATTTTGTTTGCCAATGCTAATAACCACTCTGCTCTGTTTTGCCTCAGAAAAAGTTGAATCTTGCACCTGTGGTATGTGTTTAATTGGGTTTAGAAATCATTTGCCTTTGGCCTTTGAGTACTCTTGATGACTCGGACCATGAACAGAGCTTCTCTGACAAATTTTACCTCTGTTAGGCTATGTTTAGTTCACCAACATTTTTCATGGCTACAGTAAATTCGAATATTTGGAAACAAATTAGGAGTATAAAACGTGGATAACTAACAAAAACATTCCATAACTCCTGGGTGCATTTGCGAGACGAATCTATTTAGCCTAATTGGCCATGATGAGATAATGCTTACTCATCATAATCTTTTGTTTATAATTGCTTCGGTAAATTTCGCAAAGTTGTTTCATCAACTGAATTGGGCCTAATGGGTAAACATAGATGATAGCTACTTCACGGGATCTTGATACCTTACAATTCAAATTGAACTCCAGGTCCATTGCGCAGTATTTATCCCATGATCTGCCATACGAATTATCACCAGACGACGTCTACGTCACAAATGGCTGTGCTCAAGCAATTGAGATCATGTGCTCTGTTTTAGCTCGTCCTGGTGCCAACATCTTGCTTCCAAGGCCTGGCTACCTCTTCTATCAGGCACATGCTGTTTTCAATAGCATGGAAGCTCGGTACTATGATCTTCTGCCTGACAAAGACTGGGAGGTTGATATTGATGGTGTTCAAGCTCTTGCTGACGAGAACACTATTGCTATGGTCATTGTCAACCCAGGAAACCCTTGTGGCAATGTTTACACTTATGAGCACCTTGCCAAGGCAAGTTCTAATAGGCCAGTTCATGCTTCTGCCATAGTTATGAGGTATTTGTATATAATCTGAATGTCTATTTTGCGTTTGTAAATTTCTAGATTGCCGAGACTGCGCAGAATCTTGGAATATTTGTCATTGCAGATGAGGTCTATGCACATCTGACATTTGGGGAGAGGAAATTTGTGCCGATGGGGGTGTTTGGAGCAGTGGCTCCTGTGTTCACACTAGGGTCGATATCAAAGAGATGGTTGGTGCCTGGATGGCGGATCGGATGGATTGTTACCAATGATCCTAATGGTGTATTTCAGAAGACTAAGGTTCTTCACTTTCTTTGACATTGATTATATTATAATCAGTAGTAGAAACTTCAAAGGATTCCCATCCATTTAGAAACATAACCAGGCCATGGCCCATGGGTGATGATATCATGATCAAATCAAGCTATTTTTCAGATTTTGGAACCAAGTCAGGGTACCATGTACAATGCATTAACACGATGCTTAAACTTGTTCTTGTGTTCTTTTCAGGTAGTGGACAGTATCAAAAGCTACCTTGAGATCTGCTCGGATCCTACAACATTTGTCCAGGTGACTACAATGTCCTTGGCCATTTCTAATTTTCGATCACAAGTTGAAATTGTGCTTGGAAATATGCAATGTTTTTTAAAAAAAATCGTTTGTCAGGGAGCAGTTCCAAATCTCCTTGACAACACAACGGATGAATTCTTCAACAAAACCATCAAAGTTCTTAGAGAAACTGCAGGTATATGCTGGGAGAAGCTGAAGGGCATCAATGCCATAACCTGCCCGAGCAAACCTGAGGGTTCCTTGTAATGGTCTGTGACTCGCTACATACATTGTTCCATAGTCCAAGACATCATGATTAGTTTGCTAGTGGGGTGTAAATTTTTCTTGACTCGCTACAGGTGAAACTGGATCTAACCTGCCTACAAGACATCAAAGATGATATGGACTTCTGCTGCCGGTTGGCAAATGAAGAACTAGTGGTTCTTTTGCCAGGTATCCATATATCACATGCATACATGATGTGAAAGCTATATTTCTTGAATATATAGATCAGTGCATCTTTTTGCTGCAATATATTTTTTCATCCACCGTTGACATCACTATTTTATTTGAAAAATGTAACATTTCAGAAACGATTTTTCTGGGTGTGCTGTGGGATACAAGAATTGGCTCCGAATCACCTTCTCAATCGATCTATCTTCTCTAGAAGAAGGTCTAGATAGGCTTAGATCCTTCTGCTTGCGACACAGCAAGCCGACAAATTGATATGATAAGCTCACAAACTTCCTTGCAACACGAGATAGATTGTCATCCGAATGTGTTCTTCAAGCCTTTGCCCTTGCACATCTTTGGAGGTTGTTGATGAACTTGGTCTTCGTCCAAAAGTGCTTATTTATAGCTCAAAAACCCATGTTAACCAAAATCCTCCAAAAGAAATATGGATACGAGAAAACGGAGTTATTTCATATGCCAAGTGACGAGTTAGTATATGAATTAATTGAACTCCACTTAAATGTCAATAAAAAGGTGTCGCTAAGGAGCACCAACATGAGCCAGCAGGACAGATTCAACCCGAGCTCTCCCCTTTGAGTCCCCCTGTCACACCCGGTTTTACAAAGACAAATGCATCTCATATGTGCGCCACGATCAAGTTTTCACACATATGATAGACTCCATGAATACAGAACACAAAGTTACAGCGGAAATAATGAAATAAATACACTACAACGATATTCTAGCAGCGGAAATCTTCAACTCTTCACCACAGGCAGTTGACTGGGGGTTGCGTACGCCTAGCAATCTTCATTGAATGCACTAACGAACTCCACATCTTCTTCTCCTTCAGATCCAATATTTAGCAAGGGTGAGTACACTTATGGTTCGTACTCAACAAGTGGGGGAAATATGCAAAGCTTTCAAGGAAAGGCTTGGTTAAGAGCGGTCAGTATTTTAGTTAGTCAAGTTTTATTAGTAAGCACCTGATTACTAAGATATAAGTATATACCAACCAAATTAATAATATAAAGATATATATCATCTCACATTATTCGTGCCAACAGCACACATTCCATAACCAGGAACCACAATTTATTTTCATCTTCAAGTTCAATTATCATGTGAGGATCCGGGCCGTTCATAACCGTGAACACGGATATAAGTATATACCAACCAAATTAATAATATAAAGATATATATCATCTCACATCATTCGTGCCAAAAGCACACATTCCATAACCAGGAACCACAATTTATTTTCATCTTCAAGTTCAATTATCATGCAAGGATCCGGGCCATTCATAACCGTGAACACGGCTGTTATAACAGTTTTACACACTGCAGAGGTTGTACACTTTCACCACAATTCACGTAAAAGCTCCGAAGAACTTTAGACCCAACCATGCTGTGCTGATCAGGCACGTACCACATTGCTAAGGTGTAGCTGCATAGGTACGCTATGAGGCCTTTCCAAAGAATTCCTATATGTATGTGTTTGCTCTCTGACGACCACGGTTACAATGGCAAGGCCTCTCTTGCCTTCCGATCCCCGCACCTGCCAAACCGGTAATGCCCCCAAATTCCACCACTAGCAGTGCAAACACAACACACAGTTCATCTAGTTGCATGGGTTCAATAGAATATGCAGAGAGGAAAATCCACTTGTTTTAAATCCTAGTAATATCTGCTATTGCTTAATTCCTTCGTAGACTTGATCCTCAACGAACTCCTGACAACTTGATCTCCAAACTCAACTTGAATAACGTCTATCGTCACACGGGAACATACAAGCAAACAAATGCACAAATAAATAAACAGTACACCAAACATGGGCAACAATATAGATCAAGCATAAGAACAGTTTGAGGTCTCGGTAAGGATCGCGAGGGAACGAGAAACACTTAAAACGGAGCTACGGTTCAAAAGATATATTTATCCGAAGATTTAATATTACAAAAGAAAGCAAAGACTATAGGCTTCATTATTTTATTTAAGAAGAGATATGAAATGAATATTTTTAGAGAACATTCAGTATTAAGATTAATACAAATTATACTTTCATATGAAAAGACGGGCTAAAGCTTAATCAATTTTATTTGTAAATATTATATATAAATTATACCAATTAAACAATTAACTTTAGAAAAGAATTATATAAGAAAATCTAATTGAATAACTTTATTATTCGTGTTAAAACTAGTCAATTATAATTAATAAATACATTTATATTTAGATTAGTCAGGTTAACATATAACTATGAAAACTCGGGATATAACCTATGTAGCTTTTATTTACAAAATAAATTGAATGATCATTTAACCATATTAAGTTTAATTTATGAAAACCGAGGTATATTTATATATAGCTTTTAATATGAAAGACCAGTTAAATAAGTATTAGTCAAGTTAACATTTATTCACAAAAGATGATGTATAAACCTAGTCAAGTTTTATTTAGAAAACTAGAATGAACAATGAGCATTAAGCAAATTAAATATTAGTTTATAAAACCACTATATTAGCTGATTATATTTTAATTGGAAAAGCATATGAAATAAGTATTAACCAGATTAACACCTTTGTTTATGAAACATGATATAACTCTAACCATATTTTATTCAAAAAGCTAGTTAAATTAGAATTAGGAAAATTAATGTTTATTTATATCCAAACATAGAACATGGTAAATAACACTGGTGAACTAAACTTTGCGCTTTTAGAAGATTAACGCAACAAAAATGAGGTTAAACGGATTTTAAACGTGGAATCTATGGGTAAAACAAGGTTCAAGGGCTTATCTGCGAGACAACTAACTTAAACAGAAGAAACCAGGGGTTTATACATAATTACACATGTAAATACGAGGGCTGATATGCAAAAGAAGCGGCTAGGGATGGCGGGTTCTATTTTCTAGAAGCTCGGGGGTCTAAACAGAAATAAAAGGACTAAAGTAGAATTACTTTTGACTAGGGTTGGACCGCGGGTTGATTTTCAGAAACTACAGGGGCTCTTTTGTAAAAGAACCATGGCTTACCGGTTTGACCTAGTGCTCACCTAGATTGGATCTATTATGGGCCATCGGATCGGGATTGGGCAGCTGGGGTACACCTGGGCGGCGCTGGTCGCCGGAGACGACGGCGCATGGCGGCGCGCGGTGGAGGCTCGCCGGAGTGGGCTCGGGGCTGAGCTACGGTGCACGGTTTCGAGCGATTCGAAGCTCAGAACGAAGCTTAGGAGATGTGGAATCGATCTACAGGGTTCTTGCCGAGCATTGGGCGATGGAGAAGGCCAGCGACGATGAACTGCGGCTCGGCTGCGACGATGAGGTGGCGCGAGTGCGAAAGAGCGAGAGAGAAAGGGGAAAAGGAGTTCGTTGTGTTCCTCACCTTACGCCGAAACTCCGAAGCAATCTACGGTCGTGGCAAAGGAGGCAGAGACGCGGGTCGATGGTGGCGGCGCGAGCTCGAGTTGCGGCGGCGCGAAGAAAGCTTGGCGGCACGAGCTCGAGTTGCGGCGGCGCGAAGAAAGCTTGGCGGCACTAGGGTTTGGTGCTGCGGAAGGAAAGGGTCGAGGGAATGCGGCGGTGCCTTCTATAGGCCGGGAGGGGAGGCCTTGGCGTGCGTGCCAAGAAGGAAAGGCGACGGTGCGGCTTGGGTTCGATCTCGAGCATGATTCGGGCGCGTCGGACTCAGGCGAGAGGGATTGGAGGGAGGAGAGGGATGACAGGTGGAGCCGGGCTGTCAGCGAGAGGGAGTGAAGGAGCTGGGCTGCTTCGTGGTCTGGGCCGAGCTGGGCTTGCGGAAGGGAAATTGGGCCGAAAGTTGAGAGATGGGCCGGAAAGGAGAAGGAGAAAACGAGAATGTTGAGACAACATTGTTGGAATGTTGAAACAGAGTAGAAGAGGTGTTGAAACTTCGGTTTTGGAATGTTGAACCTTTAGAAACTTTTATTAAAATTCAAATAAGAAACCAAATTTGAATTCAAAACAATTTGAATTCAACACTCAAATAAAATTCTCCAGCATGAAATGCACTCAAACAAATGGTGACCTTATATTTATTTTAGTTCTTTTTTTAATAAAAAGATATTAAATGCCTATTCAAATCAATATTCCTACCAATTAAATTTGAATTCCAAATAAATTCCAGAAATTTTTAAATGGTTGCTATTTAAAACATGTGATGAAATTCCGGGTGTCACACCCCCCCACTCTCTCTCTCTCTCTCTCTTTCTCTCTCTCTCGCTGTGGTGACCTCCCACGACGACCCTCTTAATCTCCATCGTCGTCTCCCTCTAGTGCTTTCTGCTTACCTACTACATGAAGCAGGGCCCTAACTCAATTCGGTGAAGGAGCTCAAGAAAAGGGCCACCACCGGCCATGGAGATTCCCCCTCTCTCTCTCTGTGTGTGTGTGTGTGTGTGTGTCGATTTGCTGCCTCAATTCGGCCTACTACCCTTCTCTCTCTCCTGATTCATCCTCCTCTCCGGTGGATCGATCCTTCTCCTCCTCGTGGATCTTTGTGCAGCGACAGCAGCTGCTACAGCTGTGCGCGGCTAGGGGTGGTGTGGCGCAGTGGGGATTCATGGATTTCTTCCTGCTTGCTTGCTTCTCCTCCTCCTTCTAGATTTGTTCCTGCTTGCTTGTTGTTCAAATTAGGGATTCATGGTTCCAATCGTGGATGCAATCAGGGATTTGCCATTGCATTTATGGATTTGTGGTTCCAATCGGGGGTTCATGGTTTGATATGTGCTTCGGCGGCCTCTCTCCTCGATTTCTGCTTGATTTGCCTTGTTCTTCCCGTCTCTGAACTCGTCTTACTTCTTCCCCAGCCTCTACCTCTGCGCGGAGGAGCATGGCATGAGGAGGCCAGTGGTTAGGGGTGACGAGCACGAGTGAGGGGTGGGACGTGTGGCCCGCACTATGTTGGCCCGTAGATGGTCCGTCTACTCGCTTAGAATAGCGGGGTTCAGCCCTTACGCCCGCATAGCGGAAGTGGTAGAGGGCACAACTACAGGGGTGTTTCCTGAGGGCACCACTGCAGAGAGCCTAATACTGCTATCATCAACGTTAGTCTGAAAATAGCAATAACATCGTTAACTACAAACTATACTGCTACTCTTCCATTTACAATTTTAATTTGAAGATAAACATCATTGCAACCCAAGCATGAACAAAATTCTTAGAATGATACTTGTTGAGAACAATTACATTGTATTCATCTACTCTCTAAACAATGTATCCCGTTGGTTCAGAATTGAATAGAGATAAAACTATACAAAATTCCTCATTTGTGAAAAAGACTAAACTCAATTCACAAACTTCACGGTGTAACTGATCAGCCCAATAGTACAACCATGGTGGCCAGCCCACTCGCGCTGGGTTCACGTTGCTTGTCTCAGTTGTTTGCCTGGCTCGACTCCCTCATGGGCGGAAGGCCAAGATGTCTGGGCCATCGAGGCGCATTGCCCCTCCCCCTGCCAACGTGTATCTTGACCGCCCGTTCTCATTTGACGGCTGCCCATTCTTTTTCACATGGATAAATGTGGTGGTGACGTCAAGAGGAGGCTAGCGACGCCTCCCTGGGCCCCCACCCAAGCGCATATTCGCCCGAGGTTGAGCACGTCACCGTGGAGTAGCCTTGCGATGGTGCCATGTGCCCGAGCCCTCACGCTGATGAGGCGGCGTCGAGCAGCGGCTCGGCTCGTCGCGCCCATGCGGCGATGATGACGGTGACCAGCAGCAACGACCCAAGGAGGTCCCCCTGTCTATCTTGATATTACCAATTTACCATTAGGGTTAGGGTTCTTGCTTTGGTTCTTTGATTTTAGATCCAATATTTGATTTCTTCCTTCTTTTCATTCTTACCCAACTTGATCTACACACTAGATAGGCTCTTGATACCAATTAGAACCGACAAGACCTCTACTGATAGATCGAATGGAATCTTGTCATCAACTAGAATAAATAGTGATTTGTTTACATTTGGATAGATCAATGAGTGAAGGGGGGGTTAGGAGGGCTTAGAGAAGTTGCCGGAAATGTCAGTGGCGAGGAAAGCTTGGTCATCGATAGTGCTGTGGGCCTTCCCCTTATTGCTGGTTTCTCGATATATCTGCTCGAGTTAGGGTTTGTGGGGACCTGCATAGCGTTAGAGGGGAGCCACAACGAATGAACGGCTGGTGCATCCTCAATCAGGGGCACGTGGGAGGTGAAGGATTCGATCCTTGACCGACTTAGAGATCATATTTAACACTAACAACTCTGATAATGCTCTGCAATCCGGGTTAAACTTGAAGACTCTTGAGTGTGATAATAAGCGCAAATATCATGAAGAATAGAGAAAATATATGGGCAGACAGTGAGTTTTTGACATCCTAAACACAAGTTTCTGATGTTGTCATGTGGGGCCCCCACTATGAGCGTCGCCGGTGCCCCACACGACAGGTCCAACCGATGGTACAAGTAGGTTAAATTTGCAATAGGTCCAACCGCCCACACGACAGGTCCAACATGCAGCCACAAGATGTGGCCATTATAGTTAAATTTGTGAAGATAGGATTAGTTAAGATTTCCCTGTGTTTTGCTTGGGGTAAGGGAAGGAGAGGCCTATAAATATAAAGGCCATGTACTTGGAACCGTTGAGCTATATGAATCTATTATCTCTACCTCCTTCTACTCTTAATCTCATCCCCTTCAACCATTGAGCATCTAGGCAAAAACCCTAGTGCTCCTATTGCCACCGGCTAAGTGCTTTAATTCGTAGTCGGGGCCTGCTGTCTTGGACTAGGAAGCCTTTCACAGCTAAAGTGTTATGGGAATATAGAGTTGTTGACGCTTTTTCTAGTCAACACACAGCAAGCGCTTGATCGCGCGGGCCGAAAACGAACGAGATCACAGTCAGCCTACTGAAACCGGATGTTCTGGTTTTGAAGTAGGAAGTTCCGGTTTTGTAGGATCTCGCCGGAATCGGTCGTTCGAGAGGGTAACTACCACACTTACGTGGTGGTGAACGGCCAGGTTTACGAGCAAACCAACAAAGGATAACCAACACACTTACGTGGCGAAGAACGACTAGTTTACGAGCAAACTAGCAAAGGCCGTGGATGCTCACGCCCAGGAGGGACCCCGTCAGGGCGTGGACGTCGCTGGACGTGCCCTAGGTCGACCAGCAAGCCTAGAACGCCATCAATGGCCGTGGAGATTGTGGACGGCCATTATGACACCTTGTGACCGTCAACATTTCGGATAAAATGAGAACTTTGTACAATGTTCCATGTATATTTTGCTTATATTTAACAAGTTCCACAAGTTTTGGTGAAGTTGTGAATGCAGGGACACGTGGCAGAAAATAGGACAAAATCGGGCAAAATGCCTGGCCGACCGGCCAAGTCCTGGCCGGCCGGCCAGACATCTCGGTCAAAGGACAAGTTACTGATCCAGGAGCAAACTAACACACATGCAAGGCATCCAAGCCATTCATCCAATGATGGTTTGATCAAAGGGCCCAAAAGGCACATCACATGGATTAGAGGGCCTACCTGCATGCCTTAACTGCCAGGCAGTTAATGACCGTCATAACTACCGACACCAGGGGGCAATCCAGAGCGTTGCTGCGAAAGGCAGTGCCAGATGGCGACGAACCCTGGCCGATCGGCCAGGATCAGGCCAAACGGCCGGCTACCGGCTCCGTTCAAGACGCTCTTTTGAGGACGGTTACATGCTGAGCTATAAAAGATGCTCAACCGACCTGCTCAAGCTATAAAAGGAGGCCTCCACTTCACTTCTCAACACACACCAAGAAGGAGCTTCTCTTACTTTTTATATTTTCTAGAGTAGATTAGGGTTGGGAGTTAGAGTTGAGTCGAGCTTGCCTCGAGGTTCCGGAGTCTCTCGGAGATCGGGTAAAGTTCTTGTATCTTTTCTTTATACTTCGAATATTTCCCTTATCAATATAGTTATCTTCTTTACTTTATCGGTTAAGCTTTCCTTTCCTGCTTTCCTTAGTTTATCTAGGAGAGTAGTGTGATCCTTTCATTTCATAACCTTTAGATTCAGTTAGAGTCTAGTTAGTTTGTCAGGCTTTTACCTTACGGGTTTCTCGCCCGGACTAGGAGATTTAGCCATCTCCTAGGTTGAGGGGGGTTTCTTGTGAAGGCCTCACAAGAAATCCTAGCATCGAACCCAGACGTGGTGTTTGGCTAGGTGTTAGCTAGAATTGTGTTCCACCCCATGGAAAGAGAGTGGTAGGCGGCAAGTGGTGACAGCCTTGTCCGTCCTTTGTGCGACCACAACGTTCGGGTGTTTTCATAGCAGTAGTTGCAGGTTATCGTTAGGTCCCCCTTCTCTCCCGTCTGGACCTTTCCTCTTCCAGCCGCCGAAGTAAGCTCTTTTCTCTGACGGCTAGGTAGAGTTCTAGTCTAGATCTTTAGAGGCTTTCTGATAAGTTTAGGAGTGTCTTAGCAATCCTTTCTCACTCGTTGCTCTCCCAGCTTCTTTTCTATCTCTAAGTGTAGAAGTCTCCTGTGTCGCTGGTCATTTTGACCTTCTATCTAATTTACCTTTTAGATAAGCTAAGGCATTTAGGGCAGCCACCTATCATATCTTTGCGCCCCAGTTATCTCCCCTAAGATAGTTGGTGTATATTTCTAGAAAGTGTTCCTGATATAATTTCTCAATATCACTTCAACCAAAGAGCTTCTCCGTGGAAATTTACGATACCCTGGAATACTCCAAGGTGAAGTGCTACATGGTCATTCTGTGCGCTTGCAGAATATTTTATTCAATAGGGCAAGAGTTTCCCACTGGCTTTCTAACGGCACAATTCCAGTGACGTTAAGAAAAGCCAACAAGCATTTCTGGCGCTGTTGCCGGGGAAGCAATTGGCTAAAGTATATTGTTGAATTAAATTTTGGAAGACATTTCTAGTCTTATCACCGCTACTCTTAGCGGGCTTACCACTGCTCTCTTTGTTTTTGTGATTATTTTGTAGAGCAGTGCATGACCGGTTTCGACCTACCGTCAAACTTTGATCCTAATCCAGAGCGTATTGGACGGGTCGTGAGACGCAGAGCCGTCCCACCCTAGAAAAAGCTCAGTGAAAGTCACAGTTGCTCAGCTCCACTACCTAACCCCATGGCTACCACCAAGACCCTCCGTCAGTTCTCTGCTCCATCAAGCAGCAGCTTTCCAGGTCTTGAGGATAACCAATGTGGAAATGGTTTCGAATTGAAGACTGGCCTCATCAACATGGTTCAGGCCAATCAATTCTGTGGGAAGGCGTCAGAGGACGCCAACGTTCACCTTCAAACGTTCCTTGAAGTGAGTAGCACCATTGATCCCAAAGGTTCTACTACGGATTCTATTCGGTTGCATTTGTTTCCGTTTTCGCTACTTGGGAAGGCGAAATTATGGTTCTACACCAGCAAGGCCTCCTTCAATAATGTTTGGCAGACCTGCGCCGACGCATTTCTGACCAAATATTTTCCGGTGAGCAAAACCAATGTTTACCGAGGGAAGATATCAGGTTTCCAGCAACGGGAAGATGAAACTGTTTTGGAAGCTTGGGAGCGTCTGCAAGAGTATATTGCAGCATGCCCACATCATGGCCTGGAAGAATGGCTGGTCACCCAGAGTTTCTTCCACGGGTTGAACCAGAGATCTCAAGAACATCTTGATGCAGCGGCAGGAGGATCATTTCTCTCGCTGGAAGTGCTAGGAGCAAAGGCTCTAATGGAGAAAATCGCCTCCAACCAAAGTTGGAAGGGAGATAGGCAGTCAGCCCGTACCAGAGGAGTTCATCAAGTCGATTCCATCGACATGCTGGCCGCTAAGATGGACATTCCTATGAAGAAGTTGGAATCTCCTACCTAGGAGATGGCGCAGATTGCGAGTTCACGAATCACATGTGAGACATGTGGTGTCACCGGACACTCGGGCTACAGTTGCCCGAGCACTCAAGAGGAAGCGAACTTCATCGGGAATGGGAATCCCAATGCAGGCTTCCGCCCCCAGCAAGGTTGGAACTCCAAGCTCAACCTCCCCTTCGGCCAACAACAAGGTAATTCATTCGACAACAGTAATTCTTCTCCTACTTTGAAAGATATATGGTATGGCCAAAAACAAATTAATGATAGCATCAGTAAAAAGTTTCTTGCTACTGATAAAATCTTAGAGTCTATGGCCACTCAAATGGAGGGATTTAATTCTGTTGTTAAAAACTAATCGAGTTTTAATAAAATGATGGAAACTCAAATTGCTCAATTGGCTGCATCTTTTCCTAATGCTAATGTGGGAAAACTTCCTGGGCAACCGGAAGCACCCCATAAAGAAAGTGTTAGTGCTGTTACCACACGGACTGGAAAGTCCACGCGGGATCCATCTCCATCTAAAGATGCAGGTACTCAGCGGGAAGCCGTACCCGTTAGGAATACTAAGCCAGAAGCCGAGGAAGAGGAGGGCAAAGAACCAACCGAAGCTACCCAGGAAGAGACCAGTGAAGTCTCATGGGCTTCAAAGGAGTACTATGACACGACTGCCTTACCGTTTCCGGGACGGAGAAGGAAGCCGGTGGCCAACGAACAATTCGGCAAATTCGTCGAGGTAATTAAGAAGCTTTATGTCAATATACCGCTTCTTGACGCTATGCAGGTACCCACCTACGCGAAATATCTGAAGGACATTCTTGGGAACAAGAGGTCCTTGCCTGCCACCGAGATGGTACGCCTGACGGAAGAGTGTAGCTCAGCTATACTCGATCCTCTCCCTAAGAAAAAAGAAGGATCCAGGACACCCCACTATCTCATGCTCGATCGGGAACCAACACTTCAACCGTGCTT
Organism: Digitaria exilis; assembly: GCA_015342445.1. Classification (NCBI taxonomy): domain Eukaryota; kingdom Viridiplantae; phylum Streptophyta; class Magnoliopsida; order Poales; family Poaceae; genus Digitaria; species Digitaria exilis. The sequence goes on from JACEFO010002708.1 coordinate 417,733, forward strand.
TGTGCGACTTGGGAGCAAGTGTCAGCGTCATGCCCAAGGTAGTATATGATAAACTTAACCATCATGCGCTTGCTCCTACTGCCATGTGTTTGCAGCTGGCGGATCAATCGATTCGCTACCCAGCGGGAATCACGGAGGATATCCCAGTCAAGATTCAGAACTTCTTCGTTCCCGTAGACTTCGTCGTTCTCGACATGGAAGTTGACACCAAGACGCCTCTCATATTGGGAAGACCGTTCTTGAGCACTGCAAGAGCAAACATCGATGTTGGGGCTGGAGAAATCTTGCTCAACATCAATGGCCAGAAGGAGAAATTCACCTTTAAGCCAAAGGTGGAACAATGTGCCCAAGTCAAGGCAGTCGCACGGAAGCCGTCCAAGAGAGGGCGAGGAAATCCATCAATCTCGACCATGGACGAAATAATCATGACGCTTGAGGCGTTACGATTATACAAAAGCCAAAATCGGAAACAAGCAATGCGAAGGATCCAATGCAAGAAAGCTCTGGAGACAGAACAAGAAGACAAGGTCGATCCAGCTCCGATCATCCGAAAGGAATGGCGGAAGAAGACACCACTTTCTGAACCATCAGGAGGTGAGGATCCACCTACTGAGTCATCAGGAGGTGATCAAGCTCAACAGCTTACAAGTCCTGCTCAGGACAGGAAAGACGAGCCCTCGCCATAAGGTACGTGGCAGTTATCCATTCATGCATTCGCATATAGGATAGTTTATTTTTGTGCATTTACTTTCCCTTTTCATTCACTCATGGCATATTTAAATTCTTGCAAATTTATTTTGTGCATTATTTCCTTTGATTCACTGCATATATATATAAAAAAATGGCCAAGTCACTTGGCCGATCGGCCACAACCTGGCCGGCCGGCCCTACCTGTCGGCCACAGAGGCGCTACCCAAAGCGCAGAAGAGCACTAACGTGCAGGGATCAGAGTCAGAGAAGGAATCATGAGGCGCATGAAGACAAGGAGCCAATCGGCTCCACTCCGGCCGGCCGGCCTGCTCTCGGCCGTTCGTGTCCTGTCGTCACCAACCGCGCCACAACAAGGAGCAGGCCTACGCCTAGGTCGTCACCGTGGCCAGGCCGCCGCCGTTCACCGGCTGACCGGCCGGGTCCTGGCCGGCCGGCCACCCACCGACGTCCGCCTATAAAAGCTGGCACCGAGGTCTCCTTGAGGCACACCAAAGCGCAGGTGCACAATCATCTTCCTTGCTCTGTGCTCTTTTCCCTCTCGTTTGCTCTAATCTCCTTGCTAGTTTAATTAGCCATTAATTAAGCTAAGTGCAAGAGCTAAAAAAATATCAAGAAAATTCTGTGTGTGTTGTTCAAACACATACACCCCAAAAAAATATTTTCCTTTTTTCTTTCGTTGGAATAATATTGGCTTTCAAGACAAGAACGTTTTGTGGAGGTTAATCCCCCACAAGGATGACTAACCGCTAACCCCCTGATATATTTTCCCTCGGGTATTGTGAGCACTAACCTTGCAGCAAGCATCATGTTGCGTGGAGCAAAGAGGGCAGCCGGCAAGCTCAAGAAGAAGCTGACTCCATCAAGCTCACGTCACTCGTACAGCTCTGCCTCTTCTCAGGATAATATGTCAGTGGACATGCCTGTCCACTGTAATGTCCTGTATGAAGAAGAAGAAGACGTGCCGACAGCACCACAAGGTCCCTTCCGTATTCGGGTCCTTGTCGCGATTGATCAAATCGTGCCACGAATCGAATACGAAAGGAGTGCGCTAGAGTTGTTGAAGAATCGCAACTTTGCACATGTTACTGTCTTCAGCCCTCTCCTTCTCATCAAGACGGACTTGGGACATGACATGGATCGCGCATTCAAGCATGCAGGTTGGGAGGACTTCCACACCATCACGGAATCAGGTTCGAGTCTTCTCACTATTGAATTTCTGATGAGTTTGAATATCGAAACCACCCCGAAAGAAACTATCATTCGATTTCGATTTTTCAATGAGGATTTTATTTTGAACTCTTGTCAGTTTAGCAATGCTCTTGGTTTTCATCAATGTTGCATTTTGAACCCCAATACTTTGGAGAAGGACCACCGTTATGAGCGAACCTCATGGTGGGACTCCATCTCTGATGATTCTTTCAGCACCAAAAACAGCATAACTTCCATTCATAATCCTACACTGCGGTTTTTGGCAAAATGGATTGCTATGGTTGTTCATCCTCGTGCAGATTTACGTCTTTGTCTTAATGCTGAGTTGCCTTGCCTTTACGCTATGGCTAAAAAGATAAAGTTTTCTCCCGTGTTGAGTATGCTTTGTCATTGGAAAAGGATGGTGACTACAAAATGCACCATTGACATTACTTCGCTGGTGACTCGTATCGCCAAGTATGTCGGTGCTTTGACAAATGCAGAAGTCACCTACTTGCCATTGACACAGGAGTATCAAACCCAAATTGGTCTTGATCATTTTGTGCAGGGGCATTTGATGCGGGAAGGGCCAAATCATACTCTTTTTATGTGTTACCCCGGGTACGAGGAAGAGATTGAGCTTCCCTGCTCAACCCTCGGACTCTATTCGGTGAAGCGGCTTAAATTGCAGATGAGGAAGAAGGAACCAGCACGCCACAGTGTAGCTGGGACACGACCAACAACACGTAGCAGGACCCGGCTAGAAAGGCAGATCGAGGCAGGCACTTCACAGATGCCATCATCTGGAGAGCCTGGGACATCACAGATGCCTCCACCTAACCCGACTGCCAACATGACCTTCGAACAGACGTACGACTACTTCCAAGGAGGGTCAGGCCAGTACACAGGAACCATGCCAGGCTATGGCCAGGATCCCGGGTACTACTACTCCAGAGGTATGGGTTCTTATGGTCCACAGGTCGGACCATCCACTTCAGCCCGGTACGACTACGAGAACCCGTTCACTCGGGAGATCTCGCAGATCAATACTCGGCTCAGTGAGCTCTACCAGCAGCAGCAGCAGATGAACCAGGACATAGCACACAACACGGATCTCACACGGCAGAACTGGGCGATGGCGACATCCATGCACTAGGACATCTCAACCATCTTCCAGCGTATGGATCTCAACCCCAACCAGCAGAACTCCGACCAGTCAGACCACTGAGCTTCATCGAAGCTTGGGGGAGGTATCACATGTAAGTTATCTATCGTTCCTTTGACGTTTAATTTCTTGAAATGTCATGACATGCTTTAGAATTTTATTAATAAAAATAAAAGGAAGAGAATTCTCCAAGTAATTTATACATGGGAAGTTTTGTAAGTTCTCTTTTGGACATGATGGATAGTTGCTCTGTTTATGCTTTACACGTGCCTCGTACATAACCCTTTACTCTCTTAGTACTTGAGTTCTTTGTCATGTGGCATTCCCCTATGCTTCATACTAGTGGGAGCATAAGCAATAGTTGTCAAAGTCTAGTTGTTGGAAATATTGATATGGTTTGAACTAGAGTAGAATGCATGCTCAATAAGGAACCTCACGGGAGTAGATTAATTCATGGAGAATACCCCGATGGATGATTGACCCACCAGAGCCATATATGCAAAATTTTATTCTAGCCACCATATGCAGTCTTGTGTTACTTTGAGATTTGTCGAGCGGTGTGTTCCCGTGAAGGAAATGCTTGTCATCTACCTACTCCTTCTCCTTCGCGTAACCATTGTCTGCTAGCCTCAAACTGTCTGGCGTGTTGATTTCTCACTCCGAGTATTGACATCCACCTTCGCCGGACAACACATTTCACCAACCAGCCCAAAATCTCCACTGTGTACCTATTCTGCCCATGATTCAAGAAAAAGGCTCCAATGAAAATACTCATGAATTCAAGCAAGGATCTAAGCTCCTATTTTTACCTATCCTCTCTCCTGCTTAAAAAGAGAGAGAGAGAAAGAAAGAAGAGAAAGGAGAAAGAAGATCTACAAATAGATTACAATATGAGCTTAAGAATCAGGCAATCTTTCCATGTGTGAGTCCATTCTCTCCTTTTCCCCTGAACATTAAATTCCAAGGATGGGAATTTGATGAGCACTACTTCTCGAGAATCGCCCTTCGGCTTGTCAACAAAGGTAACCAAGGTATGCTTGTTTTTCCCTACCCAAAGCTCCAGATATCGGCCATTAGAGTAGGAGTCATGGTCAGTTCGACCAAGGTGAGGATTTATACACTTGAGTGTCTCGAGAGTACCATCGGGGATATTTACCATCTTTGTGAAAATTATCTCCCCGATGAGGAACCTGAACAGCTGCAGGAAATTCCGGTGATGATCGTTCAGCTTTCCAACTGCCTGTGACAAAGACGAAAAGCAATAAGCCCCACAGATGAGCAAAGGTATGAATTGATTATGTGCAAATTAATTCAATCTACTTTGTCAGAGTTTAGGTTTATGCATAGGGTACTTGTAGGGGGTATGCATTGACGCAACTCCTGATCCACCGAGCCTAAGTTTTAGCTTTGCTCGAGGACGAGCAAAGGGATAAGCTTGGGGGTGTGTTGACGGCCATTATGACACCTTGTGACCATCAACATTTCGGATAAAATGAGAACTTTGCACAATGTTCCATGTATATTTTGCTTATATTTAACAAGTTCCACAAGTTTTGGTGAAGTTGTGAATGCAGGGACACGTGGCAGAAAATAGGACAAAATCGGGCACAATGCCTGGCCGACCGGCCAAGTCCTGGCCGGCCGGCCAGACATCTCGGTCAAAGGACAAGTCACTGATCCAGGAGCAAACTAACACACATGCAAGGCATCCAAGCCATTCATCCAATGACGGTTTGATCAAAGGGCCCGAAAGGCACATCATATGGATTAGAGGGCCTACCTGCATGCCTTAACTGCCAGGCAGTTAATGACCGTCATAACTACCGACACCAGGGGGCAATCCAGAGCGTTGTTGCGAAAGGCGGTGCCAGATGGCGACGAACCCTGGCCGATCGGCCAGGATCCGGCCGAACGGCCAGCTACCGGCTCCGTTCAAGACGCTCTTCTGAGGACGGTTGCATGCTGAGCTAACTTAACCGCCAATATGCTCAACCGACCTGCTCAACCTATAAATGGAGGCCTCCACTTCACTTCTCAACACACATCAAGAAGGAGCTTCTCTTACTTTTTATATTTTCTAGAGTAGATTAGGGTTGGGAGTTAGAGTTGAGTCGAGCTTGCCTCGAGGTTCCGGAGTGTCTCGGAGATCGGGTAAAGTTCTTGTATCTTTTCTTTATACTTCGAATATTTCCCTTATCAATATAGTTATCTTCTTTACTTTATCGGTTAAGCTTTCCTTTCCTGCTTTCCTTAGTTTATCTAGGAGAGTAGTGTGATCCTTTCATTTCATAACCTTTAGATTCAGTTAGAGTCTAGTTAGTTTGTCAGGCTTTTACCTTACGGGTTTCTCGCCCGGACTAGGAGATTTAGCCGTCTCCTAGGTTGAGGGGGGTTTCTTGTGAAGGCCTCACAAGAAATCCTAGCATCGAACCCAGACGTGGTGTTTGGCTAGGTGTGGTAGCTAGAATTGTGTTCCACCCCATGGAAAGAGAGTGGTAGGCGCCAAGTGGTGACAGCCTTGTCCGTCCTTTGTGCGACCACAACGTTCGGGTGTTTTCATAGCAGTAGTTGCAGGTTGCCGTTAGGTCCCCCTTCTCTCTCGTCTGGACCTTTTTCTCTTCCAGCCGCCGAAGTAAGCTCTTTTTCCTGACAGCTAGGTAGAGTTCTAGTCTAGATCTTTAGAGGCTCTCTGATAAGTTTAGGAGTGTCTTAGGAATCCTTTCTCACTCGTTGCTCTCCCAGCTTCTTTTCTATCTCTAAGTGTAGAAGTCTCCTGTGTCGCTGGTTATTTTGACCTTCTATCTAGCTTACCTTTTAGATAAGCTAAGGCATTTAGGGCAGCCACCTATCATATCTTTGCGCCCCAGTTATCTCCCCTAAGATAGTTGGTGTATATTTGTAGAAAGTGTTTCTGATATAATTTCTCAATATCACTTTAACCAAAGAGCTTCTCCGTGGAAATTTACGATACCCTGGAATACTCCAAGGTGAAGTGCTACACGGTCATTCTGTGCGCTTGCAGAATATTTTATTCTATAGGGCAAGAGTTTTCCACTGGCTTTTCTAACGGCACAATTCCAGTGACGTTAAGAAACGCCAACAGAGATCACGTTGGACAGCAAGAGAGGTTGGAAAAGCTTAGGGTTTAGAGATGAAAAGTAGATGCATAATGATTGATTCAATTGGGATTAGCTCAATCGGCCATGACCCTTTATATTTTTAGGGTGGGAAGGTCTAGACCCAGTAGAGTCGACAATTATACAAATCCCGTGCCTAAATACAACTCCTAATTCGGAATAGACTGCAAATCCCGGAACTTCCGGTTTCCCAATCCGGAAGTTCAGGTTTTACCCGGGTGCAGTTACTCCCGAGGTCATAACTCTCTCGTTTGAAGTTCAAATCGGACGTTCAATATATGAATTTTGATCGTCTCGGCGAGGCCTACGCATTGGTGAAGTCCAATCAGCATTTGGAGAACTTTATGAGGACCGGAAGTTCCGGTTTGAGAAAACCGGAGGTTCCGGTTTTCCTGGACTGACAGCAAAACCAATAAGTGTCAATTTTGGTTGTCAACAAGTCTTAAGTCCTAACCGTTGCCCACGATGCAGCAGCATTCCATTTCTCTCTCCCATCATGGGAATATACTTCCAAGTCTGTGCTAAATGGAGGCAGATCATGCTTGTGTTCCGATCATGCATCATGTCAGAAACGGAGGGAGGACAGATGGGCAGAGAGTATTTTCTTACTCAATACATTACAAAATCCCTGCCAGTGTTGCCGCAACGCGCAGGAAGTTGTACTTTTAATTGTACAACTTGATGAACTGCAGACAAAACTAATGTAGGCAGTACTAATGGCTTGTCTCATACATACAGAACATTTTGGCATCCGTAAACACCACAGCATGCTCTGTTCCTGAACTAAAACTCAGTCCAAACAATGCTGGCGATCCGATCCCAGCGATAGCCTTACTGGGATTCGTGTCCCGATCTCACTTGCGAACCTCATGATCGCTTTCCTGGGATCCGTGGCAGCAGCAGGCAAGGATGGATATCATGGCGAGGTCCCAAGGAGCATGGCACGCGGCCGCTGGTAAACTCATACTGGCGAAACAGTTATAAATAGTTAGTAAAAGGACATTTTTGACAACCATGCGAATGTTTTTTCTTCCACTACTTTTATTATCCACGTGGATAATAGACTGTATTAAATTATACACGTATAAATCAAGAGGCAGCTCCAGCGTTGTGTCTAAGAGGGTGATAGGAGAAAGAACCACAAACTAAGGGCAAGAGCAATGTTTAAGGACCATACAGTCTTTATGGGTGGGTCATGCACCAGTAGACCTTAAGTATATTACTAAACCCAAAATGGTGAGCCATATGGTGGGCTTTAAGGTGGGCCCGTATGAAAAAAAACTCATCTCAACCATCTCCTTCCTTCGGTGGCTCCATCTTTCTCCGCTCTCTCGATGTTCGCGTTCGGCATCCTTCTTCTTCTCCAGCAAACCGCTGCCCATCCCTCGCCTCCTTCCACTGCGCCGACCCTCTCCATCCCTCTATTTGCGCGGAATCAAGCTTCCTCCATTAAAAACGAACCCCAAGAACCTCAATCTTGCTTTCCCTCACGGGACATGGGGGCAGAAGCTTGAGCCCCTGCTCGGCTAGTTCGCCTCCATGGCCGCTGCCTATTCTACCTAATTGGAGTGTCCAGCACCAAATTAAGATCCCTTTCCAGTCGAATCGAGTTTCTAATTCATCTACCTTGCGGCGCCCAGGCTCCAGGGCGAGGCGCACAACAACGTGTGCAGTCCCCCAGCAGTGGCGGAGGCACTGCTGGCGGCGAACGGGTACATGGTGCCGGAGCTGTTGCTCACGGAGGACGGGCTGCTGGACACGGAGCTGCTGCTCGCGGAGGATGGGCTGCTAGACGCAGAGCTGCTGCTCGCGGAGGATGGGTTGTGTTGGCGCCTTTTCTGGCCAACACATGAACGCACTAGATCGTGCAGGGCGCAAAGGAGCTCGCTGCAGCACCTCTACGCCGGGCGGTTAGACCCCCTGTTACAGGCGGTCAGACTCCCTGCTACAGGCGGTCAGACCGCTTGTGCAGGCGGTCAGACTCCCTGCAACAGCCTGGCAAGAAACCAACGAACGCCCACCCGGGAGGGACCCGTCAGGGTAGGCGCACCTTGGGTTGTTCTAGGATCGGCAGGCCACCTAGAACGTCCTCGGTCGTCGTCGAGACGAAGTAAGAACAGCATATGAGATTGGAAAAGCTAGGCCAAAGGAATAAAAGAAAAGGTACAAATTAGTAGATGTATTTGTGTTTGACGATTGGGTAGAGGTCCTCAATCGGCCACGGCCCTTCATAATATAGGGTGGGGAGGTCTTGCCCCACAAGAAAGTCTCTTTACAGATCTAAACCGCAAGAAATCCTTAATTCTACCCGCCTGTCACAGGCGGTCAGACCCCCTGTGACAGGCGGTCAGACCGCCTGGCACATTGCCAGACCGGCTACATGGTACAGCCGGTCAGACTACTTGTAACAGGCGGTTAGGCCGGCTGTAGAGCCAGATCGGCATCTTGCCATTTTTGGTCGTCAACATATGCCCCCCTGTTTTTTGGTAAAGCAAAGTGTACCATAAAACATTAATTCAATCCAAGGGCGACCCTCTACTGTCGGCTATTTTTTCTTCTAAGGGCGACAACATATTATCGGCCATGAGACTTGATTTGCTCAAGTTGATGCTACATTTACCTGCTTTGGCCTCCACTCCTTCCTGGTTCGTGTTGGCTTAGCTGGCTTTTCTTCAGTTTGTTGCTCCATTGTTCCTTGCTTGCGCATCCTTTGTAATCTTCTCCTTTGAGTACGAGATAAGCCTGAGGGACACCACCTCGGCTGCATACCCTTAGAATGTTGCCCATTGCCACCTTCACCTTGCTTAATAACATTACTCTTGACCAGATCACTGTTGCTAGCAATCGGTCCTTGCAATGTATCACAACTTGGATATGGAGGGGAATAAAAAATAACACAAGGTCGCATGTATGAACTACCATAATCCAAAGGTGAATAATAACAAGGATAAGACCATGACCAGGGTGTAGTCGGTCCACAATAAGAGTAAGGTGCAAAAGAAAAATTACCTCGTTGTTCATGCATACCTTGTGCTCTATGTCTTGGTGGTGCTTTTTCATCTCTAATGCTACTTGATTGATTTCTTTGCTTCTGAATAGCCCCCTTTCTCTTATACTTGGCCAAGAGCTCTTCAAAACTCAGCCTTGCTTTAACCTTGGACTTAGAAGAATTTCCGGCCTTACTGGAACGGCCGGTCAGACCGCCTGTCTTGCCGATAGACTTGTCGCTCTTCTCTTTCCCCTCGAGCGTAGAAGTTTCTGTTGCAACTTGACATGTCTTCTTGTGCAGCACCTTCTCCTCGGGTCTCTCTTCACCAATGATCACATTCTTTCCTTTAGCTTTTTCGGCTTGATCCGGCCGAATGAGCACCTTAGGATTAACCAACTCAATGGTATTCAATAAAGCATTTATAGGAAAGGGATTGTGATCAACTTGCGTATTATGAAATACTAACCAGCCTTTATTAACAGCCGATTGTATTTGCCGGTGAAACACATTGCAATCGTTGGTTGCATGAGAAAAAGAGTGATGAAATTTACAATAAGCTCGTTTCTTTAACTCCTCAAGCGGTGGTATAACATGAGATATTTTGATCTTTCCCTTTTTCAATAGGTCATCAAAAATTCTATCACACTTGGAAACATCAAAAGTAAATCTCATCTCCTCCTGCCGATTTTTATGAATCGGCTTAAGAGAAACACAAGTGTTTGCTTGATCATTAGATGACCATGTAAATTCAGCAGTATAGACCTCTTTACTTTCATCGTCCGAAGAATCATAACTCAAAACGTGAACACTAGGACGATGATGTTTATGGCCATCTAATGATTCTTTACCTCGGCTTTCTACAACCAATGCTTTTTTATGCACCTGATTTACAGTAAAGAAATCATGACTATCTAGCTTTTCTTTAATATGAGAACGTAAACCATTACGAGCTAGATCAGCTAAATCCTTTTTTGCAATATTCACACCAAAACATCGGTTTTTTGTTTTTGTATCACGGAATCTTCTAATATAATCATTCACAGATTCATCACGTGATTGCTTAACCGAGGTAAGATCAGACAACTTGAGCTCATTATTACCACAAAAGAAATGATCATGAAATTTTTGTTCTAATTGCTCCCATGAGCTAATAGAACAAAGAGCTAATGAGCTAAACCAAGAAAAAGTGGTTCCAGTCAAAGATAATGAAAATAAGCGCACTTTTAATTCGCTTATAGAACCAGCTTCTCCTAATTGGGCAAGATATTGACTAATATGCTCAAAAGTACTTTTGCTATCTTCCCCATCGAACTTAATAAAATCAGGCAATCTAAAACCAGTAGGGTACTGAACGGAATCAAAGTGAGTAGGATACGGTTTTTGGTATACACGAGTTTTGCCTCTAAAATCTACCCCAAGGTTTTCTTTAAGAAAATTAGCCAAATCATTCTTATAATCAGCAAACATTCTATCAAATTGTGAAGATGAATTTGGCTGTATAGGTGTAATATGCTGGCTCTGATAGCCGGTTAGACCGCCTGAGAGGGTCGGTCCAACCGCCGTGCCGGTCAGACCGCCTGTAGGGGTCGGTCTTACCGGTCGTGGCCTGTTCTGCCACCGTTGCAAATATCGGTCATATATTTCGTTAGGAATAGGACTGATGGGTGCAACAGTACCTGTGGATGGTATAGGTGGTGTAGTATATGCAAAAGTACTATATGGCGGAGTAAAATTCACAAGCTCATTAGTTCGGCCAATGCGGCCAGAATTTGGGGTGCTTGTGATAGGTTCTGGGTATGAAGGCTGGGCTACCAATGCATTGGTAGGTGTCACCATCTGTCCACTATAGAAATTCAACGGCATGCCATATAGTGGTTGTTCCATTATAGGATTTGCTGATGATTCAGATGTAAGAACATTGGTAGTAACACTAGTCGTAACTGGCAAATTATCAATAGGTGTTTCAGCAGATTTTTTCTCTCTAGATAAAAGCCAATTAACTAGAAAAGCATCACGCTCAGCCATCATACTTTGAATTTATTCCATTGTAACACCAGAAGATGCATCACTTACATTGGGTGTTACCTCAGGTGGAGACTCATCAAAGACCACGTCCTTGAGCTTTATAACCTTGCCTTGACGATCTCTAGAGTAGTACGACAGGAATTGCTTCTTTGCTTCCTCCTTACGCCGTAGTACTTCTAGCGCTTCCTCCTCTTCGATCTTCCTGAATCTCTCATCATGGATCTTATAATCGTCGGCCTCAAACTGATCTAGGTCAGGCCTGATGATGTTGGATTGATCAACTTCGCCGCGCTTAGGATTTGGATCGGTCATGGTAACCGATTTATCTTTCTTCTTCCCCAGTGGAGTCGCCAAAATATGTTGGCGCCTTTTCTGGCCAACACACGAACGCACTAGATCGTGCAGGGCGCAAAGGAGCTCGCTGCAGCACCTCTGCGACGGGTGGTCAGACCCCCTGTTACAGGCGGTCAGACTCCCTGCTACAGGTGGTCAGACTCCCTGCAACAGCCCGGCAAGAAACCAACGAACGCCCACCCTGGAGGGACCCCGTCAGGGTAGGCGCACCTTGGGTTGTTATAGGATCGGCAGGCCACCTAGAACGTCCTCGGTCGTCGTCGAGACGAAGGAAGAACAGCAGATGAGATTGGAAAGCTAGGGCAAAGGAATAAAAGAAAAGGTACAAAATAGTAGATGTATTTGTGTTTGGCGATTGGGTAGAGGTTCTCATTCGGCCACGACCCTTCATAATATAGGGTGGGGAGGTCTTGCCCCGCAAGAAAGTCTCTTTATAGATCCTTAATTCTACTCGGACTCGGGGACAGGCGGTCAGACCACCTGGCACATTGCCAGACCGGCTACATGGCAGACCGCTTGTAAGAGGCGGTTAGACCGGCTGTAGAGCCAGATCGGCATCTTGCCATTTTTGGTCGTCAACAGGTTGCTGCGGAGGCAAGTCTGCTAGAGGCAGAGGTGAGTTTGTGCTACCGAGTAGCCAGGCAGAGGAGTTGGGGAGACGTGACGATGAGAGAGACTATAGGCGTTTTATCTTTTTTTATGCTTACGTGCGGTCTTTACCACTATGGCTGCCTTTCGTTGCTGCTCTCCCTATTGCCCACGTTCACAATGGTGAACCGGTCATTATAACCCTGTAAAGACTACTTTTGCAGCACATTGTGGTGCTTTCGATAAACAATACACAACTCAGCCTTGTTTTGTGTGGCTCAAGCTCACGTATTTTATTGTTATGGGTCCCACCATTATACATTCTCAGGTAGCTAACGCTGGAGCATTTGAGCTAAGGTAGCACTTGGTGACACATCTAGGCTAGCACCATGTAAAGAGATTATACACTTCAGTTGTCCAAATAATCTAATAAAGTTGCATCAATTGTCAGACACGGCCGCGAGTGTAAAAGGAATCATGGCACGCGGTCGTGAACTGAGATGCTGTGCGTGAATCATGGCACGTGGTGTTGAACTGAGATGAAATAGTTATAATATAATATAGTTCTTGTTTCTGCATGAGTGGTCGTTCTCGTCGGTGCCTGTGCTCAGGATTAACTGGCCAACGTTCATGCACGCATGTGACATGACATAGGAGGTCTTCGCCACTACAGAGCTACTTTGACAGCGGCAATCTCCAACTAACTAGTCGTATGGCCCGCGCGGGTAGCTAGTTTTTTAAAACTAACATTTAAGTCTTTTTACTAAATATCAATTTAATCTAATCGATTTGTGTATTATTTTTTATCATCAATTGTATTTTATATAGTGATTAAAATGAGCTCATGAAAGTTAAAAGCTAATCAAATAAGCAGTTGGCCCGCATGTTTTAGATGTATTTATGTACCATCTATTATAATTGGAATAGACTCTCTTAATATTCTACTTTACTTTCTAATGATTTAAACTGTATTTTCTCTAGACAGTAAATTTGCTTTACAATCATATTTGTTATAGGCTCCCTATTTAAGAATTTCACATTGAAAATCATTTATAAATAAAATATTATTTTTATTTCAAAATTAGTTATGGATTAATCATTTTTAACTTAGAGTCCCAATATACTACTATATTTATTAAATCAAATTGAAGTACCTGTTATTCGTGTTTTACATGCTTGGTCAATTTCTCATTTATGTTTTAAATTATGAATTTATTTTTTGCAATTTGTATTTGATGTGAACATTTTTTTTTATTTTGACCATTAGATCACCCTTAAATCCACGGGTTTGTCTTTTTTATCTTTTTGCCTAATGGAACGTAAAATATAATAGCTAGCTAGTGTTATTGCAAATAACATCTAACTACTTAATTAGGTAGGTAATTATTGCCTTATTCATCAAATTGCACTCTTTTTTGGATTTTTTCAAACTTCAGAATTGCATTCTTGATGGAACAGAGAGAGTTGTTATTTGTTAATTATATTCGAAATAGACCCCTATTTTCCTTTTCAATTTATTTAAAAATCATAATCAATTGAAGATTAATGAAACTATTGAGGAATTTAGAATTTAAGGATAGGAATAGGAGCCATGAACAGGGAGTTGGGTAACTCCGAATCATATCTCTAGATCCTCTCTCACTTGGCTTCTTTTATCTATTATGTATTTTTTACCTTGTGTTCCTAGCTTATTCTGTAATTATAGTTAGAACAACACCAACAGTTTCAAGATGGAGCAAATCAAATAGACACATATTTATAAAAATACAGAAAATTTATTATTGGGCAGACCTTAGACCATTGGACAACTGAATTTGCATGCTACGTTTTGGTGTAGAGTGGTTATTTGTTCTTGTACTAGATTTTACTTGACTTTAGGAAGAAAGCTGGTTTTAATTTGTCAGACGATGGTTTACCATACTCTATCTATAAAAGAACGAGTAGAATTGAAAATGTTTCTCACCCAATTTAGGCCCACCTTACCTCTCATGCTGGACCCATCTGTCAGGCAAGACGTATAAGATTGTCTAGGTCCACCCTTCAAAACCCCACTTTAGAAAATGTTTCTGCCATTTTTTCTTTTCTTTTGTTACCCATGTGGAGTCTTACCCGCCTGGCCTACCCACTTCACGCGTAATTACATGGGCAGAACCAGAGTAGTCCACGTAGGCACTAGACTACTCAAATTTTGGATATTTCTGTTACTACGTACTATTGTACTAAAACACCTCAACGCTAACGTACTTAGTAATGGCTCTTCAACAACAGATCAAATCGTATCGTATCTCCCATTTTTTGTCCAGCGTAGGCAATTTTTTCCCTCCCGATCGACGTGTCTCTTTAGGAATTGTATAAGAAAATTAAGTCCTAGGAATTTTATTGTGCGTACAAAGGATCCTACAGCACAAAGAGATTGTTACAATTTTTCTTTGGCAAAGGAGATAAATAAATACGAACTGCTGCACCCCAATCTTGCCTGGATGAAAATAAAATATAACAATTTTTCTTTGGCAAAGGAGATAAATAAATACGAACTGCTGCACCCCAATCTTGCCTGGATGAAAATAAAATATAAAATAACCCTTTCGCAAGGAAAAAAAATCTAAAATCACCAACAGGATTAAGCAAAGGTGAAATTGACAAGATAATTTAGCATTGAACCAATACCAATCCAATCAAATCTGTAATATTTTTTCTCAGTTCCCACCAACATGTCTCCAAATCAATCATCATAACCTTGATAAATTGAAGCTATAAATCTTTGACCTATATGTATAAATATAATTTTTACTAGAATCGTTTTTAAACAAGTGTGTGCCGCACGTGAATCTCTGCTAGTGATAGATAAAAAATTATGTTGCATATAGGAATGCAAGTGGGTACCTAATGGTGTTTTATTGGGTCAACTAATAATTACGACGGCAACTCATTCTAGTTCATTTTTCCACCAAAATCAATTACGTGCAATGCCCTCCAAGTCATTTTATCATGCTGGAGAACTGCTGCTGTGCCTGACACCAAGAAAGCAGAACCTCTGATCAGTGGCTCGCTGTCTGATTTTGAATGTAAACACACGAACAGAAATTGCACTATGTGTTCCACCTAAGTAACTTCATGGAATTCAGCAGTGGCTAGGCCGCATTAGGTAGATCTCTTAATTCTTATACTGCATAGCGCATACCTGCCAGTCTTTCGCTCCAAGTCCAAAGTTCTACTACATGTTTTTTTTTTCGACACGTCATTTGCCAGGCTCCTCCCTTAATTTTACTGCACAATAACATAAGCAGAGACAATCGGTCGGGAGAATCTAAGCTATATGCCTGAGCCCTAAGGCCACACCCTCATGAAGTACTGCTAGGATAGAGTAAAATAATTCCAGCCTTTGTCGATTTGTGGTTAGTCGGCAAAGATTCAGTTGTGGCTGCTGAGGACTGAGGACAAGATCGATGAAAACAAAAGACGTGGCCTCAGGTAGCGACGGATCTGATATATCTTCCTTTAGCCCCCTATGTGCGGCTCCATTGCACAGTTGCACAAAGCTGGTAAGAAGCAAAATAAGCAACAAGCCTCGAAGCCATCGAAGTAACACTCGTCTTGGTCCTCATGTTCCATCGTCGACGCAACACTAGTACCACCAGCAGGCCAAAGCCACCCATTATGGTTGCAGACCCTGACCTCACCCGGCGCCTCATCTTCAACCACGCCGATGCCTTCTCCAACCACCCATTGCTCCCATTCGACATCGACCTCGACGCCGGCCACCCCAAAACAGTGAGCATCACCAGCGCGCCCTACGGCCCCTTCTGGCGCGCGCTCCGCCGCAACCTCGCCGTCAGCATCCTCCACCCTCGCCGCGTCGCCGAGCTCCAGCTTCCCCTCCAGAGGCACGCCGTGGACGCCCTCGTCGCCCACCTCTCCTCCGCCGACGCCCTCGTCGTCGTCCGTGACGCTCTGTACGCCGCCGTGTTCGCCACGGCGGCGCGCCTCTGCTTCGGCGACGACGTCGGCGACCGCCACGACGTTGGCTCCATGCAGAAGTTGCTGCATGGCTTCTTCCACTCCGAGGTGAGCCCCTCGGCCTTGTTGGCCTCGAGGTGGGCCAGGCTGGTCCACCGGGGCAAGTGGCGGCAGTTCGTCAGCCTGCGTAGCCGGCTCGGCGAGGCCTTCGGCCCAGTCATCGCAGCACGGCGGCTGTCACGAGGTAGCAATAATGGCGGCGTCCGCTCGTACCTCGACTCGCTCCTCGACGTTCGTGTCCCCGGCAACTTCGACGATACCGGGCCCACCGGCCGCCGGCGTGGGCTCAGGGACGACGAGATCGTCAAGCTCGTGTGGGAGTTCCTCGGCGTCAACACCGAATCCGTCGTGTCAAGCTCGAGTGGACACTGGCACGTCTCGTCAGCAAACCTGAAGTCCAGGAGAAGCTGCACCTCCAGCTCACCGCGGGCGGCGATCACCGGAACGGCCAGGTGGTATTCGACCAGCGCCTCCGGGACACGCCGTACCTGCGCGCCGTCATCCTCGAGAGCCTCCGGCTCCACCCGCCGCAGCCAATGCTCATGCGCGAGGTGGGACCGGACGGCGCGGCAACCGCGGGGATACCAATACCCTCCAATGGCACGGTGGCGCGCTTGAAGTTCAATGCGGATGTGATCGGGAGGGATCCGAAGGCGTGGACGGACCCCGAGGAGTTCAGGCCGGAGCGGTTCGTCGCCGGCGGCGAGGCGGAGGACGTGGGCCTATTTCCGAGGCCCAAGGAGATGAAGATGGCGTCATTTGGTGCCGGGCGGAGGCATTGCCCGGGCGCTGAGCTGTCCATGGTTCACGTTGGAGGTATAGTGGCCGCACTCGTGCGTGAGTTTGAGTGGGCGCCACCGGGCGACGGTAGTGGTGTTGATCTCACAGCTACCACTGCGTTGTTCGTGAAGGTGATGGCGCCGCCGCTCAGGGCACGCATAACGCGCCGCGTTCCTCAGTTGTGAACGTCTGGTGGCGTCCGGACATGTAATAAAGGTAGACACTGCCATATAATAAAAGTGAAAGGAGAATATTTCCTCCAAAAGTGGCTTGTTTTTTTTCACTTTGGGTACATACGTGTAATACGTTGTACATCGTCCAACACAGAGCAACACACATCCTAGTTATGTTGGTTGGGCATGAATGCTCAAATGTGGTGGTTTGTACGTGTTTAGGTCTTTTCATCAGATCTCACAAGTTCCCAACCCCGTCCTCTTCCTCCTCGGCGTAGTAGGCGTACAACTTTTTGGTTCGAGGATGTTGGGATTGGGACTGTCAGTTGGCCTACAGCGTTAGGTGTGTCCTGCTGGGCAGGGTTGCCCATCTTCAGTGAGAATTCAAAGTTGTAAAGATTGATGGAACGGCTTAAGCCCTTAGGCTGCCGGTGCATTACTTTATATAGAACAATAGATACAAAACTGAGGAGTACACGGGGAGGACTCTAAGTCCTGGTAGAATACGTTGCAAGAAATTGAACTTAATACATCTGTTATTCTACATCCCCCCTCAATCACAACTGTATTAAGTTGAGATTGTGTCTAAATTCCTGTAATCGATACACCGGTTGAGCCTTAGTAAACCCATCAGCAATCTGATCATTAGAAGTAATAATACAAATATCCAACAACTTGGCCGCAACTCGTTCCCGAACAAAGTGATAATCAACTTCAATATGTTTAGTGCGAGCATGAAAGACAGGATTGGCCGATAAATATGTAGCACCAATATTATCACACCAAAGCAGTGCAGCCTTTGGTTGAGAAACACCCAATTCAGTGAGAAGAGTTTGAACCCAAATAACTTCAGCAGTAGCATTGGCAAGAGCTTTGTATTCCGCCTCAGTACTAGATCGAGAAACCGTCGCTTGTTTACGAGCATTCCAAGAGATAAGGTTGGAACCAAAATAAATGGCAAAACCTCCAGTAGACCGACGATCATCCGAACAACCAGCCCAATCAGCATCAGAAAAGGCACTGACCAATCTAGATTGAGACGGGACAATATGAAGGCCAAGACCAAGAGAACCACCGACATAGTGAAGTATCCGTTTGACTGTTGTGTAATGAACTGAAGTAGGACAATGAAGGTATTGACAGACCTTATTAACCGCAAAGGAAATATCGGGACGAGTAAGCGTCAAATATTGAAGTCCACCAACAAGACTTCTATATCGTGTAGCAGTAACAGAATCTAAAGGATCACCACCATGCTTTGTAAGCTTCTCAGAAATAGCGAGTGGCGTATTAACCGGTTTACAATCTGTAAGACCAGCACGACAAAGCAAATCACGAGCATATTTTGACTGAGTAAGCAACAAACCTCCATTGTGGGTTAACACTTCTATACCCAGCAAATAATGAAGAGATCCAAGATCTTTAAGTGCAAAATCAGCTCGAAGATCAGATAACAAGGCATCTACCGCTGAAGACATGGAACTGACAATTATAATATCATCAACATAGACTAGCAGATAGATAACCACATCTCCTCTTTTAAAGAAAAATAAGGAAGTGTCGGCCTTGGAAGCTTGAAACCCAAGAGTTAGAAGTTTAGTGCTCAAACGAGAATACCAGGCCCGTGGAGCTTGCTTCAAACCATACAAGAATTTATCAAGTTTGCAAACATAATTAGGAAAATAAGAGCTTTCGTAACCAGGTTGTTGTTTCATATACACATCCTCCTCCAGAACACCATGAAGAAACGCATTCTGAACATCTAGCTGTCGTATAGTACATTGATTTGAAACCGCTAATGATAAAACAAGCCTAATAGTAGCGGCCTTAACAACAGGACTAAAGGTTACTTCATAATCCAAACCATAGCGTTGCTTAAATCCTTTAGCAACCAACCGAGGCTTATAGCGATCAATACTGCCATCAGCTTTGTGTTTAATTTTGTAGACCCACTTACAATCAATAATATTCTGACCTGGTAGAGGAGACACGAGATGCCATGTTTGATTCTTAATAAGAGCCTGAAACTCAGTATCCATAGCTGCTTTCCAATCAGGAGAAGTGAGAGCCTCGTGTAAGGAGTTTGGTTCACGTGCTTCAGCAAGCAAACCATAACGAACAGTCCCATCCGTAAAGACTTTAGGCTTCCGAATATTATCCTGTAGCCTGGTCCGAGGTCGGGAAAAAATAGAGGGTGGACTCATAGGTGCATGCAATGGACGAGGTGGGCCAGGAGGTGGTGCTGGAAAATGACGACCTGAAGAACCAGATGGCATGGAAGATGCAGGCGGATTAACAGCAGATGGCCCAGAAGATCCCAACTCCAAAGAGTCCGATGCAGAGACAGGAGGAGCCGAGACAGGAGGCACCACTGGCGATGATGGTGCAGAAGCAGTGACAGGCGAATCCATCACAAGGGCAGGCGTAGGCAGAACTGTTGAAGAATCTGCTCCTGGATTGATTCCATCAGGTGGCAGAAAATCAGCCCCAGAGTGTGCACCATTGTTGGTTAGCCCAGAAGGGAAAGTTTCCCGTAGAAGGCAAAGACACATGAAACCTCACCAGATTGTCACCAGCATTTGAAGGTTGCTCGGCTGGCTGTTCAGAAGAAATACCTGGGCTATCATCAACACACACAGAAGACTCAAGTGAAGTATTAGACATAGGATAAACACTATTAGTCATATCCCCGGAATTATTAAGAAGATGAGATGGCAATAGAAGAATCTCAGATTTTAGACGAGATCCAGCATTAGGATGAAGATTGGCAAAAGGAAATATAGACTCATCAAAAACAACATCCCGAGAAATATAAACATGACCGGTGGATATGTCCAAACATTTGTAGCCTTTATGAAAGTCACTATAACCAATGAAAACACATTGTTTGGAGCGAAACTCAAGTTTGTGTTTATTGTAGGGACGGAGATTGGGCCAACATGCACACCCAAATACTCTAAGAAAAGAGTAGTCTGGCTTTTCATGAAAGAGTTGATAAAAGGGTGTAGCAAGGTCAATAACCCGACTTGGGGTTCTATTAATAAGATATGTGGCTGTTAAAAAAGCTTCATCCCAAAATTTTAAGGGCATACACGATTGCGCAAGAAGGGACAACCCAACTTCAACAATGTGGCGATGTTTACATTCCGCTGAGCCATTTTGTTGATGGGCATGAGGACACGA
Source organism: Digitaria exilis (assembly GCA_015342445.1). NCBI lineage: Eukaryota > Viridiplantae > Streptophyta > Magnoliopsida > Poales > Poaceae > Digitaria > Digitaria exilis. The sequence goes on from JACEFO010002708.1 coordinate 438,043, forward strand.
GACATGATGACCAATGCCAACTTTGCGAAAGAAAGAATGCAATTTTTTATACTCACCACCCCAATCGGTTTGCATAGTAAGAATTTTTCGACCAAATAAGCGTTCAATATATTGTTGAAAATCAAGAAAAACTTGAAAAACTTCAGACCGGTCGCGGAGGAGATAAATCCATGTGAACTTACTAAAATCATCAATAAAGCTTACATAGTATTTTAATCGTCCAACAGATTGAGGAGCAGGGCCCCACACATCTGAAAAGATCAATTCTAAAGGAGAAGTGGACACACTAGTGGACCTAGGATAGGGTAATTGATGACTCTTTGCTTGTTGGCAAGCATCACAAATAGCAGAACTAGACTCACTACTGAAAGATAAATTGTTGTCTCGAAGAACACGCTGAACTATAGGAGAGGAAGGATGACCCAAGCGATAATGCCACTGAGAAGTAGTAGGCTTGGTTGCGTAATGGACTTGAGAGGAACAAGACGGCATTGGATATAGCCCATCCTGACAGTTACCGCGTAGAAGAAGGTGCTTGGTGTGCAGATCCTTCACACAGAAGAAAGTTGGATGAAATTCAAGAAAAACATCATTATCAGTAGTGAACTTGTTGACAGAGACAAGATTTTTCTGGGCAGCAGGAACATGGAGAATATCATTGAAAGAAAAATTACGATGGGGGGTATGAATAATAGATTTACCAATATGTTTAATACTCATACCTTGACCATCAGCTGTATGAACTTGATCTCCACCAGTGTATAGCTCCCGAGTAGTAAGATTGTCCAAGGCACTTGTTATGTGATTGGTAGCTCCAGAGTCCATATACCAATTTGTATCGACACCATAGGAGGGTACAGCAGATGATGCTGATTTCTGACCAGTGGAGGCTGTTTGCCTTGGACGACCAACACCGGTGCTTGGAGGGACATACTTTTTATATGGCCATAGCAATTGTGAACTGTATGGCCATAGCGTTCACAAAGCTGGCACAGGGGTCCTTCATATGGATCTTCAGAAGAAGGCGCAGCACGCCCAGCACTGGATGAACCATGGCCAGAACCACGACCATGGCTACCACGGCCAGAACCACGGCCACGTCCTCGAAAAGCAGTGTTGGCCGAGGAGTAAAATTGACCTCCATCACGAGTCTGTTGGAGAAGGTGAGCTTCATAGGAGAAAAGTTGAGCATACATATCACTTAGGGTAACATTGTTACAAACACCCATGGCAGACACAAACGGATTAAATTCTGCATCTAATCCGTTAAGGATATAATCCATGATATCATCATCATCAAGTTGCTTCCCTGCTGCGGCCATCTCATCAGCAAGGCCTTTCTTCTCTCGAGAAAGTTGGGATCGAAGTTGAAGAATGCGCGACTTGGATTGAGATGAAAACATCTGATTGATGGCCTTCCAAACCTCCGATGCATGCTCAAGAGTAGAAACCTGAACGAGAATCTCCTTGGTCATGGATGGCAGAAGGTAGGAGAGAACCTGTTGATCTTGTGCAATCCATTGCACGTAGGCTGGATTTTCCACCTCTTCTTCAGTCTTGTCAGGTTTGCTAACACGGATGTTCAACGGCGGCTGGACGACAGATCCATCAAGAACGCCAAGAAGTCGTGCACCTCTGACAGCAGGTAGGACCTGGGCTCGCCACACCAGGAAATTCTCCCGGGTGAGTTTCTCAGACACCGGGATGTTGAAGGAGATTGAAGCCGAACTCGTCGAAGCCATCTAGGAAGTCGACGAGAAAAAAAAACAATTTCGTGGCTAGATGTAGGAAAAGATGGCTCTAATACCATGTAAAGATTGATGGAACGGCTTAAGCCCTTAGGCTGTCGGTGCATTACTTTATATAGAACAATAGATACAAAACTGAGGAGTACACGGGGAGGACTCTAAGTCCTGGTAGAATACGTTGAAAGAAACTGAACTTAATACATCTGTTATTCTACAAAAGTGACTCATCATCCAACGTGGCTATAAAAAAACGAACAAACCACTGTAGAGCTGATCCAAAAGCAGCCATGGAAAGAGAAAGAACCAACCCCCTAGTCTGAGAGTAGATACGTGGCTATTTAAAAAATGAATGATTGTTGCATGCAGCTATGCTATACGACCAGCAATTGAGTAAAAGTTTGGCAGACAGTTCGATTGAAAAAATTGTTCAGAGTAGGTAAAAGCTAAATAATTCATTTTGTTTTTACCGAGAAGGACCCACATGTTGCTTTGTTTGTCAGGAATCGAATTAACCTTTAGATTACGTGGTTGGCCTTTCTTCCGATGAGTCCAATCACACTTGGCGATGCTCTTAGGCCCCATGGTAGCTGAACAGTGGGGATTCATGCTCTGCCGGTGGTTTCACTGAGACAAAGCAACCTATCGCCGTGGTGCTAAGCACTGGCGGAGCGTTCTTGTGGCCATAGAGGGCTCCTGCTCACCCCTTACCGTACAACAGTTTTCTTAATGATTTGCTTAGCTGCTACTATTTGTATCCTAACGACATTCATGCGTATGGAACAGAGCCTAAGTTTATTGCATATACCTGCTCATTTCTGCACATCGGCATGGCTACATGCGCGATGCATCATGCATAGTCCCCTAGTAATTTTGGGTTTTATCGAGTATTCAATCTACTATATCGACTATTAGTGCACATGCCACCTTATTAGTACTGATTAGTTAATTCGTAGTCTTTTTTACCTACCATTAGTTCATTTACTCCTTCATAATAGATATGTTTTTTTTCCTAAACCACAAGAGTCGTTTTGGTACACCAACACTGTGTTCCTAGTTATATTATTTTTCCTAGGAACTATATGCCTGATAAACTATAGTCTCCTTAGACTGACCCCTAGATCTGCTACTCATCCTAAGGTTGACAATGCATAGCCACTGGTAGTTCTAGTTTATTACATGCGAACAAAAAAATGCCATGAGTACATGTTTGGTTCAGTGGATAGTGGGATGGGATGGGACAATTCTACTTTCCGTACTGTTTCGTACCGGGCATTTTGCATATTTTTCACATAAAACTCCCGTGCTATGCGGCCGGTGGGATTCGAACCCGTGACCTCCCTCACGCGTGCAGCCTGCTCTACCACTGAAAGTGTCAGCTACGAAATAAATAGTTTCTCTAGTGCACTACACCACACTCTCTCTTGTATCCACAACCCATTTCAGAGCCTACCATATTATACCACACTGAGTCAAATTTGCTTGTTTGATGACTTAAGCGCATTCAAATGAAAAAGTTGTCAACAAGAAAGTTTCATAACCATTTGAACTCTACAACTTTCATATTGACTGTTTCTCTATCCGAGGTCATTTACAAAATCTGAATTTCAAATTTGACAAAATTGGAACGGTGTATTCGCTAACAAGATGATCTTATATAAAAAAATTGCCAACTACAAAGTTTCATAACTTTTCAAAATCTACATCTTTCATAATTGGTTATTTCTCCATCCGAGGTCATTTGAGAAAAAAACACAAATTTTCAGATTTGAGAAATTCAAAAAGTAGCAACTCAAGCCCTAGGAAGATTAGTTGGCTGTTTAATTTACTTTTAAAGGTGAGATACTCTGTTGAACTGTTAATCATATTGTTTGAAGAGAAGAAACACAATATGTGACATAGTATGCACATTTGTGTCTTATTGTTTAAATTACTCTTATCCTGATCGGGTTTACCGTACCCTCCCGTTGGTCTTCTCAGATGGGTCTTAGATGTACGAGTCGAGGAAGCACTAGCAGAAAAAAGCTCCCCTGTACCAGTTGCTAGGCACCCATCGGTGCCGGTTATACAACCGGTACTGACAATTCGATATTAATGGGCACGCCTATCGGTACCGGTACCAAATGATTTTGAGCCCAAAAAATAGGAATTTTTTTTGAACTCACCGGAGGGGCCCCGCACACGCGAATTTTTCATCACGCGTAAATACGCGTGCGCCTTCGTAGGACTTGAACTCACGACCTCCCCCCTCACGTGATTCTTCCTTAACCATCCCACCTATAGAGCACTTGTGGTTGTGAGAAGGATGCTATCCTCTTAAAGTAACACTGGGTGGTGCATTTGGTACTGGTTGGTAACACCAACCAGTACTGATGGGTGGCATTCAGTACCGGTTGGTAACCAAATGCAAAAAGGGCCTCGGGAACTTCCCGGAACCATTTCGTACGGGCTCATAACAGCCACCGGTACTGAATGCCACCATTTAGTACCGGGTCGTGTTACGAGCGGGTACTAAATCGTCCTCGGGGTACTGTGCTTACCAACCGGTACTAAATGGTACTTAGTACAGATGGAAGGTGAACGAATGAGCCATTTTCTTGTACTGAAGATGAAAAACATAGAGACTCATAGAATCATGAGTTAGAGAATGTTTTGACAAATTAACTGTTTTTCTCACCACTAGTTCATGTACTGCAAAAGATAGAACCGTTTTTTGCCATGGCTGATGCCTGATGGGCCTCTATGTGGGCTGACACATAACAAGTGAACAGTCTGCGTCCACTTGTTTCTGAATCAATTAGAGCAATGGTGGTGATCATCTGATGAGCTCTTGTATGGCCTTCATGGTGATGGGTGAGAAGAGAAATAAAGCTGCACCGGGAGAGAAGGAAATCGGCAGCTGCCAGCGAAGGCAGCAGCAATTGTGTGTACTCCCTCTGTCCAATATAAACATCCATAATATAAAATAAGTATCATTAGGTTAGTTATAGAATATAATGTCATGATCAAATTATTTAGAAACATGAATGCTAATACTATTTTATAAAAAGTTGGTCAACATGAGATACTTTGACTGGCATGATTCCCATAATCGCATTCCTTTTGGACAGAGTGAGTAGTGGTCATGAAGCAGCAGTGGTGCTTGCTTGCCAAGCGTGAGTGCATCAGGGGTCAGTGGCTATCATTGTGGCGGCCTCCTCTCATTGGCCAGAAAGTGTCTTTATAATCTATTCCTTCTCCTTTGCATGAAGTCTTTAACCACACGTCACACTTTTTATTTTTCCATATTCTCTTTGGACTCAAATTTTTATTTTGTAGATCCAAATTTATAGCCTTTTGTCTTGGGTCCTTTTAGAAATGTCTTCTAACACTTCGAGATCTTATGGGGCCTCAACATTTGGAGCATCCTCCATATAGGGCTGTTTCATCTCTTCCTCATGTGTGAAAACAGTTTCTATCGGCTCCTGAATGACATGTTCCGAGTTTCTCATTCGTTTTTGCCACAGAAGTAACAACAGGTGTGGTAACCATAGTGTCATGTACTGTCGGTACAAGAACAGCATAGTGTAGAATCATCGGAGTGGGCACGTATACCCGCTGATCATCTCATCCTCTACGAAAACAGTATCTCGTTTCTACAAACAATGTGTGTCTGTTAGGACAATACGAATGATTACAATATGCATTTGACTTATCTGAATTGCCAATAAAATGGCTACTTACTATCTTAGGATCTAGCTTTCCAATATTTTGGTTAAATACTTTGGCCTCAACTGAATTCTCCCATATTTCTATCAACAACTCATATTGTGTTTGGGCATTGACCTGCATGGTAATCGATTAAGAATATGAACGCTGGGTCTAAATGCCACAAACTTATATGTAAATTGGAGTAACTTATTATACTTACACAACATCCATTAATGTATGGTTGCACCTTTCAGCTACTCCATTCTATTGAGGCTTGTCTAGTATGAATACTAGCCAACTACGTGATCACCCCATTAGAACTCTACAAGCTCTAGGAATTTAGCCATTTCTTTGCATAGGGATATCGATAAAATGACCGTGGTACTCTTGCAACGTTCACAGCTAGTCATTGCTAATAGATCATTCTTGCCCTCAATGCATATTATGAATTGCTTTTCCTTTGAAGTAAAGGCATATTATGAATTGCTTTTGCTTTGAAGTATAGGAAAATGGAGAATATCTTTCTTAATTGATAACATATTTATCCCCCTTGAAATATATTTGACAAAAACTCCACTGGCATAATTTTGAAAACTACTCTTAGTTCTCGTGAAGGAGACATTTATCACTTACTGCATTCACATGACTATGTGATGCCAAACGAGGATATTTCATAATTTGTAAAGGGAGTACTCTTTCCTCATTCCTCTTCAAGAACTTAGCAATGCTCTTTATTAGCGATTGTTGGCGCTATTTAGCGACACATTTTTAGTGCCATTTAAGTAGAGTTTTTGGACTAATGCATATACTAACGCGCCACTTGGCACATGGAATAACCCCGTTCTCGCATATGGGCATATTTTTGGAAGATGTTGGTTTATGCAGATTTTTTAGATATAAATGAGCACATTTGGATGAAGACCGAGATAGTGACCGACCACCAAGGATGTGCATGGGTAAAGGCTTGAAGAACACACTCGGATGACTTCGGGATTGGAGGAAATCCAACAGACAAATCAATGATACAATCATATCCCGAAGCAAACGATGTCAAAAGGCCCACATATGTGAAGGACATAAACTCCAGGAATGATAAGGACTCTACACGCGAAAGAGGAGGCCGAGATAGGCCCAAAAGAGGGCAGGCCGGCCGGCCTAGGCCATTTTTGCACCACCTCGACCTCCCCTTCGAGCTTGGGTTCCCTTGAACTATTCAAAGCTTATGTCTTATAGAAACTATACACGAATTTTGACGAGAGAGACGCCGAATCGAGGGACACACATCGGAGGAAGCCGACGGCCACCGTCCTTAACACTGCCTAGTAGATGGCTTAGGCTAGACCCTAGCCTCCATGGTTGGCCCTGCGTGGTGATGCCATGGTGGGATTTTGGAGTCAGGCTTTGAATTCATTCAAGGCATACATTATTGGTGAATCAATCTAATCTTTCCTCGTTACTTTGATCTTCTAAGATGCATGCTTTATCTCATATGCCTAACTAGCTTATGATTAGGTGTAATCATGGTGATTAGTCTATAAGTTTAGCTATCATATGTTCTTAGTAGGATTAGATATAGTCGTGGTGATTAGTCTAAGTCTTGCGGATACATCTTAGTGGTACACAGGAAGCTGGTCACTGGGATCCCTCGTGTAGTGACAGTATGCGGGAGGAGTAGGGCCGGTGAAACGTGTATTGTGGAACCATGTCCCCTTGATGATTGACTACGCCTAGTGCAGTGTGACTAGTGTGGGAGGGAAAGACATCGGCTTACGGAACTTTGGGGGATTATGTCCACTTATCGGAGTACGAGATATATTAGGTTATCACTTAGGCCAGAATTGCAATGAAGGAGATGGTGGGTTCGTGCTACCGAAGGTCATGTTATCTCGAGGAGGTAGGTTGTGATCACTCATCGCATACATTGCGTTCACACGCCTCACACATCCACTTGCTCAACCCTATATGCAATATGCGCTTCACACTAGGATTAGATCCGTTAAGATAGGTAGAAAACCCTAGTAGTTCATTGTCGATCCACGGATTGACAAACCTTTGGGGAATAGTCTAAGGGAAGAGCTACAACCGACCCGTGTGCTTGCAGTGCATAATTGAAGCGGCTAAGCGCCGTCAACAGCGACACTCCTGCAAGTCATGCTGACTTATCTTTTTTTTTGTGTACCACTTCCTTTTGTCCTTCCAATCCATGTCTCACGACTCCAAGTTGGAACACACCATTGCATGGTCTGTAACTTGTTAGACAGAAGTGATACAAGGCTACAAGTTGTTGTATGGTGCATTCTACCATTACTATTACTTCGCAACATGAGCTACTCGATCAGAGTCGTCCCCTCATATGCTTATAAAAAGTCACTAAATTGACTCTCCACCTTCTTATGATTTATAAATAATGGTGTAATTTGGCATAGCTCCCCTTGTGACCATAAGCCTTGAGTTCTTAATGACCGTGGCAAAATAGAAACTAGAAATGCACGGTAAATACTAGGATAGCATAAGAGCCACCCCAAACTTCTCTCGCTATGAATGACACATGAACAAACATGAGTCATCACAAACTTCTCCTAGCATGCAGGATATAAATAACATAAACTTCTCCTGCCATATGTGATAATCCCTCATAAGGGACATAAATACCAGAATTAGCTCTCAGGATACAGGAACTGTTTAAGCATTCAAAAAATCAAAATCAGAACTGTAATCCTCTATAACACACATGTTGAATTCAATGTTGATCAAATTAGACACACATCTAACTTATTTCAATAAACTTAGTTAATGACCAGAAACATCACTTATACTTCATTTTCTGATTAAATTTTTCGGTTGGTTCCAATTTGATATAAAAGATAATGAACTAATAACAAAAGTGGAAACAATGCCCAAGGCCTTTCCCCAGCCTCTAGATTGCAGCTGAGTAATCTCAAGCATTGATGGAAATTAACGAACGTGCGCCTTTTCTCTCCGGCAAACGTACATTGTTCTTCGATACATTAATTCTACATTATCATTGGGTAGAAATAGAGAAACATGGAAAACTGATGTATAAAACTAATAATACTGCTATCATCAATGTTGGTTTGAAAATAGCAATATCATCACTAACTAACTAACTAACTAACTAGCTAACTATATTGGTACTCTTCCAATTACAATTTTAGTTGGTTCCAATTTAATTGGAAGACAAACAACATTGCAACAAAAGCATGAACAAAATCTGAAGAATGATACCAGAAGCTACTTTGGATCCATCTACTCTCCAAACAATTTATCCCGTTGGTTCAGAATTGAATAGAGATAAAATTATACAATATTTATAATAAAAGTTATGAAAAAAGACTAAACTTAATTCACAAACTTCAGTGCACAACTAGTCAGCCCAGTAGCACAATTGTGGTGCCCCACTCGCATTGGACCCATATCACACATCTCGGTTGTTTGCCTGGCTCAGCTTCCTCATGGGCCGAAGGCCAAGCAGCCGATGACCGGGCCATCGAGCACAATGCCCCTTCCCCCCGGTTGCCTGTATCTTGACCATCCGTTGTCTATTCATTTTGATGAGACAAAAGAGGCGATGGGTTCATGGCTCCTCCAATTGTAACCAAGCTTTCTCTATCCTTCCTCACTGGCCAGCTCTGGCTAAAGGCACCGCCAGCTCGGGTCCTCCATCACTGGCTCCATGGCCACCATGTTAGGTGGTCCTTCTTCACAATCCCCCCTGCTCTTCTCTTGTATCTCACAGTGGCGGCGGCGACAAGAGGAGGCTAGCGGTGCCTCCGTGGGCCCCCTCCCTAGTGCATCTTTTCCTGAGGGTGAGCGTGTCGTCATGGAGCGGCCTTGCGATGGTGCCTAAGCGCTCACGCCAGTGAGGCAGCATTGAGCGGCGGCTAGACTCGTCACGTCCATGCACGACGTTGGTGACCTGCAGAAACGAACCCAGGAGGCCCCCTTCTCCGTCTCTTCCCCATCTGGATATTATCATTAGGATTAGGGTTCTTGCTTTTTTGTTTCTTTGATTTGAGATCCAATCTTTTATTCCTTCCTTTCATTCATTCTTCCCCGACTCGATCTACACACTAGATGGGTCCTGATACCATGTTAGAACTGACAGGATCTCTAGTGGTACATCGAATGGAATCTTGTCATCAACTAGAATAAGTAGTGATGTGTTTACATCTGGATACATGAACGAGTTAGAGAGGGGTAGTAGATCGACTGTGAGCTTAGAGAAGTTGCCAGACATGTTGGTCGTGAGGACGGCTTGGTCAGCGACAGTGCTGCGGGCCTTCCCCTCAATGCTTGCTTCTCGACAGATTTGGTCAAGCTAGGGTTTGTGGGGACCTAGTGGCACGATAATATTTGGATAGTGTGCCCTGGAGGCCTTTTTCTCTTTATACAGTGTTGCGTTAGAGGGGAGCCACAACCAAGGAGCAGCTGGTGCGCACCCGATCTGGGCACGTGGGAAGTGAAGGATTCCATCCTTGACTGGCATGGAGATCACATCTAACACTAAGAACTATGATAATGCTCCATAGTCTAGGCTACACTTGAAGACTTTCGAGCGTCGACACAGCCATGTGCTTCAAGTTTGATAAACAGTGCAATTATCATGTAGAATAGAGAAAATATATGGGTAGACAGTGAGTTTCTGACATCCAAAACACAAGTTTCTCTTGTGTCTAAAGGCATCTCCAGTGTTGGTTTGTACAGCCACTCAAAATGAACCGAAGTATTATTGTTCGGAAGCTCCAGGGTTCAGTTAGTCCTAAGATGGAGTCTTAATTCCTAACCGTAGCCCACTATGCAGCAGCATTCCTGTTTCTCTCTCCCATCATGGAAATACTTCCAAGCCTGTGCTAAATGGAGGCAGATCATGGTGGCGATCCGATCATGCATCTAGGCAGAAAATAAGGGACAGATGGGTAGGCAGAGTTTTTTCTTATTCAATACATTAAAAAACCCCTGCCAGATGCCGCAACCGCAAGACCTTGTAGTGTCAATTGAACGACATGATGAACTGCAGACTAAACAAATATAGGCAGTACTAATGGCTTGTCACATACAGAACATATGGGCATCAGTAAACAATACAGCATGCTCTGTTCCTGAACTGAGTTTCAGTCCAAACAAAGTCATTAGATCCCAGCGACGGCCTTACTGGGATTCGTGTCCCGATCTAACTTGTGAAGCTCATGGTCGCCTTGCTGGGATCCGTGGCCGGCAGCTAGCGAGGAAGGATATCATGGCGAGCTCCAAAGGAGCATGGTCAGACACTGACAGAGCAGCCAGCGTGAAAAGGAATCATGGCACGCGGCCGCTTGTAAGCTGATCCTGTCAAAACAGTTATATATAGTTACTAAAAGAAGGGCTTCTTTTTCACTGTCCACTGCTCAAAACTACTCTCTATCCACGTGGATAATAGACCATGTTAAATTATGGGCCATTATAAATCAAGAGGAGCATAATATTCTAATAAGGTCGCATCAACTGTCTGTCACTGACATGACGGCATGTGTCTAAGGAATCATGGCACGCGGTGGTGAACTCAGATGCAGTGCATGAATCATAGCACGCGGTGGTGGACTGAGATGCAATAATTGTCCACGCCGATGAATTTTTCTTCTTATTATTGCTCAAAAATAATATTTATCCATGTGCATACTAGACAATTAAATTATGGATTCTTATTAAATCAGGAGGGTTATACTCCCTCTATCGTTTGATTTTTTTTAACTCAAGTTTGACTGTTCGTCTTATTTAAAAATCTTATGCAAACAATGTCTAGTTTAATTTATTTATGAAAAATTTTTAATAAAAAAACAAGCCGCAACACATGTATAATTTTTTGAATAAGACGAGTGGTCAAAGTTATGATAAAAAGGTCAAACGTCTTGTAATTTGAAACGGAGGGAATTGTCGTCAATCCAATAAAGTGGCATCAATTGCCAATGGTTGACTACACAACATTGGAGGAGAGACGCTCTTACTGGAGAGGCCCAAATTCCACTTTATAAATAGCTCAGTGGGGCAGATAAAGTTCCAAGAGTCACATTTGCAAAAGCTAGCTAGTCTCAAGGTCCAGCTTGGTACGGAGTTAGGAACAATGGAGATCCCGGACGTCATCCCCTCCCCCATCGTCCCCATGTTGAAGTCCAAGCCACTACCTCCGGCGCAGCAGGAGAGGGTTCTGACGGTGCTGAGCATCGACGGCGGCGGCATCGGCGGCCTCGTCCCGGCCACTATCGTAGCCCGTCTGGAGGCCTTCCTCCAAGTACGTCCACATAATCCAGCCTATTTTGGTTCACCATTTTAGATATATTCACTTGTTCTAGTCTACTTCTCCCCTTCCAAATTTTAAGTCATTTGGCTCTAAGTTTGAATCCTTGCTTTGTTCAATAAAAATATGTAAACATGCTTATATTTAAGTTATTCTTGAACAAATTGTTTTAATAAAGCATGGTACAACAAAAAATATGATATTTTTCATACTTTTTTAATAAGACATGTGAACAAAATAGGTACAAAATGTAATACGACTTATAATTTGAAACGAATAGGGTTCTTATATCTATGCAACACGCTTTGTCATTTGGTTGCAGGAGAAAGACGGACCGGATGCTAGGATCGCCGACTACTTTGACGTGATCGCGGGAACCAGCACCGGCGGGCTCATCGCCGCAATGCTGTCGGCGCCCGACGAGAACAAGAGGCCGCTGTTCGCAGCCAAGGACATCAGCCAGTTCTACCTTGACAATGGTCCAAAGATCTTCCCTCCTAAAGGGTATACGGCATCATATATTTCCATCATTCAGTCACACTTTTTCCTTCACAGTTTAGCTAGATTGATGTTCCTGATTAAGCTTAAGACGATGTTCTTCGTATTCCTTTGGTTGTGTGATCCTTACAGGGGGTGGGTCCCAAGCTTGGTCCAGAGTGCTTGGGATAAGCTTAGAGGCGGACCCAAGTATGACGGCAAGTTCCTGCACGAAAAGATCGAGAGCCTGCTCAAGGACACCAAGGTGGCAGACACGCTGAGCAACGTCGCGATGCCGACATTCGACGTGAAGCGCATGCAGCCCGTTCTCTTCAACTCGTTCGAGGCCGAGCGAGAGGTGCACAAGAATGCACGCCTCGCCGACGTCTGCTCTTATGTTGACATGCATATATGAAGGACCGAAACAAGGCGACCAGAGAGGGTTGAATGAAAGCCAACTTTGCCTATATCCCAACTTCAGACCGAGGCACCTCTCTCGTAGAATGACCAAGATCTCGTAGCAACTTCAAAACCATTCTACAAACATTAGGTACCGGGCTAGGAAAGCAAGCAAAAGCGGTAGTGAACAAATCCAGTGTTAAACAAAAACAACAGCAGAAAACCAGTAGACACCGACTAAATCGATGATGGGTGCAAAAGAGAAGCACCAAAATAGTCCATGGCTACAACAAACCTAGGAAACCCGGTAACACAAACGGACTCGGTAGGGTTTTCCAGGGGTATCGAAATAGTGAATGAGAGCCTCACTGAACCAATCGGTGCATCAAGCAGTGAAAACTGTCTTTGTGTAAAACCTACGATTAATTCAATGGTCGCAAATCAACACCACCAAACCAATCGATGAGTTCCCCTTGATTTTCTCCCCAGTTCCGCGATCGCTGCAGTGACCTCTGGGGAATCCGGCACTGACGGCAGCATGGTAGATTCGTAGCATTCACGTGTACACACTCGAGACTCGACCAAGAAACGAGCACGTGGAGAGGAGCAACACCGTGCCCAATGCCTCCATGATGTTGCCTCCGCTAATCCGATTATTCAGTCTTGCTCTTTCTTTTATTAGTCATGCTGATGCCTTATTCACAGCAATGATGAGAATCGGACATGCGTGGTGGTGATAACATCACCTATAACATGAATCATTGCCACACCGCCACCCTGGCACAATTTCTTGGCCCCAATCCCAGATGGAAGTGAAGGGCACCAGCAAGCCATCGGAGTTCCAACCCCAATACCCCATCGCATATGATGAATGGTACCGACTAGTGAAGCCGAAGGCTTTTGAGGTTTTTTTTTAGAAAAGGGAATATATTGACTAATATTCTAGCCTTTGTATACATATAGCTGTTCTTTATAACAGACTCAACCAACACAACTCCACGCTTTTGAGGATGATGACACGAACGTGTCCATCGGCTTCGTGTAGTATGACAACACCCGTTTGTGTTAGTATGTTAATACTTAGTGCTTGTTTGGATCCAGGTGTTAATGGGTGAAAGTGCTAAAGTTTAGCACTTCCACACATTAGCCTATATATCCAAACATGAGTGCTAAACCCTATATATATACTAGTAAAGACGCACGTGCGACACGCACATGATTCAAAAGATATAGCCATCCTACGTTACAGTTCACATCACATAATCTGGGCTACTGGTTGCATAGATATTTGGTAAGAATTTGCATGCATTACGTTCACATTAAAATAATAATTGTTATAATTGGTTCGTCTTAGTAGAGCAACATGATGGGATTGAAAATAATTCTCACCAATTGCATGCCCTACAAAAAACAATGGTATAAACAATTATTGTTATGCAAAGCTAATTCATTCACACCTTTAACCGCAATTAGCATTAAATTAAGCGCATGGTAGCTAGATCGGATGGAGTTCTGTTCTCCATTTAATGAGCAGGTCGTAGCCAGAAATCAGCCTAGAATTAGCAAATACGAGATTCTGACATTCTGTGTTTCATTTAACTCCTTCAACTCATCGAGCAATCGTTCGCCTCGCCCTCCGCCTCCCTCGCCGCCGCCACCGGTGTTCGTGGGAGACGCCGAGCCGGACGCTGTGCTAAAGGAGGCGGGCTGGGATCCCCGCCCTCGCCGTTGCGAAGTTCCTACCAGGTACCAGCTACGTCTCGAGGTAGACCCCGCAAGCTCTGTGCCTGCTGGCTGCAGCTTGCATTGCCTGCTTGCAGCTTGTTCAGTTGTTTGATGTTGTGCTGGACTCGATGCACAACACCAGGTCCACACCGGACGGCGAGCACGAGTGTACGAAGACCTGACTGACAGGTGGTAGCTAGCAATCTGGAGTCTGGCGACGGAGATGACTGTAGTGCGAGCCGGGTGTGGATGGGAAGGAGCTCGGGGCGCTGCTGGCAGATGCAAAGTGGGGCCGGCAGAGGCGCTGCTGCGCGGGTGCCATGGCGGCCATGGGAGGCAGCTTGAGGCTTGAGCGGCGGTCGGCACCCCGCGAAAGCAGGCGAGAGGCGACGGCGTGGGTGCGGACTGCGGACAGGAGCGATGGCGGACCTTCTCCGTCGGATTAGGAAGAAGTTTTGATTTTTAGGAAAGTAGAAAAGAAAAAAAATGTTTTTGGCAAAGTAAAAAATAGATTTAGGTGGGTACAAAAACGTGGGTGAGAAAAAAAATTCGTTTGTGGCAGAAACATTTTCTAAATGTGAGTTTTGGTGGGTTTGACTGCCCTCCCACCCCGTTGACCCTTACAGGTGGGTCTGGTGTGAGGGGTACCGTGGGCCTAGATTGAGTGAGAAACGTTTTCAATTCTACTCGTTTTTTTAAAGATAGAATACTACTAAAAAGAATGAAAGGGATTTTCGTTTAAAGAAAAAAAGAATGAAAGGGATAGTTGTGTACCACAACCTTCGTCCTGCCGGTTCTACGGGAATAACAGAATAGCAGTTGCCCGCCAGTGGAAAAATAGGAAAAAACTTTTCAAGGAAGTTTTAAGAGGAACTTTGATGAAAAAATTTAGAGAAAAGTTTTTGGAGAATTTTTTCAAAAAAACTTTCATGAAAAATTTGAATATATTTTGTAAAAAACTTTTCAAGAAAAAAAAAAGAAATATGGGATGAAGGACGCACGGGAGGCCCGCGACGCTGGCCCTCCAGTTGCGCCGACGTGGAGCTCGCTCATGCGCGCGGTCGTAGATCCACGCCGCTTCCCTCCCGCTCCTCCCTCCACCAAGAGTCTGTGAAGGAGGAGGAAAGAAAGCACGAGCAGGAGGGGAGGCGGAGGGCGTCGGGAGCTGGGTAGAGTGCGGTGGCGGAGTGCACGCGTCGACCGCTGAAGGGGGCCACGAGCGGTCGACGGCTGTTTTAGGATTCGGCGGTCTCCTATCCCTCACCCGACGACTCCCGACCACGCGTCCCTGGTTTTCCACCGGTTTTTCTCCTGCCTCCCGGGCTCTTGGTTTTATCTCTACATACAAAAAGATACGAAGCCTGCTGGCACACGTTTTGCCTCGATCATCCTCCGAAACAAGCACCGCCCACCCTCAACAATAAACGCGAGCCGTTCGGTGCTCACCCTCACCATTAGTTTTTTTCGAAAACATCTCTTGTATTGTCGTGGGTGTTGGGATCAAATCTAAGTTCAAATCGTCTCTCCTATGTTTGCTGTTTCCGTCTGTTGTATGCACACAAACAAATAACAACTCGGTTTGATTCACGAGGCAGTGGCAGCAGGGCAGCGTCCTGACATGCGACTCGCCATGCATGGGCTACCAACGCACGAGCCCCAACTTCACGACACCAAGACGTTGACGCCAACGCCGACACCGCGGCAGGGGCGGCCCCACGTGTATGCCAGTGTATTCCATGGCATACACATTAT
Organism: Digitaria exilis; assembly: GCA_015342445.1. Lineage (NCBI taxonomy): Eukaryota > Viridiplantae > Streptophyta > Magnoliopsida > Poales > Poaceae > Digitaria > Digitaria exilis. Next base: position 454,123 of record JACEFO010002708.1, read on the forward strand.
TTTTTACAAAATTTTTTTTGTATATATAGTGTATACTGCATATATATAAAAAAAATCGTAAAACATCACTATTTCACAACATTCTGGCCTGTTTAGCAAATTTAGCCCAACTCCTCCCAATTCCCCATCCTCCCCCACGGCCCAAACGGCCCAATTCCTCCCAATCCCCCTCCCGGCCTCCCGTACCGTGCCCACGACCCCGAGCGCCAGCGGCACCCCACCCGATCCGGCGACCCCCCGACCCTGACCCCGATCGGCGTTTCCCAGTTCCCCAACCCCAATCCGAAACCCTAGCCCCTAGGCTGCGCCGCAGCGGTGGCCGGCGGGCGGCGGCAGGCTCCCGTCGACGGCAAGCAGGTCGGCAGCACTGCAGCAGCCAGCGGCGGCACCGGCGGCGGCGGCGGCGCACCTCGCGCGGCTGCCGGCCTGCAGCCGCCAGCAGCAGGGCGGGCGCGGTAACGTCGACAAATGGCGTGGCCGGGGTCTTCCCTCCAATCGATCTTTTAGTTTTAGTGTTTACTCAAGTTTAATTTGTTAGTTGGAACGTATTTTCTAGAGTTGGAAAACATGATCTTAGTGCCAGAGTGGGTGCAAAGTTATGTTTAAATTACAGTCAGTTATTAGGAGAATGAACAATGTGATGGGCGCATGTGACTAAAGGTTGTTTTCTGAGGATTATGTTGTTTAATTTCAACAAGACTGCGTGATATTAAGCATGTTAAGAAATCCGTGTAATTTTCATTTTAGTGATATAATATTATTACAGTGGTGTTATGTGATTTTTTTTAATAATTTGCATGAGCTTTAAGTTTGCTACTCACACATACATATGACTATTGGTTTCACCCGTTGCAACGCAAGGACACATACATAATGGATGTCTTAAACCCCCAAAAAAGTAAAAAAATATTAACTGGATGAGAAGTGCTAATAGGGACCAAAGCCTCAGGAAAAGACTAACATACCCCCTTACGTTTTCCTTTCCCGTTAATAAATTAAAGAACAGAGGCTAACAATAAAAGTCTTTTTTCACTTTTGCAGCCAAACTTTAGCCATGGATTCAAACAGTCATGTGCTAGTTTAGCACCTAAAATTTTGAAGTGCCAAACTTTAGGCATGAGTCAACTTTAGCATTAGACAATCCATAGTAGGTCTCGTACTCTAGTCATTGTTACTTAGATAGACACTCTGACCCTTTCACTGATCACTAGTGAACTCACGGTATATTTTCTTTTGTACTTCTGGCTGCGTGATGTGCTGAGCAAGTATCAACTCTATATGTGCCACGACCGTCTCGGTGTCGAATCCTAGGAACTCTCATACGAGGCTCGCCATCTCGTGGTCGCCTGAGCGTTCGGCGAGCGTAAGGCATTGGGGTTGAAACACTTGCTGCCGACTGGCTCGTCAATCATCCTTGTTGGGCAATGGGCACGCAAATTTAAGGTTGAGCAGCGAGTCGACGTATAGGAGTAGTTGCAGGCGGCCGCTGCAGCCGTGGGGTAAACCATGATTGCCACCATGCATGCCACGATAGCAGGGAGATCTCAGCCACTTGCTGCATGTTCCGACCTGGTATGGCCACTACCTCAAGTGGACCAGCATTGCAAGAGGCCAGCCTCAAACTCTCCAGGAGTATTATTGTTTTTTTTATGAAAAAAGAGGCACTACTACGAAAAGCATTTTAGAAAACACTCAAAAATGGGTATCAGAGGCGAACATAAAATCTATCTAGCTTTGTTAATCGGAGGCATTAACGGAGACGATCATTTTTTATTTAAGGTGGCGTTTTCATCTGACCGCTTCCAACAATCTATTAATAGAGGCGAACATTTTAATACAACTGTCTCCGAAAATCGCCCATTATCAGAGGCGGTTGTCTCAAGTCATCTGCCTCCGTAAATCGATTTTCGGAGATGGAAGCTTTATAAGGCCCGCTTCCTGAATCCTGAGGCCCGAAGAAGCCCAAAAGACCTATTTATACGTTTCCATATATATAAGGGACTTAGGGTTTGGGGCTCTCATTCCTTTCTCTCCTCTCCCTATCCTCTCCATCTCTTTCCTGTGCAGCCACCAGTGCCCAGCCTCCCTCTCCACCTCGAGCCATGTGACCCCCTCTCCACTTCCTCCACCTGGATCTCACGTGTGCGGCGCGCGAAGATGGCACGAGCAGAGTGGATCTCGCACGGAGGAGGCGGCGGGGTGGCGGAGCAGCAGGTGGCAGTCGGAGGTGGCGTGCTAAGGAGCCGATCTCGCGTGGGCGAGCTGCGGCTATGACGGAGGAGCTGAGCAGACGGTGGCGGTCGGAGGCGATGCGCTGAGAAGCTGTATCTGGCGCGCGGAAGAGCGGAGCAGCGGGCTTGGCGGTGGAGCAGTGTCGGCGAGTTATGCTGACTAGGTTCTCGAGGGGATGCCCCGAGAGAAGGGTTTAGGGAGAAGTCGTCGAGAATCTAGAGTCGAAGGTGACAAGAGATGATTTAGACAGGTTCGGGCCGCAATACGCGTAATACCCTACGTCCTGTATGGTGTATCTTGTATAGATCTGGTGTTTTGAGGGGGGTCCCTGTCTCCCCTTATATATGCCGGAGGACAGGTTTACATGGAAACCGTATAAGATCAGGAGACTTTTACAAGTTAATCTATAATTTCCTAATACAGCTTATCCTAACCGACTAGGACTAATCCTTGTCTTGTGCGTCAAGTCTTGTACTTGGGCCGACCCATAGGATGGCCTGCCAGGGTTGTTTAGTCCATTAGGACTCTCCACCATCAAGCCCCCGAGCACCTTATCTCCTGAAGAACAGCACTGTTGAAAATTTAGAGTTCTTTGAGACCCGCCAGGGTTGTTTGAAGCCCACAGGGTTCATTGGTTTGGAAGTTGCAACCATGCTGTTCAATAGGTAATGAAGTGCTCATAAATCTTTCTAAAGTTCGGATTGGTGCGCACCGAATAGGTGCGCCCAATTGGGCAGCCCCCGAGCCTCGTTTATCTTTAAAGAAGAAATTCGAGGCTTTTTCGAAGTCTGAATATGAAGAGAATCAATTTCCGAAGAAGTCCGAGTTCTTTTAGAACTCCTTTTGAATTTATCAATTGAAACCAAAAAATTTCAGAAATATATTTCCTGAAAATAGTCCTGCAGCCCCCGAGCCTAAATTTGAACGAATTCAAATATGGGATCAAGGAAGGACCAAAATTGAAAAGTACCGAAGTAACGATTCGAAAAGTCAATATAAACCGTTGCAACAGTTCTAGGGTTTGCAACAGTTGCTCTGTTAACAATCCAAAGACTGCGAAAACACTTCCACAACCTTCTTGAGCCTTAATCCCATCCACACCAAGCCCCAAGAAACAGCAATGGTCGGTGGTGAAGTATCCAGCCGAAGCAAAAGCACGAAGAGGAAAGCAGAAGCGATGAAGGAAGTTGTGGCGACTGAGGAACCGGCGCCTGTTGGAGAAAATCCTTGTCCGGAAGATCCAATTAGTGACTGGCCAACCAGTACACTAAAAGAAAAATACATCAAGAATCTAGAAGCTGATGGATTCATCGCAGCCAAGGAGATCAGTCGATGGAGGAGTGCTCACGATCATGAGTACCCCACAGAAGAAACCGAGGAACTCACGGTATGGAAAGCCTTTTACGAAGTTGGTTTCGGTTTGCCGACCTGCGATTTCTTCCGTCGTGTGCTGCAGTTTTATGGAATTGAACTGTGTCATTTGAGCTCCAACTCCATCCTGAATCTTTCCATATACATCCACCTATGTGAGGCTTTCCTAGGAATAGACCCACACTTTGCCCTGTTCCGCCACTTATTCAGAGTGAAGACATCAACCGGACCATCTCAAGTGGTTGGAAAAGTGGTAATCCAGTTCCGCCAAGGCATGAAGCCAGTATATCTGGATTATTCCACCAAAGAGAGTCTGAAGGATTGGCAGAAGGAAGGGTTCTATGCATGGAACCATCAACCATAATTACCCAGCTGGTCAGGAAATCCTCCAGTGATGAAGCCATTCTGGAGTGAAACCGCGTGAATAAATCAAGCAATGCAGATCCCGGAACTACTCAATATGATCAGAGACCTGAAATCACAAGGTTTGATGGGAGCCGCCGTATACAGGTCATTTCTGATGAGGAGAATCCAGCCTTGCAAACAACGCTGTAATCCAGGGTACTCATATTCTGGAGATGCTGATCCCTCACGGAATGCTACCGGTACCTTGTCTGAAAAGAGGGTCATACAATTGTTGAAGAAATATCTGATCATCAATGATGAATATTTTCTAGAAATTATGGAAATTTCTGTAGTTACTATGACGCCCGAGGTATGAACCATGTCTTGAGGTCAATACGTTGTGTATTTCATGATGATGTCTTGTTAACTAAATCACTACCCATAACAGTATGAAGCCCGACGATCACTCTATGTGAGCCTGCCTCCACTGGATCCAACAAATGCAGAAGAAGCCAACATAATAGCCCGTTGTGTAGATCCAGGGATCAGAGACCAGGTTCGTAAACACAATCCACATGCTGATAAGTCATCTGCAACTGAAGAATCTGACGAACAACACGCCAACGATGAGATTCAGGAAGCTGAAGTACCCCGTGCCAAAGCAAAGGCAACCTCCAAGAGATGAGAATGGTCAAAAAGGGCCGCAACTTCAGATCTGAGTGCGCCGGTGCCCAAGAGAGCACGAACCCTACCCAAGCCTCGGGTGAGGATCGTCCCGGAGGAGAAGGAGAAGATATCCCCACAACCAAAAATGCCATCATCTGTGGGGATAGCTATTGGAGAAACCAGGGCCAGCCGGTCGCAGCAAGTCAGCACTGCCCGGCAACCATTATCAGAAGAGGAAATAATTCATAATATCTTCAACCCTGCCTCAGCTCCATATGCTGGTTCAGGACCAGTGGTAGAAGAAAACTACCTGCCGGTCCAGTGATGGTGGAGCAGGAGCCAGAAAAGGAGTTCACACTGGGAGAGCCGGAAATCCCAATGCGGCCTACCATCATGTAAGTAGTATGTAGATCTTGACTTGAGTTACAAAATTTGTAATCGTAAAAATCCATCCTGACTGTGAAGTTGTTGATGCAGAGTTGAAGAAATTCCACCAGCGGCCAGGAAGGCGCCAGAGGCAATAGTGCCAGAAGAACTCAGGGAAGATCCGCAAACAACTCTTCCAGAGGTCCAACCAGCCGCACCATCAGCAAACCCGCCAGTACCAGCAGAAGCGCAAGTAGAAGAAACAATTGCTGAAGTGCTGGCAGATATTGAGCAACTGGTCACACAGGCTGTAATAGAAGAAACCGAGGTTGAACGCCGTGACCAGAACAATGCGGAGCCCCCGAGCAACGTAGGTACGTCCCAAACTAGTGGGGCGGAATCTGTTCCGGAAGCAGAACAAGCAACGTAGGTACGTCCCAAACTAGTGGGGCGGAATCTGTTCCGGAAGCAGAATGCTCGAGGGGTAAACAAGTTGAACAATCAACCCAAGAGCAAGTAATCGAAGAAATCCCCGAGTACCCAGGAGTACTGAAGCTGAAGAAGAGATAGGTAACTTCCGCATCGGAAGTTACGATCCAATGCTGAATCCGAATCCGCAAACCTTCGAGTATGTCTTAGATGCAGAGGAGGATGAAGAGCACATCGACAGGGGTCTCTACCATGCGGAGAGGGCAGTGGCGTACTTCAAGGTATGGAAAACAGCCCTGTACTTATTGTCATTGTAAGCATGTATCTCATAACTGTATTTTGCAGGCCATCGGTGAAGCATCAAGGCAGAAAACCGAATACATCCGCAACATTTTCTTGATGCACGCCAAGGCGGAGCGCCTCCAAAAGGAATTGGAGTGCGAACGCGAAGATCGCAAAGCCCAAGAGGCGGAAGATGCCAGTATGATCCGCACCCTGCACCTTCGGACTAAGGAGTTGGCCGTAGATAAGGACAACCTGAAGAAGAAGCTTGCCACAACCAAATCAGAGCTCAAAGGTACGCTGATGCTGCTAAAGTCTTGCGATATATATCCAATTCATAGTTGGAATAATAACCCTGTCGTGATCTTTTGGAGCAGGGGTTCAACAACAGTTGGCAACAACCCAGAGCAAAATGACAGATTGGTCGAACTTGACCAACCGTCATGAAGAAGCGTTGAAGACTCTCTCTGCGGAGCATAATATCATCACAGAACAACTCAGAGTTACAGTCCAACAACGCAAGGATGCTGATACGCAGCTGATTCAGATCATTGAGCAACAAAAGAAGACTGCCAAGGATCTTGACAACGGGCGCGAAGATAACAAACACTTGTCTAAAGAACTCGTCCAGCTTCGTAAAAAAATCTCACGGATAAGAAGACGCTGGATGAGAAGCCTGAGCAAACAACTAGGAGGATGACGGAGCTTGAAGAAGCCATGCAGCAGATGAAGAAGTCGGATGAAGACCTGGGCGAAGCCTTGAAGCAGATTGCGCTACTGGAGAACGCGGCGGATCCGGTGGTGAAAGCCTTGGTCCCTGAAGACCCTGCGGCTCCGCAATCTTTCCTGGATCGGCTGAAGGCCATGCCTCGACAGTTGAAGGCGTATATCAGGAGATCATGCAAAGCCTGTCTTGTGCATGTATTAGCTGTAGTAAAGTCCAGGTACCCTGAAGTAGACATAGGCAAACTTGTAGAGGGTGCAGAGCCAAATTGTATAGAAGCCGTCTTCTGGGACCTGAAACAGGAGGCCGAGCCAATTGCCGAGGCAATTGCGCAGAGCCTGAAATTGTAATCTGAATAAGTAATCATGTGATGAGTAATATTATTATAAGTTTCATGCAATCAAAATGTTGATATTTCCGCATGTGAAGAACAAACCAAGAGTTTCTAAGAACCCTTGGGTGTCTCTGTGTTGATTACCAGGACTTCGTCAAAACATACGTGTGATGCGTAAATTTTAACTGTCGAAAAACAACACTGTTAAGGACCCGAGGGAACCCAGGGAGATTTCTATGGCATATGCTATCTTTAAAATAAATGTACCCCGAAAGGAAACATTGGGAACAAACTGTATGTGGTTCATTAAACAAGAACCCAGTAAGACTCACGGAGCGGCAGCTTTAAGCTGGAAAGTATCGCAATGTAGCGAAAACTTAGGAACATAGCATAGAAACCCGGACAGACCTCATGTAATTGCCCCGAATGCATAGCATAGAAAACAAACTTTCCAAGTCTCAAAAAGAACCCAGAGAAGATTTGAACGATGTCATAAAGACAATGTAAAATGGAACATAAACAACCCAGTAAAGGGAGATTTTCATTTATTGAATTATATCTCATTGCCGAAACAACGGTACAAAAAACATCAAGTTGCCGAAGCAACGATACAATGAAGAGACTACGCATAGAATTTGCGTAAGTGTTCTATATTTCAGGGGTTTGGTAAGTCAGTACCATCCTCTGTTTGAAGTCTATAGGTGCCTGGCTTGAGAGCTTTAGATATAATGAATGGACCAGCCCAAGGCGAGGTGAGATTTGTGTGACCAGCTGTGTTCTGAATCCGTCGTAACACCAAATCGCCAATCTGGAACGACCTCGTCTTCACATTTTTGTCATGAAATCGGCAGATACCCTGAAGATACGCAGCATTGTGTAACAAAGCTGCCAGTCGTGCTTCCTCAGCTGTATCAACCTCAATCATCCGTTCATCTGCCATGGCTTCTTGAAACTCTTCGACGCGAGGAGCGCCATGCATGACATCGACAGGTAGGACAGCCTCAGATCCATATATTAGGAAGAAGGGAGATTGCCCTGTAGCTTTGCTGGGTTGTGATCGGAGGCCCCAGACAACCGGGAAGAGTTCTTTCATCCACCGGCCTTCAGCTTTCTTCAAGGTTCATTCCATCCGAGCTTTAAGTCCATCAAGTAACATGCTGTTGGCTCTTTCTACTTGACCATTAGCTCGAGGATGAGCAATGGAGGCATAGCACACCTCGATGCTACGATCTTCACAATAATCCCAGAACTTGCTGCCTGTGAAGGTAGTACCGACATCTGTAATGATTTGATGCGGTATCCCGAAGCGAAAAATCAACTCTTGAAGGAATTGGACTGCTTTCTCAGATGTTGGCTTGACAATCGGAAAGACTTCTATCCACTTCGAGAATTTGTCGATTGCAACAAAGCAGTACTCAAAGCCCCTAGGAGCTCTGGGTAGTTTCCAAATCATATCAAGCCCCCAGCATGCGAAGGGCCATGACGGAGGTATCAATTTGATCTTATGCGCAGGCTGATGTGAATGATGAGCGAAATACTGACAACCTTTGCAGTGACGAACAATTTCTTCTACATCGTGCAAAGCCGAAGGCCAATAGAACCCGGCGCAGAAGGCTTTGCCCACGATGGTACGAGATGCTGCATGATTGCCACATTCACCAGCGTGGATTTCTTCTAGAATACTGATTCCATCTTGCTGTGAGACACATTTCATCAATGCGCCAGAGCGTGCACCACGTTGGTATAATATATCCCCAATTATCACATGGGACTTGCTGCGACAAACAACCTGCTGAGCTTCGGCTTTTTCCTTAGGAAGTTTGTCGTACAAGATATAATCTATAATTGGTGCATTCCAGGTTGCGTCGATGAGCATAACCTCAGGGGCTGAGGTTGCAGTGGCGGGAAGTGTTGCTTCAGGAATAGACGGCGTAGAGAGCTCATTAACAAACACGCCACTGGGTACCTCTGCTCGGGAAGAACCCAGTTTGGATTGGACATCTGCAGCAACATTGTAATCTCTCTCGACATGATGAAATTCAATGCCGAGAAAGAGCTTCTCCAACTTTCGAACTTCTTCACAGTACGCATCCATGCATGTTCTCATGGTTCCAATTCCAATCCTTATTAACTTGCTTGATGACCAGCATTGAATCCCCATATACCAGTAGGCGCTTAATACTGAGGGTGATAGCCATCTTCAGCCCATGAAGAAGAGCTTCGTATTCTGCAGCGTTGTTGGAGACGGCGAATTGAATCTACAGAACGTACTTGAGTTGATCTCCTCGAGGTGAAATCAACAGAACTCCAGCGCCGCCACCTTCCAACTTGAGAGAACCATCAAAATACATGATCCAGTGCTCAGGCTTTGTGGTGGCGACAGGAAGGTTGTGCTCAGTCCATTCAGATATGATATCAGTAAGGACTTGAGACTTCATGGCCGTGCGAGATCGGAACTCAATGTTGTAGGTTCCGAGCTCGACATCCCACTTGGCGATACGACCTGTAGCGTCTTGATTATGGATAATTTCGCCAATAGGGTATCCAGTAACCACAATTATCTTATAGGAGTCGAAGTAGTGCCACAATTTCCTGGATGTCATTAAGACGGCATATAGAATCTTTTGAACTTGAGGGTACCTTGATTTGGAGTCTGAAAGCACTTCACTCACAAAGTACACAGGCCTTTGAATCTTCTGGAGATGACCTTCCTTATCGCGTTCAACAATAATAGCAGCACTAACGACATTGGTGGTTGCTGAAATGTAGAGTAGGAGATCTTCACCCGGGAGTGGCGCAGTGAGCACAGGTGGTGTAGTCAGGAAAAATTTGAGCTTCTCAAAGGCGTCTTGGGCCTCCTGTGTCCACTGGAATCTATCCTGCTTCTTGAGGAGTTTGAAAAACTCAGTCCCGCGTTCTCCGAGTTTGGAGATGAAGCGGTTGAGTGCAGCCATGCAGCCTGTAAGCTTCATGACATCCTTGACGGTACGCGGTGGCTCCATATCCATGATTGTTGCTATCTTTTCTGGATTAGCCTCGATGCCGCGTTCGCTGACGATGAACCCGAGAAGCTTGCCTGACGGAACACCAAAAATGCATTTAGCGGGGTTAAGCTTCCAACGCCACTTGCGTAAGTTGTCAAACGTCTCGGTGAGATCAGCGATTAGGTCCTCGGGGTTTCTTGTCTTGATGACCACATCATCAACATATGCTTCAACGTTTCGGTGGAGTTGATCTTGAAGACAACCCTGTATCGCCCGCTGATATGTGGCACCTGCATTTTTCAAACCAAAGGGCATGGTTGTATAACAATATGCGCCATATGGCGTGATAAATGAAGTTTTGATCTAATCCTCTTCTTTCAGAGATATCTGATGATATCCTGAATAACAATCGAGGAAACAGAGAAGGGTGCACCCTGCGGTGCTATCAATGACTTGATCGATGCGAGGAAGCCCGAAGGGATCCTTTTTGCAATGTTTGTTGAGATCGGTATAATCAACACACATTCTCCATTCATTAGAATTCTTTTTTCTTACAAGAACCGGATTAGCTAACCAATCTGGATAAAAGACTTCTTTAATGAAGCCGGCTGCTAATAACTTAGCTAGCTCTTTCTTGATAGCCTCCCGACGCTCGGTAGCGAATCTTCGGAGTCGCGGCTTTTTAGGCTTCGCATTCTCGTTGAGGTCCAACTTGTGCTCGATTAACTCTCTGGGAACCCCGGGCATGTCCGAAGGTTTTGTTGCGAAGATGTCTGCCTGGGCCCGCAGGAAGTTGACGAGCGCGCTTTCCTATGCTGGAGTAAGGGTGGAGCCAATCACCGCCGTCTTTGTTGGATCTCCTGTCTGGAGATCAACTGTCTTTGTAGCAACTTTGTCTACAGGCTTGATGGCTCGCGTCTTCTTCTGCGTTGGGGCGTCCCCGTCTTCATCAACGATAGTTGCTGCTAGGGGGTGGAGCTTTTGTCGATCGATAGTGGATGCGGCCCTGACGGCGTACTCCACTGCCTCTTTGTCGCATATGTAAGAGCGCTTGATGTCACCGCGAAGGGAAAGAACACCATGAGGTCTTGGCATCTTTAGTACCAAGTGATGGGGGTGTCAGACCACCGCTGGTTCTGCTTGATATGCCTCGCGTCGTGCGTTCTTGCGATTGTGCGAGGTGTCACTGACTGCCATGCCTCCAAAGATGACATTGACAGTGTTGTTGACGTCTGGGAAACTGTCGTCTCCCTTGTTCTGCTTGTCGTCTCCGTCGCCATCCGTCTTCTTTTTCTTGGTGAGCTTGCTGAAGGTTTCGAAGAGGAGCCAGCAGTCGTCCATGGTGTGCTTGCTATCTGAATGGTATGGACAATGCTTTTTGAGGAGTTTGTTGAATTCCTCCTTTCTTTGTTGCCCAGACTGAGCGGCGCGGACGGACTGAATGGTTGCGACCGTGTTGTTTGGTCGTTTCCGTGGATTGTCGCCATTGCGCTTGAAGGAGCCGCGCAGCTGGTCCTTATTGTCGTCTTGATGCCCTCGCCCAGTGTTGACGGGACGTTTGCCGTAACGCTCCCGTTCTTGATCATCGGTGTGCATCCAGTTGGCCACCAGTGCACAGAATTCCTCCAGGTCGCGAGGACGATTGTGACCGAAGTCACGGAAGAGATTGCGGTCGGTCATCCCTTCTTGAAAGTAGTCGATGACCTCCGAGTCAGGGATGGGGACACAAGATGCTTTTATGATGAAGAATGGTCGGTTGTAGTCGCGCAGGGACTCATCTGGCTTCTGCTATCATGCTCGGAGTTCATATTTGCTGCCAGGGCGCTCAAAGGAACCCTAGTAGTTGGAGACGAAAGCCTTCTTTAGTGCATGCCAGCTGTCAATGGAGTCTGGGCGAAGGGATTCGAGCCAGGTGAGCAGGCCTTGCTCCATCGCGACAGGGAAGTACAACATCTTGGAGATATCATCGCCTCCTGCTGCCTGGATTGCCAAAGAGTATCTGCGCAGCCAGATGTTGGGGTCTTGTTTTCCGTCGAAGGTGGTGACGCCTGACGGCTTGAACTTTCGAGGGAAGGAACTGACGTGGATGGTGCATGTGTAGCATGGGAGGGCGTCGGGATTGGGGATGTCCTGCCTCCCCGTGGAGTCCGCAACATGTGATGTAGCTCTCCCCTCCCGGATCCGGATGATCTGATTGCGGGCATCATCAGGAGCGACGTGAGAACGGGCGGGACGGGGGGGGGGTTCCTCGTGAGGCCTCTTTGTACCCTTTGTCTTTGCGGCGGAGCTACCGTAGTGGCTGCTCTGGCGCTTTGCTGAGGGCGTTCGGTGGTGGGAAGAACTCTTGCTTCTAGAAGCGGAGTGGCTTCCATCCAAGCGATCAACCATAACTGCCGCGGCTTCGAGGCGAGCTTTGGCGAGGTCGATATCAGGAGTAGGTTGGAATCCTTCGAAGACGCTAACAGCGAACATGATGTTGGCCGCAGGTGATTTAAAAATTCCTTCTTTGTCAAACTCCCCATTGAGATTCTTCATCTTAATGTGGCGACGCCTGAGGGCACGGTTGTGGTTCCGCTCGATACGGAGCTCTCGGTCTCCGTCCGTTTCTACGTCGACAGTTGGAGCATCGTCGGAGACAACTTCGTCGTCGCTGTGGTCGTTCAGGATTACACAGAACTGGCGGCCGGGGTTGTTGGGCCCGGTTTGTTCGTTATCTGAGATAACAGAAAGTTCTCTGCCTTCCTGGAAGGGAAGCAGAGGGAGAATACCCTGTACTGTAGAGGGATCATTCTCTTCTTGGAGAGCAAGGACAAGATCCATGTCAGACCAATGGACGATAACCCCCGAGGGAGTTGAGGTCATGACAAGGTCTGTGTTGGCCTAGCGAATTTGGTGAAGCTTCCTCTTCAGATGGGTCTGGTAGATCGCGGCCGAATTTGTCAACCCGAAGGGAAACTGAGGCGGGCGCGATCTACGTGGTAAAGTCTTCGTCCCACGGGAACTTGAATTGAAGCTCCTGGGTACCCGTGGGGTTGTTTTCACGGTCCTGATCGTAGAACCCTGGTGGAAGTCAGAGGTGATCTTTAGTCCACCAGGGAGCCGTGGACGCGTGGGTCGAACCTGCCGCTTGACAGGGGCAGGATCGGTGTTGTTTGCCCGAGCTTGAGTCTGCTTCGAGCGCCATGTACTCCTCCGAGTAAGATATGATCCGAAGATCGTGTCGGAATTTGGAGTTTTCCGTGATCCTCGCGGCATGATCTGCGCGGGTGGCGGAGCTGACGCTACCGTCTCGCTGCGCAGTTCACGTCGGAGCTTGCCGTCCTGGTTTGCGGTGCAAAACCAGGAACCGAAGATGAATGTCGCGCCTTCTTCAAACTTGGTGACGATGGAGGCGCTGAAGGACGCCATCGACTCTTTAGCGAGTTCTTGACGAGTAGATCCCACGGACGGCGCCAAAGTGTCCGCGAGTTATGCTGACTTGGTTCTCGAGGGGATGCCCCGAGAGAAGGGTTTAGGGAGAAGTCGTCGAGAATCTAGAGTCGAAGGTGACAAGAGACGATTTAGACAGGTTCGGGCCGCAATACGCGTAATACCCTACGTCATGTATGGTGTATCTTGTATAGATCTGGTGTTTTGAGGGGGTCCCTGTCTCCCCTTACATATGCCGGAGGACAGGGTTACATGAAAACCGTATAAGATCAGGAGACTTTTACAAGTTAATCTATAATTTTCTAATACAGCTTATCCTAACTGACCAGGACTAATCCTTGTCTTGTGTGTCAAGTCTTGTACTTGGGCCGGCCCATAGGATGGCCTGCCAGGGTTGTTTAGTCCATTAGGACTCTCCACCATCAAGCAGCATCTCGGGGCAGAGCAGCCGGTCGACGGCGTGGTGGCGGAGCAGGCGGTGGAGCCGAGCAGCGGCGAACTGGGAGTGAGGGGCTCATCCGAGTAGGTATACTTTTTTACCGCTTCCAAAAAATGCATTTTGTAGTAGTGAGGGGCACATCCCTAATGATTATATTTTTAAAAAAATGAAAAGCTACAATTTAGCGGATAAATTATCGAACAAGGATCTAATGAAAGGAAAATATTTACGTTTGGCACGATGCATAAGCAAGTTAAATTCATGCAAAAATCAATATCAAAGAGAAATCTGCAGGGGTACTATTTTGTTTGTAGAGGAAAAGTAATATCTGCATTTTATTTAGTTCCCTATCCTCAATTAGTTGAGCGCATTCATCGTTTTCAGTTGAATCTGAAAAATGAAGCTTCTGATACATATATCTTTTTTAGCTATAACTTCCATGTTATGTTTTGATTCTTATAGGGATAACAATATGAGGTATCCCTTCTGTAGAAACTAGAAACTGAGCGACCCGTATACCACTTTTCATCGTGTAGTTATATCGTTATGGCGCCTCTGTAACCGAGTTCTTCCCTTGGTATTGCATCTGTGCATTGAACAAGCAGGCTTGTTTGCACATTTTACTTTGTGGAGTTTGCTCTGTTGCACGTGTTGCACAAGATTCACAGAAACATGTTGCACGCCAATTCTGCACACTGACAAAAAAAAAACAAATATGTCCAACTAGCAAATATAGCATTTAGCAAATGCCCGAAGGAAATTTATCCAAAACACAATGACCTAAATAAACTTAGAAGCTACAACCCAGGAGCATTCTCAACGAATGTCATGCTAAAAACATCAAGTCTATTGGCACGACATACTAAGTCAGAAGCTTCTGTTGCAGCTCAGCCAAAATGCTGTGAAACTTGTGTTTTTCATCATCACATGCTTTCTGAAAGTGATTGCTAGCATCTTCGATCCTTGATAGTTCTGATTCGTCATTTTCAATCTCCTGTGACATATTGTGTGCATCCAAGCGAAGCTGCGCAAGTTTCATCTCAAGCTCAGCTATGGATTTTTCATTCTCATCAAGCAATGATTGCATATGTGCCACGGAAGATGCCTTATGAAAAATCTGCAGGTTCAGCTTGCATTTGTCTTCCCTCTTTTTCGTATAATCAGATTTGATCTGCAACAATTTATTCAGGCAGTTCAGCAGTTCTTGCACACTAAATCCATGTTCCTCTAGATAGAGAAGTGCATCGATCTTTTCATGGAATGTTTGCAGGCTGTCTTTTATGCTTAGTTTCCTTGTGCTTTCTGCAATTGTGGCAAACGACTTCATGAGGCCAAAAGCCGTTCCTTCACGCAATCCTGGTAAAGTATCACGAAGTGGAAGGAAATGTGGCTGTTGTGGTAGGTTCTTAAACACATCATATTCTTCAATTATGGACCAAAAATGTGACTCCTTGTCAAACGGAAGTTGGAGCTCAGGGATTTGAGAGACAACCAGGTGTGAGGGGATAGACCTCTCAGTGGGGCATTGCGAGCTACCAGCATTCAGTAAACTTGGCTGGAGTGGTCTGTCAAGCATGTTACCCTCATCCTTTAGAGCTAGATGTTCAAGTGATGATGGGTTCGGTGCCTCCACAAGATGATTATTTTTATCCCCTTGGGTAGTAGAGTTGTCTGTGAGGGCATCTGCATTTCTGTTTGACGGACTGATCCTATTATTAGTAGTTATCAGCTCCTTGTCCGATGGATTACTGTGTGCATCACTACCTGCCCACATAAATCCTATCAATGAACATCTGCTCCTTTGAAGTATACATTCAACAATCATAATGTACACAATGCATAATTTCACCATTTGGAAAACTTTTCAAGTTCATACCTCTTCCTTTATGCATCAGTTCAAAGCCTGGAGGCACCATTGATGGATTGTTATGATTTGTTGCCTCGTATACATTCAACGTATCCTCCATTTTTATTTCAGGCTGCTTCTGAGTTTGAATGTCTGTTCCATCCATCTGTAAATTACGAAGATTTATTAGATGTCGATGGTATGTATATACAAATTTTAGGTCAAGGAAGAATGTTCTTACTATTGAAGATATTTCCTTCAAGCATTCAGCTTCTTTCTTTTGTTTCTTGACAGCACTTCTTGTACCGACTGAGCTCCCTTGTCCTCGTAATCCTTTTCTCATTCTTACTGCAGATTGTAAAAAGTTTATTTGATTTTGACAACCCACCATATTATGAAACAATATTAGACTGTTGGAAAGTGATCTTGCCGTTAAGGAGAGTCCAAAACAATACAAGGTGATATTCACGGTTAAGAAAACCCAAAGCAATTAAGGAAACCACCAAAACGTGATTCTCTCGTAGTTATCACAAAATCAGATTATGGGCTGTAATCGGTGGGCCTACACTAAGTTTCTATTCAACGGGCCTTGCCTCCGCAGCACTATAAATGAGAGCTTTTGGCATAGCCAAATAATGATTTTCCACAAATCCGATTACTGAGAGTGCTGGAGATGCCTAGAAGGACATCACTACCCTGTAGTGACACTGACAACTACGATATCTACAGGAGCATCCCTGATGTCATCATGCATGTCAGCGCTAGAAAAGTATTCTTTCCTGCCTCTCTGTCAAACTGCTAGTGCCTAGTGCCCATTGGCCGGCAACCCTGTATGCTTGCCTCTTTATCCAGCTATTGCCCCTCAGTGTTACAAGGACACACGTGTCCAAGTTTTTTTGGCACATCCATGCATATCAGCGTGTTGATTCGTGTCGGACATAATGCGACATACCAGATACCCCATCAACAACATCCAGGTAAAAGCAAGGACCTTCGCACCTCCAGAGAAAGAAATTTATGACAATGGTGGCGGCACTGCCTTTGGAGAAGAAAGAAGCAACAAAGCAGAAAGAGATGCTGAGGGCTGGCGGCGGTGCTGCCTTTGGAGAAGAAAGAAGCAGTGAGGAAAAAAGAGATGATGGGCATGGGAAGCTAGTGGCTGCGAACTAGTTTGCTACTAGTGACATGGTTTGCTAGATGTCAACATGGGCCAAAAGGCATGAAGGGCAGCCAATGTGCTTTTACGATTTCCAGAATGCCCGAGGCATGGTAGCTCACTTGAAATGACGGTTTTTTGGTCCGACCCAAACCCAACCCGGCCCAGTCGACAGCAGGCTCATGCCAGCCTGGTCCGTAGGCATGCCGGTGCCTGGGCCGCCACCCCAGGTCTATAATCCAATTCATGACTTAATAAGTAGTGGTGAATATTTGGTGTCATTTGTTTCTTGCCTTCTGCTTCTATTTTTGGTCCCCCACTCCCTTGTCTTTGTATAATTGTGTTGACTTGTGCGGTGGTGCTTGATTTGGTGAACCGGTGCCTGATTCGGTGAATGAACTGGTGAATGGTGATCACCTGGTGTATTTGTGAATTGAATTTGTGACTTTGTACTTGTGCTGGTGGTGTTCCTGGTGAAGAAATGAAGGAATGAAGGGGTTGTTGTGCGAGCGGGCTATGGGCCAGCACGGGCATGTTATTAGTGCCAGAATTTTCGAGCTGCCTGGCTCAAAATCAGCCTGTGGGCCTGGGCCTGGGCTGTCGACGCACTGAGCAGAGGAGTGGGTAAGCGGAGTATATGGAGAGACAGAGGAAGGCAAAGAGGGAGGTTGAAGACAAGAGCAAAACAGTCAATTCACCGATCTTCCCTCCCCTCCAATTAGATAAATGAATATTGTAATTGCTGCTGTGTGCTATGGCTAATTCAATAAAAGTTCAATGTCACTTGGAAAAATTTACATATAATCAAACAAAGGAAACTACAATACACACGTACACAACAGGGAACAATTGAGCACATACACAATATGATTCAAACAGGATGACAAGTTTCATCTGTGCTTGCAACCTCAACCTTGGGGGAAAGAGCAATCTACACAGCTAGCAATAGCAAATCCTAAATAGGACACCATTTCCAAAACAGGATGTCGAAAGCATAAAAGAGCCTGCCGTGATCCCCCGAACTATATATCATCAAGAATGAAAGGTAATCTCACCACTAAAAACAAAAATGAATCGGATCTGAGGATCCCCATAACACGACGGCATGACCAGACATTTCAATGCCAGGAAACGCAATCTGAGCCCAACATCTGGAATCTCATTAATTTGGAACCAATATGAGGACCATAGTGCCTTATACCCAAAACATAAGACTAACCCTAGGCATATGAGAGGTGAATACAAATATTACACTAGCGTTCCAATACAATCGTCACCAAAGAGGAACAGGAAATAGCAACGACAGCGAAGACTAAAATAGTCATCTCAGGCAAGAGAACAGGACATCCAACACTACAAAGAACATATCAAACATTACCCAAAGCAAAACCGAAAAGAAACCTAGATTCAAAAAGGGGAATCAATAAACCTAACCTAAACTTGATGGTGGTCATGGCAGGAGCAATCAACACCGGTAGGCGAAGAGGAGGAGAATATCGAGAAGAACCGCAAAGCTTACGGAGGAAGGAAGGAGATTGCAAACCTGGTCAAGACGGCAACAACTCCGCCGCCACAACCCCGCGGCCACAGATACAGAAGCAAGGGCGCAGCAAGTGACACCATGTATTTAAGAACCATGCGGTCCCTGAGTGGGCCGTGGACACTGCAAACACCAACCAAAGGAGCCCAAACCATCTTTGAACCCCTTTTGGCCCAGAAAAGCTATATCATGTAGCCTAAAACCCCAAATAAATAAAAAAATCCTTTATTTGACACCCATACAAATGATCCGTTCCTTCCCTGGCCCTCAAAATTTTTTCCTTCCACATTTGACACTTCTTTCTACTTTCATCTCCAAAGTGATACTGCTATCAGTTTCTAATGCTAGATGTGTTAACTTCCATTGGAAAAGATACTTCTACTCTTACTCCAACTATTTGATCTATGTGTTTGATTGGAAGGATAGAAGGATTCCATTTATTTGTTTGTTTATACGGACAAGAATGATATGGCTTGTGGTCTGTTAACCCCCCATTATATGGGTCTTTCCTGTCAGCCACATTTGCTCTCCTCCTCCGTTCCTTTATTTTCCATCCCTTCCCTCTCATTCGCTTCACTCTTATCCCTGCCTCTGCGGCACTCCGGCGGCAAGAGGAGCGTCAGAGCCTCAATGCCTTTACGTGGAGGCTTTAAAATAACCTCTAATTAGTAATAGTTTACCAATTAGTGACCATATGTTTTGTTTTTTGAGAGAATTTCTATGATTTCTCTTTTTCTTCTAAGTATCTTTGCTGGATTGGCATGGGAGCTTTAAAAGAAGCCTCTAGTAATAGACTAATATAATAGTTATGTGTCCAATACTCCCTATACACAGTATCATGTCGATGATTCTTAGGAGCTCTCAGAGGAATTAATTGGCATGGTATTGTGTCTAGATATGGACTCTAAATATTTGGATTTTTGCCCACACATAAGTAGCGTGTCAAAGTATCTTCCACAAGATAAAGCTTTTATGTCTCTTCTTTATAATTTCTTGCCACATCAAATAATAATCCTACATGGCACCTAATTAACTCACGTGATACTACCCACTAGGAGTAGCATAAGATTGTGAAGGGACCATGACATCCTAGGGGGGCAATTAGGTATCTCTAAAAACTAAGGCTCCAAATGCACAAATGAAAACCTATTTCAAATTCTATCTAAATGTGTTCTATGTTCTCTATTTGTTGCTATCTCTACCGTTTTAAAGTTTTGAACACTAGGTCCAATCCTACACTAGCATGGAAAGTCTAGCTAAAGAGGTAGAGAAGAGCAAGCTCCCGACACGACGATTTTTACTGAGGTATCGGAAAGCTCATGAGCTTTCCACTAATCCTCATTGTTGGAGCCCCTCCCAATGGGAATGCCTACGCAAGGGCATAAACTCCCCGGTGGAGTAACTCCGTGGGTGACTACGAGACTTCCCCACGCGCAAGTGGGTCTCCATTCGTTCCTCCCCGGATGCTTGAGGTGCAGCTTCTCCTGGACCTCAATTTTGCTGACAAGCCATGCCAGCATCTACGCGACGCTTGCCACGACAACCTCTATACTGAGGAACTCCCAGACGAGCTTGATGATCTCGTCGTCCCTAAACCCACGTCGGGCGTCGTGGTTCTCGCCGGGATCGTCGATGTTGTTGGGGACATGAACGTCGAGGAGCCACCGTACGAGCGAACGAAGCAACCATTATTGCTGCTACCTGGAGATAAGTAATTCATAGTGATCTAGTATAATATGATCCTTGTACTCATTTAGGTGGTTCCATAAATCAATGCATGGTATATTCAAATAATTTGAATGAGTCTCTTAGTGAAGCATAAATAAAATATATATTTATATAAAAAGGTCCACCACTACATGCTATGGTGCAATAGAAATGTTAATTTTATTAATATATATAACTCTAATATCCTTTTTGCCTATAATGCTGCCATTGCTATAAATGCTCGTTTAACAGAACACAATGGTTTATGCCATCTGAGAGAGAATTCAACCATTAACTTTTATTTTACTTTGTATTATTTTTGCCCAACAGTAGTATTCCTACCTTTATTAGGGCCTTGTTTTAGACTGCCATAGATGTATTTCTGTGGACTAGCTCCATCCACGTGTGTGTCACTAGAAGAAATTCGAGCTTTAGTACCAGGCGCAAATACCATTTAGTACCGGTTATGCGCCCAGTACTGAACTTCCGGTACTAAACGGACGGCCCCATTAGTACTAGTTACAACAACCGGTACTAACGGGGACATAGGGTTGGCGGGGCAGACCATTTAGTACCGGTTGGTAACACCAACCGGTACTAAATTGTTTCAAGCTAAACAAATAAGGAAAATATTTGTAAACTCACCAGGAGGCACAAGTCGCATGATTTTTTCAAGCGTAAATGCGCGTGCACGGTTCGTGGGATTCGAACTCAGAACCTCTAGCCTCGTGGCTAACCTCCTATACCATCCCACCTACAGAGCATATTCGGTTGAGAGGGATGCAATCCTTTTAAACTATATCGGACCAGCCCATTTAGTACCGGCTCGTAACATGAGCCAGTACTAAATGCCACCATTTAGTACCGACCGGTGTTAGGAGCTGGTACTCAATGCTCGGGGGCCTTTGGGAACCCCCTGAGACCATTTAGTGGTGAATTTTAACACCCAACCGGTACTAAATGGCACCATTTAGTACCGGTTGGTATTACGAGCCGATACTAAATGGTTCGAGGGCCCTCGGGAAGCCCTAGGGACCATTTAGTACCGGGTTTTAACATAACCGGTGCTAACGTTAGAGGGATGAATGCTCGATTCTCTAGCAGTGTGTCCTCTTCTAACTTGTGATTCTTTCCTTTCTCATGTGTCTGAATGTCTCTCTTGATCTGGTCACAATGACCATCAACGGCGAGGCAGAGCATGGCAGCACCTCATGGTCCCAGTGTCCGGTGCAGGTCAGCATGGGCAGCACAGCATGGCATCCCCGGAGCTTGCCTTGGTCAGGAACTCAGGATATCATGGTGCGCAGAGCTCGTGATGCGGAGTAGGTGGCCGACGGCCACGAGGTGAGCACTCTACTCCGTCGCAGACACATCAGATCAACAGCCGCTCCACCCGGTTGCTCTCTTGCGCAGTTGCGCCGCCCACCCGCCCTCTCTGTGCCAGGGTCCTGCTCCGATGGCTGCCTCCCTCAAATCCTTCGCACCCACAGTATTTTGCCGCCATCCCGTGGAGTAAACACCCTTCGCACACAACCGATCCCCTTTTTATGCCACCTGGGAGCTTGAGCTCGTGCTGTCACTGAGCGGAACAATGAGAGCCTTCTCTTTCTTCATTCAATGTTCTCCATGTCGGACTAATTTGCTCTGGTGGCATAAAAAAGATGACTCCCATCGAACCGTTGTTTGTGCCCTGAGCAGGTGCTACCATTTGTCGTGCATGGGGCCCACCTCAGAGTGGAAGAAGTCATGCATAGAGTTCTGCATTGCATTACCTAAAAACCACTCATAGACAGCACAAATATAGGTGACGCTTACTAAAATCACGTTGCTAGTAATTTATGGCTGACACTGGTTAAATTCCTGCGTCACCTATAGTTGTTCATGGGCAACCACTACTACAAAAAAAGATTTTAGAGGACACTCTGTTTTTCAGCTCAAATGGCGGACAGGTGAAATGTCCTCTGTTAATCGCTGCCGGCCACGGCCGGCCGACGGCCTGGCCAAGCCCGGGAAACCGCCTTTGTTAATCATTAACGGAGGCGGGCGTTGTAATGCGTCCGCCTCTGTTAATGGTCATTAACGGAGGCGGGCACTTTACTCCAACCGCCTCCATTAA
The DNA here is from genome assembly GCA_015342445.1 of Digitaria exilis. NCBI lineage: Eukaryota > Viridiplantae > Streptophyta > Magnoliopsida > Poales > Poaceae > Digitaria > Digitaria exilis. The sequence goes on from JACEFO010002708.1 coordinate 476,089, forward strand.
TCGATTAACAGAGGCGGTTGGAGCAAACTGCCCGCCTCCGTTAATATATATTAACGGAGGCGGTTTCCTTATACGACCCGCCTCTGTTAACCCTTCTATATATACATCACCCAGCCCCCTTCTTCCTCCCACGGCTCTTCCTCCACTTTTTTGTGTTTTGAGCTCAAAACACAAAAAAACACCATTTTAGAAGGGGGGAGGTTTTGTGCTTGGATTTGGTGAAGAAAAACACCACCGGAGGTAGAATTCTTTTTCTCTAAACTCTCATCTCTCTCTAATCTAGATCAAGATCTAGATCTACTCTCTAACTTTTCTCCTCACACTTTTTATTATTTTTATTTTAGAGGTAGGAGGGAGGTTTGGACTTTAGATTTGACCGGAATAATCCGAGGTTGAATAATATATTTCTTAATATTTTCTAATCGCACTCTGAAGTTTCATTTTCTAACTTTTTTATTAACTATCATCTTCACTCTAAAATATGCATGATTTGTTAGGTGATGGTAATGGATAGAAGAGAGTGGATGTACAATTTACCGAGGGTTGGCAACAATTTGACTTTTCTACATCTTGTGAGAAAATTTGTTGCCGTTGCGAAAAGGTATCGGGAGAGTCTGGGTCGGGAGCGCACCATTTGTCCTTGTAATCAATGCAAGAACAAATGCGCGTAGGAAGACAATGTGGTACAATCTCACTTGATCCGGTATGGTTTCTTCAAGGATTACACGCGGTGGAGGTACCATGGTGAAACAGATGCGAGTACCGCCAGCGGTGCATCCGAACAAACCACGTCGACGACAGAGACGGTGCATGGAGTAGGTCAACAGACTTCATCATCAGCAAATGTGAATTTTTATTACATAGGCATTGAGAATCTGCTCGAAGACAGGGCCATGGGAGATAACGATGGCGGTGATGGGGATGGTGAGCAATGTGATGTGTTGGGGCCCGAAGATGCGGAGATATTTGAAAACATTGCTAACCGTATGGACCAAGATGACGTTCTGTTTGGCAATCCAAGATGGCTTGAGAATTTTAAAGAAATGAAGCAGGCTACAATTGCTCCGCTTTATAAGGACTGTCCTAAGCATTGGACAATGTTGCGTTCTAACCTCCATTTGTTGATGCTGAAGTCTCGCCATGGGTGGTCTGATATTAGCTTCAATGACCTCTTACACAGGCTTGCTGACACATACCCAAAGAATAACAAGGTGCCTACCAATACTTATGAAGTATAGAAGATGATCCGCCAGTCACGATGCAACTTAAAAAGATCGATGCTTGCATTAACCATTGTATCCTATATCGGGGCAACTACGAGAATTTGTAGAGTGGTCAACACTACGGCGCAAGTCGGTACAAGAGGAATGCTGGTTGTCGCGCGAATACTGATAATGAGGGACCAAATAAGAGAGGGCGCTAGAACAACAAGAACAAGAATCGGATCTCGATTCTTGAGGACGAGGATTTAGAGGGTTACACGCAAAGAAAAATTCCTGCACTTTCAGTGGTACCTACCCGTGATCGATCGCCTACGCGCGCTATTTGGGAATCTAGAGGATGCCAAGTTGATGTCTTGGCATGCCTCGACAGAACATTTGAAGGACGATGGCAAGCTGCGGCACCCCTCTGACGGCAAGCAATGGAAGCATATCAACGCTCAATCTCCGGAGTTTGGTGTTGAGGCGAGGAACGTCAGGTTTGGGTTGAGTACAGACAGGATGAATCCATTCGGTGACCTCAGTAGCACCCATAGCACCTGGCCTGTCATCCTCACCATCTACAGCCTACCTCCCTATCTATGTCAGAAGCAGAGACATCTCTTGTTGACCATGATTATTTCGGGACCAAAATAGTCATGCAATGATATTGATGTGTTCCTTGAGCCGCTCATGGAAGACATGAAGAAGTTATGGCAAGACAGGGTTCAGATGATGGATGCGTCCCTCAATAAGCCATTCACTCTTAAAGTCATCATCTTCGTCACCATCACTGATTACAATGGTTTGTTTTCACTTTCCGTACAGATCAAAGGCAAGTCTGCTTGTGCTGTTTGGATTGACGGCACCCAGTACACTTATCTTAGGGCATCAAAGAAGTTGGTGTACATGGGCCATAGGCGATTCCTACACAAAAAGCACAGGTACCGGCATCCATCGATGGATAAGTTCTTTGACAACAAGGCCGAGCCAGAAACAGATCAGCCAGAAAAGATGCGTTTTGGGCCAAAGGTGTTTGACATGGTGAAGGCCATTAACGTTGAGTTCAGAAAGAAGAAGAAAGATGAGGCAAACAAGCCGAAGAAAAGGAAGCGGGACAAGTTGGAGGAGGAACAACCGCTCAATCTTGTTCCTTTTAAAAAGTAGTCTTGTTTTTTCAAGTACTTATCGTACTGGAAGGAGCTAGATACGCCCCATGCCATCGACTCCATGCACCTTTCTAAGAACATTTCAAAAGCATGATCGGGGTCCTGTTAGACATCAAGACTAAGACGAAGGATGGTTTGAAGTCACGTTTGGATCTTGTGAACTAGAACATTAGTTCTGAAATTCATCCGACCCCGTCGGCATAGAGCGGGAAAGTCGACCTTCCAGGTGCATGCTATAACCTCACAAGAGATGAGAAGCGGGTTGTGTGCCAGTGGCTTAGGGCTGTGAAGGTGCCGACTGGTTTCTCTTCCAACATCATGAGCCTAGTCTCGATGCAAGACCTCACACTAACCGGCTTCAATGCACATGACTCCCATGTCATGCTCACGGTGTTCCTCCCAATTGTGATAAGAGCAATCGGTCCAGAGTACGTGAAGATTGTCATCACACGCCTCAGTTACTTCTTCAACTTCATCACACAAAAGGTCATCGATGAAGCTGAGCTACCGGGCATGAAACAGTTCATCGCAGAGACTCTTTGCCAGTTGGAAATGTGCTTACCTCCCTCTTTCTTCACTATTTCGCCATACCTGATGATGCACATGGTTGATCAGATACAGGAACTTGGGCCTGTACACATGCACAATATGTGGACGTATGAGAGGTTTATGTCGACCTTGAATAGATATGTCCATAACCGTGCTTACCCAGAAGGCTCTATGATCAAAGCATAAACAACAGAGGAGTCCATTAACTGTTGTATCCAATACATCAAGGACGGAAATGCGATTGGCTTACCAAAGCATATGCACGAAGGCAGAAGATCAGGGATGGGGTGCACAGGGAGGAAAGAACGTATAGATGTACAAGAGTATATGATGCAAGAAGCTCATCACAAGGCCCTCAATCAATTAGTGATCATGGACAAGTGGGTTGAGAAGCACCTGGAGGAGATCCGCCAAGGTCATGACGGTCGCACTGAGGCATGGGTACAAAGATAGCACATGACCAATTTCGCGATGTGGATCAAACAATAGGGCATACCTAATGACGAATCTGTTGAATCGAGGCTTCAATCCGGCCCGTCTAGCCAAATCACCTCATGGAAAGGGTACGATATTAATGGATACAGGTTTCGCACGACAGAGAAGGACAAGAAGAGTGCTTCACATAACAGCGGTGTTCGATATGAAGGCATCGACGAGGATACTGGGGAGACCAAGACATACTATGAGCAGATTCAAAAAATATGGGAACTTGACTACGGAGGTGGACTACAGATACCGATCTTCCGGTGCCGGTGGGTCAAACCGAAGGCGGTTGTTGTGGACAAGGATGGGCTAACCACCGTGGAGCTCGGAACTGTCGGCTAGAAAGATGATCAGTGGTAGGCCTGTGCATGGGTCCTATAATCCACCCAATCCACCCACCCAAAGCCCAACCCAAACCGTGAGAAGAGTTGACATATGGGTTGGGTGGATTTGAGTTTGGACCCATTCCACCCATGGGTTGGCTGTTCTTTCAACGCAGATCTCGTAGTGGATAGCAACGCAGACGGCGGCAACCCTGATGCGGCGAAGAGGACAGCGATCAGGATGAGATCCACGAGGATGACCATCCAGAGTACCCCGCTGTGGTCCTTCTTGGGCGTCCTTTGCGCGGAGACGAGCTCAGCATCCGCCTCTTCGGCCTCGGCATCTGCGGCGGCGGCGTCGTGTGCCTCGCGTGCGAGCGCCGCCTCGTCGTCGAGCGGGAGCAGCAGGCGTTTGGAAGGCACGGCATATGGTCCCGCATCCTCACCACGGGGAGGCATCACAGCAGGCGGCGGAGGAAAAGCTGGAGCTACGCGCTCGGGAGAGGGCGGCGAGCGCACGAGGAACAGCGCGTGCGCGCGGCCGGTGCCGGAGTGGGCGAGGCGAGCGGTGAGTAGTTCGCCGTTGAGGTGGTGTCACGGAAGGATAGGAACCAGTAACCCACCCAACTCAGTCCTATCTAATCCATCTAAATTGATGATTAAATGGGTGGGTCAAAAATCCACCCAAATCCATGTGAACCCACCCATGAACAGCCCTAATCAGTGGGTACTAGCAAGCCGGGTCGTGCAGGTAGCCTACTTCCCAAAGCCCAGAGAATCTAAGAAGCATGTGGTTGTGTCTGGAAAGAAGAGGATCGTGGGAGCTGATGGAGTGCAGAGTCCTGAAGAATAGAACAACTATGCAGAGTTCTCGCTTTTTTCTGAACACCCCCGCAAGATCAAGCAAGTCGAGAGCCGTTTCAACAAGACCAAGATGAAGCCCTGGTTTCGCTCGGACGGTGAGAAGAGGACTGTGGTAGGAACTACACCAAAATGATATGTAATAATTAGAGTTATTCAACATGATTTCACAACTCGAATTTTTGTAACAAATTGTATGACCTTGATGGGTGGTGGTCTCTCGAATTGACATCCATTTGATTATATTTCTTAGATTATTAAAATAATGAGACAAATTGTATAATTCTAAATTATAAATCATTGAGAAGCATGGATTCAAAATTAATTATAAATTATAAACAGAAAATGCGTCCACTTTTAATCCAGAACATGCCAATGTAGGCAAATTTTCAAATCCTGCTATATTATCGGAGGCGGACACTGTTAATCGTCGGCCTCCGTTAATGTATTATTGGAGGCGGACATTTTAAGCGTCCGCCTCGGTTAATATTAACAGAGACGGTTATTGTAATCTGTCCGCCTCCGATAATGTTACCCTATAAATATGGTTTTCCCCTCCCTCTTCACCATCTTCTCCGCGCCGTCCCCATCTCGACTCCGAAGGGCTGCCGGACCGCGCCGCCGCCGTGCCTCACGCACCTCCACCATCGCCTCCTCGAGTGCCGCCGCTGCGCCTCCCCAGAGGCCCTCGCCATCGCCGCGGAACCGGAACCCTAGCTGCGCCGTCCTCGTCGCCGCACCTCGCGGTCAACGTCGCCGTGCATCCGTCCTACCTTGCCGAGCCTCGCCGTGCCTCCAGGTCTCTCTCTCTCTCTCTCTCCGGCTCGGTGTCTCCTCCATCCGCAACCCCTCTCTAGCGCTCTCTCTCTCTCTAGATCTCTCTCTGTCTTTCTCTTCCCCTCTCTCTCTATATCTCTCTCCCCCTCTCTCTAGACCTCTCTCTCTTCCCCTCTCTTTAGATCTCTCTCACTGTCTCTCTCTTCCCCTCTCTCTCTGTCTCTCTCTGCATCGGATCGGTACAGACGAAAATGCAGGTTCCACAATTCCATTCCATGTTTTTCTGCCGCAACCTCTCTTCAAACCTGAAGCCAACCCATATCCCTGAGCCAAAATAAACTGATCATCAGACAGCTCATTTGTGAGCGTGACATCTGTTCAGGGCGTTGCCACATTTGAGGTTGGTCATGTATCTCTTTCCTTCAAGCATGTGCCCTCCTAATCCCCCATTCATGTATAAAGCTATGGGTGATACTCTGAACTGTCTTAGAATAGTTGGAATGGGCGTTGAGATGTCAGGCTACCCATTCCTGAACTGGTACTACCAGAGTTACACACTTGCGGCATGCCTGCTTGCATCTGCATCCATGATCCATGAAAATTCAGAGCACCCAGCTGAGTGGGGGTTGCTGAAAGCCTGCCTCCCAATTATGCATCTCCAAGGGATGGGATGCAGGGATTGAACCAACATTTATCAGAACGGTTACCAAATGGCAGATGATGGTTCAAGAAGAAACTGCACTGGCACCAACTCAGCTATAATTCAATGAAGAGAGCATTTTAATGTTAGTTCTTTTTGGTGGAAGCAACGAAAAAAAAGGAGCTTTTAGTGTAAGACTAGAACATTTGGCGCGCGATGCGCGCCCTGTCAATAGTAAATAGAAATACCTATCGAGAGTACATATAAATATGATCCAAATGTACATCATAAATATGACAACGTTTATTGCTCCAAATATTAATTTCGTTACTAATATATATTTGTCATTCATTAAATCATCATATTTATCAATCAAACACACAAGCAGAATCATCATGAATTTGATAGCAATAGGGCTACTGCTTTGTTGGGCATCTCAAACTCACTTCAAGCAACACGATCACATTAATTCAGATCACCAACAAGTGTTAGATACAACTCACATCTAAGGACAAGAGTTAGAGGAGAACAGCAAATATCAGATAGTACAAGTCTACTAACTATTGGCAAAAACAGGTCTTCTCTAAATATCTGAATGTCTTCAACAATGTTCCTCAAAAAAAAAAGAATGTCTTCAACAATGAACCACTCAAGATAGCTGAAACCGAGCCTTGTGGTTACCATTGATAGTGTGCAGCACCTAAATCAAATAAAAAGCGATGAAAGATCAGCTATTTCAGTAGATGAGTATGGTTTCTATACACTCTGTGTACACATTATTTAAAATTCTATAGTGTAATAATAATTTATCAGTACTCCCAAGAGTATCCTAGCTCCCATTTGAACTCCTTACGCGAATGAAAAGGAAAGATAGAACAAATGCTAGGCTAGCAACGGCGACAACTGAAAAGGAGAATTTAACAGCCAGGTACAATCAGGAAAACGGTAGGGAAGATCTTGAATTCTTTTGAAATTATGTGAGAAAAGGAATACACAGGCAGCACATCTTTTTTTTTTTAGGTTATCTCGATACATGGACAAATCATAATCATCTAACTATTTTTCAGCAATCATCCATCTCAATTGCGGGTCTTTTTTTTTTCCTTCTCCTCAGAAACCATCTATCACCTAAATCTAGCTAATCACCCTAAAAAATAAACCACTAATCTAGCCATTATTCATGGATTTCTCTATAGATTTAGGAAAGCACAAATGCATGCTCAATCAGGTTTAATCTAAAAAATAGTACATATTCAAGACAAAAAGGCACCAAAAAGATTTAATTTCTTATAGATTACGATAGCAGAAAAAGCAAGCAGTCTAACTCATTCTCATTTAGAGTAGCGGATGCATCTAGGATGGTAGGCAGATTTGCGATAACACCAGGTTCTGTAAAATCAAAAGCCCTAAATAGTATGATACAGAAGACATAAAAACAGGAACATGTTAGTATGGACGGCCATCTCAGGTCACTAATGCCACCACCGGCATGGTGTAGCAACTTTACATAAGCACAGTAGAAAGTACATCAGACCACAGTTAAGTAGACATGAAGCTTTTTAAAAAAAACAGGAACCTTCCGGTCGGCTTATCAATTTAGGTGAACATATAGTGCAGTGTTTTTTATTCAGATTATTGGACAACTAAGCGAAGTAAGTCGAGTAACCCCACGCTTGCAAATACCAAGTAACAATGAAATCATGATGTGAAAAAAATGCAGATGGACTAACATTTGGTACTCAATACTGCAACTGCAAAAGGAACGTTGTGTGATTTTCTATTAAGAATGTGAAACAGTAATTGATGTGAATGAAAGAAACGCACCTTGCATTATCTGTTCAAATTGGCATGAACTTTCTTATGGGTTTTGGGAGTATTTACTTTTTTTCTTCCCATCATTTCTTCCAAAATTGCATCTTTGCATACAAAAAGGAAAGAAATATGCACATTAAGAGGGAGAGAGATGTGACTTATAGAGACGTAGAAACCATATAACATCACCTGACTTCCACACACAACAATAGAGGAAAGGTAGAGCAGGCAGCAGGATGCACCTAGCAATGGAGAAATGGGTCAAGGATGGTGCCGCAACCCAGTTCACCGCCGCCAAAGGATAGCCCCTCTGCCATGCCGGTGGCCAGCTCACCTCCAAACCTTAGTGGCCGGACCTGAAAGACAAAAGTGAAGATGATAACCAAATCGTAGAGATTGGTGAAAGAGAGGGGGAAGAGGGAAGGGAGGGAGGCCAGTGCGGTGACCTGCAATACTGCGTCGTGGAAGATCTAGGAGGGGCTCCCGTGCTGCCATCTTGCCCACAGTCACTTAGGACGCGATGTCATGGACTTCAATCGTGGATCTGGGGGGCGCGACAGGGAGGGGAGGGAATCGGTGCCGGGGCTGCTCCCTGCTCTGCACGGGGTCGGAGGTGTGTGATCCAGGAGAGGATCGTGGATGTTGCTTCGCAACGTGTTCGTCGCCGACTGGAGATGCAACTCAGCCACGGCAGTCGCGGATCCGGCGAGCTCCAGCGCTGCCACGTCGTGTTGTGGCAGGCCCGGAGCGCTCGCCTTCACCGCCCCTACGGCCGCTATGTCCAGGAGCGGCAGCCTCGACAGATCCGCACCTCCGCGTGGCCATGGAGACGAGTAGGGAGGGTGGGCAGCGAGAGCGGCGCTATAGGATCCGAGCTTAGCGGTGCTTGATGATGTCGATGGGGAGGCGGCGCTCGATGCGTAGCTCTGCGCTGCCGTGGCGGTGGCGAGCCGAGGTCAAGAAGGGAGTGGCGGCGGCCTAGAGAGGGAAGGGATGAGAGGGCGAGCCGGGAGGCGCGCGAGCGTGCGAGTGGCGGCGGCATGGAGAGGAATGGGAGGAGAAGCGAGTGGGAAGCGGCGGCGGCGGCGTGAGAGGGAAGGGAGGAGAGAGAGCCGAATGATTCCTAGGGTTTGGAGGTCCTCAATGCTGCCCCCGGGAAAGATAGGGCCACTGGTCAGCTTCACGGGCCGCCTCACCCTCCCGCGCCCTCAGTAACCCTTGCCCCCGCCAGCGGACCAAGCTCCCAGTGGGACCTAACGATCAGAGAAGGCAGTAGACGAGCTGCCCGTGCACATGGAGACGAAGGCCATCAGCGCGAGGCCGCGGGCACCCAGCGCTCGCGCGCGCTCGCCTCCCAGGGGCGACGTGTCGAGCAGGGGAGGCCTCAGGGAGACCGTGAAACGCGGAGGAAGCAGCAAACAGGGGCTTCTTTTAAGAACTTTGATGGCAGTAATTTCATCAGGAAGCTTGGTAATAATCAATAACCAATAACCATAGAGTCTGCTTCTCATAAACGGTAATTTTGACCTTAACTGAGCCTCTTCAGGATAGACTGTTTGCCATATTTTTTTTTTCTCTTTTAAGCCACTGTTATTTCTGGTTCCAGGTACCAATTGTTGTGCCATAAATTCCTGTGGTAGCTGGATTTTCTGTTTGCCTTTCTCTGATTCATGCATTTTGCCTATTTCGATTGTTGGATGAGTTTTCCTTGTTCAGTTCCTGAAATTCGGGGGCTATGCACCAATACCAGTGTTGATTAACATGTGCAATATGATTTTTTCCTAGGTTTATAGGGAATAGGATAATTGTAACTGCTGATCTCATGAGGGATCTGTATTACAAGAGGAGTCTGCCAGCAAGAGGTTCAAGCTCTAACATTTCAGTAAAAAGTTACTTTGAGGCTGATCTTGCAATGGATGAGCATGTGTCTTCTTTGTCTAGTGGACCAGCTGATGTGTATCAGTGGATTGGTCACCCAGTTTGAGTTTCAGAACAACCATGTTTCAGTCCCAGGTTTAGTCATTGTTTAAAATTATGAGCTTGGCACTTGTAAGCTCGACATTGTTTTGAGACTGCATGTATACAATTGAGGTGGCCAGTTATTTTATTCTATTATTTCCTTTATCTTTCTCTGGAATTTGTTGTGCCATGGACCTATTATAATTATCCAACTCTATCAACTGAGCAGCATGAATGCATGATGCAGCCACAGTAGCTCACTAACAACTTGGCAAATGAACTTTAACATGACTAGAACACCAAAGTTCTCACTGACGACTCACTGACAGCTTATAAATTACAGAAACATGATAAATTCAAAGTTCATAGCTCAATATTGAATAGCTAATTTGTTGGCATCTGTATGATCACATACAAACTAAAATTGGAATTGTAATGTAAATATCAATTTAGAGTTAGTAAAATGTTAACGGATGGAAAGTGATCAAAATGTCTGTATAACACTCTCTTCTTCTTAGCTTCTAATGGCGGACGAGCCAACTGGAAAATGGTGGCAGCCATCTCCGGCTTCAGAGTCATGAGAGCTCCTCGTCCGATGACAAGGAAGATGAGGATGGGTATGAGTCAGTTGAGGTCACACCGATTCCGTCGAAAAGACGTCGTACGGAGGAGGAAGATGATCCGACTTATACTCCAGAGAAGGAAGATGAACATGATGAGGTTTGTAAATAGCTAACACAACATTTGCATATGTAGCGAGGTCGTTGTTCCATAAGTATGAAACTAAAGCGTGTTCTTGTGGTTGATAGGTGCCATTGGTGCCTAGGTCCTTGGAATTCCCCCCAGCAGGGAGAAGATGAGGGGCAAGGTTCCGGTCCGAGCCCAAGCACTGCAACCGGAACGGCCACCGCCAATAGTTCCACTAGCAAGAAGAGCCGCGGCAGCATGGGAGACACCAGGTCACCAGAAAGGTGCATGCCATACAAAGGATAGGGCGAAATGGACAACCCGTGTCGCCAAAATCCGTCATTGGCACCTTCAGCAACCAGTGCTCCTGTGTAGTCCGGGATCATGTGCCGATGACATATAGGGATTGGAGGCAAGTCCCAGAGCACCTCAAGACAGCGGTGTGGGGAGAAGTGAAGAGTCGTTTTGATTTTCCAGAAAATGTGATGAAGACCTTTGGAAGAAGAATGCATTGGAGATTGCAGGGAAAGCGATGCGCCGATTAAGGTCACATCTCAAGGTAAACTATGTGGAGAAAGGGAAGACACCTTTCGGCGACTACAACTTCATCAAACAACATGTCTAGGATGAGTTTGTTCAATAAGTGACCAGCAAAGAAGCAACAGCCGAAGGAAAGGAAAAATCCGAACTCGCAAAGACAAACAAATACCCGCACCACCTGGGCCCGACCGGGTACGAACCTAAGAGGGACCAGTGGCGTCAGAAGGAAAGGGAGGCAGCAGCGGCTGGGCTAGAGGATCCATATGAAGGCATTGATGATAGGGGGCAAGACTTCATGAAGGCCCGTCTGCCAAAGAGGCTGAAGGAGGGAAGGACCAAGTTTAATGAGCCACTAACCGAAGAGTTGGACAATGCTTTGCGCAAGGTCAAAGAGGCCAAGGAACGCGGGGAGTTCACACCTCACGGGCGGCATGACATGCTGTCAGAGGCGCTAGGAAACCCCGAGCACCGTGGTCACGTCCGGGGTGTATTGTTAAGGTAGAGCTGGAAGGTTGTGGGGTCTTAGGCATCCGACGCTGCCTCGTCTTACCATACGAGGCAGAGGTACAAGTAAGGACTCATCCAGAATGGTAGAGATCAGGCATTTGAGGAAATGATCTTGGGGACTTTACAAGATGCTTTCACGATCAACGACCCTAAGATGGTGGAGCTCAAGAGGCAGATATTCCTCCAAGGTCAAGCAGCCGTAGATCAGATGGCGTCGGGTACCTCACAACTCCAAAGGTATCCGGTTGATGACATCATGGAGGTGACATTGTGTAAGGTTTACGTGCCTTGGGGCAGGACAGGCATAAAGAAGTTCGTGGTGGAGGGAATTGTATACCCACCCAATCATGAAGCCAGCTATGATGGGAAGCCCATCCCAGCAAACTATGCCTTGGTCGACGTGGCGTGGACATCAGATCAGTTCGATGACGAGGAACTACTTGAGTTTCCCACTGAATCTGCTTAAGAACCATGCGCGTAGCTCTTGGAGAAGTGTTATGTGGAACAAGGCAGACATTATCTTGGTACAAGAAACGCATGCAGTAAAGCCCTCGCAACCGTCATCGTGTCCTCCTGGTGGCCCAAGTGACGACGACCATGGCGAACACAACGGCGACGATCATGGCAGGCCAAGACACAAACCTCCAGGCACCCCACGTCCGAACACTGGCAACCCACAAAGAGAAGGAGATGGATTGGACAAGGAAAAACCCCCTCCAGCGTCAAAAGGAGAATGTCCTCCAGCACCAAAGAAACCTAAAACACAAGAGGGCAGCCCACCTCCCAGCACGAGCAATCAAGAAGAAGGTGAAGGGGGTGGACAGGGCAATGAAACACCACCACCTCCGGGTAGTCCAAAAGACAAAGGGGAATGTCCTCCAGCGCCAAAGAATCCTTACACACAATATGGCAGACCTCCTGGCGTCACCGACGAGGCATGGACGGCGTTGAACCTAGCAGAAGCATACACGTACTCGATGACGATGTTGAAAAGGTATGCATGTCCACTTGAGCAAGCAACACAACATATTATGTGTGCGTCGATGATGATACCAGACTTGCACTCCTTGTCTCTGTTACAGGCCGCCAAAACCAAAAGCATCGTTTGACCACCTTAGTGAGGATTGCTCGAAACAATTTGAAAATGGCAAGCTGATGTTGCCTATGGCCTAGCTCGTCGAGGAGTCGTGGGATGTTCGCAGGCTCCATATCTGGTACATGTATGCTGCGAACGTAGGCATGAAGGAATTCATTGTGAGGGTGCCTAAGGAGTACTTCCACTTGGAAGAGGATTGCTATCTCCCTATCGAGTTCAATGACATGCATAGCTTGCTACGACGTCGGGACCTCGACGTTCCCCAAGTCACCCCTTTTGCTCTGTAAGTGGATGCACTTATGTATCGTTTAAAGTTCTATAATGAAACTAGCAATTTAATAATACCATGACAACTTGTTCTTGCATGATGCAATCATATGCGTGCAAGGAATTAGGCGGTACGAAAGACATTATTTTCCTATCTCCTATGCATATCACCTAGTGCGCCATTGTTGGTCATGATATACCTGACACGGATCCAGAACTGGTAGGTTTTGATAGGATGCAACGAGTGGAGATCCGGGCCCGCCTTAGAGGCGAGATCAAGTGGCGAAAAAGGAGAATACCTATTGAAAGTCATGGGCATGATCAAGGGGAATGGGCGTATCCTGGCTGCCCACCAGTTTGGGTAAGTTGAAACGATGTTTGCAATTGTATCTACCTTTTCTGTATTCAAGATTTGAGATCCATAACGTTTCTATTGTGCAGCTGCATGGGAACCATGGGCCACTGGGTTGTATTTGCGATTTATCCTCAGGATGGAACGGCTATCGTATTTGACTCATTGTGGGTGTCGAGAAAAGCGGGGTACAAAGACTTTGAGGTCATATTACGATAGTAAGTGATGACAATTTTTTTTTATTTATTATGCATACGTCTGAAATTTACTGTGCTTACTAGTTGACATGCCATACAATGCTTATAGGAAGCACGCGCAAAACCCTGATTCCTATGATCGGAGGCCCAAGAAGAAGAAGGAAAAGTATCAGACAACATTGAATGTTAGGCGAGACATCCCGGTACGAATGAATAATAATATGCTCGCTACTACATCATAGATGATAACTATATACTAATAACTATATAATTGCTATATATATAAGCTAATAACTGTATATCATGCATAAGTGCGCTAAGCAACCTCCCGGCACAGTTTTATGTGGATACTATGCTTGTGAGTACATAAAGTGTTGCGAGAAATTTAGCCATAGTTGGCAGCAACTCCAAAAAAATAAATACAAGTGGCTCAAAGAAAATAATTGCCGTACAATCGTCGATCAAATAGTAAGTGACATTTGTAAGTTTACCCTAGATGAGTGTTGCGGCGTTGGGGGAAAGTTCTTCACATCCAATAGCGAGCTAGGTACCGAGAAAAAGTACGAAAAGATACGCAACTGGAGAACCATATTTAACATGACTGACTACAGGATGCCGGACCTCTTCGATTAGTGGTTTTTTCTCATGTGAAAAATTAATTATGATTTTGTGAATGTATGAATTGTGCCATGTGAAAAGATAAGCAACTGGAGAACCATGTGACATTTGTGATTTAATTGTGTTGATGAACATGGTATATGTGTGTGTTTCTATCTTTAAATGAACTTTGTATTTGTTTGCCCTTTCTGCTTCAATTTCAAATTCAAAACAGCATTAAATTTTTTTAATTGGCATAAAAACTTAACGAAGGCGGGTGGTAAATAAGAACCGCCTCGGTTAATGCATTAATGGAGGCGGGTGGTTAATAACAACCGCCTCCGTTAATACCTTAACGGAGGCAGTCTTTGTAACGCAACCGCCTCCATTAATGTCCATTAACGGAGGCGGACCACCGTCCGCCTCTGAAAACGCCTGATTAACAGAAGCGCAGTGTCAGAGGCGGACAGCCAGCCTGCCTCCAAAAAGGCAATTTGACCATGTCTGAAAATAAATTCTGTAGTAGTGAACACCGTCACCTGTACACCCATATAGGAGACGCGGCATTTAGATGAGCGTCAGGCATAATAAGGGTGATGCTTGTTAGCAAGCTTGCGTCACCTATATATCTACTATGGGAGATGCTATTCAACAACAAGCGTCACACATAATAAGGGTGATGCTTATCAGCAAACAAGCGTGACCTATATTTTTAACTATGGGAGGAGAAACCACCAAAATACGGTTTGTAAGATGGAGAAACTACCCAAATGAAAGTTGTAGATCTCGAAAATAGTTATGAAATTGTGTACTACCTCCGTTCCAGAATATAGCTACTCCCTCCGTCCCAAAAATATAGTCGTTTTGGGTGTTCGTGCCACGAGTTTGACTAGATTTGTAGAAAATACGTTCAACAATTAAATGTCCAAATATTTTTATAAAAAACTATCTAAATATTTATCTAATGATATCTATATTGTATCATAAAATTTAATATATATTTTTGTATAATTGGTTGTAGTATTTTCTCGGGAAGTGAGAAAGACTATAATTTTGGGACGGAGGGAGTACGCTTAGACTTTTTCAAAGTCAAAGATATTGATGTTTAACTTTAGAAAAAGCTCAACATAGCAATATTCTAGTCACATAAATTTGAAGTTATCTTATCAACAAAAAGCAAGTTTGAAAGAGTTCAAATTTGAAATTCAAATTTTGTAAACGACCTCGGACGGAAAAATGACAATCAAAGTTTTAGATCTCAAAAAGTTATGAAACTTTTTAATGATGTAGTTGTAGGTCCTCAAACAAGTAATTTATACTTGGATTCGTATAATATTTGGGGAATCAAAACGAGGCATGGGCACATGTGTGATGCAATGATGTAGTGGTTGATGGGGGTGCGCACGAGGGGGATGTTGCGGGTTTGAATCCTGGCTGTTGTGTGGCATGAATATTACATGAAAAATAGCACGACTTGGCTTGGGGATTGGTTGGCTGGCCGATGAGGTCCCTCCAACATTAGGAACTTTTTTGCTATTTTTTCGGTTTTTTTTGTTCAAACAAGCATCTCCCGTAATGTCATGGGTGACACAGATTAAAGCTCTAAGGTGATGCTGATTTACCGCGTCTACCATCTTTGATTTATGGGTGACACTAGTTTGCCGCGTCACCCATAACTTCTTATGGGAGACCCAAAAATGGTGATGCTGCAGAACCACGTCACCTATTTACTCTAGACCCATCTCTCCTTTTAGCATGTTCTTACATAGTGTTGAGCAAACATCGTGGCGGTCGCCAACGTCAGTGTTGAAGCAGAGGTGTGACACCTTGGTGAACACAGCGGCGTATAGGGCACCACGGACGACGACCATTGTGTCACGGGCGGTGGCAGTGGAGACATTGGAGACGAGGGCACCCACGACGTCCCTCTGGAGAGGAAACTGGAGCTCGGCGACATGGGAAGGGTGTAGGATGCTGATAGTGAGGTTGCACCGAAACATGTGCCAGAACGGGCGTAGGGGGCGCTGGTGATGCTGGTGCTCTTGTGGTGGCCGGCGTCGAGGTCAGTGTGGAGTGGGAACATGGGGTGGTTAGAGAAGGCATCGGCAAGGTCAAAGATGAGGCACCAAATGACAACAGGGTCATTGCCGCCCTGGTAGTGTTGCGTTGCCGATAGACGACGACTAAGACAAGTACAACGGCGACTCTTTCTTCTTCTTTGATTTGGAGAATCAAAATCACCATTTCTTTCTTTCTTCCTTCCTACTATTCAAGTTCGAGTCTATTGTTTTAATCTTCCGATTCGATTCTAATTGAAATGCGTTCTTTTTTTTCCTTTGACTTCAAAATCAGAATCTCCTCCATTTCTTTCTTCCTAATTGGGATTGTTCTTTCTTTCCTTTCCCCAACTCTAGATCTACTCACTAACTTGGCTCTTGATACCATTGTTAGTAGAAGTCTAGAATTGGTTAGCAGTAGGTCAAGTGGGTGATACCGTAAATTAATCCCTATAGGAGTGTGGGTTCAGGGCTCCTACCATGCTAACCAAGCTTTCTCTATCCTTCCTCATCGGTCAGCTATGGCTAAAGGCACCGCCGGCTCAGGTTATCCGTCACCGGCTCTATGGCTGCCATGTCAGATAGTTCTTCTTCACAACCGCCCTCCTCTTCTATTGTCTCACAATGGCAGCGATGACAAGAGGAGGCTGACGGTGGCTCCGTGTAACCCTCCCCAGCGCATGTTTGCCCAAGGGTGAGCGTGTTACCAGTGAGCGGCCTTGCGTTGGTGCCCTATCCTTGAGCCCTCATGCCGGTGAGGCGGCAGGGCTCATGCGTCCATGCAACGATGACGGTGGTGCCCAGCAGCAAGGAACCCAGGGAGGTCCCCCCTCTTGGTCCCTTCTCCTCTCTGAATATTATCATTAGGGTTAGGGTTCTTGCTTTGGTTTATTTGATTTGAGATCCAATCTTTTTTTCTTTCCTTTCATTCATTCTTCCCCAACTCGATCTACACACTAGATGGGCTCTTGATACGATGTCTAGTGGTAGATCGAATGGAATTTTGTCATCAACTAGAAGAAATAGTGATGTGTTCACATCTGGATATATGAACGAGTGAGAGAGGGGTAGGAGTTCAACTGTAGGGCTTAGCGTATTTGCCAGACATGTCGGTGGTGAGGATGGCTTGTTCACCGATTGTGCTGCGGGACTTTCCCCCTCAGTGATTGCTTCTTGATAGATCTGGTCGAGCTAAGATGTGTGGTGGCCTAGTGGCATGGTAATCTTTCGGTAGTGTGCCCTGGAGGCCTTTTTTTGCTCTTTATATAGCATTGCATTAGAGGGCATCGAGCCAGAACCAATGAGTGGCTGGTGCGCCCCAGATCTGGCACGTGGAAAGGAGGTGACATCTAACATGAAAATAATGCTCTGTAGTCTGGGCAAAACTTGAAGACTTTTGAGCCTCGACACAGCAATGTCCTTCACGTTTGATAAAAAGTGCAACAACTATCATGAAGAATAGAAAAAAATATATGGGCAGACACTGAGTTTCTGACATCCAAAACACTAGTTTCTCTTGTGTTTGAAGGCATTTCTAGTGCCCATTGGATATTAAGTCCTAACCGTGGTCCACGAGGCAGCAGCATTCCACGAGGCAGCAGCAGAATCCTAGGTGGACATTTAAAAGAATAAAAAAATCTTGAAATTTTTTACCATCACTCTAATCAAAATAAAATAGTCATTAAATTTATTATTTATATTTTCTAAAATTACTCACTTCTATTATTATTATAAAAATAAGCTAAAATAGCTTCCTAAACATGCATCTAAATTATCCACCTTTGTCATTCTAAGAAAAATCTAAAGTAACACCTAATATTCATGAAAATCACCCATCTATGCCAAAATAATGCAAACAATCCCCTAATTTTGCATGTAAATTATTCAGCTATATTATTATTAAAGCTTAGATTCAATTGCTTTGGTAATACAAGATACAAAGGTGCGTGCAAATTAGTCCAAAAACTTGTAATCCGATTAATCCCATGCAAGAACAAATTCTGCAAGAAACTTCTATTCCCACGTATGAGGTGATAGGTGAGTCATTGATTGGATCTATATATGAATGTATTACCTAGGTGGTTAAAATTAGCCAATGATTGTGATATTTAATTTGAACACTTTTAAAATTGCATGTTTTATATTTATGAATAAAAATAGTTCTGGAACAATTTTAGAACATCAAACATTATTAGTAGTTTGCATTATGTCAAAGCCTTATTTATTAAATGCTTACATATAGTTTTGGATTGATAAAGATGCAGGCCTTTATTTTCTCATTCCAAATTTATAAATTGGCAGCACACCATATGTATTTCAGCACAGTAAGGAGTGTGATGCCTGCTACGAAAAGAATTTGTTTGGAATGAGTCAAGAAAGCATGCGATGCTTGCTGCAAAAGATTCCAGCCAGGTGCGCCTAAACCATGTTTATGACGAGCCAAGCCGATACAATCAAAGACTCACTTGCCACCTCAAAGTCCAACTACGTACCAAAGTTTAAAGTTTTTGCATGAGATTAATGGGATTACCAGTTCCCAGACCAATTTGCACACCCCTTCATTGTTCTTGTATTGCCAATGCAATTTACTCTAAAACATAAAATAACCCATTCTAAATTATATATAGATATAGCAAAATATTAAAGTGGTCCAACATAAAAATTCTAAATTACTATTTCTATCACCCGCATGCTATTCTACACCCTTTGTGTAACTATACCCAACTAATTACTGAACAAATTTTCAGTAATAACTGTGCACAATTACTGCAACTAGATTATGATAAATTTGTATTTCAGAGTATGTGTTAGAAAATTTAATAGATAAAAGGTGTGAGATACATGATTATCATTATTAGTTTTAAGTTGTATTTCTATATTAATTTCAATTATCCCATTCTAGAGCATGGGTTGGTAGCCCAGTATACTAAATATCATCAATCTTGATTTAAATAATTTTTTATCCCATTGTCTAAAAATATTCTTTATCCGGTCCGCGTGGATAATAAACTACTAAATTATGGATCCTTATTAACTCTAGAGGAGTACGTTGCAATTGTCAGTGGTTGCATTGGAGGGAAGAGGCTCTTACTCGGGAGGTCCAAATTCCGCTTTATAAGTAGCACTTCCGAGCTGCAGTACACCACCGGGGCAAATAAAGTTCCAAGAATCCCATTTCCAAAAGCTAGCTAGCTAGTCTCCAGGTGGGAAGTTAGAAGCAATGGAGATCCCGGTCACCATCCCCGCCGACTCCCCAATCGTCCCCATCCCGATGTTGAAGTCGAAGCCACTACTGTCGCCGCAGCAGGAGAGGGTTCTCACGGTGCTGAGCATCGACGGTGGCGGCATTCATGGCCTCGTCCCAGCCACTATCCTAACTAGCCTGGAAGCCTTCCTCCAAGTACGCTGACATAATCCATCATATTTCGATCGAATCACCATTTTGTTCACTTGTTCTGGTCTTCTAGATCATCATATATGCGACGCACTCTGATGATTTGCTTGCAGGGGAAAGATGGACCCGATGCTAGGATCGCCGACTACTTCGACGTGATCGCCGGAACCAGCACTGGCGGGCTCATCGCCGCAATGCTGTCTGCGCCAGGCAAGGATAATAGGCCGCTGTTCGCAGCCAAAGACATCAACAAGTTCTACCTTGACAATGGTCCAAAGATCTTCCCTCAGAAAGGGTACATAGACAGCATCATATAATTCAAATATTCAGTCACAGCTTTCCCTTTATTAGGAAATTAGGTCCATGAATGTTCATCGTCTTCCTTGCTCGTGACTGTTACAGGGGCTGGGTCCCGAGCATGGTCCAGAGTGCTTGGGACAAGCTTAGGGGCGGACCCAAGTACGATGGCAAGTTCTTACATGAAACCATCAACAACCTGCTTAAGGACACCAAAGTGGCTGACACGCTGAGCAACGTCATCCTACCAATGTTCGACGTGAAGCGCATGCAGCCCATCCTCTTCAACTCGTTGGAGACCAAGCGAGAGGCGCACAAGAACGCGCACCTCGCTGACGTCTGCATCGGCACATCGGCGGCGCCCACCTACCTTCCGAGGCGCATGGCTTCAAGACAAAGGGCATAGGTGGTGAGCACCACCAGTTCGAGCTCATCGACGGTGGCGTCGCGGCCAACAATCCTACCATGGCAGCCATGTCCTTGCTCACAAGGGAGATGCTTCGCCTGCGCAAGCAACTGCTGGGTGATGGCCGGAACGTTAACCTCGTGAACGGAGGCGCGGTTCGCAGCCTAAAGACTACCAGTGACAACCCTACCATGGCAGCCATGGCCGCGATGATCGCTGCGGAGGAGCAGAACCCCCACCTGCGCATGAACAAGCAAGACGGGCAGGCAAGCATATACAAGAACGTCCTCGTCCTCTCGGTCGGGACTGGGGTCACCCAGAAGGCGCACATGTACACCGCAGAGGAATGTAACAGGTGGAACCTTCTCAACTGGCTCGCCAAAGATGGCTTCAACCCACTCATCGACTTCTTCTTCGACGCCAGCGCCGACATGGTCGACATCCACGCCGAGGTGCTCTTCGAGCTCCTAGGTGTCGAGGACCACTACCTACGGATCTAGGTCATTACTCTAGAGGATTAGTCTATCATCAACCATTCCATGTTTGTACTACCCAATAAAACAATGTGTGTGCATGCATGGATGCAGACTGACACACTGACAAGAGACGCGGCGTCGGTGGACTGCTCGACCGACAAGAACATGAAGGACCTAATCAAGATTGGCAACGATCTGCTCAAGGCGAAGGTGGCGAGGGTGAACATCAACACGGGGGAGTACGAGCCTAAAGAAGGTGGGGGCACCAATGAGGCGGCTCTCAAGGAGTTAGCAGAGAAGATCTCCATGGAACGCAAGCTTCGCAAGAAGAATGGCAGCAAGTGAAACCATGTTCTGGGTTTGCTTCAGATCTGCAAGTATAAGATGGGACAACCATTTATCAAATAATATCTGCTTGTATTTTTATTTCTTATGTTGAGATGCGTATGACATATGAAACTAGATTGGATGCAAGATTTTAACATATTTTGAATTTTTTGGCACCATTATTGCTTACAATATTCTAAAAATATTGAAAAATTGCATTGAATCATATTGGATACCATTATTCTTATGAAATCTATGATATTTTATCAAGTTTTAAAAAATAAATTAAGATGTATTTTTTTAGAGAATGAATCAAAAGCATAATCTTCTCCTACCCCATCTCTTAGATCATTCTGCCCTCCTGTTCCGAGAAGCTGAGAGATATAGACAGCCAGCAGGGTTCATTCCTCTACATGTGAGGCCTTTCACTACTACATATACGGTTTTCAGAGGTGGGAGATTTTGATTTTTGGAGGCGGAAATTGCGTCCGCCTCTGTTAATACGAAAAAATAAAAAAAAACTGAAACCCTAGATGGACCTACCGAGCCCATCTTGGGGAAGAAGCGCCGCCGGTGGCTCAATGCACCATTGTCTGGCACCGCCACCAGATCCGCTCATGCCACCACGGCCACCGCCGCTGCCGGATCTGCTCGCCTCAACGCTGCCATCACCTCGCACCGTCCGCACCTCCCCTCCCACCGTGCGCACCGTGCCCGCCTCCCCCTCCCACCATTCGCGTTGACGCTGGAGGGTAGGCCGCGGTGACTGGATGGGAGGTAGGCCGAGGAGGTGGAGGGGAGGAGAGGAACCACGCCGCCGCTCCCCGCCTCGCGCCACTGCCTCGCACTAAACCGCCACTCCCACCTTGCCCTGTGTCGCACAACTGTATGAGAGAGGGGAGGGAGGGAGGAGCCGCCGCCTGCACCACGGGAGAGAGTGAGAGGTGGGAGGAGCCGCCCCTGCACCACGGGAGAGAGAGAGAGGTGGGAGGAGCCACTGCCTTGGGGAGAGAGGTGGGAGGAGGAGAGGATAATGTTAGGGTTTGAGAGGGTGATGTTCGTTTATATATAACGAAGGGTTACCGGGTCGAGCTGGGCCTATTGGACCTTGGCGTTTTTAGGAGGCGGACATTATGGAGGCGGATATCTTAAGATGACCGCCTCTGAAAGTAGATGATTTTCTGAGGTTATTGTTTTAAAATGCCCGCCTCTGTTAATTCATTTTCCGAGACGGTTAAATGTATCTGCTTCTGAAAATAAAAATCGTACTCCGGCTTTGTGAATCGCTTATATTAACCGAAGCGGTTAGGATTCATGTGCACCTCTATAAAGAAAAAGACAGCGTCTCCTAAAATCCTATTTGTAGTAGTCTTTGGTCGGCCCAACCCACGGCCTTCACCCATTTGGTAGCTGTGCCGAAGCAAGGCTGGGCATGTTTCTAGGAAAGAGTAATGAGAAGCTTTTTGAATTGAGTTTTTAGCCATCTTCACATTGATTATTGCTAGAAGTGGCTTCTAACCGAAAATCTTGAGGGAATCCAAACATCAGTTTCATGTCAATTTAGTTTGTCCCCATTGAGAATATGAATACATACATGGAACATTCTAGATGGTTTTGGAAGACACCAGAACCTTACCATGAATGAGGATCAAAATCATGGCAATGTGATAAGCTTATAGAATATTGGAGAGTTTCCAAGTGTCATAGTTGCCATGTTTCATGGAAAGTATGGAAGAATGTAAAACTAGATTTTTAGTAGGGTAGAAATACCAAGAAGTAGATAAGGATGGGAATATTCTAGAGTTACATATTTTGGTTATAAGAGTATGGAATGTTGCCATGTGGCAACATCCTAGAGATTATGTACAACTATAAATAGAGGTGTCCTCCACACCCTCATATAAGACATGATATAGAGTGCCATATGAGTCATAGGTGAGGAAGTATGGCAAGGTTGCCATGGTACACTAGTGTGTAGGTGTCATGGTAGGATAGCCACATAAAGAGTAAGGAGTCCTCTCGTGTGGTATCAAGTTGAGTCGTGAATAAAAGCTTGAGTTCCTTTGTGGAGAGTTGGTCTCCCATATTGGTGTTAGGTGAAGGTATCCACAAAGAGAGTATTGTCGGTGCATTAGATTGATAGGCGCAGGGGGCTTACATTGCTCGGTGTGGCACCAAGAGGTGCTAAGGGGAGACTCTCCCGGAGATCACAGTCCGAGACTGTGAAGGAGTGCTGGTATAGAACCAAAAGTAGGTGACGCTGGGCATCAATTGAGGTTTCGGATCTCTTGAGCGTAGGAGGCATGAGAAGGCTCAAAAGCCAAAACTATGACTATTGGTAGACATGCATGGATTCCTAGTTGATGGGATAGGACCTCTGGGAGGTCTCGGCCGGCACCGAGACTACTCCTTCATCAAAGGAGAATAGGGAAGGCTTGTGGAAGTGGCATATCAGGTAGGCAAGCAAGACTATGTTTGTGTTGAAGACAACCATCAAGGAAGACCTGGTGGAGCATATCAGAGACGCAGAGACACCGAATGAGACCTGAGAGACATTGGTGAAGATGTTCTCGAAGAAGAATGAAGCACGGCTCCAACATCGAGAGAAAGAGCTTGCAGGTATCTCACAAGACACTATGAGTATTTGTCAGTATTTTATTAAGGTAAAGAATATTTGTCATGACATATCTCAGCTTAACTTGGAGGAGAAGGTCAGCGACGCTCGGATGAGAAGGATCATCGTTAATGGCGTAAGACCCGAGTACGATGAGTTTATGGCTGCGATGAGTGGATGGCCAACGCAACCATCCTTGATGGAGTTGGATAATCTATTGGTTAATCAGGGGGCATTAGCCGATGGGCAGCATCACCTTGAATGAGTCAGATGAAGAGGAGACGCTTTTCATCACGGAGAGGCCGAAGAGAGGCGAAGGAGTGGGCAAGAGGTGACAGGTGTTGCCCTGTTTGAAAATCAATTTTATATTTTCGGGGCGATTTGGCTACAAAATTCGTAAAATTTGTTGCGGCTTTTGTTGCTAGGAACCTTGCACACAATTTTCGTGTGACCTCCTATCCAATCTTTCTTGGATTTAGTTCTAATTTGTGTTTTCCTGAAATTTATTCTTCACTAGTTGACTTGTGTCATCTTATGACCAGATTGAAGAAATGCAATTGGGGTGGCAATGGGGATATTGACCTTATTCTCAACGAGAATTTTCAAAGGCCCCAAATAATTCACCCCTGTACATACCCGCTTCCATCCCACACTGGTTTCTGCACCCGGCCTCGACGCCTCCTCGACCACGAGGGCCTCCATCGCTAGGGTTTCCTTAACGACAGTCTCACAGGCCCGGGGCATCGGCCTCGACTGCTGCTGCCATGGAGGTCTTCCTAAACGCAGTCCCTCGCGCGACGGGACTTGGTGGTTTAGAGATGGGCGTGGTTCGGGTCGACCCATCGGTTCGTCGACCCGGCCCACAAAAATGCCCCTATTGGGCCCCTCTTCAGGTCCATCAACAAGATTAGGTTATCTGGATCGGAAGCACTTGAACCTTAGGGTCGAGTGGTTCGCGGCCGGCGGCGTGCGGCTCGCTCGAGGAGCAGAGGAAGGAGACGACATATGAGGGCAGCCACCACTCAACTCGCCCGTCCACCCTCGCGTGTGGCAGCTAGCCGCCGATGCATGCCCACCAAGACGAGGGTCGTGCCTCCGTACGTGCTCGAGCCGCGGACCCAGGAAGACGAGGACCTCGCCGGCGTCCGACCGCGGCCACCGCTGTGGCCAAGCACTCAGGGCAGAGCTCCCCTTCCGCCTCGTGGAGTCGCGGGGCCGCACGCGCGTGGCGGATCTCGCCATCTGCCGTACCGGACCGAGCAAAGTCGGCGTCACCAAGCTTCATTGTCTGAGTCGATTCGCCGTGTGCTGACCTCGCCGGACCAAGCTGCCACCGTTGCGAGCTCTACCGAGCCAAGTCGCACCTTACCAGTCGGTCGCCGTCGTGGATTCGACACAGGACACTGGAAGCGCCCCACCGCGTGAAGCCCCCGGAGCCGCCGCCGGCTGGTCGAATTCTGTCGCCACCATCTGTCCCTATCACCGGTGAGCGTTTGGCGGGGGTGCCGCTGACGGCGGCGACGCGACATGGCGTCGGGCGCACCCCATGGGTGGAGGATGCGGTGGACGTCGAAGAGGTGGGTGAGGAAGGTGCCGTGCTTGTCAGCTTGTGCCATCACTCGCCGGCGCCCTTGATGCGCAGTACGGCGGCGAGCCCCGGCAGCGCCAGATCCACCTGGGCCTCTGCACCGCGCAGGAACAGACACGCCGTGGCCAGGGCAACATCCAGGAACTGCGCCGGCGGCCCTGGCGTCATGCGGCTGCTCGCGAAATAGAGGACGTCATGCGGCTGCTCGCGAAACAAAGGAGGAGGGCGGCGCAGAGGAAGAGAAAAGAAAGGAGGGCAAGAGAACCTACAGTAACCATGGAGCACCATTGGATAGTATTAATCAAAATGGACCTGTTAGGTGCACCTCTACTTACTATATGGATCAGTGGATCGGTTACGGTTCGCTCCGCGGTTCATCCATGCCCATCTATAGGTGGTTGCAACGCTTCCATTCGCGAATAGAGCAACTGTGTCGTGACCTCCGTGGCCGCTAGCTGTTTCTACCGCTCGTCCCAGCTGGCGTTTGGTCTGGCGACCGACCCGATCACCACGGCGATGATATCTGGCTCGATGCACCACGCAAATTATGATGACACGACGATCACCGGTGGCTCTGGTGAGTGGTGAGAAAGAGGAGGTGTTTGTTCGCCGAAGCTCGTCCTGCTTTCCTCCATTGCCCATCAGTTAGTTTGAGATCGAGGGAACGCAACTGATCCTATGTCGTTTTGTTCTACCCAACTCCCTCTCTTGATCTTGCCGAGCTTGGAGCAAGAGGAGCGTGTCTCTACAACGGTGGTCGTGCATTGGTGACGCCTGCCTTACGAGTACATCATGAGCTAGACAAGGTTCCTCGATCCACTCATCCACAACTGTCTTAGCTTACGCCGTCGAGGTGCAGGGTATTCCGGCACATACAGGACTGAAATTCTATGCATACGTGCTGTATTCCAGCGCCCGTACAGCACCACGTCCATAGCTGCCATCTGTCCACCTCACCGCGATCTTCGACGGCCTCTCCTTTCCTTATTTTTTTTAGCGGAAAAAGGACTTATATTTATACGTAGTTAAGTAAATACTCATGTTACAAGCACTCTGTAAACCAAAAAGATTACAACTAAGAGCACTCCTTCCTCGATTACCTGCAGCAAACCAACCTCGATCTGTGGACGCGCGCCCATGGTGATCCACGAGCTCGACCGGGTGCTGCACCCGGACTTGCTCCTCCACGCCCACCCGCGCGCATCTGTCGCGGCGATCCTGGATGCGCCGCCAGTGACTCTGCCGGGCAACGAGGCCGCCGCCGAGTTTCGCGAGAGAATCATGCAGTCACGCTGGTTTGATGTTGCGATGGACAGATGGTAGCTATCGACGTGGTGATGTACGGGGGCTGGAATACAGCACGTACGCATAGAATTTCAAGAGCAACTCCTTGCAGTTTCTCGAGCCGAAGCGTGCCTCTGTCTGACTGTCGAGATCCAAATAGAATTCTTCCCGTCACACGAATATGTCCATTAGGTGACACATGACGTGGATTACCGATTACACAACCAACTCCGAGATCAAGTTACCCTTAAATTGGGCTTCCTTGGCCTTGGGCCCACTTTGTCGTTTCTTTTTTGCTTATCGGTGATATCTAGACTAACATGCAATAATCGTATCAGAAGAAATCCTAACCATCCATCCATTGAGGATCTAAACATACACACTGATTCTGAAACCGGGCACGGGATACCCACACCATCCCTATATGCTCTCCCCACCATTCCATCGAAATAGACAGATAGGGCTCATGCCCATCATGCGCATCTGACACATCAGGAGAGCGGAGCGGGCGGATTCATCCTCTCTTGCCCCTACAAAATTTATTAATTCTAAAAAGATAACTTTCCTCGTACACAACTCAGCTGAACCGTTTTTGTTGTCACGTGGCTGGCAAACAACAGCAAGGCGGAGCGGATCAACCAAATTTGTGATCTTCTAGAAAAAAATGACTTTATTACTCAAATACAACTCACATGAAAACTATTTTAGCTATGACATGGTTGCCATACAGCCGGTGGGCAGAGCATATCCATCCTCTGCTGTCATACAAACTTACATATTTTCTTGAAAAAAATAACTTCACTCATACAACTCATCAGAACCATTTTAGCAATCACTCATACAACCAGAGGACGGAGCAGATCCATTCTTTCCTGGTTTAGAAATAACAATTATCGCGCTGGACCATGATGAAAAACCACATGCATTTGAGAACCAATTATGACCGTCCATCCATGGATCGAAGCCCTCACCCCGGATTCTGAAACTAGGCACGACATTTGACTCAGACCCACCCTCCCACCATGCCACCGAATGGACAGATGGGGCCCATCCATCATGTGGCTCTGACACATCAGGAGAGCAGAGCGAATTCATCTTCTCCTGCCCCTACAAAATTTATGATTTATAAAAAACAACATTGCTCATATATAATAACTCATCTGAATCGTTTTCACTATCATGTGGCTAACGTACAATGGAGGGCGAAGCAGATCCTCCTCTCCGCTCCTACCAAATTTACCCAAAATTCTTTTACCTATCACAAAGTTGCCATACAACCAGTGGGCCGAGCGGATCCATCCTCTTCTGTTCTACCAAACTTATGATATTTACTAGAAAAATGACTTCACTCACATATACAACTCATCAGAACTGTATTAGCTATCACGCAATTTGTCACACAACGGTAGGACGGAGCAAATCCATTCTCTCATGTCCTAGAAATAATAATTATCCCTAGGGACCATGATTAAAAATCACATTCATATGAGGATCCAAGCACACACATCGGATTCTAAAACATGGAACGAGATACCCACACCCTCCCTCCAGGCTCTCCCCACCATTCCACCGAAACGGACAAATGGGGCCCACCCATGACATGGCTCTGACACATCTGGAGAGTGGAGCGGATTCATCCTCTCCTGCCCTTACAAAATTTATGATTTATATAAAAAAAACAACTTTACTCATATACAACTCATCCGAACCGCTTTTGTTGTCATGCGCTGGCATACAACAGGAGGGTGAAGTCGATTCCTTCTCTCCCCTCCAACCAAATTTATCATATTCTAGAAAAAGCAACTTTATTACTCACAACTCACCCGAATCCATTATATGTATCACGTGGTTGCCATACAACCGGTGGGCGGAGCGGATCCATCCTCTATTGTCCTACTAAACTTATGACATTTTCTAGAAAAATGACTTCACTCATATATACAGCTCATAAGAACCGTTTTAGCTATCATGCAGCTTGTCATACAAGGGGAGGACAGAGCGGGATCATTCTCGCCTGGTCTAGAAATGACAATTATCCCGAGGGACCATGATGAAAACCCGCATGCATGTGAGAACTAATCTTGGCCATCCATCAATCACAACACGCCAGATTCTAAAACCAGGTGCGGCGTCAGACTCGCACCATCCCACCGAAATCGAACAGATGGGGCCCACCATGACGCACCACCGATGCCCATCATCTCCACTCGCCCTTCCCACCTATAAATATGGGAGCCCCCTCCCCTCCACCCACAGTCAAATAGTCGCGAGCGACGACACAGGCTCGGAAGACGGGCGCTGCAGGCAGGAGCCGCAGCTCTCCCTTCTCCTCTCCAGCCGCCGTCTCGAGCTCATCTCCTCACCAGTCGTCGTCGTCCTTGACACGCAAGGTTATAGCCTAAACACGGCATGGCCGTCATGTTGTCTTCTTTACTAGTTCCTTTTTTTCCTTCGTACTCGTCACGTACTATTGTTTATGTTTGCGTGGTTCTCGGATCTATGATGCATGTTTGTTTCTTGTACATCTCTTGGGTGTGGATCGGTTCTTCTTCTTGCTCTCGCAATCCTAGTCTTCGTTAGTCCGAGTTTGAGCATGTAGGTGACACAATTGTTTGTGGATCTGATTGATAGAACTAGTGGTCATCTAGCAGTGAGATCTAGTTGAGTAAACTTGGATTAACAAAAGGTTTCACCTAGATCTATAACATGCACAACTAAAGAGAGAGACGGGGAGTATAGATCGATCGTCGGGCTTGGTGGTGGAGGAGCTCGCCATGGGTTATCGGTGTAGTGGTCATAGAGGGGCGATGAGGACTAGTGACACAGTGGTCGATGCAGTGGCGGCGGACTTCCTTTCGCTTCAGTGCACCCTCTTTAGATCGGATTAGGGTTTGTGTCGGTAGGGAGTGGCGGCTCAGGTGAACCTCATGACTTGAGCCAGTGGCCCCCACATCTCATTATAGCGCTGCACGATAGGGGCCCATCAGCCATAGTTGGTTGGCTGGGCGCCCCAATCAGGGCGCGAGATTAAGGCTCGACTCCATCCGTTGGGCCCGGGTGGAAGGAGATCACACTAACACTGATGGGTTACGGCCTTGCGGGTGTCATCCGCCATGGGTGACCAGTGACTTCTAGTTTCCTCCCCGATCCCACCGGTGACGATTAGAAACGGACTTTACCCTTCTTTATTTTTTTGTTGTGCTCATGGCTTTTTCTTGGGTTGTCTTTCTCTCGTCTAATAAATATGAAGTAGCCCCTTTGTATATATCTAAACTACCCCTAAATCTGAATCTAGATTATATATTATAAAAAATTTTAAGATGCACCACTACAAAATGCTAAATGACTTTTTCTATCATTATTAACATTGTTGCGCTATATTCATATATGAGAGAAGACATAAGAATAAATTTTTATATTGTTCACATGCCTCAAACAATAAAAACACATGGGGGTGTGATGTTGTGTGAAAAATTTGTGCGTAAGTAAGGAGTTTTCTATGGTACTCTAAAATAACTACGAGCCATCCATGTAACTAGATCAACATGGTCAGGAGGAGGTAATAGATTAATTTTTTATTTATAAGCTTTCCAATTTAAAAAAGGAAAGAAAATTATGAGAATATCTTCCTAGATTCAATAGAAAGAAGAGATGTAGTCACTTTTTCTTTTTTTCCTTTTTTTATCTCCCGCCCGTGTTCTCTACTACTGATTCTTCATCTTAACGTTTTTTTCTGAGCTGATGCTTCATTTTTTCCACTTAACGTGAATATGACATGCATATACCCTGAATGTTTTTTTTTCTTTCTATTAATGCTTCATCATTTTTCCTCTCTGCATGTACATGACATGGCTATTTATTGACATGATCGACATGTCACCTTTTGTCTACGTGATCGACATGGCACTTGTTGTCCATAATACTAATTTGATTGTGGATGATAAGAAACATGAAAAGAAATGAAAACCACTGCACGAACGTGATGGGAGTTGGAGTAATATTGTGCATGCATGCATGCATGTATTTGGCCAGCCGTAGTTAAGAAGGCGGTTAATAAGCAGTTCATATTTTCTAATTGATTTTTCACTATGTACATTGAAGGGTCCATATTTAATTAAAATCTTATCTCCTTAAAAAATAGATGTACTGTAGCAAGTGCCTCTAACTTTGAATCTATAATATATATTATAAAAAATCCTAAGATGCGCTAACATAAAATTTAAAATTACTATTTCTATCATTATTAATATTGTTGTGTCATGTTCATGTTTGAGTGAAGACATAAGATTGAGTATTTATATTGTTCACATAGCTCAACTAAAAAAAAACACATATGGAGGTGTGATGCTATATGAAAAAATCGACTTAGTAAACATACTGTAATTAGATAAAAATTACTATGTATGTGAAGAGTATTGTGGTTAAGATATTTAACAGATGAAAGGTAGAGTGCCACAAATAATTATAATTATTAGCTATAAGTTTTAATTTTTATATTACTTTTAATTAGCCCGTGCGGCGGCACGGGTTGATAGGCTAGTTCTCATAGTCGAAAGGACCACCTCCTTAGCTGACCGCTGATTTACATGCTGTATCCGCACCGTCTCCGAATTGGCCATAGGCCAGACTTCTTTGTCTGCTTTGTACTTATAAAAAGGAGATGCCCTCCATCTTCATAGTCACGATTGCAGACCACACATCTAGTACAAATAATTCATTCCTTACAAATATCATTCCTCTGTGAGCTTGGTTACCTCTGACTGCAAGCGTGTTGTGCGCTAGCCTCCACATGAAATGCTTCAGCCTGTTTGGAAGGGAAACTCCAAATATGCCTCCACAACACTTCATCTCTTCCTCCGGCCGTCGTATCACGCGGTGGTGAACTGAGATGCAAAAACTGTAATATATATAGTTACTAAAAAGCACATTTTCTGCCACGCCGATGAATTTTTCTTCCTATTATTGGTCAAAAATATTCTTTCTCCATGTGGACACTAGACTATTAAATTATGGATTCTTATTAAATCCGGAGGAGTATATATACTAATTAATCTGATAAAGTCGCATCAATTTGCAGGGTCCAGCTAGGTACGAAGTTAGGAACAATGGAGATCCCCGACGTCATCCCCTCCCCCATCGTTCCCATGTTGAGGTCGAAGCCACTACCTCCGGCGCAGCAGGAGAGGGTTCTCACGGTGCTGAGCGTCGACGGTGGCGGCATCCGCGGCCTCGTCCCGGCCACTATCCTAGCTCGCCTGGAGGCTTTCCTCCAAGTACGTCCAGATAATCCAGCATATATATTTCGATTGAATCACTTGTTCTAGTCCATCTTAATTATATGCGGCACGCTTTGTTGATTTGCTTGCAGGAGAAAGATGGACCTGATGCTAGGATCGCCGACTACTTTGATGTGATCGCCGGGACCAGCACCGGCGGTCTCATTGCCGCCATGCTGTCGGCGCCTGGGAAGGACAAGAGGCCGCTGTTCGCAGCCAAGGACATCAACCAGTTCTACCTTGACAATGGCCCAAAGATCTTCCCTCAGAAAGGGTACACGTCATCATATAATTCCAGCATTCAGTCACACCTTTTTCCTCTACCTTCATGTTCATGTCATGCAGTGCTTAAGATTTTTTTTTAAACGAACCTAATTAAAACGTTCTTCTTCTTCCTTGCTCGTGACTATTCCAGGGGCTGGATCCCAGCCTTTATCCAGAATACTTGGGACAAGGTTAGGGGCGGCCCCAAGTACGACGGCAAGTTCCTACACGAAAAGATCGAGAGCCTGCTCAAGGACACCAAGGTGGCTGACACGCTGAGCAACGTCGTCCTGCCCACGTTTGACGTGAAGCGCATGCAGCCCATCCTCTTCAACTCATTCGAGGCCGAGCGAGAGGTGCACAAGAATGCGCGCCTCGTCGATGTCTGCATCGCCACGTCAGCCGCGCCCACCTTCCTTCCGGCGCATGGCATCAAGACCAATGGTTCCGGTGGTGAGCCCCACCAGTTCGAGCTTGTCGACGGTGGTGTCGCAGCCAACAACCCCACCATGGTCGCTATGTCCCTAGTGAGCAGGGAGATGCTTCGCCTCCGCAAGCAACTGCTGGGTGAAGGCAGAAATGTTCACCTCGTGCAGGGTGGCGCGGTTCGCCGGCAAACAAAAAGTGTCGCTACTGACAACAGTGACAACCCCACCATGGCTGCCATGGCCGCAATGATCGCCATGGAGGAGCAGAACCCTCACCTGCGAATGAGCAAGGAGCACGACGCGCAGGCAAGCGTGTACAAGAATATTCTTGTCCTCTCTGTTGGGACGGGGACCTCCAAGAAGGCGCACATGTACACAGCGGCGGAATGTAACAAGTGGAGCCTTCTCAACTGGCTCACCAAAGATGGCTTCAACCCGCTCATCGACTTCTTCTTCGACGCCAGCGCCGACATGGTTGACATCCACGCCGAGGTGCTCTTTGAGCTCCTCGGTGTCGAGGACCATTACCTGCGGATCCAGGTCATTGTGCTAGATAGCGATACCCGCAAAAAAAAAAAAGCTATCTAGTGATTAGTCGATCATCAACCGTTGCACTGTATTGCCTAATAATCTAACTAGCTAGCGATTATTAGTCGATCATGAACCATGCATTGCATTGCATTATCGAATAATAAAACAATTAATGTGTGTGCATGTGTCGATGCAGACTGACACGCTGACGGGAGACGCGGCATCGGTGGACTGTGCGACTGAGAAGAACATGAAGGACCTAATCAAGATTGGCAACGATATGCTCAAGGAGAAGGTGTCGAGGATGAACATCCACACTGGGGAGTACGAGCCCAAAGATGGCGGGAGCACCAATGAGGTGGCTCTCAAAAACTTGGCAGAGAAGCTCTCCATGGAACGCAAGCTTCGCAAGAACAATGGCGGCATGTGAAACCATGTTCTGGGTCTGTCTGGACTGCTAGGGCGCTTGGTGCAGTAATCTATTTACAAGCTATGAACTTGAATAATAAGCTGGGTGTTTCGATCGTACCAGCAAGTACTAGAGGAGACAACCATTTATCAAATAAAAGCTCCTTGTTTTTCTTATGTTGACATGCATATAACATATTCAACGACATTGGGTGCAACATTTTAAAACTTCTAGAAAATTTCTGGCACCATTAGTCTTGCCAATAATATTCTGAAAATATTTAATTATTGCATCAAATCACATAGATACCATTATATTTATCAGAGAATTTGCCAGCAAATTTTTGTGAAGGCATTGACACCTTGGTAATGTGATATGCACCTTTGTGGTACAACATGGTTGAGTAATAATGTTCTTTTGAACTTTTATGCGACTTGTGGTGAAAGTATACAACACTTGCAGAGTGTTAAAAATTATTATAACAGTCGTGCTCCTAGCCATTAGAGTCATGAACCCTTACATGATTAATATATTAGAAGATGATTTATATTGGCTCAATTATTTTCATGAAGATAATGATGATGACGGGTTTACATTATATTTAATGTGGTTTGGTAAATTCTTATACTTTAGTAGTTATGTTGCTTCATAAAATGCTTAAAGCAATTTGATTACCCAAGTATTTCTTGTTTAAGCTTTGCATATCATGTGTTTTGCTCTACGCTTGCCGAGTACCAACCATAAGTATACTTAACATTGCTTTATCTTCGGCTCAAGCTCATACATGAGAGTCTGGTGGAGTATTTTGGAGATTGTTGGGCGTACATATTCCCACAGTCAACTATCTAGAGAGAAGTGTTGAAGATTCTACTGTTAGAATAAACTTGTATGCTTATTTATTCGGTAAAGACTTTCATTCATGCAATCTTATTTCATTATTTATGTTATAACTTTGGTGTTCGGTTACTCATGAAATCTATCATATGTGTAAAATTTGATCCTGCCGCACATATGAGATGTATCTAGTTTTTCTTCTAAAACCGGGTGTGGCACTTATTCTCTTATTATAGCCCATGAAAAGAAAAGACGTATTATCTTCTTCATCAACTACACCATGTAAGGATGTAAGTACTGATCCAATTTTTCTTGGGCAATTGTGGCTCTTAACGTATTGTCTTGTACACTGCGAGGTTCATTGCTTTGATCAGCATTTGGTAGGACAACAAAGTTTGTTGGATTGATATTATCAGGCTGATCATCAAAACCATTCCTCATCTCCATTAAGTGATCGGATTACGTTATGGAGGATTGATATTACTACATGTATCATTACTTGATTCTCCAACTTATGGAATGTGGTAACTTTGAGAATTGGGAATGGCTTCTTAAGCACCACCAAAGCCCTTTCCACATGATTTCCAAGTAGGGCATGTCAATGATTGAACAATTCCTTTGGGTTTTGAGATCTTCAATCTCCAGGCCCAAATTCTTTCAAATGGTGTCTTACTCCTCTGTATGCTATAAGTAAAGGTGGTGTATTTTCTTAACTTCTATCAGCCGGATAGAAATTTTCTGGAGGTATTTGGAAGCCCTTGCTTATAATTGAGCTTAGCACTCTGGAATCTGTAGCCGTACCTCCCATGCACTAGAAACAAAGTGATGTTGAGGTAGAATTCACAAGCCTCCATGGCATTTATTCTTAATGTCCCCTTCTTATTTCTAAATGGGGAAGCTTTCTTAGGGGACATGGAAATAGGAACGAGAAAGCTAAGCCTCACTCCAGTGTTGGGAGGCCTCCCCACACTCTGATATTTGGACTCCGATCTAAAATGATTGAAATCAACCAGTACTGATTCGCCACTCAGTATTGGGTTATAGCATATAACCGGTACTAATGTGAAGTGGACAGTGAATGTTTCAAGTAAGAATGATTCTTTTGTTTGGTTGGGTGAATTATACCAACTCATCAAGGATGGAGCCATCCCAGTTAATACACTTTTGTATTAGATAGAACGAACCATATGGTACAACAAATTTGTTGACTCACTCTATCCAAGATCAAGCATGCAATATGGTCCATGCAACAAAACACTACAACAGTATGCTGAACTTCGAGTGAAATAGCAGCACAATACATGAATCGTTTGAGAAATGCAGAGATAAACCGAACAGTAGCTTAACACCCGAGGGATGAATCAAACCAGGAATGTTCACTCAATGAGGACATCCATGTTACCGATCAAGGCGATTGCCTAATAAACATCCAGAATTCAAGGTCTCCTGGATATGACGTTGAACCTGATCTACAAAATTTGAATAAAATTAACACATGTAACTGTCCAGAGATCTTCCGCGTTACCTGGGCTCCTACTCTTGTGCAGCGTCTGCCGTAGTGGACAGAGACACCACAACGAGGTGAAGGAGAGGACTGCGGGGCTCACGAGCAAGAAGGATAATGCAGGGGCAGCAGCGCAGGCAACGGTACCAGAAAACGGGTGTTTCCTAAGAGCCGAGGTGTTGCTGAATGTTTTCCCGGGCTCTCGATAAACAATCTTTTTGCCAACACTAAAAAAAACACTCAACAACGAGGTTGTCTGCCGAGTGTTTTTTTTTTTCACTCGACAAACAAGGTGCGGGGCCGGCCTGGCCTGGTGCTGGCTGCATCACAAGGGTGTTTGCCGAGTATAATAAAAATGGCACTTTGTAAACAAGGCTCTTTGCTAAGGTATTTTGGCACTCGGCGAAGACATTGTTTTTTAGTGTATTTTTAAAACACTCAGCAAAGACTATTTGCAAAACAGCATTGGAAGGCCCTAAGCGAATTCAAATTAAAAAACTTCGAACTACAAAGTTGTATAACAAGATGTACAACTTTAATATTGATAATATCTTCATCAAACAGACTGATAAAATATTGTTCATGAAACAAGAGTATAGAGATTACAAGATTTGTGTACAGTATTACTATCACTTTCTCAAATAAAAAATAAGATATGGACATTTAGAAGTAATTGAATTTATAATTGAACACACTCTAATTTGAATAATTTTGCCAACAAAAAGTAGGTCTGAATTTCTCAAATTTCAAACTTGAGGTGGCCATGTGCGAGAGAGATGTCGCCGATTCGAATCGTGTCGACCACGTAGTAGAATCGTGTCGACCACGTAGTGCGCCACTAGCGATTGGGACGGGGTGGCTGGCCAGTGGGTCCGCCTAAAAAATTGTTTTGCTATTTTTTCGGAAATGTTTGTGGACTATTTTAATTTTGACACACGGCAAAGCCTTTGCCGAGTCCCCGAGAAAAGACACTAGGCAAACTTGATTTTGCTGGCAAGATATTTCCATGTGCCGTTTGCTGACACCATCACTCGGCAAAGCCTTTGCCGAGGGTATTTGAGGCTTTTCGCAGGATCCGGTACTGCAAGGAAGGGAAGACACCACACAGGTGATTGAGGCAATCGTGGAGGCACCGGAGCAAACAGGCAGAGGTGGCGGAAGCATGGCGCATCATAAGAGAGGAGGAGCGCCACCCGATCCGTTTTTTTACATGTCCGCTCGATCTGATGGGTCGTGGATTTGGGACACATAGAAAATGAAGAAAAAAGGGTTGGCACTACTAAAAAACCATTTTTGGAGGCGGGCAAAAACCATTTTCGGGGGCGGTTTTTGCATCTGGCTCCGAGCATGCACTTCTGTTAATAAGGTATTTTCGGAGGCAGTCTTCCGCCCACCTCCGTTAATCAAGCTAAAAAATAGAAAAAAGAAAAATCCCGCCGAGCCCATCACGGGCCCGGCAAGCCCATCGGCGGCGCCGCTGCTGCCTTGGAACTCCCGCTGCCGGGTCCGGCAGCCCGGCCACCGGATCCACGTTCATGTGCCGCTCGCGGGGGCCTTTGTCCTCCGCGCCTGGCTGCCGCCGCCTCAGACCTCCCACTGCCGCATCCGGCAGCGCGACCACTGGATCCGGCCTTCCCGCCGCTAGATCCGCCGTCACGTGCCGCTCGCAGGGGCCGTCACCGCGCCTGGCTGCCGCCGCTGCCTCTTGGGGATGCACCTACAAGAGCGCTTGTGCGAGGCCTTGCGCCACCACCGCTGCCGTCGCCGCCGTGGGCGCTTGCGCGAGACCCTGCCGCCTGTGCCGTTATCACCACCGCTTCTGCCGCCACCTGATGTGCCTAGTCGAGGCCGTCGTCGCCGTTAGCTAAGGGAGAGAGGGGCGTCAGCGACTACATCAAAGAGAGGGACGGTGGCGGTGGCGCATTGTAGGAGAGAGACAGAGGGGGAGGGAGTCAAAGATGGAATTGAAACCCTAAAAGCGGTTTATATATGGGGGGTAGGCAGTGGAAACCCTAACGGGCCTTTTGGGCTTGCTTTGGGCTGTTGTATTTTAGGAGGCGGGCTTTGTAGTTGTCCGCCTCCGAAAATCAGTTTAAAGAGGCGGACACCTTATGATGTCGCCTCTGAAAATATATGATTTTCGGAGGCGGTTATTTTAAAGTGTTGCCTCTGTATATTGATTTTAGGAGGCGGTTATGAGCAACCTTCTCTGAAAATAAAAAATGTCCGCCTCCGTTAATGGCTCGGATTAACGGAGGCAGACGGATTTTGTGTCCACCTCTGAGCTCCATTTTGGAGTGTCCCCTAAAATCGTTTTTATTGTGGTGTGGGAAATCCCGTCGGCTTGTTAGAAATATAATAATTAGTACGATCAATTAGCCTCACGTGTGTATCAGTAGTTAATCTTGTCATTAGCAGTTGCTAATGACGGGACATGTATGTACACCAAAAAGACAATTTCGAAAGGGGCATCTCCCTCCCAAACAGAAACGTCTCACCACTAGAGTGGGCATAAATACGTAGTTGAGTCCTTTCATCAACTAGTCTTTTGGCACGTGCGACACGCACGTGCTATTAAAATAAAATAGAATAAAAGAAATAATTTTAGAGTCATTATATGTTATTTAAATTCTCATATACAAAAGATATAAATATAGTAGAGATGAAAAGATATGTGCGACAAATAATAGAGTATTTAAGAATACACTGCAAAGCTAGAATTTTTTATCTTAATATCAAACACAAACTCATAAAATTTATGTGAACTTTAAAAACACTTCTTTCATATTTCATGTCTCGGGTAGTAGTTGTCATGGAATTCTGGTAGTAGTGTTATCGGAGATATTTTTAAGATCTCCCATTCATGTGGAGACATCAAATGCTTTTGTGGAGCCTCGTGTGTATACCATTTTTAATTACTGAAAAAGTGGTACATGGTAAAAATTTAGCTTGAAATAAAAATATTTAATGACAACAAAAACAACAACAACAACTAACCACATTCGAGTGCTGACATAGATGGGCCTCCTAGACAGGTAATGCCGAAACAGGGTGCGTCCGTCCTCGGCGATGGATGATCTTGGCCGGGAGGAGGAAGTGAAGCACAAATTTTGCAGGGCTTCTCACTGGGTAGGATGGCCTGAACACAGTAACACCGTATATATATATGAGTGTAACAAAATATATACGAGTAGGTGGACTACCAGCAAGAATATGTATACATATTTTTACCTGATTGCTTGTAAGACTTCTTGCAGGTTATGAGTAAATTCATCCTTACCCTAATGCCAGATAGCCTAGCTAGTTTCTGCAAGCAAGTTTCGGTCGACCGGTGTTCAGTTTATATATACTATTTTTTTATTCTCAAATTTAAAACCTGGTCCTCGTGACGAAGCTGCTGATTGGCTGCATAGACGAACTCCAGCCTCCGTGGAACCTCAACCTATAGGGCGTGGATGGCGGCAGGAGATGACCGTGGATGGTGGCCAAGTTGGCGACGAGGTCGCCGCCAGGATCAGCAGGTGAATTCGATCATGCAGATGCCAATGTTGGAGGCGTGGATGAGCGCACACGACGGGCGTGATCCCCCTAACGCGGCGACGCGAGCGATGGAGGCGTGGCGGCAGTGGGGCAGGGAGGAGAGTGCTGATCCTGGCGCTTCACAATGGGAGGCCTCTAGCTTGGCAACTGCCTCCTTGTTAACGACGTGCAGTCCTGAAAGGAATGGAGTGATGCAAAAAATATGGCTTACGTCAACCAAAGGAAAGACCATGACTGCCATAAAAAAACAACCACATCATCTCCTTTTTCGTCTCCCACAGCGGGGAACCGGCCCCCGGCACCACTGCTTGGGCCCGGGCCTGCTATGAATGCGACTACGGTGAGCCGGTCACAACGTGGAGCAACGGTTGAGGCGAAATATGGAGGGCACGGGCATCCTCATCCACGTTGTCCATCCATAAACAGCGTCGTAGAGAGATTCCTTTTATTTTGGCCATGGGGAGATTTATTTTTTGCGTTAGAGAGAGCAAGCTGTGGTAATGGAGAGATGCATTTTATTTTCTTTTAATATCACACCTTTCATTTCCTTTTAATACCATACCTTTTATTTCCTTTTAACACCACACCTTTTATTTCCTTTTAATAGCATCTCCATTTATTTCCTTTATTTCTCGCCTTGATATAAGGGGCTTTCCATTTTTTTTTGTCATTGGGATGGGATGTAGTGAGAGCAGGGGGAATGTTTCCTATTTTACTTCCGCTATTGGATGTATTTTTTGGTGACAAAAAATTGGGGATGAGGGGGTGGGAGGGGAGTTTTTTAACTGTGTGAGGACGACCAAATCAATCCCCCCTTTGGTCGTTCTAGCTCCACCGTTCAGCCCTGGTAGGGGTGTTGAATGGAAGGATCACCTGCACTATTACCACGACGACCAGATCCTCTCGGCCTCTTACTACCGCGACCAGACCCATGGTTTGTTATGTTCGAGTCATCACCCTTCAGAACCAATGATTGCACTTTGACACTACAATAAACCTGCAATCGATCAACCACCAATTTTGAAATCCAAATATGATCATAGAAAAAAATAGACATGCATATAGAAATCACAAAGATGCACGTATGTTGATGTAACTTATAGGCCGTGAGGAAGAAAGGATGGAGACCTGCTCAAATCGATGTGAGGATCAAAGGATGGAGACCTGTTAAAAATCGATGTGATTTCTATATTTTACCCTCCTTACATTAATTAAGCAATGTGATTTCTGTACAAGGAATGATACGGGACAAAACACCTAATCATCTCAGAAAAATTACCAATATAGATGAAAACCGATCTTCTCTACGACAGCAATCAACTAGCTGCTTCAGATGAGCGATGGATCAGCATCCATGTTGGGTATGTACCTTGTCTGGCAGCAGGCCTAGGGCATCGTCCACGGTCCATGGAGACGATGGGCGTGAGCAGCTTCTTGCCGTGCAGCCCAGTACCTGATGCTAAAAAACAAATATCTGATGGTCGCCTTGCTTATCGGACTGTAGCAACGCCGTGGTGGAGGCAAAAAGAAAAGAGCTGATCAAGCTAAAAGGAAATTAAAAATATCCAGAAGTGAAGGCAAAAATAAAGGAAGCAAATACGTCAACTTGCTCATGATCATAGAAAAAAATAAAATAGACATTCATATGGCGATGAAAATAATAGATATGATGATCAAAATACGTGGTAATTTATAGTTTCCATTAAATGACCCGGTTTTTTGTACCGACAGACCTTGACATGAACATCGATCTTCTCGTATGTACCTTGGCCGACAGCAGTTCACCGTCTCCGGAGATGACGAACACGAGCGCCTTATTGGTTGCGGGGATGCCGTGAGCAGCAGCAACAGCCGTGAAGCCGGTCGGCAGCAGTTTGTCGACTCAGAGACGCCGGACGTCAGCGTCTTCTTCGTTGCAGCGACGCTGTCCCTAGAGATGACAGATGCGCAAGCTGATTCACCTGAAGCCTGGCAGGTCTTTGGCCCACCTTTTATTTCTTTTTAATACCATATCTTTTATTTCCTTTTAACACCACACCTTTTATTTCCTTTTAATACAACACCTTTTATTTTCTTTTAACACCACACCTTTTATTTCCTTTTAACATCACATCGTTTATTTCTTTTAATACCACATTTTTACTTCCTTTTAACACCACACCAATATTTTTGCCATTGGGATGGGATATAGTGAGAGCAAGGGGAAATGTTTCCTATTTTACTTCTGCTATATGGTGTATTTTTTGGTGAAAAAAATATGGGGATGAGGAGGTGGGAGGAGAGTTTTTTAACTGGGTGAGGACGACCAAATTAATCTCCCCCCTCCTTTGGTCGTTTTAGGCCCACCGTTCAGCCCTGGTAGGTGGGTCCGCTGTGAGGGTTAAATGGGTGTGTTTGTGGGTGAGAAGTGTCCTCAATTTGTTCATTCTTTTATAGGATAGATACGACAGAGAATCAGTTCATCCATTTCATTCTTTCCATTCTCCTAATCTAAAGTTCTAAACAAGTTATCAGCACTGCTTCGCTCTCCACATATATCAAAATCGAAAAAAGGAGGACGCGATGGCATCGAGTAGAACATCGCATGAACCGGAGACAAACAACAGAAGAATGGAATGCTTTCCCCTGCGCACTGCCTGTGCGGTCACCTCATGCAAACGTCGACAACACAACTCTCAAGAACTTCAGGGAGAGAGAGAGCATCTGCCGATCGAACTGACAGAAGAACACAGTAGAATTAAAGAACGATGCACACGGCGACTCCTTTTGCGTACCAGGCGATCGACCACTAATCGTCGAAGAAGTAGCTAGCAGGGAAAAGGACCTACGACCTGACAATCTTGTGCCGATATATATAATCGACAACACCGAGGCTATCAGCCTCTTGGAACATTTAATCACAATCGCGTCGC
Organism: Digitaria exilis; assembly: GCA_015342445.1. Classification (NCBI taxonomy): domain Eukaryota; kingdom Viridiplantae; phylum Streptophyta; class Magnoliopsida; order Poales; family Poaceae; genus Digitaria; species Digitaria exilis. The sequence goes on from JACEFO010002708.1 coordinate 518,245, forward strand.
GGCGTCCATGATTTGCTCCACGACATCCTCCATGGCGACGGGCGCTGCGCCAGACGGACAAGCCGTTGTTGCCATCGGGGGCAAGAGGGACCAGCGGCAAGACGACATACCCGTGGCTACACAGGGCACGCTCCGTGGTGGGACCCTCAGGCCCGGTTGCTGCCACCGCCTCTACGGCCGCTCACACTGAGCCGGTCGCTCCACCGCGGCCTCCCTATTTCCCTTCTCCAGCACATATCCAACACTTTGGAGACGCACATATCCCGCACACGTCTCCTATCATACTAGACATGAGTGACGCGTGCCAGGAACAAAATCTGCACCGATACAGGAGACGGGTGACCAGAACAAAAGCGTATCTTATAGATTCCACCTTTGCAGACGATTTTTTTTGGAAGGCGTCTTCTATAATGTAGATGACGGGTCACCACAAGAAGCGTCTCTGATATCTCAAATATTTAGAGACGCTGTTACTAAGGGTGTGTTTAGATTGGCGAAAATTCCCCAAAAACACTGTAGATCCGAAAAGACACTACAGATGAATAGTGTTCTGTGAGTGAGAGGGATGGAATGAATAGGAAAAAGTTGGATAAATAGTGTTTTTTGGGGAATCTTATTGTATCTAAGTTCACCCGCGTATCCTATAATATAATACAGGCAACACTTATTCCTTACAATGCAAGTGTCTCTAATAATGGCCTATAAGAGACGCGTGTTCTTCACCTGTCCTGTGGTAGGAAAGTATTACTGACTCTTGTTGTAGAGAAGCGTCTCTTAAAAGATTTTCGAGACGCGTTTTACACTTCATGTCGCTAATTAAGACGGTGTCTTTTTGGCCGTTCACATCCGACCAACGTAACTATGAATTGGTAGCTAATTATTATATCTCGTTGCAATCATGACCCAAATAATATAAATAATATAGTAGACCTGATCACAAATTAAATATAAAGACAAATAAGCAAGCAGGCAGAGAAAGAGAGGAGCCAACAATATAGTAACAAGACAAGCATACACACGGCAGCGGCAGATTACTGTGTTGGACGCATGTACGACTTCTTACACGTACGTAAACTAAAAAAAAAGTAACAGTTCAAGAAAATAGCATTCTCCTTTCGCCTTTTATTGCATGCCCTGACGCTCCCCAAACGTTCACGACTGAGAAACGCGAGGCGTGACGCGTGCCCTCAGCGGTGACGCCATCACCTTCACGAACAGCGCAGTGCTGTCCGTGAGGTCAACGCCACCTCCATCTTCCGGTGGCGCCCACTCGAACTCGCGCACGAGTGCGGCCACTATAGCTCCAATGTGAACCATGGACAGCCCAGCACCCGGGCAATGCCTCCTTCCGGCACCAAATGGCACCATCTTGATCTCCTTGGGCCCCGGAACTAGGCTCAGGTTCTCGGCCTCGCCGCCGGAGATGAACCGCTCCGGCCTGAACTCCTCGGGGTCACTCCACACCTTGGGGTCCCTCCCGATCACTTCCGCATTGAACATGAAACGCGCCACCGTGCCATTGGGGGGTGTTGGTATCCCGGCAGCCGCCGCGCCGTCCGGTCCCACGTCGCGGATGAGCATTGGCAGCGGCGGGTGGAGCCGGAGGGTCTCGAGGACGACGGCGCGCAGGTACGGCGTGTCTCGGAGACGCTCGTCGGATACCTGGCCGTTCTGGTGATCGCCGGCGGTGAGCTCGAGGTACAACTTCTCCTGGACCTCAGGTTTCGCGACGAGATGTGCCATTGTCCACTCGATGATTGCCACGACAGCCTCTGTGCTGGCACCGAGGAACTCCCAGACGAGCTTGATGATCTCGTCGTCCCTAAGCCCACGGGGGGCTTCGTTGCTGCTCTCGCCGGGGTCGTCGAAGTTGCCTGGGACACGAACGTCGAGGAGCGAGTCGAGGTAGGAGCGAGCCATGCCGCCGCCATCATTGTTGCTTCTACTACCTCGAGACAGCCGTCGTGACGCGATGACGGGGCCGAAGGCGTCACCCAGCCAGCTACGCGTGCTGAGCAGGTGGCGCCACTTGCCACGGTGCACGAGCCTGGCCCACCTGGAGGTCAACAAGTCGAAGGCTCCCACCTCGTCGTGGAAGAAGTCATGCAGCATCTTCTGCATCGAGCGAACGTCGTGGTGGTCGCCGACGTCCTCGCCGAAGCAGAGGCGCGCCACCGTGGAGAACACGGCGGCGTAGACTGCGTCGCGGACCCCGACGACGGTGTCGCGGGCGGCGGCGGAGGAGACGTCGGCGACGAGGGCATCCACGGCGTCCCTCTGGAGGGGAACCAGGAGCTCGGCGACGCGGGAAGGGTGGAGGATGTTCACGGTGAGGTTGCGGCGGATCGCGCGCCAGAACGGGCCGTATGGCGCGCTGGTGATGCTGGTGGTTTTGGGGTGGCCGGCGTCGAGGTCGATGCCGAGTGGGAACAAGGGGTGGTTCGAGAAGGCGTCGGCGTGGTCGAAGATGAGGCGCCGGGTGACGTCCGGGTCTCCAACTATAATCGGTGGCCTTGCTGCCCAGGTAGTGTTGCGTAGTCGCCAGTACATGCCGACGATCAAGACGAGCACGGCGGCGAGACCAATCGCGAGCAGCTGTGTTACTTCCATGGCTTCTCAGCTTTGTTGCTTGCTTCTTGTGTAGAACGATGCGTCGACATTTATAGACGGGCGCTCGATCGGCGCCTGTGAGCTAGAAAGCCATGAGTGGGTACGTGTTTTCATTTCAAGCCACAGGATCGAATGATTCGGTCAGTAAGGCCAGTCGGAGTTGTATTAAATTTGCTGCCACATCAGCAGTTTTACTGACATGACAGGTAATTATGAGGGGAAGTTTCATGGGATGTGAGGAGAGTTTCATCCCCATGAAACTCCTGTGGCAACAGTTACCTAGTTTCTGGTCTAGGTAACTGTGTCCATTAAACCATCACTGAGACTGGCCTAAGAGCGTCGTCTCTATCCAAGTCTCTACACTAAGTTTTGGGAGAGGGAGAAAAAAAACAATTCTAGTGGGGATTGTAAATGAGATCCTATTTTGCACGCCCTCCTAAAATCTGATCCCAACACGCTAGAACTAGGACCCTTCTATTCACCCTCCTACCCATGGACTCCACCAAACTTTATTAATTTTTTTCTTTTTAATCTGAATGGTGGGTTTCATAGGAAATATGAGCTCATATAGAGACTCCCATTGGAGTTGAGAGTTAAATTGGGCTCTCAAAATTAATTTTACAACTAGGCTTGCAAAATACGATTTAGGAGCCTAATTTAGCTATTCCACTGGAGATGCTCTAACTGTGGAGCAAGCAGGCCGACCTGTACCTAAGATTAGGATTACAATATTTACTCCTCTTCAAAGGTTTTGATTTCGTTGGTCACCCAAACTTCTACGAGAATTGAATTAGTGATTGGAATTTCAGGTTATACACTAGTAGAAAATTCCACATGCGTACACTAGTAGCGCTTGCTTAAAATCCAGTACTAATGTTAATTTAGTATCGGTTGGTAGCACATCGACCTTTGAAGTCATTTAATACTGGTTTGTAACATCACCTGGTACTAAATGCTACCGTTTAATATCGGGTGGTGTTAAAATTCAGTATCAACCTCATAGAGAAACATCCAGCCTTTGGAGATACAATTAGTGCAACCGAGGGGGTGAGCTAAGCCAAGGCCAGCCCGATCGGACGAGGTTAGGCTAGCAGCCTCCAAATGCTCTGCTTCAGACCAACATCACGAGTGCTGACTCTAGGAGATCCAGAATGTTCACACAAAGGTCGGTGCTAGGTGGCACAGGTCCCAAGCTGGCCAGACCCTAACGGGTGCAACAAATCTTCATCTTGACATGGTAATCCCTCTATTACCTATCTTAAAGTTCAAGTTGAGCTATTGTCTTACTGACCTCAGGAGGGTATAAAAGGAAGTTGTCACCTCCACTCAATACACACTATCTTGGATAGAAGAAGAGTCTTTACAGAGTTGCTACTACTCCCTCCGGACCCTTTTCTTGGGCGCTCGATAGTGGATTTCACATACCATGGAGAGATTTTGTTCAGCACCCTGGATAATAAATTCTTTATTTTGCAGGGCACATGCAGCATGCATTGCGTCTTCTCGTCTCCAATTCCGCATGCCTAGGGCCAGCCACCCAGGGGAACCTTAATTGCCTTCCGCAATTCCAAAGTTCGACTTCCCCACTCAGGTGAGACTTTTTAGTTGCCTTTCGCGATTCCAATGTAGCGACACCTCATACTCTGGTCGTGCCCAACTTATCAGCACATTCGTAAAAATGAGATTGCGCCTAAGAAAAGGTACCAGAGGGAGTACATTAAAGTAGAATAGGGAGTGTGTAGGGGCAAAGTTTTGGATGAGAGCTAATTTTTGGAGAGGTGTCGGGGTTTGTTTCGATCTTGCTATAACATTATATCCACCATTGGGGCATAAAGCTCAGTATCACGTTAGTTCTTCTCTTTACTTTTAGTAATTCACTTATCTGTATCTTTAATCTGCCCTTTTCTGTGTGAGTTAGCAGGTCCCCTCTTTTCCGGTTTCTTCTGATCTTAACGTGAGGTAGAAGTCAGTATTTTGATATTGTAGGCTAGGTGCCTATGCTTGATAGTTACCGTAGGTTGTGCTCCAACTCATGGAACAATGTGGTACGTGGTAAGTGGTGATAGCCCTATACGTTCCTTGTAATCCACCACGTTCGGGTGCTTTTGTAGCAGTAGTAGCATGTTGCCATTGGGCCCTCCTCTCATCGTATTCTGAGACCCTTCCTCTTCTATGTCACACCTGATTCTGATAGTAGAACCAGATGCTTTGCATATGTGCGTCAGGATCATTTACACACATATGTTGATAAATAGTGAATAACAGAAACAGTACTTTATTCAATAAAAGGGAAATATCGTCTTTATTACACTCACGATATAGGCTAGAAGGCCTATTCAAGTTCACGACGATATAAAAGAACAAGTCTTTAGCAGCGGAACGCCCACAGGCATCTGACTGGTGAACACTCGCCTAGAAATCATCGAGCTCTTCAATGTATTCACCATCATTGTTTTCTTCTGAATCCAAATTTGAGCAAGGGTGAGTACACTTACGGTTGGTACTCAGCCAGTGGATGAAGATGCGGGGCATCAAGGTGAGGCTGAGCTATGAGCGGTTAGCATTTTAGTTGGATAAGTTTTATTAGCAAGCACCTAATTATTAAGGTAAAAGTGTATACCAACCCCAATTAAGCATGATGAGACAGAGCATCATAGCTATATACATCCATAGCCATAGAACCATGATTTAATTTTCAGTTCAATCATCTTATCATGTGAGGGTCCGGGCCGTTCATGACTGTGAACACGGCTATTGCAATAGATTTTAACACTCTGCAGAGGTTGTACAGCTTTACCCACAATTCGTGTCTCCCCTTTCGCCCGGGTTTGCAAAGCCCATAAACACTTCCGAGGTGAGTGGCGAGGTATTCACAACTAGGCCTTTCCAAATAATTCCTATACGTGGATGCTTGATCCCAAAACATGCGGTCCCTCAGAAGCCGAAGCTTCCCTTTACCGCTCCCTCCATACTCATACTCGAAACCACCCTCAAGCAGTTCAAACAACACGCATAGTTCATCTAACTACTTGTCCTAGGTCAGAGCCATGTGACATTGTGGTTGTGCGGGAAATCCCGGGTGGTTCTCTATGTTCCAATTAAATCAAGTGTTCTTCCTTAACAAGACCAACATATTCCATAACCATCAAGTTATCATAAACCTCCATGAACTAGTAGTAAGCAGCTAGCCTTTATTCTAGCATGAGTGTGAACCAAGGTAGTTCAAGGGTGTGGGTAAAAAGTCTAGTTGTCCTTATTAGTTCCCATCATAATTAATGCCATATCAATATAAAGTAAAGGTATAAATGGCATGATGTTTCATGGGATCAAAATAGAATAACCTGAGGGGGAAGCCGCTTGCCATCCTCAGCGAAAAATTCCTGTTCTTCCTCAACAAATTGCTCTTGGTCTTCCTCTTCTCCAACAGGTACGTTCTCTACACGACAATCAAGGCATACAACAACTGAATGACTAAACAATACATCAATCATTATAAAATGTCGTCAACGTGTTTCTACATCTACAGTTGACGCAGAGAAGAACGCGTGAGCGCAAGAATCACTCAAATCGTGTTTAAAACGGTGAAAATATGTTTAAATCAATGTTCAGGGGCTTCTCTGCTATAAATTTAACCTCTCAAGGGCTAAAACTGAAGAAATCGAGGGCTTTTACATAATTTTGTATACAAACAGAGGGTTCTATGCGCAAAACCGATAGCTCAGACTGCGGGTTCTTTTTTTCAAAAGCTCAGGGGCTTAAACGTAAAGAAAAGGACTGATATGGAATTATTTTTGAACGGGGCTGGACCGCGGGTTAATTTCCAGGAAAGACAGGGGCTCTTTAGCAAGATGGTTCGGCTGACCGGTGCTCGCCCTGGTTGACTCGATTCGGGGTGAATCTGGGCCGTCCGATCAAGATCCAGCGGTTGCAGTGAAAGGGGGTAAATGGGGTCGCCGGCGACGAGGCTGGCGGCGGCGCTGCGGCGACGCCTCGCCAGAGTTGAGCAGAGCCAGAGCTAGGCTACTCCATTTTGCTTCATTCGAGGTCCTACAACGAGCTAAGGCCACGGCGAACCCAAAGGTGGGGTCGGAGAACCGTTTTGAGCGTCGGGGATGGCCGGCAACGAGCGACGGAGGGTGGCAAACCACGGTGAGGTTGCGCCCGTGGCTAGAGTGCATGGTTTTGAGGGGTTCTTGGCTTAGGGGCAAGCTGGTGACACACGGAGTCCGCTGGTGAGGTTTAGGGTGCAAGAGCCGTGGCAGCGACTCCCGGCGACGAGCGGCGGCGGCCGACTTTCCACGTTGAAGTTGGAACTAGGGCTAGGGGGCACGATTCGCGCTCGTGTTAGGCTCTATAGAAACCTGGGTTCGCGTTGAAGCTACTGAGCTAGCTGTCGTCGAAGCTCCGGTATCACAGCGTGCCGGCGACGAGCGGCGGCGGACGGCTGCCCACGGCTCACGGTGAATCGGGGCTAGTGCCCATCAAAGACCCAAAATGAAGGCTAAAGGTTGACTGTAGATTCACAAGGTTGCTATACGGGGGCTCAATTTGGCATGCCAAGCTCCGTTGAGGCTCCACGGCATGCCGCGGCGAGAATAAATGTCGTGGTGGAATAAAATACAGAGGGGGGGAGGGAGAATGCTCACCACCTTACTCAAGATGGCGACGAGTTGACAAGGAAGCGACCGTAGAGGAAGTAGTGGTTCAAACGAGGAAGACGACCGAGCTTCGTCCGGCGGCGGCAATGGCGACAGCAAGCTCGAAAAGTGGCAGCGTGGGTGCGAGCGAGTGGAAAACGAGCTGGGGCTGGGCTCTGGGGTGAGGTTGGGCTTTATAGGCCGGCCAAGGCGGTTGCTCATGGCACGCAGGGGCCATTATAGCCTTAATGGCGTTGAAGGAGAGGGAATGGCGGTCATGGCGGCCGTTGCGGCGGTTTAAGGCGGTTGCGGCCGAGGGAGTGAAGGAGAGAGTGAAGGCGCTTGATTGGTAATGATTGGAGTTAAAGCGGAGTGAGGGACAGGGCACACTACAAGTTGCTTACTTTATTTTTAATGTGATGGTCTTTTTAGGGTGTTACAAATCCTACCCCCCTTAAAGAGAATCTCGTCCTCGAGATTAGGAAAGACTGAAAAACAGCTGAGGAAACTCTTCACACAGTTCATCTTCTCTCTCACATGTTGCCTCATCCTCTGTATGGTGGCTCCACTGTACTTTACACATTTTTATCACCTTATTCCTTGTGACTTTTTCTGATGTCTCCAAAATCTTAACCGGGTATTCATAATAAGTCAAATCGTCCTTCACATTAAGCTCTTCTAAGGTTAGTTGTTCCTCGGGTATCCTCAGACACTTCTTCAACCGTGACACATGGAATACATCATGCACCTCAGACAACTGAGCAGGCAATTCCAGTTTGTATGCAACTTCACCTTTCCTTTCCGAAATCTTGAAAGGTCCAATAAAATGAGGTGACAACTTTCCTTTTACTTTAAATCTGCGGAGGCCCCTAATAGGTGACACTTTGAGATAGACATAATCTCCTAACTCAAAGGTTAACTCTCTTCTCCGCATATCGGCATAACTCTTCTGCCTTAATTGTGCGGTCCTAAGGTTGTCCCTGATGATTTGCACCTGTCTTTCGGCTTCCTGAATCACTTCGGGACCAAAGACTTGATTTTCTCCGGTTTAACTCCAGTATAGAGGTGTTCTACACTTCCTTCCATACAATGCTTCAAATGGTGACATTTTTAAACTAGTTTGATAGCTGTTGTTGTATGAGAACTCCGCATAGGGTAGACTCTTATCCCAACTGCGGCCATGTTTTAAAGCACAAGCTCTAAGCATGTCTTCAAGTATTTGATTGGTTCCTTCCGTCTATCCATCTGTTTGTGGATGATAGGCAGAACTGAAATTGAGCTTTGTATCCAATGACTCGTGCAGTTTCTGCCAAAAGCGGGATGTGAATTGGGTCCCCCGATCTGACACGATCTTGTACAGTTCAGCCAGCTTAGCTTCGGTGTACGTGGTATTGACAGGTATGAAGTGGGCAGATTTGGTCAGTCTGTCTACTATAACCCATATAGTCATAGCCGGAACTGGTACGGGGTAACCCAACTATAAAGTCCATACCAATTTCCTCCCATTTCTATTCAGGAATTTTCAGTGGTTGAAGCAAACCTACTGGCCTCTGGTGTTCTGCTTTTACCCTCTGACACAAATCACACAGAGCAACATGTGTGGCCACGTCAATTTTCATACCACTCCACCAATATTTCTCTTTTAAATCTTGATACATCTTGGTACTCCCTGAATGAATGGAGTATGCCGAATCATGGGCTTCTGTAAGGATGAGCTTATGAATTTTATCATCTTCTGGCACACATATCCTATTTTTGAACCAAATGGTTCCTTGGTCATCTTCAGTGAAATCTGAAAATTTTTCCCAAACCAATCAAATTTTAATCTCCTTTTATCTTCTCATGCTCCATTTGACCTTTTCGGATATCCTGCTCTGGGGTTGGTTCTACCTTCATAACCATAGCCTCAGTGTGAGCAAGGATTCCTAGATTGAGCCGTTCCATCTCTAGACACAGCTCATGCGGTGTCGCTCTACCAAAAGCCATATTGATTTGGCTTTTCCGACTAAGAGCATCTGCTACCACATTAGCCTTTTCGGGATGGTATTGAATATCCAAGTCATAATCCTTGATTAGCTCTAGCCATCTTCTTTGTCTCAAATTCAGCTCCTTTTGGGTGAAAATATATTTCAAACTCTTGTGGTCGGTAAAGATCTGACATCTGTTACCAACCATGTAGTGCCTCCAAATCTTTAGAGCGTGCACAACTGCAGCCAACTCTAAATCATGCATGGGATAATTTTTCTCATGCTTTCTAAATTGTCTGGAAGCATATGCCACAACTTTGACTCCTTGCGTCAATACACAACCCAAACCTTGATGGGAAGCATCACAATATACATCAAACCCTTTGTGGATATCAGCCATCACTAGCACGGGTGTTGTGGTCAGTCTCTTTTTCAGTTCCTCAAAACTTTGCTGACATGCATCATCCCATTTGAATTCTCTTCCTTTTTCTAGCAATGAGGTAAGAGGCTTCACTATTTTGGAGAATCCCTCAATGAATCTGCGGTAATAACCCGCCATTCCTAGGAAACTCCTTTCCGACACGTTCTGCGGCGGTGCCCACTTAAGCACATCGCGAACCTTGCCTGGGTCTACCATGATTCGGCCATTTGTGATGACATGACCTAGAAAAGAAACTTCTTCCAACGAGAAGTCACATTTACTGAACTTGGCATACAACGGATGCTCTCGCAGCTTCTGCAACACAAGTCTGAGATGTTCCTCATGTTCTTCCTCACTCTTAGAGAACATTAAGATGTCATCGATGAATACCACCACAAACTTGTCTAGGTACTCCATGAACACCTTGTTCATCATGTACATGAAGTTTGCAGGCGCGTTCGTCAGGCCAAAAGACATCACCAGAAACTCATTCAACCCGTATCTACAGGTGAAAGTTGCCTTCGGTATGTCCTTTGCTCTAATTTTTAGCTGATAATAACCTAACCTCAAATCAATCTTGGAAAAGAACAGCGCACCTTTCATTTGATCGAACATGTCTTCGATTCTCGGAAGGGGGTACTTATTTTTTATGGTAACATCGTTTAGAGCTCTATAATCTATGCACATCCTTCTAGTGCCATCCTTTTTATCAACGAAAATTACGGGTGCTCCCCAAGGTGATGAGTTAGGTCGGATGAAACCCTTATCCGATAATTCTTTTAATTGTTTCTTTAGTTCAACCAAATTTTTTACATCCATCCTATACGCCCATTTTGAAATAGGGGCAGTGCCAGGTAAAAGCTCTATGGTGAACTCAAAATCACGATCAGGCGGCATACCTGACAACTCTTCCGGGAACACGTCAGGGAACTCACAAACAACTTTGATATCCTCCAGAGCTTTTCCCTCTAACTTGTTGACTGTTCCCTTATTTCTAGTCACTGGTGTTGACTCAAACTCAATCTTATCTCCCTTCGGACTAGTCAACATTACTGATCTCTTGGCACACTGGATAATTCCATCGTGCTTTACCAACCAGTCCATACCCAGGATGACATCAATACCCTTGGAACTTAGGACGACTAGGTCCGCTAGAAAATCTACCCCCATAATTTGAGAGGAACTTGTGGACACAAGTGAGTAGCTCTCATTTCACCTCCCAGTGAACTAACAAACAAGGGCTTCCTCATGAATCGTCTAGGTATGTTCTTTTTAGTCACAAATTCTTCTGTTATGAATGAATGTGATGCTCCAGAATCAAATGAGACTGTAACTGGTTGTGAGTTGATAAATAACTTACCAAGCACCACGTCATTGGCTTCCTGAGCCGTTTCTGCCGTCACATGATTTATCCTGCCTCGTACATAATTCTGGGAGGCCTTGCTGCCCTGAGCCTGGTTAGAGGCTTGTCCAGTCCTCTGGCCATTGTTTCTCGGGGTCTGAGGAGTCTGTGGGTTGTTCTTAGGATACTTGTTGGAGTAATGTCCTAATTCACCACACTTGAAACACCCATTGGGACGAACAGGTGTGACAGGATTGTTCGTCTGCATCTGGGCTCCTGGTGCACTGCCCGAGCGATTATGCTGCTGATTAGTGGGAGTGCGTTGTGCCTGAGGGTTATACCTTTGGCCATGCTGGGTAGAACGTTGGTATTGGGGAACCTGCTGCTGTTGTTGTCCACCCTGACCACCAGAACGGTACTGGTAACCTTGTGAGGTGCTGTAGCGCTGGCAAGGGTTACTTGTCTGTCCCTGTGACTGAGACTTCCTTTTGAAGTCACTCATTTCCTTGCGGGTGTTTTCCAACCCAACAGCCATGTCAATCATAGTTTGCAGGTTGGGGAAAGTGTGACTCTGCAATTGGTATTTGACGGGGGTTATCAATCAACCCAGGAACTTCTTCTGCTTCTTCCTATCCGTATTCACTTCTGTGGTTGAGTAACGGGACAGCTGTATAAACTTATCCCTGTACACACATACTGACATACTTCCTTGCTTCAAGTTCAGAAACTCCTGCAGCTTGATTTTCATTAAGCCTTCAGGAATGTGATAAGTGCGGAAGGCCTCCTGGAATTCCTCCCAAGTAGTAGCAGGAGCATTAGCGGGACGTGCAGCCACGAATGCATCCCACCAGTCTGCTGCTGCCCCTTCCAGTCTGCTAGAAGCGTACAGGACCCTCTCTTGATCATTGCACTGTGTAAGATCTAGCTTTTTGTTGATTATCTTTAGCCAGTCATCGGCATCCAATGGATCTGATGAATGTGAAAAGGTTGGGGGATGGTGGCTCATGAAATCTCTGTGCTTATCTCTAGCTGGTGATGGTGGTGGAGGATTGTTTGGTGGCTGGTTGATCTGTGCGGCAAGGTTTGCCATAGTATTGGTGAGATTCTGGAGCAAAACCATCTGGGCGGCAACAAAGGCTGGGTCCATTGCTGCGTTGGCTGGTGGTGCAGGTGCTTGAGGTGGTGGGGGTGGTGGTTGATTCCATCGGTTCCGAATGTTTGAGCGAATCACGGCCGGGACGTCCTCTCCTCCACCAGTCTTGGTGTTAACCATCTGAGTTATTAGAAAAGTTAGTTTCATCTGAGAATGAATCATGCATAACAAAGAGATGACAATCTTATTCACAAACTCAGACTAGTGTCCGGTATCCATAAAATTAAGGATTTTCGTCTCAACTCATTTTACACAGATTCTGTACCCTTCCGTATATCTGTCACAGCCATCACATTTTACCTCCAAAAATTATGAGAACATCACAGATCAACATTTATCAAATTATGCATCCAACCCAACTGTAATAACCTAAATCCGACCTCTGGAACGTGAGTTATAAAATAAACAAGTCGACTGGGTCTGGCAGTTCAAACAGATTCTAAGCACTGTGGTTACAGGTGTGGTTCTCTCGGCTCAGAACCCCAAAAATTCTGATAAAATCACAGAAAATCACTTATCAAATTGTGAAACTAATCCAACAGGTTTCATGTCCATCAGAGTTGTATATTTCCAGTTATGATGCAAACACAGTTGCTGTGTCAGATTGAGAGAGCTGATATAGAGATACTCATAACCCCAAAATTATATTAAGCCTAATTTATTTTATTCAAAGATGCAAATTGTGGCCATCGCACCACAACAACATCACATTCATACAAAGATACAAATCAAACATGTGTTCAAGCAACAGATATTTATTACATCGCTCGTCCTCGTAGGAACGACACTACTCGTTTAACTATAAAAAATATATAAAACTCCTAGAGTCCTAGTCCTGGAACTGGAGCAGGGTGGTGGCATCCTCCTCGAAGCAGCGCATCCTCTTGCGAGGGGGTGACAGGTTAGCAAATATAGGTGGCTCATTTCTGGGCAGCTCCTATCCTGCCAGCTGTGTCCTCAACCTAGCATTCTCAGCACGGGACTGCAGCAACTCCTCGTGGACTCTCTCCAAGTCAGAAGTCGTACACTCCAGGTCAGTGTTCAGGGCTGCCACTATCTGAACAAGGACGTTGATACGCCCTTCCAACGGTGTGCCCTGTCTCACTGAAGTCCGCTCTGTACCGTGTGCACGGCGAGGAATGTGACAGTAGTCACAAGCTGCTCCTCAAACTCGCTGCAGAGTGACTACAAACCTCTCCTAGCAGCAGCACTGACTGTGGGTTGCATAGCAGGCATGCGGTGTATCCGCATCGTGCATAGAGTGAGTGTAGAAGCCATCCTCGCCCTCTCGCTTCTCCATGATATGCACCCTCGACACGTAGTAGTCGTCGCAGCGTGGGTCGACGGCACGGTTGGTGAAGTAGAGGGGACGCACGAAGATGCCTAACACCATTAGCACCTTCTCTAGCAACTTGGGGAAGTAGCCTGCCTCAATGGATGAACTCTTCACCCAATACACTATTCTGCCAGGCTGACCACCTTGGCGCTCCCAGCGTCCCTCCTCCGCAGGAGCCACCGGAACTGCAGACTCCGTAGTGTACTCAACGGGGGCTGGAACAGCAATAGGTGTATCCGGTGGGTCTGCCTGCTGCTCCTGCTCCGGCTTTGCCAGTTCCTCCGGCAGCTCCTCTGGGACCTCCTCTGGGTCCTCCTCTAGCTCCTCGGACTCCTGCGGTACCTCCTCCTATGGCACCTTCTCCTGCGGCTCCTCCTCCTGTGGCTCCTCGTCCACAAGGGAAGGGGGAGCTGGCTCAACTGGTCGTGCAAACTGAGCCGGTGGAGCACGCCGAGCTGGGGTGAACAAAGCAATGTAGGCACGGGTATGACCCACACGCCTAGCACCCAACCTGGTCCTGGCCATCTGAACAACAAAGAGAGAAGACAAGGAAAAATTTTGTATGAGCATTTGCAACATAGTAAAATAATAATAAGAACTGAATGATAAGTGAATTAACATATATTTTTATGAGGAAAATAAGAAATTTTCCAAAGACACTGACTTGGCTTGCTAAAAAGTCTTTATTTCGGCCATTTCTAACTAGGCTAGCGTTCTACAGTCAGCACAGCTCTGATACCACTATTGTCACACCCGGTTCTGATAGCAGAACCAGATGCTTTGCAATTGTGCACCAAGATTTACACACATATGTTGACAAATAGTGAATAACAGAAACAGTACCTTATTTGATAAAAGGGAAATATCGTCTTTATTACACACACGATATAGGCTCGAAAGCCTATTCAAGTTCACAACGATATAAAAGAACAAGTCTTCAGCAGCGGAACGCCCATAGGCATCTGACTGGTGAACACTCGCCTAGAAATCATCGAGCTTTTCAATGTATTCTCTATCATTGGTTTCTTCTAAATCCAAATTTGAGCAAGGGTGAGTACACTTATGGTTGATACTCAGCCAGTGGGTGAAGATGCGGGGCATCAAGGTGAGGCTAAGCTATGAGCGGTTAGCATTTTAGTTGGTCAAGTTTTATTAGCAAGCGCCTAATTACTAAGATAAAAGTGTATACTAACCCCAATTAAGCATGATGAGACAGAGCATCATAGCTATATATATCCATAGCCATAGAACCACGATTTAACTTTCAGTTCAATCGTCTTATCATGTGAGGGTCCGGGCCATTCATGACCGTGAACACGGCTATTGCAATAGATTTTAACACTCTGCAGAGGTTGTACAGCTTTACCCACAATTCGTGTCTCCCCTTTCGCCCAGGTTTGCAAAGCCCTTAAACACTTCCGAGGTGAGTGGCGAGGGTTTCACTACTAGGCCTTTCCAAAGATTTCCTATACGTGGATGCTTGATCCCAAAACATGCGGTCCCTCAGAAGCCGAAGCTTCCCTTCACCGCTCCCTCCATACTCATACTCGAAACCACCCTCAAGCAGTTCAAACTCTAACGACTTGGCCTAGGTCAGAGCCATGTGACATTGTGGTTGTACGGGAAATCCCGGGTGGTTCTCCATATTCCGATTAAATCAAGTGTTCTTGCTTAACAAGACCAACATATTCCATAACCATCAAGTTATCATAAACCTCCATGAACTAGTAGTAAGCAGGTAGCCTTTATTCTAGCATGAGTGTGAACCAAGGTAGTTCAAGGGTGTGGGTAAAAAGTCTAGTTGTCCTTATTGGTTCCCATCATAATTTATGCAATATCAACATAAAGTAAAGGAATAAATGGCATGATGTTTCATGGGATCAAAATAGAATACGCTGAGGGGGAAGCCACTTGCCTTCCTCAGCGAAAAACTCCTATTCTTCCTCAACAAATTGCTCTTGGTCTTCCTCTTCTCCAACCGGTACGTTCTCTACACGACAATCAAGGCATACAACAAATGAATGACTAAACAATACATCAATCATTATGAAACGTCGTCAACATGTTTCTACATCTACTGTTGATGTAGAGAGGAACGTGCGAGCGCAAGAATCACTCAAATCGGGTTTAAAACGGTGAAAATATGTTTAAAATAAGGTTTAGGGGCTTCTCTGCAATAAATCTAACCTCTCAGGGGCTAAAACTGAAGAAACCGAGGGCTTTTACATAATTTTGTATACAAACAGAGGGTTCTATGCGCAAAACCGATAGCTCGGACTGCGGGTTCTATTTTTCAAAAGCTCAGGGGCTTAAACGTAAAGAAAAGGACTGATATGGAATTATTTTTTAACAGGGCTGGGCCGCGGGTTGATTTCCAGGAAAGACAGGGGCTCTTTAGCAAGATGGTTTGGCTGACCGGTGCTCGCCCTGGTTGACTCGATTCGGGGTGAATCTGGGCCGTCCGATCAAGATCCAGCGGTCGCAGTGAAAGGGGGTAAATGGGGTCGCCGGCGACGAGGCTGGCGGCGGTGCTGCGGCGGCGCCTCACCGGAGTTGAGCAGAGCCAGAGCTAGGCTACTCCATTTCCCTTGATTCGAGGTCCTACAGCGAGCTAAGGCCACGGCGAACCCAAAGATGAGTCGGAGAACCGTTTTGAGCGTCGGGGATGGCCGGCGAGGAGCGGCGGCGGGTGGCAAACCACGGCGAGGTTGCGCCCGAGGCTAGAGTGCACAGTTTTGAGGGGTTCTTGGCTCAGGGGCAAGCTGGTGACTCACGGAGTCCGCTGGTGAGGTTTGGGGTGCAAGACCCTCGGCAGGGGCTACCGGCGACGAGCGGCGGCGGCCGACTTTCCACGGCGATGTTGGAACTAGGGCTAGGGGGCACGATTCGTGCTCGTGTTAGGCTCTATAGAAACTTGGGTTCGCGGTGAAGCTACTGAGCTAGCTCTCATCGAAGTTCCGGTAGCACAGCGTGCCGGCGACGAGCGGCGGTGGACGGCTGCCCACGGCTCACGGTGATCCGGGGCTAGTGGCCGTCAAAGACCCAAATTGAAGGCTAAAGGTTGACTGTAGATTCACAAGGTTGCTATACGGGGGCTCAATTTGGCATGCCGAGCTCCGGTGAGGCTCCACGGCATGCGGTGGCGAGAATAAATGTCGCGGTGGAATGAAATACAGAGGGGGGCGAAGGAGAATGCTCACCACCTTACTCAAGATGGCGACGAGTTGACAAGGAAGCGATCGTAGAGGAAGTAGGGGTTCAAAAGAGGAAGACGACCAAGCTTCGTCCGGCGGCGGCAATGGCAACGGCAAGCTCCAAAAGCGGCAGCGTGGGCGCGAGCGAGTGGAAAACAAGGTGGGGCTGGGCTGTGGGGTGAGGTTGGGCTTTATAGGCTGGCCAAGGCGGTTGCTCATGGCGCGCAGGGGCCATTACAGCCTTATTGGCGTTGAAGGAGAGGGAATGGCGGTCATGGCGGCCGTTGCGGCGGTTTAAGGCGGTTGCGGCCGAGGGAGTGAAGGGGAGAGTGAAGGCGCTTGATTGGTAATGATTGGAGTTAAAGCGGAGTGAAGGAGAGGGCGCGACGTGGCGTGGAAGACCCGCGAGGCTCGACTCGTCCGCGGCTGGAGGAAGAAGACGGTTCTGACCGGTGGGGTCCAGCAGTCAGCGAGCGTGAGGGTGAGCGTGGTCGCGTGCGAGAGAGAGAAAGGCGACTGACAGGTGGGCCCGTTTCGTCAGCGGGAGAAAGCGCGCGCGGGGGGTGCGGATAGAGGCTGGCGCGAGCTGGGCCGGTTGGGCCGCGTGCGCGAGAAGGAGTAGAAGAGAGGGGGGCTGGGCCGTCTCGGAAAAAGGGAAAAAGGAAAGAAAAACGGGCTGGGCCGGCTAGAAAACAGGGGAGGGAAAAAGAAGGTTTAAACATTTTGCAAATTTTTCTCAACATTTTTCAGGTTTAAAACTTCACTGAAAACACAATACACCAACATGTATGCAAAAAATTTAATGTGTTCACTATAAAAGCGACACTACAAGTTGCTTACTTTATTTTTAATGTGATGGTCTTTTTAGGGTGTTACATTCTAGCCACAAAAGCAAATCATTTTCTCCGATGGCGGCATGTTCTTCACCGAGAGATCGAGGTACATTCGACTTTGACGAGGAATTGAATCTATTTTCTCCTTTGGTGCAAATATTGGACACATCTTCCCTCTCAGCCACACATTCTTATCCCCATCCGTTGTTGTTCTCTCTCCTTCCTCCATTCCCCATCGTCCTCTCCCCGACTCCCTTTGGCCTTCTCTTCTCCTTGTATCTCCTCCATTTCAAATCTTCATCCTGCTATCCCCTGTGCCCTTCATCCTCTCCGTACGTCTCCTCCTCCTTTGTGCCACGAACCCCCTGCCGAACGCATCTGTGTGCCATGCTCCTACTTCCTCTAGGGCACACATAGCCTCAACCCGCGATGGTGGCCCCTAGCAACGGACCCGCGACGGCCGACCTCCCCGTGCGCGGTGGTGGAACAGGCCCGCCAGGCGAGCTTCCCGTGGCTGGTGGCGGTCTGATCCCTGCTGATCCCTAGTGGATGTGGATGTTTCAAAAACTAAAATCTAAATGTTTCGATGCTGCATGTTTCACCCAAATGTTGCATTATTGAACTGAATGTTGCATATTTCGATAACTGATCTGAGGTTGCACGACACATGTGCCCGATGTTGCAAATCGGTCATTTTGCAGTGGAAGTTTTACTTGTCGATGCAGCGTCCGATGCAGCGCATGAACGTCGGACATCCCGGCGCTAGCAAAAAAAAAAAATGTTTGCAAAGCCCTCAACTTACCCGGTATATATGTGGGAATGAATGAGCCTTTCCTTCCGTTGTAATCAGCTCAAGAAGTTGAAGCTGGATGAACTCGCGGCAAACCTAACTGGGCTTTGTTTTCTAGGTTAAATAAAAGTGTCGACAAATGTGTTGCAGTCCTCAACAGTAATACTACCATCTTTTGCAACTGTGCAATGGGGCAACAGACAGAGGACTCTAGGAACATATAGCAGATCCATCGTTATTGCAACGTCTTTTGTTTTCCTCTTGTGCTCACTGGCCACAACTGAATCTGGGCAAACTGCCAAACTACCACACAAATCGACAATCCATCTCTGGACCAGTCCACCAGCAGCTAGCCATGCCAGCCTCGACCTACCACATCATAACCTCGGGGCATCGAATCAGTGAATAAATTTAGTAAAAATTAGACTGTTAAGTAAATTAGGCCAGTATCGAATCAGGCCTCCAACTGGTACTAAAACGGGGCCATAGACACACCTCACCAATCTCTTCCAGGCAGGATTTTTTATTTCGAACCGGACGTCCGAACCGCCGGCCAGCGGTAGCGGCTAGCCGGACCGGTTAGACCGGTAACCGGTGGAAACCGAACAAATTCAAATTCACATATCCAGCGGTTGGAGCGGTTAGCCGGTCGGTTTGACCGGTTAGCCGGACGGTTTGACTGGTTAGCCGGCCGGTTTAACAACTTTTTTTCTTTTTCTTTTTTGATTTAACTTGTATTTGCCAAAAAAAATATCAAATGAGCAAATATTTGAAAACTTTTTACACCAATAGATTACACACACCTTGAAGTATTTTTAGGAATTTTTACGACATTTTTCCATTTTTAAATTTAAATTTAAAAATTTTGAATTTTGCCCGGTTCAAACCGCCCCGAACCGCTACCGGTCTGGGGCGGTTTGGTCGGGAACCGGTCAAACCGGACCGGTTCCCGACGGTTTGGTTAACCCTGCTTCCAGGTGCCAAAGGCATGCATGGCATCCCACTGCCGGTGACCGGTCGAGTTGGCAGAGGCCGAGGTCGAGGAGGATGTGGGCGGTGTGCAAGCCGTGGCCGAGGGGAGCGGGCTGTGATAGATGTCCATGACCCGTTGTGTTTCATTTGTCCTAATTTGCGCCCGGTAAAGTAACTATGTCGTGGCGACCAACAGAGGACCACCTCTATCTCTGTCCTGTCACGAGCATGTTAGTTGGCTAGTTAATTCTGAGCACAGACACGGACGAGAACGGGCAGTGATGCAGAAACAAGAAAAAGGGGCTCGGACAATTGCATACGGTTGTGAAATATCCGTGCTTGCGACGGAGACCGGGCACCGGTACTCTACAGTTTTTTTTTTTTTTTTTTTTTTTTTTGCGGATACAGGTACTCTACAGGTCTGCATCGATCTGATGGGGACTAGGAACTGACCGCTGAGTACAAATCGCCATGCAACATTGGGCACGAGCCAAATTCTGTGGAGCTCAAGAAGAGATCCCTGGACCCTATCTTATCACTTGGCTTAGTCCAAGCCCTGTTCATCTTGCTAGTCGAGCCATAAGCCCATAAACATCGGGAACTATGGGAATCTGAATATTTTGCCGAGTGCCAAAAACACTTGGCAATGCTTTGTTTACACACGGCAAAGGCTTTACCGAGCGTTGCACTCAGCAAAGACCCATGCCGACAAAGTGCTCTTTGCGAGTGTTTTTCGTCTGTCACTCGGCAAATCAGTTGCCGAGTGCCGCGCAACACTCGGCAAAATAAAGTATATGGGGACAACGGAATGACGGTGATGATTGATTTACCGAGTGCTCGATCGACGACACTCGGTAAAGATCGGCGTCAACGTACGGAGGCACGTGGTTCTCACGTGATCTAGTTTGCCGGGCGCCTACTTTTTGCCTTGTGCCTTTGTTGATTTTCGCCGAGTGTCCATTCTCGGCAAACAAGCTATCTACCGTGTGTTGTTCCGACGAAATAGACTACGGCAAACTTCAGTTTCCCGGTGATAGGGTGTCTTGAAGCTGTGACAAAGCGTTCAAATTCATTAATCCTGAGTCCTCCATCACTAATGGGATATCTTTCTTCGCATGTTTAAACTAGAACTACCGGTGGCTATGCATCGTCAACCACGGCACCACGGCGATAGGTCGCCTTGCCCCAGTGAAACCACTGGCTGAGCACGAATCGCCACCGTCCCCGGCCGCCCAACAGCGATTCGACTCATCAGCATCGGGTCGCCGTAGCCGCAGGGTGGCACAGCATCGGCAGATCGGCACCCCTTCGCAGACACTCACCATCACCATGGCCAGCGCACGCTCCGATCCGCGGTGGCGCACGAGCATTTCTGGCAGCGGTGGGTGGAGCCAGAGGCTCTCGAGGTATGTATGGCATGCCCCGGAGATGCTCGTCGGAAACCTGGCCGTTCCGGTGATAGCCACGGGTGCAGCTCCTCTTGGACGTCAGGTTTGGTGACGAGCCGTGCCAACGTCCACTCGACCGCTTGCCACGACAGCTTCGGACTTCGCTGCTAGCACCCAGGAACACATGGGATTAATTTAATTTACAACCATGCGTGTAGTCTGTCTTGCTTTTACTTCTGTTACAGCAAAAAATACGTTCAGTTTCTCTTCTCGTTTATGTTAAGAAACAATCGGCATGTATATTAACTAGCTGTAGTTTTTTTTTTTTGGGTACAACTAGCTGTAGGTTAGAGACGGGGCGGCAAACAGTTCTCTGAGTCGTGTTGGGAGAGAAGAGGCAAGAATGGAACGTTTTTTCTTCCGTTGATTTGATACATTCCGAGCACCAAAAGGCCCAGAATCCCAAGTGACACTGCAGTAACGGTCAACGTGTCCGTTATTAGAAATGTCACTGCAATAAGGTACTGGCCCATTATTATAAATGAACACTGCAATAACGGATGGATGACGTCATCACGCTCGTTATTGTAGTGCTTATTTTTAATAACGCCAAAATGCTCCAAAAAAATAGCCAAAAAAATTTAATAGGGGGAGGCCCCCACTGGTCAACCACCCCGTTCCTCCGCCCTACCGGTCAGTGGTGGCCTTTTTCGCGGCAATTGAAATACTATGAGGTAGCGCGATTCGAACCAGGATCTCGCCCTCACGCACAACCCCCTCTACCACTATAGCATACACTCATTTTCGTTCCCCACATTATACTAAGCCGAGTGTAAATCGTTTATTTGAGGCTCCAAACAAATTCAAATTTAAAACTTATTAACTACAAAGTTTCATAACCTTTTAAGATCTACAGCTTTTACTATGATAGTTTCTCTATCTAAGGTCATTTACAAATTTTGAAATTTCCAAACTTAGTTTTGGTCGACTAGATGGTTTCAAATAAAAAAGTTAACAAATACAAAGTTTCATAACTTTTCAAGTAAGTGTTCTCTGTTATTATTGTGTCACCTCCATTTCCAATAACACTCGTTACGATGATGTTATTGATGCCTATTATTGTAGTGGGCACAACAATAACGCTTCCACCAATAACGCCATCAATAATGCATTGTGATAATGTTTTTTGGTGTGTCCATTAGTACTGGAAAATAGGTAGTGTTATTACAAATTATTTGTGTAGCAGTGGAAGAAACGACTCCAGACACTACGAGCAGGAGGACAAGAACTGCTGCTACAGTAGGAGGCTTCATACTTGGCGATGGGTGCTAATACGTTTTCTGATGACTGGGCCATGGAGCAAGCTAATAAGGCACAAAAACATGTTTGTATCGATGAGTATAATGAAGTGTTTATATATACGGACAGAGAAATAAAAGCACACTACTATAAATGTGATTTTAGAAGACGCTATATTTTAATTTTCGGAGGCGGACACAAAATCCGTCCACCCTCTCTAATCCATGCATTAACGGATCCGAGTGGATCAATATTTGTGTCATTCGGTGGTTAAAATCTCTGATGCCATTTATGAACAAGATAGATGTACCCATATCTATGCATGGGGAAATATTATATTTGGTGCCAATTCATGCCCAGAGAAATTAACTGTACCAGGTTTTGTGTATCTGTAGAACTGCAAAATAAAACAAGAAAACATCATATCTATGACTTAGATATTCATGTCCATGGAGCAAGATTTGTTGCATTCATGGACAGAGAAATCAATTGCACTGGGTTTTTTTTTATATGTAGTGCTGAAAAATCTATAAAACCTATCTGTATCTTTTGGTTTCTGATTTTTTTCTTCAGCCGGCTGCGGCAGCGACCACATTAGCTTTGTGGCAGAGGCAGCTGCATCCACGATCAGATCCCTTATCTCTTCCGTTGTGACCAACGCCACCACCTCGCATACTGACCATGAGGCAAGCAGTGCGGAAGGCGCCAAAGAACACGGGCTTGGCAGTGCCATATGGAGACGCGGAAGGCTGCGACAAAGGTTCCTAATCATCGCAGTGTCCTCCTCTACGCCATTCTCACCATCCTGGCTTCTTCCCCCTCCGTCTCCATCTCGTCTCTCCTGGCCACTAGCTGCGGCGGGCACCCATGCCCTCTCCTCTGTTCTCGCAACTCCAAAGAATCTTGTCGGTCAGAGTTGAGCGTTGGTGAAATCCGTCAACAGGGTGAATGAACCAGCGCATTAGAAGTGGCACAAGCCCAGCAGCACCCACCTCAGCAAAGAGGGCGTGCGTCCAACCGCATCTGTTAATTGATTAACGGAGGCGAATGCAACCGTCTATAAAGGAGACGGTCATTTTTCTATTAACTGAGACGTTTACAACTAATCGTCTTTGTTAATCGATTACGGAGACGGACACTTCCGACTCTAAAAATATAGGTCATTTTTGGATGCAGACGTCTTAAGTTGGCCACTTCAGTAAATATTTCTGAAGCCCACCAAAAAGCCCACGTCCACGTACTCTCTCTCAAAAATGAGGAACTTAGGATTTTGTTTCATTCCCTTCACACACTCTCTTTCACCCATCCACACACTCACAAGCTAGCGGCACGCCTCCCCTCCCCATCCACTCTCTCTCTCCCTACGAGGCGGTCCTGGCAGTGGTGGCCGCCTTCGGCGGATCCAGCAAATGTAAAGAGGGCAAGACGATGCAGTTGCGAGCACAAGAAGTGGCCATGGTGGTGCCCCTGGATGGGCTTAGCGGGCCCACAATGGGCTGGGGGGCATCCTAGGTTTTTGTTTTTTTTATTTTTTTTAATAACGAAGCTGGACACAAAACCGCCTACATTAATCCCATAAGCCCCAGTTCGGAGGCTGAGGGGATGTCCACCTCTGAAAACCTAACATGCACACCTATAAAAATATCATTTTAGTAATGATGGCAGCAACAGGGCACCAAAAATAGAGGGACACAATGAGGTGACCATAGTCAGGTGGAGAGCCGGAGGCCTATGGTTTTGTTGTGTAGGCCTAGTGTGATATGCATGCCACGGGACTGCGTTGTACATGGACATGGGCCCACCTCGGTCATGCTCATTGTTGTTTGTTGTTGTGTTTCGGCATTAGACATCAGGCGAGCACAAACAAATGCATAATTCACATAAAATAGCCACACATACGCATGTCAAATCAACTACCTCCAGATTTGAGAAATATCTCCTCGCACACATGCATTCCAAGAAAAAACATAATCCCATGTCATTCCTTTTCAAGTAATTAAAAATAAAAAAGCTGTTTCACACTTGCTGAGGGGCTTAGGTTTTCAGCACGCCAGGGGCTTAGGTTCATAATGTAACGTCTACAAAAATTGGAATTATAGAAAAAAAAACAGCTTCAGGACTAAATGATCACAATGACAAGACCACATGTTCTATCCAACTAGGAAATATATTGCATCGATGTCCACAAGTGCACCATAATTAAAGGGTATTCTGTGTTCAAAATAATAATGATACCGACAGTCCTATAGGAAGCTGGCGGCTTTTGTTGGCATTCAAACAAACTGCTATGAAACTGTTGTATGACAGCATCAATTGCTTTATTTCTTGACGCTGATTTCCGTTACAGTATGCGTTGGTCTTCCCTTCTTGCCGATCACCTTGCTTCGATCTCGCTCCAGTGCCCACGGCATCAGTTTGGCAACGTTGATGCTCGATCTGGCACTAGTGGAAATTGATTTGGTGGGTGCAGAGCTCGATCTAATGCCCGGCGGAGATTGATTTTGCAAGTCTGAAGCTATGGTGAGGCGCCAGCGTACCATGATTTTACGGTGGGCTGGAGTTAATGGAGAGTGGATGGTAAGGCCATCCCAAACCCAAGATACCATCTAGTAGCGCGTAACTGTCTATACATCCATGTCAATTAGACACTACGCATAGAAATCACCTCCCCAATGCAAAGTTTCCTGAAAATAAATTGGCACCCAATCATATACATTCTCTCTCTTACTCTCCCTATCATCTTCTTTTCTTTTTTGGTTCTTGTGTAGACATGGTTTCTCATGGAAGACACCATATCCTTCTCTCCCCTCCTTAGGCCATCCCCAACCCATCTACTAGGATGGTGTCCATAGCATTAAATAGGCTGTCACATAAGCAATTTGGTGATGTGGCAAGGGAATTAAAGAGGTGAGAGAAGAACATGGTGTCTTGCATGAGAAACCATGTCTACACAAGAACCAAGAAATAAAACTTGATGATAGGAAGAGGAAAGGAGAGACAACATATGTGATTGGATGATAATTTATTTTTAGAAACAATGCATTGGAGAAGTAGTTTCTATAGGTAGTGTCTATATGACATGGATGTATAGAAACTAATTGATGATGTTTTGGGTTGGGGATAGCCTTAATTGTTCTGCCACGTCATCAAATTGCTTTTGTGACAGCCTATTTAATGGTATGGACACCATCCTAGTCATTGGGTTGCGGATGGCCTAAGCCTCATCAGGCTCTCTGGCAGACAATCCCCTTAAAAAATTTACTGATTTACCTATTATCAAATTCAAATAATAATTAAAATGGCTATAGGTTCCTCTTTTCTCATACCAGTCCCACCTACCTATAAGTACATCCAGAGATGTATCTACCCAGTAATTTTTCAACTTTGGATACCAGCCGGACAGTAGTCCTCTTTTTTAACCCATCTAAAAATTTCTACCTTGAAACATTGCAATATTAGCCTCACAGATTATCATTTAATGATATTATTTGGGATGATGATGTAGGGTGAGAAAAATCTGGATAATCCAAAAGAGTCAGATACGTTCAATGGAAAACTTCTGAATTTTGCATCGAAAAAACATGCCATTGAAACTATTGTATTTTAATGTGCACGAGAAATTAATTTTATAGTATTCATATTTCCCCCAAACGTAAGTTTTCTTAGTTTCGTACCATTTTCATCAGAAATGGGTTCCAAATCTGAAGGTAGCATACGTACTAATCAAATTACTAGGTTGCAAAGCTGATCATTGGTCTAAATTAGTGGTTGATACATAATGTTAATAGTAAATAAAATGATGTATTGACCTGTTCTAATTATTCAACAGAATAATGCTGCTGTCAGATGCCTTTTTCTCTGTCACACCCCGTCTCCCAAGACCGCACCGCCCAGCCAACTCTCTCTAAACTAGCAAGGTGGTACTAAACATACGCACACCACGCTCATGGGTCACTATGGGCCATATCAACTTGGGCCGGGTGTCACAATACAACCCTCCTCAAAGAACCCGACGTCCTCATCGATCCAACTCACCTGTCCAGTGCCGACCCATATGCCGTGTGTCCTACCCGGCCCACACGCGCCATATGTCCGCACATTGAGCCGAGCAAATGTCCAGGAACGTTCCCTCTTAGCGCACGACCGTACGTCCAGTGCCGACCCATATGGCATGACGTGTGTCCTAACCGGCACACACGCGCCATGCGCCCTATGCCCGCACACTGAACCGTACGCGCAACCGCGAGGGTCGGCTCTGATACCATTTGTCACACCCTATCTCCAAAGGCCGCACCGCCCAGCCCTTATGTGGGGGCGGGTACGCATACGCATAGCACCCTGCTTACACTTTCGTCCTCGCTTCGTGTAAAAGAGTCAACCCAAAGGTGCAATGGCTGGGGGACAAAGGCTTATAAGTTGGCTCCACTCTCTCTAAACTAGCAAGGTGTTACTAAACATGCGCACACCACGCTCATGGGCCACTCACCCTGGGATGATGTGGTTATCTTACTCAGTCCACTGGCGCGTGTTGTTTACCTCTAGCCTGTTGCAGTCCAGAGGTAAAATGAAAACAAAAATTTATAAAACTATACAATCTTCATTCTCGAGGAAAATATGTTTCTATAAATTATCAACATATATATCTTGTAAATAAATAGGAAAGGTTTAGTAGCAGGATTCAGTTATTTGGATGTAATAATACATGGCATAACACCTTATAAATAAACGGAACACAAATTACAACTTACCTCTCTCATGAAATTATCATCCACCTCGTCCCCATGTCCTGCAGATGTCCTCCTACTTGGTCCACTGGCAGTGTTGTTACCTCTAGCCTGCTGAGACCAGAGCCAAAATGAAAAAGAAATAACTACAGAAGCATCTGCTCATAGAAAGTGTGTTACTACTTCTATATATAGTAAATAACTATAAAAGGGTTATAAGAGGGGTTAAGTTATCCGGATATAATAATACATGGGATAACACCATAGATAAATGGAACATACAGTACAACTTACCTCTCCCATGACACTGTCCTCCACCTTGTGCCCTTGTCCTCCTACTACAGATGTCCTCCTACTTGGTGCACTGGGGTGTTGATGCCTCTAGCCTGCTATTGTCCGGAGAAAATTAAAAACATAGCAAGCTTCATGCCATATTTTATTTGGGACATGTATATGCCTTATATTTCTCTTGTTCGGCAGATTTTAATATTTGGTGATGGTACTTGTGTGTTAGCAACACAACAGAGTTTTCCTTGTGTTCCGCTGTACTAGGTCTATATAACACTTTCACTTCCACAATTTTGATATGACAACAAATGACATGTCAAGATAGACACGCCTAATGATTTAAAAAGATTATAGTTATAGTTGCAGCTCATCCACGATGCTACCATGCCGTCGTCATCATCGCATGCTTCCTGGATGCTTTTTCCCACCTCATCAAGTCTTGAGTTCTGATTCTTTAGGCTCTAACTCCTTCTCATCTAAGTCAGCTATAACTTTATCATTTGCATAAAGCGATGAATACAGTTTGGATATGGAAGTCTTCATCTCTAGCTTCTGGGCTTCAACTGCATCTTTTTCTTCAAAATGTTAGTTATTTTTAGATTTCACCTCATTCAATCTGCTCTTACAGCTTTGTGCACGTTCCACATTATCCTTTATTTTGGAAAGTATACTGGTCCTCTCTTCAAATGATGTCTCACTATCTGCTATGCATGATTTCTTCAGTATACTTTCCAATAAGCTGTTAAAAGATAGCATAACATCCTCCTCGACAACAGTTCCATTCAATGAGCTATTTTAAGTATATCCCTTTTCGATTGCTGTCTTTGTGCATACTACACATGCGGCAATGATTAGTTATAGCGCACCAACAATTTTAACTCTCAGTATTACATAAAGTACTTACATCTTTTCAAATGAGTGATAACCTTCCTGCTCGAACCATTATTAGTCTGCCCTGACACCTTCAAAAATTCACAATCATATCAGAATGTGTACATGAATATGAGCGTAGAGAGGAAAACTATATAAGACGATATAGTCACCAGATGTGCAATGTTAGTTCTACAATAAAATGTAATGAATGAACTATATGTATATGCTCATAGACACATCATTATTCCCTTAAATGCTTCGATAGTGTTTATGTTTTTCCTTTTGTTCACGGGAAGCACCATATTAGGAAGAGTGTCTTCATTATCAATACTATCACCAACGACTGGTTGAATTGTTTGGAGTTGATGTTGAATATCTTGACAATTTTGAACCTTTGGCAATGGTGAAATTTGGAATTAAATATATACAGGAAAGACAAAATTCACATGACATAAGCTTGAATGCCAAATGCTCGCATCATCACCAACGTTGCCACAGATATGGTTCGTGAACTTATAAATAAAAATCAGCAAGAGAAAACTAGAATAACCCTCCGCAATCATAGCCTTTACTAATGAATTTTCCATGTTTCGACATGATAATTTTTTTAGATCCCAACACTACTTTAAACCCGTCCTTCAAAAGGACTAGCCCCCTCACAAGATTCTTGTTCACAGAAGGGACATGTATATGCCTTATATTTCTCTTGTTTGGCGTATTTTAATATTTGGTGACGGTACTTGTGTGTTAGCAACACAATAGAGTTTTCCTTGTGTTCCGTTGTACTAGGTGTACATAACACTTTTGCTTCCACAATTTTGATATGACAACAAAAGACATGTCAAGATAGACATGCCTAATGATTTAAAAAGATTATAGTTGAAGTTGCAGCTCATCCACGATGCTATCATGCCATCCTCATCATCGCATGCTTCCTGGATGCTTTTTCCCACCTCATCGAGTCTTGAGTTCTGATTCTTTATGTTCTAACTCCTTCTCAATCTTGGTCGGCTATAACTTTATCAGATCAAAAAAAAAAGCTATAACTTTATCATTTCCATAAAGCAATGAATACAGTTGGGATATGGAAATCTTCGTTCTTCGTCTCCAGCTTCTGGGCTTCAACTGCATCTTTTTCTTCAAAATGTTTGTTATTTTTAGATTTCACGTCATTCAATCTATTCTGACAGCTTTTTGCATGTTCCACATTAGTCTTTATTTAGGAAAGCATACTGCTCTCTTCAAATGATGTCTCACTATCTGCAATGCATGATTTTTTTAGTATACTTTACAATAAGTTGTTAAAAGATAGCATAACATCCTCCTTGACAACAGTTCCATCCAATGAACTATTTTAAGTATACCCCTTTGTGAATGCTGTCTTTGTGCATGCTGCACATATGCAGCAATCATTAGTTATAGTGCACCAACAATTTTAACTCTCGGTGTTACATAAAGTACTTACATCTTTTCAAATGAGTGATAACCTTCCTACTCCAACCATTATTAGTCTGCCCTGACACCTTCAAAAATTCACATTCATATTCAAAAATTCACAATCATATCAGAACGTGTACATGAATATGAGCGCAGAAAGGAAAACTATTTAAGGCGATATAGTCACCAGATGTGCAATGTTACTTCCACAATTTAAAACGTAATGAATGAACTATATGTAGAAGTTCATAGACACATCATTATTCCCTTTAAATTCTTCGATAGTGTTTCTGTTTTCCATTTTCTCCATGGGAAGCACCATATTAGGAAGAGTCTTGATTATCCATACTATAACCAACAACAGGTATTGAATTGTTTGGAGTTGATGTTGAATATTCTGATAAATTCAAAGCTTTGGCAATGGTGAAATTTGGAATTAAACACATACAGGAAAGCCAAGACATGAAACCAAAATTGACATGACATAAACGTGAATGCCAAATGCACATCATCACCAACATTGCCACAAATATGGTTCGTTAATCCCCGTATTTATGGAGGTGCACATTTTTTTCTAAGGTGGTTTATTTCGTGCGCTTCTGAAAATCAATTTACGGAGGCAGCCATTTTAAAACAACTGCCTCCAAAAATAGTCTATTTTCGGAGGCGATCGGTTATAATGCCTGCCTCTGAAAAATTTGAGGCCCAGTAGGTCTAGCTCGGCCTCATACCCGTTCGTCATATATATACAAATACCACTCACTCTCAAACCTTAACATTGATTGTCTCCTCTCCTTCCTCTCTCCTCTCTCCATTCCAACAGCCGCCGGCCTCCTCCTCCCTCACGTCAGGTCCCATCTCCCTGTTACCTCCAGCTGCCACCACCCCACCTCCTCGTCGCCTCCAGAGCTCCTCCCGCCGCATCCATCTCCTCATCGCCTCCTCGTCGGCTTAGTGCAGAGCTGCAGGGGCACGCGCGATGGAGAGCCAAGGCGAGGCGGCTGCGCATAGAGCCGCAACGGTGGAGGTAGGCCAAGGCGAGGCGGCGGCGCATGGAGCTGTGGCAGTGAAAGAGAGCCAAGGCAAGGTGGCGGCATCCAAAGCTGTGGTGATGGAGGAAGGCCAAGGCGAGGTGGCGGCGCGTAGAGCTATGGCGGTGAAGAAAGGCCAAGGCGAGGTGGTGGCATGCGGAGCATGGTGGGCCCAGATTAGGTAGCTTGGCTGGACAGGAATGAACTCCGGCGCACGGATCAGCCGGTTGTGGCGTCATGGAGGCCCGGAGGAGTGTCTACTGGCGGCCGTCGCGGGCGCCCTAGATGGGCTCTACGGGCCCATCTAGGGCTTTGGTTTTTTATTTATTTGATTAACAGAGGCGGACTGGAAACTGTTTCCAAAAATGACTCATTAACAGAAGCACTAGCTCCAAGGCGGATCCAAAAACCACCTCCAAAAATTGATTTTGACCGCCTCCAGAAATGGTTTTTGTAGTAGTGCAATGCACTCTACCTCGTCCGCCTGCTGTACTGTAGAACAATTGTTATCTTGTAGTCATGGGAACTCTTTACAAGGTACAACTCATTTTGCCTGCATCTGTTGCATAAAACATAGCAACCAGAGCATCCACAACATCTTCGTATCTTTCTTTTCGATGTAGAGACGAACCAAACCATCACCTAGATTGCATATGATACATCCCACGAAGAGATTATTGGCATGATCAAATGTTTTTTGCTCTTCAGCAGTAAGTTTGCCCTCAGGCTTGCTAAGTCTCATGTCCTTGATGTGTACAGCAGTAAACTAGAGACAGACCTTGGATTTCCAGATCATAAAGTTCACACTAGAAAACCTTTCAGGCCTAAGTCACTCTATGAAACCAACCACTGTTAAATCACCAGATTTCCTATAATAAGGTTTTTGGATTTTTGAAAATATACGCAATTATAAGTTTGACTTCCGAATTAACATGACAATAATCAAACCTAGCATACAATTCTCTAACAAACTAGGTCGTACAGACATCATAACCATGATCTCAGGAAGCATGACTAAATCGCAGTATATGTACTGAGTAGATGCCGTCGGAAAGATGAGTGGTGCAGATGGGACAGCAACGATGTTGTGGACAGAACGTAACAGAAGGTACGCCGCAGCACCCGAATTGGATGGTTACCGAGCTATGACGATGACCTTGAGCAGTCACGCGTAGCGCTTCCCAAAAACCTTATTCACCTTCTCAACATGCAAGAAGGATGAGTGGTTCCGGAGACCTGCTCTCCCATTTGCTGGTGCATGCCGGCACTCAGGATAGGGCAGACGACGAAGGTGGCAAAGCACGAGAAGAGGCAAAACCCTAGCTCGACTAGATGATTTTTTCGGCAAAGGCCAATAGATCGGATATCTATAATATGAATCTTGGACTCAACTGGCACCATGGGCCCCATGGGACCAAGTGATGTGGGTCCCAGAGTTGGCCTACCATACACGAGGCGACCACAAGTGGGTCCCACCATCTACAGCCCCATTGTACTTATTATATGCCGGTCCCACCTTTGTTTTTTAAAAAAATTACAAACAATGTTCAAACATTTTTTCTAAATTGTTATGTTATAGTAGTTCTTATTTTTTTAATCAACTTCATACTATTCTGTTTGAACTATTTTTGAATTTATTTATTTAAATGAACATAATTTAATGATCTAATGCAATTTTTGAATGATCTAATATAATTATTTATAATTTTGTATCTTTTTATATCAAATTTTGTGAAAATATAAAAATCTATAACTTTATTATACATCATATATTTATGTTCAAAACGCTTGCACAATCATTTCATATGGGATCCATCGTATATATGGTTCTATTCCGAAATGTCTTCGAATTAAAAAGTGACCAATGCAAAAATACCTCAAAATTTGAAAACCAAAGTTTATTAAATAACAAAATTTCTTAGCATTTCATATTGTTTTCGCACAATTTTTATATGTGATCTGTTGCCCCTACAATTCGGATGCCTAAACATATTCGAATTTAAAAATATTGAATTTTGAAGTACATTAAAACTTCAAAATATATAATTTTATTACAAATTAAACTTTAAATTCAAAGCTCTTTCCAATCATTAAACCGAATATCTAAAACACAAAACACTTTCAAATTAAAAATAATGAATTTGCTACGGTTCACACTTGAAATCCCAAGATCTTTCCGGTTTGCCCGATAAGTCTAACATCCAAACACCCAAATACTCTCAAATTAGAAAAATACAACACGAATATTGCTCCAATTTCTACTACCTTTTATACATATGAAATTTTAAAATTCAAACCTCATTGCTAATTCCTTTGTACTAATGTTCACATTTCAACAAAAGATACACTTCAAAAGAGGAAATACTCCATCTTTCAAAATGTAAAACATTTCTATGAAGTGAATTTTTTAAATTCAACACATTTTCAGAAATTGATTTAAAAATATTTTTACAATCACGGGCACATCCACCTATCGTGTGCAGCAATGCTGTGAGCTTTTTCTAGTATATAGGAAAGCCTGCGACCTCACGTCGCCCACGTCCTCACGTCGCGGTCGGATTAACCGGGTTCGGAAACCGATTTGACTCTGATTAAAGCACGGGCTCGTGCACAGTACACCCTACCAGGATGCCACCATCTGCCAGCAGCAGCGGATGCGCACTAGGCTAGTTCGTGGACCAAGTAACCAAAAATAAAACAGCTAAAGGAAGTTGCGCCCTCACAAAGCAAGGACCCGGATTGAGAAGAGCATTCACGCGTATGTCCTGAGCGCGCCCGTTTGTGTGGAGCTTTCCTTCTCTCCCCCATACCGCTGATTTGGAAGAGTAGAGACAATATCCACTTTTATGTTGGTCATCCCACTCCTCCACTAATAATGTGGGACTAAATGTTTGCACCACTACACCACTTCGTCCACTTGCTATTTTTCATTTGGGCCTTTGTGATTTATTTAGTTCGAATTCTCTCTATGGTTTCTTAATATAGTTGTTTTTTGACTGTTGCATATATTCGGGTTATGGATAGACATATTCACAAGGCTCTCTGGTCCCACGGTGGGGCAAGCAAGTGTAACCATATATCCAATGGTTCTATTATTAACAGTAAGGGACTTGACCCTCACCGTGCGAGACGCGGTAGTATGCCGGACCGGCACCGGCAGCGGCGACCACCTCAGAGCGGCACCTGGAGGGGGGGGGGGCGCAGCAGGGCGACGCGCACACAGGAACAATGAGTACCTGGGCGGCAAGCAGCGGAGAAGCCGCGATGGCGAACGAGAACAGCGAGTACCTAGGCAAAAAGCAGTGAAGAAGCCACGATTGTGAACGACGGAGCTTCGGCCAAAAAGCCTACCATGTTTCTCGGGATGGCCAAGGCGAAAGCGAAGCAATGACTTTGCCTATTCTACTATATTATAGTTTTGAGTTTTTTTTTGTTTTTACCTATTCGTATCCATCTTACTATTGCTAATTGGAGGCTCCTGTTGAAGGCTCTGGTGATGCCACATAGGATCCTAGGTGGACAACCGAAAAAATCGAGAAAATCCTAGAAATTTTCTCAAAAAAAAAATCATCCTCTTAGGATCCTACGTGGACACCAATATATTTTATTTAATAATTATCCATTACAACTAATAAATATGAAGTAGCCGCTATGTATATATCTAAACTACCCCTAAATCGAAATTTTTATTGTCATCCAAAGTCTGAATATTTTTATTTCCTATCTATATGGCCACTTTTTGTTCATTATACGAACTTGACTATGCATGACAACAAAGATGGAAATAAAAATCAAAACCTCTGCACGAACGTGACGGGAGTTGAAGTATTATTGTGCATGCATGCATGTATATGGCCAGCGGTAGTTAAGGAGGCGGTTAATAAGTGGTTCATATTTTCTAATTGATTTTTTTTCTATGTATGTTGACGCGTCCATATTTAGTTAAAATCTTACCTCCTTAAAGGTAAAGAGGTGTACTGTACCAAGCCACCCTAAACTAAATCTAGAAAACATGTTATAAAAATCGCAAGATGCACCAATATAAAATTCTAAATTACTATTTCTATCATTATTAATATTATTGTGTCATATTCATGTATGAGTGAAGATATAATAATAAATTTGTATTTATATTGTTCACATAGTTCAAACATTAAAAAAACACATATGGAGGTCTGATGCTATGTGAAAAATTGTGACTAAGTAAACATATTGTAATTAGATAATGATAACTATGTATCTTTAGAATATGCTGTTTAAGATATTTAACATATGAAAGATAGAGTGCGATAGATAATTATATTTATTAGCTATAAGTTTTAATTTTTATATTAATTCTAATTAGCCCGTGCGGCAGCACGGGTTGATAGGCTAGTTTAAATAACCTGTTGGAGTTGCTCTTACCTCTTAGTCATGGTGTCTACGACTTGACCCAACCAGGAATACGTCGACCCCACTGACAATTTTGTAGCTAGAAAGGTGGTGACAAACTGACAATTCTATTTATCCTTTGCAATCCACCATATTTGGATTCGTGCATAGATGACCATAGATCGTTGTAACTAAAATTAAAGTTCATTTAGTTATCTAAGTGCAGCAATTTTATCTCTTTCTGAATTCTGTTAGAATAGAATTTAGAAAAAGGTTGTAAATAGACTTGTTCATGTCTGTTTGGTTTTTATCTAACATTTACTCTTTTTTTACATGGATTATTATTTACTCTATTGGTAATCAGGTTTTGTTAGCTGAATTTGTCTTCTTTTTTTATATAAATTCAACCCGTCGGGCAGACAAGAGAAAGTTGCCCTTTTAATAAATATTGTTCTCAATCATTACTTTTTCTTCGGAAAAAAAAGGGGATGATGTACGGGTCCGCGATTTTTTTCCCTAAAATTCTTCTTTTTCTTGGAGAAAAGTTGCGGTGGCTGTTGTCCTTGGGTCGTTTATTTAGTTGTGCTATTACAATTTTTTTGGGTAACTTTCCTGGGAATCCAATAAAACCTGCTCCGATAGCTATTCATGCTCCGAGACGGAGACGATGTCAATGTAAATAAACATATAAATATATGCATGCGCATGCACTCCGGATCCCCAATAACCCCCTATAATAATCAATACAGTTTCTTATTTGTTGCATGTACCTACGCGATTGACCTGAAGACTAGCAATAAGAGCAAGCGGGAGGCGATTCCACAATCACCCGACCTGCTAAAGGATGTGATTCTTGAGATTCTTCTCCGGCTGCCTGTCAAGTCCCTAGTGCGGTTCACTTCGGTCTGCAAAACATGGCGTGCCATAATCTCCGAGCCCTTCTTCATCCATCAGCATCTCCAACACTCCTGTTCCAGAAAGGAGCATCAAGACCCGACGTTTCTGATCACCCCGCATACCCTTGACCTTGTCATTCCTTGGGAGATCTGGCCTACCACCTTCTCCAATCACTTCCGTTTCTACCAATGGCAGCAAGGTGACTTTGGTCACGAATTCGGCGTAGTGTGTAGCTTTGCTCACTGTGACGGTCTGGTGCTGGCCCCAATAGACAACAAGTTGTACCTGTTCAACCCGGCCACAACGGAGTCATGCATTTACGCTGCCCAACAGTAGCCACAATGATAATGAGCAAGGCGGCCGTTACCACTCGACTGCAGGTCTTGGCCGAGATCCAAGAACAGGAGATTACAAGGTAGTCCGCTCCTTCTACCGTTTGTTCGATTATAAGAGCAAAAACTACCACATGGGGGATGGAAGTGTTCACAGTTGGCGTGAGCGGTGGTGCTTGGTGGGCGCAGGAAAACCTGTAAGCCTGCTTGGCCTGCCTGCTAGAAACAGCCCAATAGGTGTCTGTTTGGTGATGGTACGAGAGCTTGGAGGTTTAATTCAACGAAAAAAATGGATTGAGAGCAAGGGGGTGCCAGAGAGATTCAATTTTTATCTAGTTTCAGCGCCGGTGAATTTGAGGTGCCTTCCTGGATGGTCGGAACTCTGAAGAATCCCGGCGTGCCGCTCCACGAGGAAGATAAGAGTGGCTGCGAGCGAAGCCCGGCGGGCGGCTGCGGAAGGCCTAGCAGGCTCCTGCGCACCTGCCAGTTTACTCCTGCAAAGGCCCTGCAAGAGAAAATGGCAAGCGGAGCAGGTAGCCGCCGGCTCCTGCAGGTTGAATAAATTGTCGTAGCGATCGTAGCGGGTGGCCTGCGGGCGTCTGCAGAGAGGCCCACTTGCATCCCTACTTGGAGGGAGATCCTGCTGATCCACCTTGTGCCGTCCATAGATGGCAGACGGCTGTGACAGTCAAGGGGTTCTTGTTTTGGCACATTGACAAGGTCCACGGCGAGCAGCAGGGTGTACTACAACTCTGCCTAGAAAATGAGTTCAGGGTCATCAGATTGCCACATACTTCGGGCCCTGCGATCGGCAACGACTTCATTTTGGACGAACTGCAGGGGGAACTGGCACTGACGTCCCGTACCAGTGAGTCGCCACCACCTACTAGAACGGTGACCATTTGGGTAATGTCAATGGATTCGCAATGGGAGCGCCGTTACTCTCCATGTCTCATATGTTCCGCCCTGTGTCTCTTCTTTCCGATGGTGGAATGATGCTACGGAAAGGCCACTGTTGGCGCAAATTACGGACCAACACACGAGAGCACTAGCACGTGCAGCGAGCGGTGGCACACGTTGCAGCGCCGGAACTCAAAACCGGAACTTCTGGTTTCAGAAACCGGAACTTCCGGTTTCTACGGCAAGAAACCAAAGAACGTCCACCCGGGAGGGACCCCGTCAGGGTAGACGTACTCTGGGTTGTTCTAGGGTCGGCAGGCCACCTAGAACGCCCTCAATCGACGTAGAGACGAAGGAGGAACAGCAAAAAGTAGATTGGAAAAGCTAGGACAAAAGAAAAGGTAAAAAGATAAAAGTTGTGTTTTTGATCGATTGGATGCCCTCAATCGGCCGTAGCCCTTTATATTTATAGGGTGGGGAGGTCTTGCCCCGCAAGGAATCGTTTTACAGATACGAATCTAACAAAATCTCCTAATTCTCTCGGACTCCCTACCGAAACCGGAAGTTCCGGTTTTGACTACCTAAGCCAATTTTGGTCGTCAACATATGCCCCCTGTTTCTTGGTAAAGCTTAGCGTATCGAGAAACAAACTCTATACCAAAATTGCCTGAGGACGATGATAAACAACACATCGCCCACATATATTTTTTTTCTAAGGACGATAACACACCATCGGCCATAAAACTTGCAATTACTCAAAGGACAACTTGCTTTGGCTTCCATACCTGCTTAGTTACCACTAACCTTGCTGGCATCACCTCTGCTTGTTGTTCCATGGATTCTTGCTTTCGCAACCGCTGCAATCTTCTTTTTTGAGTATGAGACAAGCCTGAGGAACACCACCTCGGCTGTGGGGACTTTGAACTATTCTTGCTGTATTTCTCATATGCTTTATTATCAATATATGTACTTTTATCCAGATCATTGTTAACAACAATCTGTCTTTGCATTGAACCATAATTTGGATATGGAGGTGAGTATTGAATAATACAAGGACGCATATATGAACTACCATAATCCAAAGGTGAATAATAGCAAGGATATGACCAAGACCAAGGTGTGGTCGGTCCAAAATATGAATAAGGTGTATGAACATAATTAACCTGAGGTTCACAAACGATTGGTTGCTCCTTATGTTTTGGTGAAAAATTAAATTTTTTTCCTTTATTTGGCCGACTTCCCTGTCCTTGGTTAGCTCCTCTATTCTTGTACTTGGCCAAAAGTTCTTCAAAGGTCGGCTTCACCTTGCTCTTTAAGTTGGAATAGGCCCTGCTGCCCCTGGATAAACCGGAGGTTCTGGTTTTCAAACCGGAAGTTCTGGTTTGGGAACCGGAAGTTCCGGTTTCAGAACCGGAAGTTCCGGTTTCAGA
Organism: Digitaria exilis; assembly: GCA_015342445.1. NCBI lineage: Eukaryota > Viridiplantae > Streptophyta > Magnoliopsida > Poales > Poaceae > Digitaria > Digitaria exilis. The sequence continues at coordinate 556,470 of JACEFO010002708.1, forward strand.
ACCGGTAATTCCAGTTTTTGAAGCACCTGTCTCCTTCCTCTTGCCTTGCCCCCCGAGCGTCGAAGCCTTTGCTGCAATTTGAGGGGTCTCCTTCATTGGTACTTTCTTCTCAGACCTTTCTTCTCCAATAATGATATTCTTTCCCTTGGCCTTTTCGGCTTGATCCGGCCGAATGAGGACTTTTGGGTTTGTTAATTCAATTGTATTCGTGAAAGCATTTACAGGAAAAGGATTATGATCAACCTGCGTATCATGGAAAACCAATCGTCCTTCATTAATGGCCGATTGTATGTGCCTACGAAACACATTGCAATCATTAGTTGCATGAAAATAAGAATTGTGAAACTTACAATAAGCACGTTTCCTCAATTCTTCAAGTGGCGGCATACTATGAGATAATTTAATTGTTCCAATTCTCAACAGCTCATCAAAAATCCTATCACACTTGGCCACATCAAAAGTGAATTTCATCTCTTCTTGCCGATTCTTGCGGATCGGCTTTAGAGAAGCACAAGTACTAGACTTACCTTTGGGTGACCATGCAAATTCAGCGGTATATACATCATTGCCTTCATCGTCCGAATCACCAGATTCAATGGTATAAATAGGACGATTAGCTTTCTCGCTAGACTTTTGTGAGTTTTTAGTGTCTTTACCTCGGCTTTCATTAGCCAGAGCTTTTTGTAACACTTGACTGACATCTAAAAACTCTTGCCCATCTAGCTTTTCTTTATGAAAATCATGTAAACCATCAAAAGCTAGATCAGCTAAATCTCTATCAGAAATTGTTAATCCATAACATCGGTTTCTAGTATCTCTAAATCTTCTAATATAATCAGTGACAGTTTCGTACAACTTCTGCTTAACCGATGTAAGATTTGACAACTTTAATTCAGATTCACCGATAAAGAAATAGTCATGGAATTTTTGTTCTAAATCAGGCCAACTACGAATAGAATTAGGTGGTAATGAAGCAAACCATGTAAATGCAGCACCCAACAAAGATAAAGGAAATAACCTTATTCTATAAATATCATTGTAGCTAGCCTCACCACATTGAATAACAAATTGTGCTATGTGTTCTAATGTGGTTCTATTATCATCACCGGTGAAATTAGTAAATTCAGGAATCCTAAACCCTTGTGGAAAATTCACAAACTCATAAGTTAAAGGGTAAGGCTTTTGGTATGTTCTTTTTGTGGCTCTAGAATCTCTACCAAAAGTTTGTTTGAACATCTGACACATCTCCTCCCTCAAACCTTCTATATCAACCCTAGGCCGATTAGAAGCTAAATTGGGAACACCAAAAGTATTCGGAGGGGTTGTGCTATATGTAGGATGAGCCTTCGTTTGATTCGGCCTTGAATGTGGCAACGAACCATTAGACAAAGGAACATATCCACTCATAGGTGACTCACTAGACACAACCGTATGGGGAATCATTGCGTTAGTAATACCCATCGTGCTTCCTACACCAGCCGAAGCACCAATGGTAGTACGGCTATGTATATGGTTTTCTGGCGAAGCACCATTGGGAATCTTAGGTATATGTAAATTAGCGAAAGTATCTAGATTCTCAATGTTTTCGGCATTAGAAGTAGAAGCACTAGGACCTTTGCCAGAAACCAATGAATTAATCTTAGCATCTAATTGACCAACAGTTTTTGTAAAGTTTTCATTCATAGCATCAAACTTATTGTTCATATGAGCAGCAACACTTGTATCAATGAGATTTGCAATATCTGAATTAACATCGAAAGATGAATAAGATTGTACCTTTAGCTTGGAAACATCAATGACGACTTCCTCGTCCTTCTTGACATTCCCTTGCTGATCCATGGAGTATTGTGATATATATTGCTTCACGGATTCTTTTTCTAACTCCCGAGCTTCACGCTGTTTGCGCTCATGGATCTTCTTCCTGACTTCCTCAAGTGCCTTCTGATCCTCGGCCGGCATCTGCTCAATCTTCGGCCTTCGAATAGTATCAACATCAACCTCACCGGGTTTAGGAATTCCACCGGCCATAGCAGCCGGTTGATCTCCCTTCTTCCCCAGCGGAGTCGCCAAAATGTGTTGGCGCAAATTACGGACCAACACACGAGAGCACTAGCACGTGCAGCGAGCGGTGGCACACGTTGCAGCGCCGGAACTTCTGGTTTCAGAAACCGGAACTTCCAGTCTCTACCAGCAGACCGGCAAGAAACCAAAGAACGTCCACCTAGGAGGGACCCCGTCAGGGTAGGCGTACTCTGGGTTGTTCTAGGGTTGGCAGGCCACCTAGAACGCCCTCAATCGACGTAGAGACGAAGGAGGAACAGCAAACAGTAGATTGGAAAAGCTAGGGCAAAAGAAAAGGTAAAAAGATAAAAGTTGTGTTTTTGATCGATTGGATGCCCTCAATCGGCCGTAGCCCTTTATATTTATAGGGTGGGGAGGTCTTGCCCCGCAAGGAATTGTTTTACAGATACGAATCTAACAAAATCTCCTAATTCTCTCGGACTCCCTACCGAAACCGGAAGTTCCGGTTTCGAAAACCGGAAGTTCCGGTTTTGACTACCTAAGCCAATTTTGGTCGTCAACAGCCACACTCTCTACCGCTATGACTTGTCAACATCGGAGCTGAGTATCCTGTGTCAGATGGACGCCATTCGGTACCAGGGTCGAAGGGCACGGAAATGGAAAAACCTATCTGTTGGCGCAAATTCAGGGCTAACACACGAGAGCACTAGCACGTGCAGCGAGCGGTGGCGCACGTTGCAGCGCCATAGCTCAAAATCGGAACTTCCGGTTTCTGCCGGCAGACCGGCGAGAAACCAAAGAACGCCCGCCCGGGAGGGACCCCGTCGGGGCAGGCGCACTCTGGGTTGTTCTAGGGTCGGCAGGCCACCTAGAACGTCCTCAATCGCCGTAGAGACAAAGGAAGAACAACAAATATGGGGTTGGAAAAGATTAGGACAAAGAGATAACGAAAAAGTAAAAGTAATAGATGTATTTGTTTTTTGTCGATTGGATTCCCTCAATCGGCCGTGGCCCTTTATATTTATAGGGTGGGGAGGTCTTGCCCCGCAAGGAAATCGTTTTACAAATACGAATGTAACAAAATCTCCTAATTCTCTCGGACTCCCTGCCAAAACCGGAAGTTCCGGTTTTGACTACCTTAGCCCATTTTGGTCATCAACATATGCCCCCCTGTTTCTTGGTAAAGCTTAGCGTATCAAGAAACAAGCTTCTAGACCAAAATTGTCTGATGACGATGATAAACAACACAATGGCCACATATATTATTTTTTCACTTTAAGGATGATAAAACATTATCGGCCATAAAATTTGCAAAAACTGAAAGAACAACTTGTTTTGGCTTCCATACCTGCTTAGTTACAACTGACCTTACTGGCATCATCCCCGCTCGTTGTTCCATGGATTCTTGCCTCCGCAACCGCTGCAATCTTCTCTTTTGAGTATGAGACAAGCCTGAGGGACACCACCTCGGCTGTGGGGACTTTGAACCTTCCTTGCTGTATTTCTCATATGCTTTATGCTCAATATATGCACTTTTATCCAGATCATTGCCTAACAACAATCGGTCTTTGCATTGAACCATAATTTGGACATGGAGGTGAATATTGAACAATACAAGGACGCATATATGAACTACCATAATCCAAAGGTGAATAATAGCAAGGATATCACCAAGACCAAGGTGTGGTTGGTCCAAAATATGAGTAAGGCGTATGAACATAATTAACTTGAGGTTCATAAAAGATTGGTTGCTCCTTATGTTTTGGTGAAAAATCAGATCTTTTACCTTTATTTGGCCGACTTCCCTGTCCCGGGTTACCTCCTCTACTCTTGTACTTGGCCAAAAGTTCTTCAAAGGTCGGCTTCACCTTGGTTTTTAAGTTGGAACAGGCCCTGCTGCCCCTGGATAAACCGGAGGTTCCAGTTTTCAAACCGGAAGTTCCGGTTTCAGAACTGGGCATAACCGGTTTTTGAAGCACCGGTCTTCTTCCTCTTGTCTTGCCCCCCGAGTGTCGAAGCCTTTGCTGCATCTTGAGGGCTCTCCTTCAGTGGCACTTTCTTCTCAGGTCGTTCCTCTCCAATGATGATATTCTTTCCCTTAGCTTTTTCGGCTTGATCCGGCCGAATGAGCACTTTTGGGTTCATGAAAGCATTTACTGGAAAAGGATTATGATCAACCTGTGTATCATGAAAAACCAATCGTCCTTCATTAATGGCCGATTGGATGTGCCTACGAAACACATTGCAATCATTAGTTGCATGAGAAGAAGAATTATGAAATTTGCAATAAGCACGTTTCTTCAATTCTTCAAGTGGCGGCATAGTATGAGATAATTTAATTGTTCCAATTCTCAGCAACTCATCTAAAATTCTATCGCACTTGGCCACATCAAAAGTGAATTTCTTCTCTTCTTGCCGATTCTTACGGATCGGCTTTAGAGAAGCACAAGTCTTAGATTTACCTTTGTGTGACCATGCAAATTCAGCGGTATAAACATCATTACTCTCTTCGTCCGAAGAATCATAATCTAAGATATGAACATTAGAACGATGATGCTTATGACTTTCTAATGAGTATTTACTTCGGCTTTCTGCAGCCAAAGCTTTTTGATGCACCTGATTCACTGTAAAGAAATCATGACTAGCTAGCTTCTCTTTAATATGAGAACGTAAACCGTCACGAGCAAGATTGGCTAAATCTTTTTCTGCAATATTCACACCAAAACATCGGTTTTTAGTATCACGGAATCTTCTAATATAATCATTCACAGATTCATCACGTGATTGCTTAACCGATGTAAGATCAGACAATTTGAGTTCATTATTCCCACAAAGAAATGATAATGAAATTTTTGTTCTAATTGCTCCCATGAGCTAACAGAACTAGGAGTTAATGAGCTAAACCAAGAAAAAGCAGTTCCAGTCAAAGATAATGAAAATAAGCGCACTTTCAATCGCTTATAGAACCAGCTTCTCCTAATTGGGCAAGATATTGACTAATATGCTCAAAAGTACTTTTATTATCTTCCCCATCAAACTTAACAAAATCAGGCAATCTAAAACCAGCAGGGTATTGAATCGAATCAAAGTGAGCAGGATATGGTTTTTGATATGCACGAGTTTTGCCTCTAAAATCTACCCCAAGGTTTTCTTTAAGCAAATTAGCCAAATCATTCTTATAATCAGCAAACATTCTATCAAATTGTGAAGATGAATTTGGCTGTGTGTGTGCAATGTGCTGGCTCTGACAGCCGGTCAGACCGCCTGTAAAGGTCGGTCCGACCGCCGCGCCGGTTAAACCGCTAGGGGTCGGCCTGACCGGTCATGGCCTGTTTTGCCACCGTTGCAAGTATCGGTCATACGTTTTATTAGAAATAGGACCGATATGTGCAACAGTACCTGTGGATGGTATAAGTGGTGTAGTATATGCAAAAGTACTATATGGCGGAACAAAATTAACAAGCTCATTAGTTCGGCCAATGCGGCCAGAATTTGGGATGCTTGTGATAGGTTCTGGGTATGAAGGCTGAGCTGCCAATGCATTGGTGGGTGTCACCATCTGTCCACTATAAAAATTCAATGGCATGCCATATGGTGGTTGTTCCATTGTAGGATTTGCCGATGATTCAGATGTAATGACATTGGTAGTAACACTAGTTGTAACTGGCAAATTATCAATAGGAATTTCAGGTTGTTTACTAGCAGATTTTTTCTCTCTAGATAAAAGCCAATTAACTAGAAAAGCATCACGCTCAGCCATCATACTTTGAATTTGTTCCATTGTAACACCATAAGATGAATCACTTACATTGGGTATTACCTCAGGTGGAGACTCATCAAAGACGACGTCCTTGATTTTGATGACCTTGCCTTGACGATCTCTGGAGTAGTGTGACTAGAATTGCTTCTTTGCTTCCTCCTTACGCCATTGTACTTGCTGTGCTTGCTCCTCTTCGATCTTCCTGAATCTTTCATCAAGGATCTTCTGTTCGTCGGCCTCAATCTGATCAAAATCGGGTCTGACGATGTTGGATTGATCAACTTCGCTGTGTTTAGAATTTGAACCGGTCATGGCAACCGATTTATCCTTCTTCTTTCCCAGCGGAGTCGCCAAAATATGTTGGCGCAAATTCAGGGCCAACACACGAGAGCACTAGCACGTGTAGCGAGCGGTGGCGCACGTTGCAGCGTCGTAGCTCAAAACCGGAACTTCCGGTTTCTACCGGCACAGTGGCGAGAAACCAAAGAACGCCCGCCCGGGAGGGACCCCATCGGGGCAGGCGCACTCTGGGTTGTTCTAGAGTCGGCAGGCCACCTAGAACGTCCTCAATCGCCGTAGAGACGAAGGTAGAACAGCAAATATGGGGTTGGAAAAGATTAGGGCAAAGAGATAACGAAAAAGTAAAAGTAATAGATGTATTTGTTTTTTGTCGATTGGATCCCCTCAATCGGCCGTGGCCCTTTATATTTATAGGGTTGAGAGGTCTTGCCCCGCAAGGAATCGTTTTACAAATACGAATGTAACAAAATCTCCTAATTCTCTCGGACTCCCTGCCGAAACCGGAAGTTCCGGTTTCCAAAACCGGAAGTTCCGGTTTTAACTACCTAAGACAATTTTGGTCGTCAACACTATCCAAGTTCAATGTAATGCTGTACACCCAGAGTCTCGTCCGGCCTATCGCCCCGGTTTTGGATTAATTGTCATATTAGATTTAGACAAGTCAAATATTTCTGTAGTTGAATTACTTGAAATATATCTATCTATCTATCTATCTATCATATTATTACTTGAAGAAAGAAATGAGCCATCACGTTTGCCGAGTGGACCAAAAAACTCCTATGTGAATCTGAAAAAAAGAGAAGTATTTGGGTCATTGGATTTTACGAAGATTTAACGGTCTATAATAGCCCAAAGAGTCCATGTCCAATACGTTTAGCAATAAACTAGGCTAAAGAGTCCATGTCTAATACGACTAGCGTTAGACTAAACTAAAGAGTACATGTCAAGTATGACTAATAAATGTACCATGTTAATAAAAAAGTCCTTATTTTATATGAATAATAAATATACCATCTTAAAAATAAAATATAATAATCCAAAGAATATACATTATTAGATTTTGTGTAATGGCCAATGATAATAGGGAGAGTCCTTGTTACATACAATGAATAGTATTGATTATTGCTAAAAGAGAACAAATAAGAACTCTTTCACTATTGTTGATCTTATCTAAGCTAAAAAACAACCATGACTCGATGTGGCACACAAAAGAGATTAAACTGGGTTTCATAAGAAGTAAAAAGGAAGAGGATATATCTAAGTTCTTTTTACGTGCTCTAACTGATAAATGCAGAGGTTCCCGCCTCAATATAAAGCGCACGTGACATATTATTGTTAGAAGAAAGTAGATTTTATGAATACAAAATAATGTTTCTATATGCATACAACTCGACCGGGTGCATCCACCCGCAGGCCAACCACACCTCCCCTAGATCGTTCGACCGTCTGCTGCGCTTAGGGCAGTTCCAATGCCCGAAACAATCATAGTTTCTATAGTCTAGGACATCGTGTTAAGAAACTATCTGCTATAATTCAAGACTTGGTTTCTATATTCTAGGGCTCACTTGTCTCTCTCACATATTGTCTTATTTTGTGTGAAGACTTGGTTTTTTAGTTAGACTTGGTTTCTTCATTTTCTTCGCTCTTTCTTCAATAAATGTCACACCACATCATTATTTTGCCTACATGGCAGCATAATTAATGGCTTTAGACTCTACGATAGAGTTTGTATTGGACTGCCCTTACCACACTTTGCTGTGTGCACCTTGGTGACTGTGTTGTTGACCTTTTCACCAGCGCAGAGGTCCACGCCACGGAGTCGTGAGATTCGGTCCACGCCACACTCCACCTTCGCGAGCTCTGGCGGCCGTCCTTGCCTGCCCGCGTGCCTTGGCAGGCGTGACCTTGGCCCTGTATACTGTAATGCCTGCCATTTCTATATACTGTAGTAATTTGTAAGTAGAAATAGCATAACCGTTTTCATGCCGAGGGAATTAAAAAAGTAAACATAATTTTTGCACGTTGCCTTGTGAATTCATGGCACAAAAATCAGCCGCATTTACCAAATGGCTTGCCGCAGTTTTTAACATCATGACCGCAAAACAAATATGCTAACCAATTTCATCGATGCAATTTCAAACAAAGTTTCACAAGCACAACTCAAAGATTGTGCGACAAGTCAAAATGGTTTGGGTGATCATAAGAGAGAATACACGGAAATACCAACTGGAGAAGATGGGGTTGTGACCAGAGAGAGGAGCATTTATTTATAAAAAAATAGTATTTAATCTATAAATGGATTGGGATGTAGTTAACATACGGTCTATATCGAATATAATTTAAATTATATGGGATAAAATATTTAGTGTCTATATAAGATATAATTAATATATAACTATATCTAAGATCATGTAAGTAAATTACTTATATAATTAGCCTTAAATAACATATAATAGAAGGATACCAAAGAGATATTACACAAATTAATTAGAAAACAATTAATTAAAAATCGCAAATGTTAGTATTGAAAAGCTAGCTACCCGCGCTATTTGTGCGAGCCATCTGGCTAGTTTAATCATGTTATAACTCTCATAGGATTTTTTTTTTGTTTTATTTTCCAGCTTTACAGACACACAAATCCAGGTACAGTTAATTTCCTCTGCATGAATTGGCACCGAATATAAATTCCCCCATGCATGGATATGAGTATCTATCTCCTCCATAAATGGCATCAAAGATTTTCACAACCCAGTGACACAAATATTGATCCACCCGGATTCTGGTGGATGCTTTCGTTTGTATATATATATGTATTGGAGCACTTCGTTATAGCCATCGACACAATCAGGTTTTGGTGCCATCTTAGCTTGCTCCATCTCCGAGTCATCACAAAACAGATTAGCACTTATCGCCAAGTATGATGCCTCCTAATGTAGCAGCAGTTCTTGTCCTCGTAGTAATGTCTGGAGTCATTTCTTCCCACGCAGTCATTGGTCAATGTACCGATGCAGAGAAGGATGCCATCCTGGAGAACTGCAAATCATACTTTCGCTACTATGCGAATGCTGGTCACATACCTGCGCCAAGAAGTCTCTGCTGCGACAAGGTGAGAGATGTAGCAGAGAGGGACATGCAATGCATATGGGATCGTCTTACAGGTGCCGAGCAGGCGCAGAACAATAAACAGAGGGTCCTAAATCTGAAAGGATTCTGCAAACCCTTGTCGGTAAGAAAAGATTGCTGATCTATTTCTTACGACTACACAATACTCCTATACAAGAGCAGATAATATATCTAAGAAATCTCAATTGTCCTTGTTTTTACTGCCAGGTCAGCGTGTAGAGGAGCGGAGGAAGGTGACTGGATCAAGATATATCTCTAGTTAACAAAATTGTTTACGTAATAATCATTGTGATATGTATTACCTGTTAAGGTGAACCGTTTAATATGAATATCCGGTGCCATTCTCTGTTTGGGAGCATCGCAAAATTTTTCTACTGTAATTGTGTTCGGTCTTTTTTTTTAAGTTACATTTCGGTCTGTATTTTATTATGCACAGGAATAGCTCCGGATTGTACTAGATTTTGAATTATACCCTGGAATGATGTGGTTTGGGTGAGGGAAAAAAAACAGCCCTATAAATATGAGCATAAAAACAATACTCACATCAGTATGCCTGTCTGAAGATAAACTGAAGACATAGCAGTTGTATTGAAACTCAAACACAGCAAACCAAATCAAGTACCTGAAATGTGAATTGTTTTTCAGTTTTACATGAACTACAAACCGAATCAATTACGATCTAAGTCCAACATTAGATAGGCTGGAATGAGATAAGAATATACACATGGAGTTGTGGTAAAGTTACCCACAACGCCACTGGTTACACATGTACCAGTTCATTTTTCTTTTTCCCCCTCCTGATGTCTCCTCTAGCGCCTCCTCTCGGCGCCCATCATCCTTGCGTGGCCGGAACTCCTCTCACCGCTAACCGGAGCAGTGGGCGCCACTGCTCGCCGGCCGCTCCCCTCGACGCAGCCCCACCGTTATCTGCCCCTCCCCAGCGCCGTGTCATGCCCGCCCCACCGCTGCTCCTCCTTGCCCGTGCCCTCACCGCCACTGCTATCCTACACCCTCGCCATGTCGTTGTCTGCTACTCACCCTCGCCACACCTTGATGTCCCGCTCGCCCGTGGCCTCGCCGACCGCATCGATGGCACGCCTCACATGCATGCCCACCTTCCCGGATTGGCGTGCCTCTCGCCCACGCACTCATAGGCCACGTTGCCGGCAAGTTGCTCACCTGCGCGCTTGCCGACTTGGGTTGCCCAGCAGCATGCCCAACCCTCGCTTGCGTGCTCGCCCGGTGTAGAGAGGAAGACAGACGAAAAGAGAAGAGAGAGAGAGGAAGGTGAGGTGATGAGCAAGTGACATGTGGGTCCATTTGAGATGGGTAAAATGAACTATTGCCATCGATTATTACATTTTATGAGCTGGAGCCACACTATTAGCCACACATGTTTATCCGTTCTGTATTGTATTTTTCTGGAGTTGATGGAGAGGAATAGCAAAATGGTCAAGTTGGTAGAGTGAGCTTAGTCTCTTTTGGAATCACCAACCGGGACTAAAGCCCTCGAGCCTTTAGTCTACCTTGGAATCACCTACGGACACTAAATGTCTCCCCCCTCCACCCCCCAAACAAACTATGGAATTTTGATCATCACCCTTTAGTCCCAATTGTTATCTGACCCGGTATAAAGAGACTTTAGTCCCACGTCCAAAGAGAACCAGGACTAAATGGCTGGGATCGAAAGTCCCTTCCCTACTAAGTTACTACTGAGAAGTGAAGATGAGCGGGTGCCTCATGGCAGTGGCGAGGGGATGTAGCCATGCGCAGGTTCGCAGTAGAGGCACACAGGGGCTGGAACGGGACTATGTTTTAATTGGCAGTCAAACTTTACACCTGAATTCCTTCCTTTGGTGTCCTCCTAATAACCATCATCGGTACCATACCCGCCCATTGGAGAAAGCTGGATCCGCAGGCCAAAGGTAAGCATGCTTTGAATTTAGTCCCATGTCATATAAATTCTATTTTTCCACTGATCCACATAGGCAAGAAAATACACGGCAAGATATATTTTGTCCTCGTATAAACTAGAAACTGATTATTCTTCTTAGATGAAAAATAACAACTAAGGGCGTGGTTTTATCTTTGGGCTAAAGTTTAGCTCTCGTCACATCGAATGTCCTGGAGAACTAAACATGAACTAATTTTAAAGTAATTATAGAAGACTTGGCTAATTCAAGACGAATATATTAAGCCTAATTAATTTTATAGACATGAAAATGAAGTTCAGATGCCTCATGCCTCGGGCTGGCGTCGCTGCTCCGGACCATCATGCGCCAAAGATCAAGGATAACATACTTGGCTGAAGGATATGCTAACACCAAGTTCTTCCACCTTCAAGCATGCCATCGCAGTAGGAAGAATCAGATCACCTAGTTGACTATCGGAGACTAGGAGGTGGATAATGAAGAAGCTAAGGCTGAGGCTATTTTTCATCACTTTGATGCCATCCTGGGCACCAGAGTACCATGCACCACGACCCTGGATTTTCAGCGTTTGGGCATCCCGACATGTGACTTATCAAACATTGAGCAAGGTTTCACTGAAGAGGAAATTTGGGCGACTATCCAGGACATGCCTCTAGATAAAGCCCTCGGACCTGATGGCTTCACTGGCCTCTTCTATCGATTCGCATGGACAATAATCAAAGGAGACATTTGTCGTGCGTTCAATGCATTGTGGGCTCTAGATGGTCGCAGCCTGCATCTCGTGAATAAGGACTTTATGGTGCTCATATTCAATAAACAGGATGCCATGACTACCGCCCGATTAGCCTCATACATAGTTTCAGCAAGCTTTTCACCAAGGTGCTGGCCAACAGGTTATCCCCTCATATCAGCAGCCTAGTCAGGGATAATCAAAGCGCTTTTATCCATGGCAGAATGCTCCATGATAACTTCAGGGCAGTCCAGCTTTCAGCCAAGCTCCTCCACCGCAACAAGCGGCCATCTGTGCTCATCAAGGTGGACATCGCAAAGGCGTTTGGCACTGTCAGTTGGCCGTTCCTCTTCAGTGTACTGAGGCACATGGGGTTCCCAAGGAGATGGATTGACTGGATCAGTCTGATCCTATCCTCGGCAAGCACAAAAATTATCCTGAATGGCATCCCGGGAAGGAGAATTTGTCATGCACGGGAACTACATCAGGGCGGCCCCCTATCCCCAATGTTGTTCGTGCTAGCCATGGAGGCCCTGAATTTGCTGATTCGGACGGCCGATCAGGAAGGGATTCTCATGCCACTGGGAACGCAGCGTATCAAGGAAGGCACATATCTGTACGCGGATGATGTTGTGCTTTTCCTATCCCCTTCACAGCAGGACTTGGTTGTCACTAGCACCATTCTCGACATCTTTGGACCGGCGTCTGGCCTTTACACGAATATGAGCAAATGTCTAGTGTCGCCCATCCAGTGTGGTCTTGAGAAAACGGCCACCTTAATGCGGTTCTTCCCTGGACGTCTTCAACCATTCCCGTGCAAGTACCTCGGTATACCTCTATCCTTAACGAAGCTGAAGAAGTGTGACTTACTTCCTCTGGTCGATAAAATCATCGCTGGGGTACCTCCATGGAAGGCAAACATGATGACCAAGGCTCACAGGGGGGTATTGGTCAAAGTTAAAATGTCAGCCATACCCACCCACACTGCTATTTCAGTGGTACTCCCGCGCTGGGCCCTTGACTCCATTGATAAGAGATGCAGGGCATTCCTTTGGAAGGGTACAGAGGAGATTTCGGGTGGCCATTGCATTCTTGCCTGGCCGAGTGTTTGCTGACCGACAGATCTCGGATGACTAGGGATTCCTAACCTGGAGTTCATGGGCTATGCCCTTAGGTTGCGATGGCTGTGGCTAAAATGACTTGATGACTCTAGGCCTTAGTATCTGCTCCCGGATGAGGTTGAGCCCAAAGTTGCTGCCATGTTTTATGCCTCTGTCTCGATGCAAGTTGGTGATGGAAAAAATACTCTCTTCTGGACAGATAGGTGGCTCCATGGGGAGTCTATTGCAGATATGGTGCCCTGTCTTTCACAAGCTGTTGGTCCTCGCATCAGAAAAACACAGACGGTCTATGAAGCGTTGCAAGGGACAGCTTGGGCACGCGACATAACAGGAGCTCTCACAGTAAAGGTCATCCTGGACTACTTATGTATCTGGGAGATGGTGCAGCCGATGGTTTTGGATCCTACCTCCCCAGACATGCCTTTATGGAAGTGGACGACAGACAACAAATACAGTGCTGCCTCTGCCTACAGAGCATTCTTCCTAGGACAGCAAGCCATCCCTGGGGCAATAATCTTAAGCAAAACAAGCGCCCCTGGGATGACAGGTGTTGGACTGCTGCAAGGCGTAAGAGGCATAATCTGCAAGAAGATGATACTTGCATCGTGTGCGGGCTCATTTGCTGCTTGGTTGCTCTTTCAGCCGAATCGTCTAGTTTAATGTATTTTAGAGAGTTCTGGTCGGTTCGCTCACACCTTCTGGACAGGAAACATCTCTTGCGGATTGGTGGATGATGTCGAGGAAACAACTTCAGAAAGAAAGCAGGAAGGCTTTCGACTCTATGGTGGAGCTAGTAACTTGGTCGATATGGCTAGAGCGGAACGCCCGCACTTTCAACCGTCAAGAACAAACAGCTATGCTGCTGGTTGAGCATATTATGGAGGAAGCAAACATTTGGACGCAAGCAAGGTACACCGCTTTAGTACCATTCTTGTTAAGCAGACATCAGAGCAATGCTCCGCTGTACACGGGTCGCGAATTAGCCATTGTGTAATAGGGCCTTTTTTTATTTTTACGCCAATCCAGTCATCAGCTCCAGATGACCGGATTTCAGGATGGTATGATCTATTGTATTTGTTCTTCTCTCCTCCTTAATGAAATACGTGCTAAGGCACGGTCGCTAAAAAAAATGAAATCCTGTTTACACCCAAAGAATTAGATTAATAACCACAAAACTCATATCGGTAAGGGCATGTTTGGTTGCCTGGCTAAACTCTAGCGATGCCCCATCATTACTGGGCCTTTCGCATAGCTCCATGGAAACGAGAGAAAGTCGAGTACAAGTGGAAATGAGAATCGGATTACGCTAGCGCCCATTGCCTACACGAGTGAGTCCGCTCAATGGCTGAGCCTGGGCCGATATTGCTGAGTCTGGTGTTCGGACCTTGCCTGCCCAGCCAGCTATGGGCCCGCTCAGTGGAGCTCGCTGCTAGCCCACCATAGCCATGAATCGGAGGAAGGAAGAGATACGAAGCAGCAGGGAGGAAGAGTGCCCACTGGTGGAGCTCGAGCTCACGACGTGACAGGACTAGATTAATAGCTGCAACATAAGCAGAATTTTTTTGAAGCGTCAACAGGGGGCGGAGTTCGCCCACCTGAAAATTCCATTGAAATAGTCACAAGCCCGACAGAGTTTTACAAAAAGTGTGGCATATCCACGGATTACACGGAGAAGTTGCGTAAACAACGCAACAAGTACATGTGAAAAGAAAGACGCAGCGCCAAACACACTAAGCATCACATTCTACCGATCGTCAAAGTGAGCCACCACCAAACAACTTGCTTGTCAGGTCTCATGTAGAGACAAACTACTGCCACACAACCCGTCGCAGCTATGCCGCCTTGTGAGCCACTCACCTACGACTTGGGAAAGCTCACCCAACAGAATGGGGGTAGGGGTGAGGGGAATAGTTTGATCATAGAGAGGCCGAAAACGACGAACTCCCTTCAAGCCGAAGGCAACAGCACTTGAGCACATTCGGGCGTCGCATACCGCCACCCGACGCCCTTGGAGGGGAGGAAACCCCGAAGGAGGGATGTCCAGCAAAAGGCGAACTTCACCAAACACGCCCTTAGTCTCTTTTGGAATCACCAACCAGGACTATAGCCCTCAAAGCCTTTAGTCCATGTTGGAATCACCAACCGAGTAAATGTCCTCGCCCTTTAGTCCCAGTTGTTATCTGACCCGGTATAAAAGAGAACCAGGACTAAATGGTTGGGATTCAAAGTCCCTTCTCGACTAAGTTACTACTTACTAATGACAAGTGAAGATGACCGGGTGCCTCATGGCACAGGCGCATGCTGTGCTGGAACGGGGCCATGTTTTTATTGGAAGTCAAACTTTTAAACCTCAATTCCTTGGTTTGGTGTCCTCCTAATAACCATCATCGGTACCACACCCAGCCCATTGGAGAAAGCTGGATCCGCAGGCCAAAGGTAAGCATGCTTTGAATTTAGTCCCAGGTCATATAAATTCTATTTTTCCATTTGATCCACATAGGCAAGAAAATGTACAGCAACATATATTTTGTCCTCGTATAATCTAGAAACTAACTAAATTTCTAAGATGAAAAATAACAATTAAGGGCATATTTTGATCTTTGGGCTAATGTTCAGCTCTTGTCACATCGAATGTAATGGCAAACTAAACATGAACAAATTTTAAAACTAATTACAGAAGACTTTGCTAATTCAAGATGAATATATTAAGCCTAATTAATTTTATAGACATGAAAACGCAGTTTACATTCAACGAATTAGTTTCATAACCACAAAACTCACATTACTACAATGGGATTATACTAAATATACTAACACCTAATAATTATAGTAAATATACTACAACCCAGTTGTACAAATTTGTAATAAAAACTCCACTAATTATACTTTCTACACTAATTATGGCGGCGGCGGGTCGAAGAAGGCAGCGCAGAGGTCCAAGGAGGCGTCAGTGGACGAAAAATGCCTAAGTTCCACAAGGAAGGAGAGAAGGGGTATATGTACCAACCTCATTTAGTTCTGGTTGTTAATCCAAATCAGGACTATTAGTGTCTTTAGTTCCAGTTTGGATCACCAATCTGGACTAAAGGATATCGCTCTAGTCCTAGGTGGAAGCTGGGCCTTTGGGTGAGAGGAACAAAAAGGATAACCGTTTAGTCCCGGGTGTGGCTTTTTCGAGGACCAAAGAGGTTCTTTGGTGGCCTATTATGTTTTCTGCCATATTCGTAAAGTGTTATATTTTTTATTTGTGCTAAAATGATTTTATTATTATTACATAATAAAAATATTATTAAATATTTTAGACATGTAAAAATACATTGAACTATATAATAGTTATTTCAACACTATTTGATCCTTCAAATATGTTTTCAATTGTGTTTAAACCTGGTAAAAAGATTGAAATTTTATTTTGGGGGGTCAAAATAATTAGATAAAAATGTGAACATTTTGATAAAGGCAGCGTATCCGTATGAGAACTATGCGAACTCCAATCTAGACCACATGATTTTGACCTAAGGGGAACACGTAGGGAGAGGTGGGAGGGGGATTTGCAAAATCACTGCCCCCTTGGATTTGTAAAATCATACCTTTTGTAAAACCCCCGCCCACATTTCCCTTAGATCAAATCATGTGGTCCAAAATGGAGTTCTCATAGTTCTCACATGAAGCTGGTTCTCATAGGATACGTTGCCTTTGATAAAAATGTGACCGTTTTGATGTAGCATGTCCTTATCTTTTAGTTAAACTAACCTTTTGAGTCTTGACTGCAATGCGGTAGTCCTTATTATCTTCTTCGGGGTTCATTTTTCTGCTCTTCCCATTTTGCTTCATGCCACTCTATAGGAGGCTGCACAGAGAGGCACGAGGATTTCGTCGGTAGGTTGGCTACCATATATCCATACTTTTATCGTTGACCTGAGGCACACTATCCATTAGGCTTGTACTACTGTATATTTTCCACTTCAAAGGAAGATGCTACTTTGAATCAGCAGCTGCTTCTTTGGCATGAACTGATGTGGCAAATTTTGATGAGTTTTGTGCTACGATATCCTTTATGCATGAGAAGGAACACGATGTGGGTGGGCTCCACCACCAGTGCTGGTTCTGGGCTTTCTAGGCCTAGGGCTACACAAAAAGTGGGATGCCTTTAAAACTATTATGGATGATACTCAAGGTGCACATTAGAATACTAGTATCAGCTCATCGCATATGTTTCGATTCCATCCATTCCAAAATGTAAGCTATTTTAGCGCCATTTGTAAGGAGCCGCCCAAATTACCTTGCCTAAACCAGGTTATCATCCATTGACCGACCCGACTTAACCAAGATAATCCCGGTATTCCCCGGTATGCGCCTTGAACAATGCCCAGGATCAACCCGCATACCGTTTGTACATCATAAGTACCATCACGGGATGAGAGAGCAAAATTTCAAAGTTTGGATTACAAGTCTTGATCAGCTTACAAGAAATTCTCAAATTAAAACTACAGCCTATATCAACTAGAACATGGGAGTTTTTACCAACTAAAGTGATATTATAATACAGCTTGAATTTAGTCTATCTATGTCGCTATACTACCATGTTTATCTTAGATAAATAGATGTAACACAGCGGAAAGATTAGAGAAGTTTAGGAAAAAAAATGATGTCCTTGCCCCATGGACACCACTTGACTATGCTTGAGCGACTACCGCCATTCATCCACTTTGTCGGCTTTGGCGGGATGAACGTGATCATCACTCCTAAGAAGACAACCTACAAAACAACTTAACTGCATCACTGTTAGTACATTACATACTAGCAGGACTTATCCCAAACATATATTTATTTGGTGGATGCAAGGGATAATCAAGTTTTAATATTTAAGTACAAAATTGCAAGAAAAATTTAATAAGTGAATAAACAAAAGACATAGCATCTATAATCTCTAAATCATACACCAAAACTATTGCATAAGTAAAGTGATCACGTATCATCAACCATGAGCTCAATATTCCATAAGCCCTTTCCAAAACTCCACGTTAAAGTCAAAGTACTTGAGCGGTTGCCATATCCGAGAGTGCGGCTATTGCAATAGATTATAACCCTGCAGGGATGTACAACTTTTCCCACACGAGGCGCAAGACCAACGACCATACCCTCGGCCTAGGATAAGTGTTAATTCATGCCCTCAACCGTTCGCATACCCACACCCGGCTATGAGAGGGTGGCCGGAGATGTATAGGGGTAACGGAGTCCCATGTCAAACCGTCCCAAAGCAAGGTGCGACTTATGGTACTTAGCTTGCCCACCCCATCCTAAGCATGTGGTTTGTACAGTAAGTGCTCAAGTATCAAAGCGATGACGCATCGGTCCTTAACCAACTCAAGCAAGCCTAACCATTTGAGTTCCACTCTCAACATGGCTCTACATTAATTGCTCAAATCTCGTCTCATATTCATGGTTGATCATCTTTAAAACTTTCGAACTATCCAAGTATATGATTAGATAAACTCCTATGTCTCACGAGTGGTGATGCCCTTGTCACCTCTCGACTTCTAACGGCTAAGCATGGCTAAGCAATTAAATCCAGATAATTCCACAAGCCTACTTAGCTAGAAGTTGGTCTAACTCTAAGGCTTATGTCTATTAGGTTCTATTCTACTCATTACACATGAACTACATTAGGAGGGTTCATGCACAATCAATTAAGCAAATTAACATTCTAAAAATAGCTGGAAAGGGGTGCCTGCCTAAGACTTGATGCTCCACAACGCAACTCTCCGGAACGTCATCTCTACGGAAAATATATGAATGCATAGATTAGAAATGATGCTTATGAATGAATATGAATGACTCATGAGAGGAAAAGGCCTAACAATGTTCCAGGGTCAAGGTACTGATACAAATAATTCTAGATTGGAAAAAATGCACAAATGCATGATATGAGATAAAGTGCTAAATAATTATTGATACATGTGCACACAATAATTCATGACAAGTTATAACAAGAGAAAGCCAATAAACTAGATTTTTCACTACAATTTCCATTTGAAATTATTAAAAATTTATTTTAGTAACAACCTAGGTTAGAAAAGTCAATTAATAAGGGTATGTCATGGTTAAAATTGCAAAATGATATGCAAAAGACATGATTAAATAAGTGTTTATAATGCCTTGAAATCATATATAAGCATACTTTACTTTGGAAACATAGGTATATAAGTCAACTAGGTGACTTTCGGATCTTCCGACTCAAAATATCGGGTCATTCGGTTTTACACAGAGAAGAAATGATCTTCCAGACATAAAATCGGAGCTTCTGGATATAGACTGGAGCTCAAAATCGGATGATCTGGCTCTTTCCTGGATCTTCCTAACAGCCCGGGGACTGGGAAAGAAAAGCTCGCCGGAGGCGGCTTCGGCCTCTGCTTTGGGTGCCGTTTGTTTCTATGGGTACGTGAGAGTATCAAATTCTATTCCAAGTGATGGATTCAACATGCATTAGGGTTTTGAAGCTCGTGGCCATCAATGTTGATTCTACTCCAAGAACTCCAAAAACTCTAAACCTAGAGCAAAGGGGGTCAAATCGGGGAGGAAGGAGGCCTTACCGGCGACATGCAAGACACCAGCAAGGGTTGCAAGTTGGTGTAGAGCGAGGCTTGGGGAAGACTCATTCTTGTTCTTTCTTCTTGAGCTTGGGGAGGATGAGAAATGGAGAGAGGGGAGCTTGGGGAAGCTTCTTGCTCCAATGGTGGGGAAGAAGATGACGTTGTGGTGGTGGAGGGGAACCTTGGGCTCTCCTCCAAGTTGAGAGAGGAGGAAGAGAGCATGGAGAGAGTGAAATGAGGTGGGGGTGGGCTGGGAGGGGGGCTGTCCTCAGCTTTGGACAGGTTTGGCTGACGGGTGGGGTCCGCGAGGACACATGGTAGCTGTGCAAAAATCGACGTGTCAAAGTGGACTACCGGATCTTCCGACTAGGAGTCGAATCTTCCAATAATATTAGAATTTGTATTTGTAAAAATTACTTTGGACAATCTAGGACCCTCCAAAAATTAGGAAACCTTTTTAGCTACTATGGAAAATATTATTTTATCAAATTATGGCCCAAAATAAGTTTTTATGCTGAAGAATTTAGTGGCTTCAAAAAGATGCAAAAGCATTCAAGCAAAGGTAAAAATTTGTATTATCACATAATAATTCTCATGATCCAATTATTATCAAGTAATTAACATTTGGGTCGTTACAAATCCTCCCCCCCCCCCTTAAAAGAATCTCATCCCGAGATTCAAACATAGTTACAAGGTTATAGGTTGGATAGTTATTATCCATGATATAAAGATCACATAGAGAGTTAAATTAATTTTGCACAACAATAGGTTGGAAGGAGTATAAATATTTGTTTGGCATCATGGTTTCAAGGTTATAGGTTGGATAGTTACCCGCCTTGCCGGCATCACTTTTTATCATGGTATTTTGACATGTTGGATAGTTACCCGCCTTGCCTTCTAAGTCATAAAATAGTGACAAATCTAGTTTATTTGCCTTCTCTTGTTATCACTTGTCATGAATTATTGTATGCTCATGTATGAATATTTGTTTGGCACAATATATCATGTTATGCATTTGTGCCATCATTCCAAGCTAGATTTATTTGTATCATTACCTTGATACTGGAACCTTGCTAGGACTTTTTCTCTCATGAGTCATTGCATCTCATAATCATATTCATTCATAAGCATCATTTCTAATTCATGCACTCATATCTTTCCATAGAGAACGATGTTCTGGAGAGTTGCGTTGTGGAGCACCAAGTCTCAAGCAGGCACCCCTTTCCAACTATTTTCATAATGTTAATTTGCTTAATTGATTGTGCATGAACCCTCCTAATGTAGTTCATATGTAATGAGTAGAATAGAACCTAACAGACATAAGCCTTAGAGTTAGACCAACTTCTAGCTAAGTATGCTTGTTGAATTATACGGATTTAATTGCTTAGCCATGCTTAGCCGTTATAAGTCAAGAGGTGACAAGGGCATCACCACTCGCAAGATATAGGAGTTTGTCTAATCATATATACTTGGGTAGTTGGAAAGTTTTAAAGATAATCAACCATGAATATGAGGCGAGATTTGAGCAAGTAATGTAGGGCCATGTTGAGAGTGGAACTCAAATGGTTAGGCTTGCTTGAGTTGGTTAAGGACCGATGCATCATCACTTTGATACTTGAGCACTTATCGTACAAACCACATGCTTAGGATGGGGTAGGCAAGCTAAGTACCATAAGTTGCACCTTGCTATGGGACGGTTTGACACGGGTTGTGATGAGGGGTAGATGGCGGAGTCCGTTACCCCTATACATCTTCGGCCGCCCTCTAGTCGCCGGGTGTGGGTATGCGAACGGTTGAGGGCATGAATTAACACTTATCCTAGGCCGAGGGTATGGTCGTTGGTCTTGCGCCTTGTGTGGAAAAAGTTGTATACCCCTACAGGGTTATAATCTATTGCAATAGCCGCGCTCTTGGATATGGCAACCGCTTAAGTACTTTGACTTTAACGTAGAGTTTCGGAAAGGGCTTATGGAAGATTGAGCTTATGGTTGATGATACATGATCACTTTCCTTATGTAATTGTTTTGGTGTATGATTTAGAGATTATAGATGTTTCACTTATTAAAATTCGCTTGCAATTTCATACTTAAATATTAACACTTGATTATCCCTTGCATCCACCAAATATATATGTTTGGGATAAGTCCTTCTAGTACGCAATATACTAACGGTGCTGTCGTTAAGTTGTTTTGCACGTTGTCTTCTTAGTAGTGATGATCATGTTCATCCTGCCAAAGCCGGCAAGGTGGATGAATGACGGTAGTTGCTCAAGCTTAGTCAAGTGGCGTCCATTGGGCAAGGACACCATTTTTTTTCTCTAAACTCCCCTAATCTTCCGCTACCTTAAATCTATTCATCTAAGGAAACATGGTAGGATGGCCACATAAACCTTGACTACATTCTAGTTTAATAATATTATCACTTTATTAGTGGGTAAAAAATCCCATTTACTAATTGATATAGATTGTAGTTTTAATTTGAGAAATTCTTGTAACATGATCAAGACATGTAATCCAAACTTTAAAATTATTGCTCTCTCATGTATCCCTGTGATGATATCCATTTTGTAAAAACGGTATGCGAGTTGATCCTGGGTGTTGCTCAAGGCGAGATGTATGGTTAGTATTATGTACTTAGATATACATTATGTCGTCTAAATAAGTAAGAAAACTTATGCATCTGAAGATGCCAAAACGGTCTACATTTTAAAATGAACGGAGTGCAAAGGTTTTATATCAACTCACATCACTGAATATTATTATGTAGAACTCTAAAATTCAATAGTCATCTACAAATCAGATATGAAATATACACTCGTCTAATCAAAGTTTGGAGCAAGAGGTTATGGACAATGTTTGATCTAAACTTTTGTTCATTACTTTGCTTGGCAACGCAATCGGACTATATATGGGTATTCCCTGTAAATCTAATCATATTTATATATTCATCTAAAAAATAATAAGAAGATGAGCAGATGGGATCGTGCAGCAGACAAGGAGACGTGTCACTCCTTTGCGGCTGACCAATACACAAATACTACCTGACGAGGGGGTCCACGGGGCTGGGGGGGGGGGACGCCGTCCCTCTCGCGCCGCTTAGGGCATGTACAACCGTTTAGACAGCTGCTGTCTTTTTATCTCATAGAGACAGCTCAATAGACAACGTGTACAACAGTTTAGGCAGCAACTGTCTTTTTAGCTGTATGCAAGAGTATTAATTCATCTCTTGACATGTAAACATTATAGTGATCTTTATAGTTATTTTGATGTCACTATGCAAGTTTAAAATCTAGAAGTAGAACCTTTTAAACCAATATTTCTATTGTCTTTATAGTCATTTTGATGTCACTATGCAAGTTTTAAATCTAGAAGTAGAACCTTTTAAACCAATATTTCTATTTAACAAAAACATAAAATAAAATTTAACAAAGTGTTGACACCAGATTTTGACAGGTCACAAAGATCTTTCCCGATTTTTGCGTCAACCCAAAAATATATCTATTGACCATAAATAATATTGATCATGAACAAGCATGAGCACGCTAGCTGCTACTCCCTCCGTCCCAGAAAACATGCAATTCTCGCTTCCCAATAAATTCCAGAATCTTAACTTTGACCAATTATAAATAAAAAATATTATTTATCAGATAAAGTATATATCATTAGATTCATTTTTAAATGTAGTTTTTTAACAAATTTATTTAGAACCATAAATATGGATACATTTTTCTAGAAATTTGGTCAAACATGAACTACTTTAACTGGCACGCATTCCAAACATGCATGTTTTTTTTGGACGGACCAAGTAGTAGTCTGGGCAGGACAACTGCTGCCATGTCTCGTCGTTGTCCTGCCATTAACAAAAAAAAAAGCTACATTTTCTGCCTGCTGCTGCTATGTCTTGGGCTAGCCATTGCTTGTTTGCTTTTCTTCCTACCCGCACGCAAAGTAGAGCAGGTGGATGCGTCACAGCCGCAGCAGATCGAGAGGCTTGGCCATCTGCTGACAAACTGCCTAGGGCTACGTGCATGTGCCGTAGATGAGTGAAACGACAGCCAGACCTCGGCGACCCGCACGCGAGGGGCCTTCTGCAAAATTGGCTTGCATGGCGACGGCAACCAACAAGCGTTGTACGTGGCCTTACGGCCGGGCCTGTCCATCACCAGCACACAGTACGATGGCGCAGCTGGACGGCATGTGTGGGCAGGTCTCCTCATGCCACCGCTGCTAGACAAACTACCGGCCCTCCAAGCAGCCATAGCTGCTGTTGGTGCAGAAGGTGTTCATCTTGGCGAGCCTCTTCTCTGTCGGCTGTCTGTCCATCACCAGCACACAGTATGATGGCGCAGCTGGATGGCATGTGTGGGCAGGTCCCCTCATGCCACCACTGCTCAACAAACTACAGGCCCTCCAAGCAGCCATAACTGTTGTAGGTGCAGAAGTTGTTCATCTTGGCGAGCCTCTTCTCTGTCGGTTGTTTGGTCGGGAGTCTCGTCCTGGTTTTCTGGATTTTACAGTAAATATGATTCATTTGGACCGAGCACACATCTGTTGCCTCGCTTCCAGTGACCAGGTCTTAGGGAACTCTGTTGTACAATCTATTTTCTCATTTACAAGTTTATAAGATCATAGTTGACATCCAACGTGCTATAAATGATGGTGTTGTTTCGCTAGATGCTGGTATACTGAAATCCAATAGCGCATTCTTCATTGGCAATGCAACGATTCATGCAACTTAAGTTCAATGTCTTTGGAGTTTACTACGACTGAACTTAAGATGCATGAATCATGACAACTTTAGAAAACTAGATAAAACCTTAAACATTTTGATAATAAAGTTGCTACGTGGAATAAGTTATATATCCACTATGTGGGATAATTGATATCAGAACATATGAGCTCTCAGAAATAATTGGATTCAACTCAGTCGACAAGAACAAAAAAGGAATTGTGATGTTTCATAACTAATAAATTGGAGAATCGAAGTCTCAACAAAATAATATAACAATACGGGTCTGCTTATGGATGGTCCTGTATCATGGCTATCAAAACAAAGATTTGTTACCATTTGGATCCATATTTTCCTTGTTCCAGCTGGCACCCCGATAATCTTCAAAGTGATTGCATGACTTATATTGTTATATATAATTTTAAATAAAAAACAAAGGTCAATTAAAGATTTTCTAATTTTTAATAAATAATACTAACTCCGTTCCAAAATATAGCTACGTTCAGCTTTTGTAGGACAGATTAAAAAGTATGATAAAATGTCTCATATACCCTTCATTAAACCTGTCCATGCAGGTATATATGGTAGCTATACTTGCCTCCTTATATATCTCCATGCTTATAATTAGGACCACAAGACAATTAATTTCTAAAGAGATATTTTTGTTCATTGACCCATTCAATCAGGCTTCACAACTCATATGTAGCTATATTTTGAAACAAATTTTAAACGCTTAATGTAGCTATATTTTGGAACGGGGAGAGTAGCCGGTTCCAATCCAATGTTTTTACAAGATCGGGGCTTCACAACATTTCTTATTCACCTCATTCCTATGGTCTTTTGACATTGTTGCATGTCGAGACATTTGTATTTCCCGTCTACGCTCTTTAGGATGAACGCTGTATAAAAATGATAGTGGACATGTTATGAACATCTAAACTGAAAGTCTATCGCACATATAAGCATAAGGTGTCACGTTTTAGAGGTGTAAAGAAATGGTACCTCCTTTTGTGGTATTTGTTGGCCCTTTGAACAGCTTTCAGCCCATATATGTGACCCTGATAAAAGAGCAACATATGTACTCCAACATGTGTTGGGGAAGCGTTCGAAGCTAGGATTTGAAGTTAAGTTATTTAGAGGAACAAGATTGGCTTCGTAGGAGAAGATGGCTTGTTTAGAGAAACAAGATTGGCTTCGAAGGATGTTGGGCAGATGTCCCTCGAAGTCGAAAACATACTTTTTATCTTCGCAGGGGAATCGACGAGGTCACCGGCCACGAAGACAGAAGATCCGAAGAAGCTAACGCGAAGAGGTTAAAGTTTCGAGCGGGACTGAAGAAGTCAAGACGAAGAAGACAAGCGTGCGGGACTAAAGGCCTTGGCCAGCGAAGTTGACATCGAGACAAGGAAGCTCCGGCTTGCACGAGGTCAATGCATGGGCGAAGAGGGAAACGAATCCGTTTCCCGCTGTGAAGCTGGAGCGATGGTTGGCGGGAAGCAACGGTCGTCTGAAGCTAAAATAGTTTATAGGATTTTGGCGGGAAGTAACGGTCATGTAAACATACGAGGTTGCCCCCTATAAATAGCGGGTCAACAGTAACTGTAGGGGAGGATGATTTTTGGGAGAAACGAAGAAAAGACAATTGTAATCTATTCACTGTTTGTAATACTAGAAAAACCGTGTTACAACAGTTGGCGCCGTCCGCGTGTTTAGGAACGAAGTTAAACTCACAGTTACCACATATTTATCGTTGTATAAACATTGACCGAAGGTCATGTTCTTTATTTCCGTTTCCTTCACAAATTGAGTCTTGTCACTTTCGATGGTCTCATTTTATTTTGCCACATTTCAAAATCATCATTTTTTTTCTAATATTTTGCCTTTATTTTTAACTATGACATTGTGGTAGCGAACCTTGAGGTCCCCTGGTCACCAAGAAAACACTCATGAGGTTCCCACTAGCTTCGTTGTGCAAACGAGGTTGAAAGTCTGTTCATTATAATGCAAGCTGTTGAACATGCACGCAAAAACGAGAACGAAGCTATATAGATGCTAAAGTGGGATTTAGACACCATAGTTATGGCCTTGTCGCCTATTCGCTGACAAATCAAACTTGCCGAGGTTGAAAATACAAAATCCAACAATAGTGAAGCGAGGTAGCTTCGCACGGAAGCTGCCGCGGAGTCTGACTTTGAAGGTTTTCCGCAACCTGCGAGGCAAAGTAGAAAAAAAATAGTACGAGGTCATTGAAAGAATGTCTCTTCGTGAATCGAAGATCGTGTTTCTTTCCCTCATAAATATTACTTTGACTAATTTACCTTCGACGGTTTGGTCTTTCCATATTTTCTTGCAAAAACAAAAAGATGCATATTCTATTCGTTTTGTTCTTTAATAACTTGTTTCTTATACGAAGGTGCTTGAACCTGCCAGTACAACCAGTACAATTGCTCAACGAAGCCGCAGGGCCAACTAAACCATTTTCATCTTCGTCATTATTTTTTGCAACTAATTGTCCAATTGCCCAAGGAAGAAATGAAGCTTATATCTTCCTTCCCCAAGAAAAAGTTGTGCAAAAGCTTGCAAATCAAAAGACCTTAAGCAAGATAGCTTAAGGCCGAGGCTAAAAAGAAACTAGCCTCGAAGCAAAAAAAGCCTCAAGGCGTAAAGCTTGAGGTAGAGGCATAAATAAATTTGCCTCGAACAATCAACAGACCTTAAGTAAGATAGCTTAAGGCCGAGGCTAAAAAGAAACTAGCCTCGAAGCAAAAAAGTCTCAAGGCAAAAAGCTTGAGGCAGAGGCACAAATAAATTTGCCTCGGACAATCAAAAGACCTTAAGCAAGATAGCTTAAGGCCGAGGCTAAAAAGAAACTAGCCTCGAAGCAAAAAAAAGCCTCAAGACGTAAAGCTTGAGGTAGAGGCATAAATAAATTTGCCTCGAACAATCAAAAGACTTTAGGCAAGATAGTTTAAGGCCGAGGCTAAAAAGAAACTAGCCTCGAAGCAAAAAAGTCTCAAGGCAAAAAGCTTGGGGCAGAGGCACAAATAAATTTGCCTCGAACAATCAAAAGACCTTAAGCAAGATAGCTTAAGGCCGAGGCTAAAAAGAAACTAGCCTCGAAGCAAAAAAGCCTCAAGACGTAAAGCTTGGGGTAGAGGGACAAATAATTTTGCCTCGAACAATCAAAAGACCTTAAGCAAGATAGCTTAAGGCCGAGGCTAAAAAGAAACTAGCTTCGAAGCAAAAAAAGCCTCAAGACGTAAAGCTTGAGGTAGAGGCATAAATAAATTTGCCTCGAACAATCAAAAGACCTTAGGCAAGATAGCTTAAGGCCGAGGCTAAAAAGAAACTAGCCTCGAAGCAAAAAGTCTCAAGGCAAAAAGCTTGAGGCAGAGGCACAAATAAATTTGCCTCGAACAATCAAAAGACCTTAAGCAAGATAGCTTAAGGCCGAGGCTAAAAAGAAACTAGCCTCGAAGCAAAAAAGCCTCAAGGCGTAAAGCTTGGGGTAGAGGGACAAATAATTTTGCCTCGAACAATCAAAAGACCTTAAGCAAGATAGCTTAAGGCCGAGGCTAAAAAGAATCTAGCCTCGAAGCTAAAAAGCCTCAAGGCGTAAAGCTTGAGGTAGAGGTACAAATAAATTTGCCTCGAACAATCAAAAGACCTTAAGCAAGATAGTTTAAGACCGAGGCCAGAAAGAATCTAGCCTCGAAGAAAACAAATAAAAAAAAGAGATAGCCTCAAGGAAAAAAAAACTTAAGGTAAGATAGCTTAAGGCTGAGACTAAAACAAACTAGCCTCGAAAAACAACGCATCCTCGATCGTCAGGCAAGCAGGAGGATTCCACGCAATATGGCTTTCCATGGCTCCATGCACGAGGCCAGTTGTTGCCAACAAACAACGATGGTAAACTTGCATCTAGCAAATAGGAGTAAGCATGCATGCACCATCCCACACAGAATCGAAGCTTGTTGTTTAAAAAAAAAAAAGGAACACGCTCCTGGAGATTTGATACCACAACCTCGAGCATCGAAGGTTACCTCTTTACAGACTCATGCTACGTGCACATGCATCTCTTTCTACCACCGCTTCTCAAATTCTACCTTCGTTACCTTCGAGTGACGAGGTTCACGACCCTACCATCGACACGAAGCTGTTTCTCAAACTCTAGACATGATGCGAAGCTGCCAAACGAAGCTGAGCCACGTGTCATTCAAGAGATTCGATACCGAAGCTACTAGTTGTTGCGCATTATAATTCACACGAAGCCTATGTGCACGATTAGATTCGCACCCTCGGCAAGCAACAAGTGCAGAGAAGTTAATAATATCTTCAGCGAATCAGATACCATTTTAAACAGCAAAACAAGCTTGAGCAGGAAGCTCAAAAACTTTTGCTCCTTAGGAAAAATAAAGTTGAATATGAAGCGTCAAAACCTTCGTGCCTTAGAAAAAGAAAGGTTAAGCACAAAGCTTCAATGTTATGTCTCAAAAAGCCCTCTAAGGCTAAGGCGGGAGGGGGACGCTTTCTTTCAAAGAAAGATTACGTGTATCCTCAGAGTGCTTTTTCACAAAAATTTTCTTGAAATAATCTAATATAAGTTTCGGTCACAAAGGGGCTTGTCTTAAATAATAAAGTCACGAAGTTTTATCAAAAAACCCAAAGAGATAGCATTTTGAAAGTAGGCATTATTGGTTGGGTGCCAAATTCTTGGTATGCCAACATTTTGGCTAGGCAAAAGTTGCCAAATTTTTTTGGCCACCACTTGGTTTGCTACCCAGAGCTGTCTACATCTCACATTTAGCTTACCAAATTGTTGGCAAGTTTTTTTTTACCAAAACGTCGGCATGCCAAAACCTTGTCTTGCCAATTTTTGGGTAGCAAAGCAATCAAGCCCTAAATCACCAAAGTTGGGAAATTTGCACACTGCAAAGTCTCAGAGATCCAATTTTTCAACAAAGGGGCTAACCGCCGAGCAACAAAGTCTCAAATTTCAATTTCTTTTTTGGCATAGGGGCTACCCCCGAGTAGCAAAATTACAATTCTCTTTTGCCAAAGGGCTGACTCTCGAGTGTTTAAATTTTATAACCTCGTGGGTATAGCTAACTAGCTATGCACCCGTCTTAGCCTGGTATCTGCAAAGCAAAAGCGAAACTGGCGTCCAGTGCAATACCTGTTGGCTGCCAAACAATCACGATACGGATATCACAAGCATCTGAGCTACGTGCAAACCGAAACCAAATAGGCCTCGATCAGAAGATCAGTGTTCAGGCGAACTGAGCTAAAGCTCAGCTGGCAAGGTTTCTTGTGGTGGAACCAGCCCACCAGGGTTCGAGTCATCGACTCGGCACTGGTGCTCGCATCTTCCTAGATTTATTCCAGGATTTATCCGGCGCTATTCTTTCAGTGGTAGGCGACGTGCCCGTCGATAGCGAGGCGCCTATGGTGACTTCGTCAATTTGGAGGATTTGTCGGCCCAGTCTTTCGGAGGTGCTCATAGGGGTAGGGTTGCGTACGTATGTTTGTAGGAGTAAGTGTGCGTGCGTGTATGTGAGCGTCTGCGTGTGTACCGTGTGATTCGAAAAAAAAAAGATCAGTGTTCAGTGGCGATCACCCCATGAGCTCCGTTCAGGAAATACCAGCGAGGATACATCAACTAATTAAAAATGTTCAAATAGGACAATCAGGCCAGACAGATCAAAGCTCTCTGGTCACCTTGAAACAAACCAACATCTAGTGACTTCATCATTGGATGGCGGATTGCGTTCTATATTATCAGTCAGCTCATGCATGTGCATGCACACGATTACCCAAGCTAGTTTTGTAAATACACATGTTATAACCTTACCTCTCATCAACCCTGCATGCATGCAGTCCTTTTTTTAAAAAAAATTCGGGAAACGAAGCCATTCTCTGTTAGGCAACAACACAGCAAATCCGCCAAACAAGAGCTTCGCTGACCCAAGCAAAGCTCACTATTGCACAAGAAGCAAAGACACAACTAGCAACTTAAGCTAGTTCCTCCGTTGGTCCTGACAAATCCTAATCTACCGCAAGATCCGCGACGAGGCTACCAAATACCAACAGACTTCCTCGGTGAGCTTCGCGGCAGCATTGACGCTCGCTGATCCTCCATGACAAGTGACATTCACTGCTACCTCTTCAAACCTCGCAGCATGCAGCAGCCGAAGCCGCAGTAATTAGCAGCCAACCAAACCTTTGTGTGACCTCTTCGGCAAGTTCGAAGCTTCACGCTTGGCCTTCAGTAACCTCCATGGTAAGTTGAGGATCTATGGCAACACATATACCTTCTTCGTGAGATGAAACTCAGAGCCTTTGCGGCCGCCAGGAACCTCCGATCCAGGCCAAGCCGAGGTTGCCTAATCAAGCTTGTACAAGTAGCTACCTTACCATCACTTCGAAGTTTCTGTCCGCCCGCCAAAAAGGCCAAAGACTCCTTTTCTTACTTTCAATCACCATTTGAAAGAATGCACTGCTCGCCACCTCAGCACCAAACTGTGGTCGCAACGTCAAGCTCCGGAGCACTGTGCTGGGAAACTCCGTGCTAAGCCGACGTTGGAATCTTTGCGCCAAGCACTCAAGTTGAGGAACATTCGTTCAGATACAACTGCAACACTTTAAATAATATTAAGTAATGTTCTCAAGTATTTGATTGCACGAAGATTATGTTCTTTTTAGTTGGATAATGCTTTCTAATACTGTAATCTTTGATGATGCTTTGTTATAAACTAATGCGTATACTAACCATTTTATGTTGCAGAATCTATCCTTGAATAAAGCTTTCTAATTATTGCCTCTTTTCACCTCATTTGCATGTCGTCTTTCTCTTTAGATCTTTTCACCACTATTCAATTAGGATTGATAATTCAAAGAAATTAATACGATAATGTCGAAAAGCAGTTGCAAGCTGCTCTATCGACAAAACTTAAGGAAATATAAGTACGAATCCTAGAGGGATTCGTTACTTATGCGAAGCTTGTAAAGCTCATAAATTATACGGCGATGTCTGCCATAATGACAGCCATATTAGCTGTTTTGCAAATAATTGATTTCATCGTCTAAAGAACAGTATCAAATAACATGCTTAATAAGGAATTTGATCAAAACTTACAACTTCAAGGGTCGAAGGTTATTTTCTACCGACTCAACTAATGTGCTTTTGGTTCCAACCTTCGTCTATAGCTATTGCAATTACAATGCAATCAAATTTATTTAATAACCCCGCTAACATGGCTATTTGCACTAAGATTGTTGTCAGGTTAAATTGAGTATATCAATAACCTTAGTTTGAAAGCATCAACTCGCATCCACACTGTTTTGGCTTGAGAGGTTCGATGTTTATTACTTTGACGTCATCACCAGCTTGCTTTCGCCTTTCCGAGGGATCGCAAGAAAATGAGAGAAAGATAAGAAACTAAAAAGAACCAAGAGAGGGAAGAGAGTTTGATATCACAAGCCTTAAAAAGAGAAGTTACGAGGCTCCCGGAAAACTCAATTAGGAAAACTTTGAAGTTCAGGAAAAGAAGTCAACATAGTAAAAAGTTACCGTATGTTGGGATTCTTGGAAGAAAAATCGAATCGGAGCTCGACACGCAAAACTCTCAAAACTCCGATTAGGGGGACGCTTTCTTTCGAGATCGAGCCTCGACTCGAGGTTTCGTGCATTTAAGCTCAAATCTTCGAGACAGAGGCTCGAAGGGGCTACTGTTGGGATGCACCTTCCCTGTGTACGCTTCCTCTTGGATTCGACCCTCGACTCGAGGTTTCATGCATTTAACTTTGAATATTCGAGACAGAGGCTCGAAGGGGCTACTGTTGGGGAAGCGTTCGAAGCTAGGATTTGAAGTTAAGTTATTTAGAGGAACAAGATTGGCTTCGTAGGAGAAGATGGCTTGTTTAGAGAAACAAGATTGGCTTCGAAGGATGTTGGGCAGATGTCCCTCGAAGTCGAAAACATACTTTTTATCTTCGCAGGGGAATCGACGAGGTCACCGGCCACGAAGACAGAAGATCCGAAGAAGCTAACGCGAAGAGGTTAAAGTTTCGAGCGGGACTGAAGAAGTCAAGACGAAGAAGACAAGCGTGCAGGACTAAAGTCCTTGGCCCGCGAAGTTGACTTCGAGACAAGGAAGCTCCGGCTTGCACGAGGTCAATGCATGGGCGAAGAGGGAAACGAATCCGTTTCCCGCTGTGAAGCTGGAGCGATGGTTGGCGGGAAGCAACGGTCGTCTGAAGCTAAAATAGTTTATAAGATTTTGGCGGGAAGTAACGGTCATGTAAACATACGAGGTTGCCCCCTATAAATAGCGGGTCAACAGTAACTGTAGGGGAGGATGATTTTTGGGAGAAACGAAGAAAAGACAATTGTAATCTATTCACTGTTTGTAATACTAGAAAAACCGTGTTACAACTACATGATTTATATTTTATCGATTTATGCATTAGCGACTGTAACATGATATTGTTGACGACCAAAATTGACAGGCTTGCGACAGGCGGTCAGACCGCCTGTCCCAACCGGTCATGACTGGCTGTACAAGGTCCTTAAATTGCAAATTGGACTTCACCAATGGATTCCACTCGTCGAGTAGATCAAAATCCATATATAGAACGTCCGTTTTGGAGTTCGGACGAGAGAGTTATGACCTTGGGAAGTTCTGCATCGTACGACAGGCGGTTAGACCGCCTGTACAGGAGGTTAGACCGGCTATGCCTGGACAAACCGAGTTAGAGTTGTATTTTGACGGGATTTTTTTATGATCTCTTGATTCTTTGCGGGGCAAGACCTTCCCACCCTATAAATATAAAGGGCCACGACCGCTTGAGGGTATCCAATCGAATCGCAAACAAATCTATCTTTTATCGTTTTACCTTTTATCCCTTTGCCCCACTTTTCCAACCCCATGTGCTGTTCTTCTCTTGTCTCCATGGCATGGGGAGTTGTCCTAACTGGCCTGCCGATCCTAGGGCAACCCTACGTGCGCCTACCGTGACGGGGTCCCTCCCGGGTGGGCGTTCGTTGGTTTCTTCACCGGGCTGTCACAGGGAGTCTGACCGCCTGTATAGGGGGTCTGACCCCTGTCACAGGGAGTCCGACCGCCCGTAACAGGGGGTCTGACCGCCCGTCCCAGAGGTGCTGCAGCGAGCTCCTTTGTGCGCCGCACGATCTAGTGCATTCGTGTGTTGGTCCAAAAAGGCGTCAACACATTTTGGCGACTCCGCTGGGGAAGAAGGATCTGGTTTTCATGGCCGATTCATCAACCTCTAATGATTTGATGGTGCTTGAAGATGAAATTGAGAAAGCTTCCGAGGAGTATGTACAAGAAGCAAAACGAATCTGCAAGGAATCGTTTTAATCTTGTTACATGGAGACGGAGCAAGGCGTTGTCAAGGTCAAAGAGTGGCAACCTCCATCGGACATCGCCATATTGAAGGAGATTCAATCTTCAGGTAATATGTCTAGTCGCTTATCCTATTATGTGAGTCAACAACTTGATTCTTTGATTGATAAAGAGGATAGCGTAGATGTAATTTTTGTTGTTCAAAAGTCGGTTATTGATAAACCGGCTAGTGCTATTATTGATCCTTGCAATGATTTGCTAACTTGTGACGATAAACATAATGTTGATCAAGAAATTCGGCCGTCTCAAGCCGAATCTGTTGAAAGTATAAAGATCACATCTAGTAGTCTATACCGGGGGGGGGGGCAATGCAACAAGTTGAAACCAAAGATGGTTAAACCCAAAAAGCCCGAGATCGGTGTTTGGAAAAACGTTGAATCTAAAAGTCGTCCCAAGCATCAAAAGGAAAAGCCGAAGCCCGTTCTTGGAGAGCTTCCGGCTAAATCCCAATGTAATGATGCTAATCGGCCTAACAATTCGAAGGAATCCAAATCGCCTCCAAGACAGCAATTCAATGATCAGAATCGGCAAGGGAATAATTTTTCTACATCAATTCCGACTTCGACATATGCATCGTCTATGCATGTACCATATGGAACTTATTTTAGCATGCCTTATTTTTGTCCACTATGGTCTTTTAATTCATTAATACCGTCTGCTCCTAGATATTTTTGTCCAGATTATATTACTTATAGAGAGCCGGTAGTTAATGAGTCACCACCTATGTGTAATGACTGTTTTGATCAAAATAATCGATCTATACGGAAAAATAAGCGCAAGGTGAGTTGTTAGAGAAATATCATAAAATAGCCGAGAAAAAGAAAAACAATTGGCTAGGAGAGGATCAAAGTAGCAATTCTTCATCACCAAGAGCAAAGAAACATCGACGGTCATCTCATTGGTCTTCATCATTCATCCCGTCGATGCATATGCCATGGAATGCATATTTAGGTATGTCTAATTATATTCCATGGTTTTTGTATAATCCTTGGTTCTCGCCCTATGATTATCAATATTATGCTTGTGATTTACCAAGAAGCCACAATTTGTCTCAATGGCCACATCAAACCTTCAGTTTTTAGATGTGATGTTTAGAACTTTATTTCGCCCTATGATTATCAATACAAGTCTTATGCATGTCACACTCATGAGAACTTTATTTCGGCTACGAAAGCATCTATAGAAAATTTAGAGACCATTATGTAGCCGATGTATTGTTCATCGTTGTCTTTAGTCAATTTTGGTCCAGAAGAGTATTTTCTGGCATGCATGCTTTGCCAGAAAACAGGGGGGCATATGTTGACGACCAAAATTAGTAGGCTTGCGACAGGCGGTCAGACCACCTGTCCCAACAAGGTCCTTAAATTGCAAATTGGACTTCACCAATGGATTCCACTCGTCGAGTAGATCAATATCCATATATAGAACGTCCGATTTGAAGTTCGGACGAAGGAGCTATGACCTTGGGAAGTTCTGCATCGTACGACAGGCGGTTAGACCGCCTGTACAGGAGGTTAGACCGGCTGTGCCTGGACAAACCGAGTTAGAGTTGTATTTTGACGGGATTTCTTTATAATCTCTTGATTCTTTGCGGGGCTAGACCTCCCCACCCTATAAAATAAAGGGCCACGACCGCTTGAGGGTATCCAATCGAATCACAAACAAATCTATCTTTTATAATTTTACCTTTTATCCCTTTGCCCCACTTTTCCAACCCCATGTGCTGTTCTTCTCTTGTCTCCATGGCATGAGGTGGCGTCCTAGCTGGCTTGCCGAGCCTAGGGCAACCCTATGTGTGCCTACCCTGACGGGGTCCCTCCCGGGTGGGCATTCGTTGGTTTCTCTACCGGGCTGTCACAGGGAGTCTGACCGCCTGTACAGGGGGTCTGACCGCCTGTCACAGGGAGTCCGACCGCCCGTAACAGGGGGTCTGACCGTCCGTCGCAGAGGTGCTGCAGCGAGCTTCTTTGCGTGCGGCATGATCTAATGCATTCGTGTGTTGGTCCAAAAAGGCGTCAACAGATATATGTTCCTAAAAACTGATCCATTTTATCCCTTCACATTGCAATAGTAACTTAAATTAAGGTAGTATGAGAAAAAAAATCAAATGAGACCAACTAAGATGAGATATGGAATAACTAAATGGGAAAACAGTGGCAAATATTTTTATGGATAAATTTGATCTGATGCAGGACAAAAGTTGTATAGGTAAACTGTCATGCTGTAACTGCACCTCTTATCCGATCTCACAGCAATCCCTCAAGGGAGGGCGTGGATTTTTTTCCGCAAGGGAGGACACGGACGGAGGTCACGGGACACCACCGTAGGAATACGCGACTCTACCCTACAGTCTTTTTATCAGTAGTAGAAGATAAAAAATACAAGTTTAATTTGTCTCTATTTTTCATTATATATGCAAGTTTGTCTAGGCATGGCTTCCAAAAAAGAGGTGGAAATAAGGAACTAAAGGAGAAGAAGGCAAGACACGTAAGGACATCACACAGGAAATAGAAAGGTCAGGAAACCTCCCAGGTATGCAAGCAATCTACCCCTTCAGTAAATTTGAAGGGAAACAGATATACAAACTTTTTTTTTTGTTTCGATCCAACGAAATATCACATCATCATGTGCACCCATCCATATCATGTAGGGTTACACTCCACATTGCATCAGACAAAGCAAAGAAAATCCATTTACATGATTCGTTTTGCAAGGGGTGGTACAAAAAGAGAGGGGGGGTGTTAGGATTCCTCCATGGAAAACGCAGATGGGCAATCTTCAGCTTCCTTTCTTCAGGAGCATTATTCATTCGATGTTAATCCCCTTGATTTTGCCTTGTCGCTTTCTCTTCTTGTTCTTCTGACCTGAATCAATATAAAGATAAGTCCAAGACTAAACAAATTATATTGTTGTTTGACTCCATTTTTTTATGCATAAGAAACACAGCAGTAGTTCTGTCGGAGGGAAGAAAAAGATCGCTGCCACCAAAATGAAAACACATGTACATGTTCACCAGAGACTGAGTCATGTGATGAAATAAATGATCTTGGACCATAGAAGAATTTTACCCGAGCAAACTTCACATGGGATTTTTATAGGTAATTAGCAAATTCTTGTTTTAAATTTGTGTTATTTTGGAACAAAATAAAGACAAAGAGTTCAGGCCGTGGAAAGGTGCATTATAATACATTTGTGTCACTGACTTTTGTGTCTGTTGTGGTGCAGTCATTCGTGAACAGGAGGTTGGATGTGCAGAAAAATGAAATTCTATGCCACAAAGCCATCTTTTGGTTACACTGCTGAGGGGCGTGCCATACTTGCGGTGGACATTAATTGATGTAAATATATGTCAGGTAACATGAGCTGGCAAAACAGGGTGACGAAAAAAAGCAAAAAATATACAAGAATCATAAAAAAAAACATGTTTACATGATTTGTTACATGATTAAAAATATTACTTCTAGAAAATTACAGGAAATGGGTGATCAGAATGCGGCGTGTCCACGTTATAAGAAAACGTGTCTGGAATTTGGCAGGATCACACAACAAGTTTTACGTAATTTAAAAAGAAATGGCTAATACAAGGAATAAGTATATTAAATTCTTAATTGCTGCTTCTTTAGTGCTTGTTGTTTGCTAGCTTATTCAAAGATGCATGTGCAAAATGAGGCAGGGATATTTTTTAGAACAAATATATAATATTGTTGGCTGTGATTAAGAGGACTGTGGGAATTAATAAATATTGTGCAGCATGCTGTCTGTGACTATCTTGGAAAGCCCCAAACCCACACGCGCGCATGCGGAGCAAAACGCTTGAAGCCACCAAAGATGCAGGAAGGGAAAACGTTGTGCACAGGAAGCAGATGACCAGCAATGTATGTGGAAAATAGAATAAAACTTGTAATATGTATGAGATTCCTTATGTTATGAGATAATATAGAGAAATGAAAACAATGCAGTGCTGAGGTTTTGTTGGAGTGCATTAATTTAAAAAGCCTGTTGCTTCATATGAGTTCCCTCTGAAATATATGTAGTATGGCTAGATGTCGACTGACCGTCATGCTTTTCCATTATTTCCTTCACAGCTGGAAGCAACACCTTGTTCGCGGGATGGCAAAGAATGTAAACGGCTGCCTTAACTCTGTAGTTGTAAATTTGATCCTGGTAAAGAAACAAACAACCGGTAACTAAGTTAGGAGTTAACACATGTGCATTTTCCAAAATAATTAGAGGTTAAAAATACGAACATCGTCAATTTGAGCAACCCTCATACCATCCCATGACCTCATAAAATTCATGACAAAAATGCCACAGTCAAAACTGAAAAAACAAAGATTCATTAGAAAAATTTAGTAACTATAAAATAACTTGTGATTATTGAAATAACTGATGATGCATTTATACATGTCTTACAAGATTTGATACATAATTTGCTACTTGTGCTTAACTTATGAATAGAAAAGTTTAAGTTATGCACATATCTTTTAGTAGCTTAATTTAGATGTCATAACTTCTTTGTTAAATTATGCTGTTCATAACTTGTAAAAATTAAAGGTGGGAATACAACGTACGCCTGTAAATATTTGCATGACTAATAAAGAAAAACACATGATGGTAAAGCATATTACATCTCAAGGTATGTAAATTATATTATTTGTAAATTGTAAGGGGGGATGCAAATTTGTGTATAATGGTAAAAAAAGAGTACTTATTTACATATAGTTAAGTTGCATATTTATGCATAACTTACAAGAACAAATGATGGTACACATTATTTGTATATTTTTTTTGCATTACTTA
This sequence comes from Digitaria exilis, assembly GCA_015342445.1. NCBI lineage: Eukaryota > Viridiplantae > Streptophyta > Magnoliopsida > Poales > Poaceae > Digitaria > Digitaria exilis. The sequence continues at coordinate 595,000 of JACEFO010002708.1, forward strand.
TATGAATAATATGATGGTACGTAAGCTAGGTACACAACTTATATGTATAACTTATTTGCTTACCCAGTATTCTGTTGAGGAGCATCCTGGTATACTAATTTGAATTCTGAAACATTGATGTCTACGTTATCATGGTAAATGGCTCGAAACACCCTCACGAAGTTTGTCCGCTGCTTTTTTTGAAATACAATTAGTACCACAAAAACAAATTATTACTAGCACATAAAAAGATAGAGAATCAAGACATAAAAATGGTATGCTTCGAGAGAGGGGACACACACACACACACACACGGAGAGAGAGAGAGAGAGGGGAGAAGGAGTAGATTGTTACGGTAAAAGAGAGAAAACAAATGAGATAACCAAGAACAAATTATGCTTACCACTATGTGGGCCATTTGCTTCTCCTTCTTTTTGATTTTACATGAACTTAAAACATCAAATCTTTTGTCCCTCGTATTAGCAACAATCAACCACCAATGGCTTCCCGTACATACAGGGATCATAACCTAAAACATAAACACATTCTATGAGTAACTCTGAGTAATATCTAAATGTCAAACTAGGTAAGATACACAAATATTACTGAATTTAATAAAATAGGGACACGAACCATGTCAACTTTGTCAAGCTCGAATCCGATGGTACGAAGTCCTAGCTTCTTCTTCAAGATGGAAATATCTATATTATCCACTTTCATATATTCCTGTTTTTGTTACATATAAAGATGGATGAATGTTACAAACATATAAACGTAGATGGGGTTGACACGTATATTCCTATTTTTTAAAAATATAGAATAACACAGGCAAAATATGCCAAAGGGTACTAGATTAGCTGGTCTAGTCACTTCGGCGGCACCCCTAATTAGGTCCTGAGTTTGAACCCTAAGTGGAGCGAATTTCAGTCAGAGGGTAAAAAAATCGCCTCGCCTACCCCTCACCAAAGCATAGACAATCGCTCGCCTGACTCAGAAAGGTAACGGTTCCCTGTGTAAGGGTTGCCCCTCCCAGGTTAAATTTTTGTAACACAAACAAATATAAACATGTTTCACCAGCTAGTAACTTACAACTTCCGCTGATGTGAGAAACCCCTTCTTTATCTCTGGGATGTCTTCTTTACTATGATCATATGTCTGTGCCTCGCAGTAAACATCTATAGCAAATGTGCCTACCCAGGCCCTTGGGCGCATTGTCTCACTAAATTCCGGCTGCGTAATAAATGTACGACCAATAACTGCACAATAGGTGCTGCAGGAAAAACAGAATATTGATAAGAAAAATAAATAAATAAAGGCTCACGAGAACACAGGTCTGTCATGTGGGGGGAATGGGTAAGACGATGGAAACAGTGTACAAACATTTTATGAATATAGGAAAAGATGAATAGCCAACAAAAATAAGAAGTGATGACTCTTACTTCGGCCCTGATGGAACTCCTCTGATGCCAGCATAATATACCTCCTTATCAAATTGTGAAAGGAAGATTTTAGGTCCCTGGAATTCTTTAGGCTTGAAAAATGATCCCGGTTCTTTCGGTGCATCTTTATTCTTCTCATGCTGGGATGATGAGGTTATCATACTTGGTCCACTAAGGGTATTGTTATCTCTAGCCTGCTGATCCATTGCAAAAAATGAAAAAAGAAATGTATATAACTATAGAGATCTTGTTTTCATAGAACATGTGTTACTTTAAAATTATCAACATCTATATCTAGTAAATAAATATTAAAAGCTTGGCAGGGGATGTAATAATATAGGGCACAACACCATACTTAAACGAAACACACATTAAAATTTACCTCGCTCATGAAACTGCCCTCCACCTCCTGCCCTTGCCCTCCTACTGCTGATGTCCTCCTATTTGGACCACTAGAGGTGTTGTTATCTCTAGCCTGCTGTAGTCCAGAGAAAAAAATGGAAAAAAATATATAACTATATAGAAGCTTCATGCTCATAGAAATTAATGTAAAATTACCAGCTTATATATCTAGTAAATAAATATAAAAGGTTCAGCAACAGGATTCAGTTATTATCCGGATGTAATAATATAGGGCATAACACCATACATAACGAAACACACGTTACAACTTACCTCTCCCATGAAACTGCTCTCCACCTCATGCCCTTGTCCCTCAACTACAGAAGTCTTCCTACTTGGGCCACTGGGGGTGTTGTTACCTCTAGCTTGCTGTATTACCGAGCAAAATGAAAAAAATGATTATAGAAGCTTCATGCTTAATGAAAATGTGTTACTGTAAGATTATAAAAATCTACATCTAGTAAATAATATAAAAAGTTTATTAGCAGCAGAATTTATTTAATTAACTGATGTAATAATACATGGCATTATACCATACATGAACAAACATGCATTACACCTTACCTCTCTTATGAAATTGCCCTCCACCTCGTGCGTTTCTCCTACTGCAGATGTCTCCCTCTCTATGGCCACTGCTACTGCCTCTTCTGTTAGCCTGGTACCCTGGCCCACTTCCACTTCATCAATATGGTCAAGGTGGCCATGTAATTCCTCATTGTTTTCGAGTGTGTTAGCACCATCGGGTGCATGTGTTATTGGGGCTGCTGCCTCTATGTTGTTGGAGGTGGAAACCTTAGATTCTACATTGTCGTTCCTGTTCACCTCTGCTGCCTTCAAGATAGTTATTAGCTCGTGTTTCCACCACCGTTGTTGGATGCAGGTTATTTGCGTCTGTTCTTGAGCAGCTTTGCCAAACAGTCGGAGCTCTGTCGTCTTGCCCCTCATGGACTGCACATAACCCCTGATGGTGAAACCAGATGCCATGAACGCAATCACTGATCTCCTGTGTCCATCGAATAATATTAGAAAGATGGTATATACATTTGTCAACTATGATAAACTTCTGTACCAGGACTCATAATAGTAAACATAAAATTTGAAATATTATAGGTGTAAAATGCATGGCACACTATGGGAATTCAATAATATGCCGAGTGCCAAAGACACTCGGCAAAGCATCGTTCACACACGGCAAGTCTTTCACGTGAGCCTGCCCAAGTGTTTGCCGAGTGCTTCGTGTTTGCCAAGGGTCGGTGCTTGGCAAATTGGCTATCTCCCGTGTGTTTTGGGTTTGTTGAGTGTTTCCGTGGAGCACTCGGCAAGCTCGTCTTTTTGCCGAGTGCCTGATAATTTATCCTCGGCAAACCCTGAGGCACACAACAAACATCGTGTTTCCGGTAGTGGCTTGCCCTAAACTTGTCCCCCTATGCCACTTAGGTATCTAGGCTCTCAAATTGTAGATTTGGCTCCCTAAACATAGTTTTAGGTGTCATTTATGTCCATACACTGCCAAAAGTCTATATATGACCACCTGTACTTGGCTCTGGGTGTCATGTTGGTCAATATACTATCAAAATATGCTTATCTCACAAATACATCATGATAAATATTATGCTTTCTGGAATTAAAGTATTTTCGTTCTCTTTTTCTAACTAGGTTTTATTACCCCTTTTGTTTCTTCTTTTATATTATTTGCTGTTTAAGGTATTCATAAGAGGCTGTGACATGGGAAGAGCAGTAACATGTACTTAGCTCAATATACAGCAACAATGTTAGGTGTCATAACAATTATTTGCAATTAATCAAAAAATAATATTCACATATATCCAACCGGTAATAAGAGAAATAGACTATTCACATGTTCTAAACACATGGCCTCCTGTTTTTACATATGTAAAACAAGTACTTGGATAACATGAGATGAGGAAACTCACGGGTAAACCTATTTATTGATACTATACAAATGATGCGTCCATTCTAACTACATGATTTTCCAAGCATGTACTTGAATAACATGAGATGAGGAAATATGGTAACATTGGCAAACAACGGGACTGGCCCTAAATGTTGCCCGGGTCCCTTCTATGTTATGACCAAGCCTTAATATGCCCTTTACAAGACTGATATGGAAATAGGACGTGGATATAGGGTGACTTTTGTGGCTGGTCGTTCCCAAAGTGTAGTAGTGAAGTACCATCAAGGGAGGTAGCAGTGGCACAAGGGACAGAAAGGCGCTTGGATTGCCATAGGGGCATGCCTAGCGTTTTCCTGATCGACAGAGGACACATGCTACCTCATGTACCATGTACAAATATGTGTACAGTAATATCATTTTAATTTGGTCCGTTCTAGGATCAAAGAAAACATAAAATGCCTAGTACGAGTCTGCAGACCTACTATATATGGATACTGTGTAACATAAGCATATTGTAACTACCCTGCTTTTCCACCAATTCCTGACATGGCATTGCGGAGGAGATTTGGTAAAGAGAAAAACTGAAGTTCAGGACGATTAAGGAAATCTTACTTCAACAGTGCAAAAGTGCCCTTGCTAGAGTAATTGTAGAAGTTTCGGCGGTAGGGGTTAATGAAGGAACGATGCAGCAGCTTTGTTTTTTGTTTGAAAGATTAGTTGCTTTGTTATTGGATATAGTGGCTGTTAGTATCAAATTATGCAGTAATTTAGTCAGACAATTGAAAGCAAAAGAAGTAGCAGTTTATGACTTTACTAGCTATTATTATGGTACAAAAAAACAAAAAAAGATGCATCAGTTAACTAGTATATAGAAGTACTTGGGCAAGTAATTGGTGCTGCTGCTTCTCGCGCCGCACAACTTAGCAGCTTAATCATTGGATACGACCGTTAAATCGTATGCTAGGGTCACCAAAAGTAGAAAAAACAGGTAGTTAAGGTATTAAAGACGGAAAGAGAAGTGCCGACTGCCAATTAACTCCTCAGAGTATCACATGCATTTAGTAGGGAATCAAACCAAAATAAGTACATGGGGTAGCAACAGATGTTGCTTCTACAGTATAATATCACACAAAAAGTGCATTCAGGGTTTATTTATGTTGTTTACTAGCTTAACATGCATTCAATATTTATGTTGTTTACTAGTTTTTGGAAGGCGATAATTGGGTGGCTCGTGTGATAGGATGTCACCAAACTTTTGCACCGGGTAGCAACTTGCTCATTTAATATGACCTGTTAATAAGACCAGTCTCAGTGGGGATTTCATGGACACAGTTACCTATATTGGAAACTAGGTAACTATGCCATAGGGGTTTCATGGTGATGAAACTCCGCTCACATCCCATGAAACTCTCCCTCTTAATTACCCTGTCATGTCAGCAAAACTGATGATGTGGCAGTGTATTTAATGTCCATGAAACCTCCATTGAGAGTGGCCTAACATACAATAATTCTGTGAGCCAACAGAAAAAAATATGTCCGGCACAGTGGCTTGAGAAATTGGCGCACTTTTTTTTTCTAGCAAACAGTCAACTAAAACTAGAGTGCCAGAGGCAACAAGAGCATGCATGAGAACAAGTTGGCCAGCAAGAGACGATATTTTCACGGCCTGAAAATATATAGTGACTTGTAGCGTATTTTTAGTCAGGCAAATCCTATGGGTTGCAATAACATGCGCTAGGGTTTCAGGCGTCCAGCTACAGTTCTGCAGCCGCCGGCTCTCACTTTCCAGGATTTGGAAAATAATTAAGAAACCAAGTAGACAGACATGCACGCCAACAGCAAATAATCGCAGGCGTCGGGCTGTATCGGTTACGGTCTAGTCTGCAGACAGACAGGCCGCCGCTTTCTCGCTATACGTTTCAGCTGGTGGGGAAAAAAAAAGAAATTTTAAAAAATGGATCTTGGAGTTTTACCAGCGACGACGGTCGTGCAGCTTCGTCGACCACGGAGGCGATCGGTGGCTCCGGCTGATCTTCTCTCCTGGCTCGCGGTAGGCGTGAACGGCGGCGACGAAGCAGCTTCCCTCCTGCTTCGCAGGCAAAGTCGCAAGCTGCCCGCCGCCGGCTGCTTTCACGGCCGCGGCGCTAGCTAAGCTCCTCTCCCCTCGCTTCGAGTTGCCGTGTTGTGGCGTCCTCTACGCAGGGAAACAAAGGGGACACGTACGGCCGGCGAATCAGACCTCCGGGCGCGGGGCGAATCGATGTGGAGGATGACGGCGGCGCCTGGGCAGTACTGTCTGATAAAACAAAGGGAGGGGGGCGAAATGAGGAGAGCGGCGGCGGTTTGGGGGTCTAGGCTTTTATATCCTGTACGCCTAGGGGCCTAGGGCACGCTGCAGACACACCGGGTTGAGGACGTGGGCCCACCCTCAGTCTGCCTCCGTTCATCCGGTATCTGGAGATGCCCACCTACGAGATCCGACGGGCACAGACACAAAATGCGCAAGTCTTGTCGTCGATCTACTAAGAATCCACACAAAATAGCGGGACGTTTTTACATGTGAGCAAGTGATCAACCATGCACCTCTAGATGTGAGACATTTGTTGACGCACCCATGGAGTCCAAGAAAAACACATGATCCCCTGTGGCATAACTGGGTTTGGTGCTTCCACCCACTGGTTCGGCCCAAAAACTAACCCTAATGGGCCCCCATTTTTTACCCATCCATGAGTGGTGGCGGCTCTCTGGCTTCACCGACCACGCCGGAGGTGGCCACCATGTTGGGTCACTAGTTCAGCTCCAACGGGAGGAGTGGAAGTTCCACGCTCGTCAGGCCTCGGCGAGCAAAAGTAGTGGCGCAGGGGGCTCGATTATCAGCGTTAAAGGAGGCAGTGGAGGTGATGGAGGTGTGTGGGCCTCAGCAAGTGGCAGCAGCGGTCCCACGCTACTACACAAACCATTTGTAATAACCCTATCCTTTTTTCCAGTAATAACGGGCACCCAAGAAAACGTCATTGTAGTGCATAGTTGCTGATGTCATCAGTGGTAGTGTCATTGCGGTCATCATCGCAGCCGTTATTAGAAATGGATGGTTCACAAAAATAACGGACGACGCTGACATCATCATTGTCCATTATTACAAATACCATATTTTATAACGGTGTAACTGCTGACATCATGATGGGCCATTATTACAAATACCATCTTTAATAATGGTTGCGGCCGAAGTCATCACCGTTCGTTGTTAAAAATCGAGGCTAGCACTAATATTAGAGGTGACGTCACCCGCCGGTTACTAAAAATGCACAAACGAGAGGTGATGTCATGCGTCCGTTATTACAAACCATTTTTTATTAACAAGGAGACGTTGACGTTACTACGTCCGTTATTAAAAATCGAGCACTAGATTTATCAAATTTAAAAGTTGAATTTTATTGAAACGACCTTGGATGGAGAAAGTAGGAAAATAAGAGTTGTAGATCTTGAAAAGTTATAAAACTTTGTAGTTAATATGTTTTTTATTTGAAATCATCTAGTCGACAAAAATAAGTTTGAAAGAGTTCAAATTTGAAATTAAAATTTTGTAAATGACCTTGGATGGAGAAACTATCAAAAAAAAAGTTTTATATCTCAAAAAGTTATGAAACTTTGTATATGATAAGTTTTTAATTTGAATTCGTTTAGAGCCTCAAACAAACGATTTACACTCGGGAAAGTATAATATGTGGGGAAAGAAAATGGATAGTAGACACAAGTGAGTGTGGTGTAGTGATAGATGGGGTTGTGCGTGAGAGAGAGGTCGCAGGTTCGAATCCCACTACCGTAAAGTCGCAAATTTCTCCATAAACCTGATCGGTAGGGTGAGGGTATGGTGGTGGCTAACCAGTGGGGGCCTCCCCCAATTAAATATATTTTCTATTACTTTCTTTTACTATTTTTCGGTGTATTTTGGCGTTATTGAAAATGGGCACTATAATAACTCACGTGATGACGTCATTTGCCTGTTATTACAGTGATGAAGTCATATGTCCGTGACTACAGTGACATTTATAATAACGGGCGTGATGATGTCATCCTGCCCATCATTGCCGTAGCTATTTTTAATAACGCACGTGTTGGCCGTAATTGCAGTGGCGCCACTGCAACGACAGCAACTTAATAACGGACGGGGTGCCCGTTATCATGCCATTTTGCCCGTTATTACAGTGCTCCATTGTAGTAGTACCAATCCCCCTCCGTCGGACCGCATTGGGCATGTAGGGTCTGGTCGGGGTGCTCCTGCTCTTAGGTGGTTGCTGCGGCTGTTGCTGCTTTTGACGCCCCTGCAATTCTTTTTCGGCAAGCATAGCAATCTGGAACAACTGGTTAGTAGTACCGAAAGTTTTGTAATCAACAAATCCTGAATTTCAGGCCACAAACCACCATAAAAACAACACACTTTATCCTCAGGATCCTCAACTACCCCACAACAAAACATACCCTTTTGAAGCTGTGTGTAATACTCCTGATCAAACATATCACCCTGGTCTAACCATTGTAATTTCTTACGTAAATCAAGTTTGTAAGATGCAGGAACAAAACAATCACTACTAGGATCCAGCCCTGTCGTGACGCCTATATTGGGTTGCAATATGACTAGTTTGGTTGCAATATGGAATAATTGCATCTATTTTGACGTGGTCAACTAGTAGTTGCATTTGAAACGGTGCAATAGGTTCTCACATCCTTTTGGATGTGATGTTGCAATATGGTGGTTTAATGCAACCACGATTTTGTTGCAAGCAATGATATTGCCACAGCCGAATCGTTGTATCAATTAGTGTTGCAATGAAAACATGGTTGCAATATAACATTATTCCCACAAAGGAACTTGTTGTAATAAAACTTTATTCACACCCCATTGTTACGTGGGAATATGGCCATATTGCCATGTAGTGTGCGTTGTTGCATCAAATAAATATTGCAACGTAACAAATTTGGTGGCTAGTGTCACAATTGCCACATTCATTTGCAAGTGGCAATAATAGATTGAAAATGCAACAAATAATTATTAGTTGTAATAGATGGAAAATGCAACGAATCATTGTTGGTGATAATAGATGGAAAATGCAACGAATCATTGTTGGTGGTAATAGATGAAAAATGCAACGAATCATTTTGGTGGTGGACACATCCTATAGCCACACATAAAGGTTGTGGCAATGATGTATATTGCAACAACAAAAAGTGGTTGCTTAGTGCTTTGTTGCAACGAGTATCTTTTGGCCAGCACCTTTTTAATTTCATTTCATAGCTTGAAATTTAATTGTTGTTACAAAATAACTGTGCCTAAAGTATATAGTTCGTCAACACGTCTAATAACTCAAACATTCATCATCTTCAAATATATGTATCGACCAAAGTAACAACACAATGACCAGAGTATTGTTAAAATAAACATAACCATGACTGAATAAAAACATCATCTCTAACAAGTTTGCAACTATTTCTGGCTAAATAACATAATAATGAGTTATCTTATTGATGTATTCATGCACCATCAGCTCCGACAGCCACCAAATTAATCATTATGTAATTCTTCATTCTTCTAGCTGTCCATCACCATCTCAAAGGCATAAAGCTTTCTCTAAATATTTTGGTTGTCCGCACGTTCCTACACATTGAATTTATTAATTTAATATGAGAACCATAGCCTATTTCTAGATCTGACATGCTACGGATGCGGCACTACATATTGTCAAACTGTGACGAGGCAATTCCGTGGATTAAGTAAGTGTTAATGCTACCTTTTTATGTATTTTTGTATTTTTATAGTAGATAATATTACTTACAATCAATATTGCACTCATGTGTGTTGTTTATTCTAACCAATAATATATAGTGAGCACAAGGAGATAACAAGAAGAACTAGTGCACACGGTGTTGATAAGCGTCATAGGGAGCATTTTGTTGGTTGGTTTGAACGTAAGGTGAGTAATGTTGTAATATATATATGCTAAAAAATAGAAATTGTCTTATTTATTTATTGTATTATTTATTTATTTATTTATTTATTTATTTGAATTGAGTGCAGATGAAGGCCCTTTATGCAGAACGGAAGATTAGTGATGATCTATATGCCCTGTCTCAGGGTCCTCATTACTTGGCTCGTGTTTTCAGCAGATGCTCCATCCATGATTTTTTTTTTCCGAACAGCTTCTACAGAGGTCAACTTAAGTACACAAAATTCTGGAATTTTAGTGAAGGGTGATGATAGTACGGGCAATGTGGATTGGTATGGTGTCCTTAAAAAGATAATCACACTAGATTTCCTTGGTGAGAAAGAAGTCATATTGTTTGAGTGTGATTGGTACGACGTTCCTGCCACTACTAAGAACAAAAGTAGAGGGTACTGTAGGGATCAATATGGGATTATAGATACTGACACAACTCGTCGTCGATATTTAAATGATCCTTATGTTCTAGGGACTCAAGTTGAGCAAGTATTTTATGTCAAATGTGCAAAAAAACCTAACTGGAGCAATATTGTTAGAATGAAGCCTAGGACTTTGTTTTCCATGCCAGAACAAGAAGACATTGAACAGCAGGGACAGATTGATATTGACTCACTTGACATTGGTGTGGAGACCATGGACATTTCGAGCCAACATGAAGAGTTGACAAATTGGACAAGGAATGACCTTGATGGAGTGACTGGAGATGCTAGCATCATTGAAAAAGCTATACCTATGCCAGAACCAAATGATGAAGAGCTAGATGATGAACATGATGAAAATGATGACACATACATCGACGATGGGCATGTTGCATCTGTCAACTCTTTAGGTCAAGGACAAGATGATGAGTTTTTTACCTAAATGTGATTCTATATGTATTGGTGTGAATGCCTTCTCATCGGTGAGTTTCTCGTTGCCATGTCCTTTCCTATGTACTAGGCTTATTAGATATAGCTTGTCTAGGCACATTCCTGTATCAATCCATGCTTAGTGCTATTGATAATTTCCAATGAATGGATTTTTCTTGATTTATAGCTTATCTCATATATATTGTCATGGCTGATTTAGGCAAACCTTTTGTTGTAATCAAACATGCTACTATTACTTTCTTTTACTATTTTTCGGTGCATTTTGGCGTTATTGAGAATGGGCACTGTAATAACGCACGTGATGACGTCATCTGCCCGTTATTACAGTGAGGAAGTCATATGTCCGTGACTACAGTGACATTTATAATAACGGGCGTGATCACTACTAGATTTTTGGCCTATCGCATGGGCAAAAAAACGTGGCAATATGACCCAAATTGTGGCAATACATAATAACATTTGCATCATTGTCATTTTCGTTGGCAGGTGTTGCAAGTACCTTTGTGGTAATAGGTGCATTGCAACGGATTTGTTTTATTTGTTGCATTATTATAGTAATTGCCACACACTAAAAGCATTGCATTAGAGAGTATTGCAACTTTTTATGTCGTAGCATTAGCTTATATTGCCACGCAACTAGGCATTGCATTAGTCCTTAGTTGCAACAGATTGACATTGTGGTAATATAATATATGGCCACGACCCACGTGGTGGCAAAAGGATATGTTGCCACACATGTTTTACGTTGTGATAAATTTTGTGGCCGCATAAATTATTTCATGGCAATAGAGTATATTGCAATGGATACATGTTTAGTGGCAATAATTTGTTTTACAACGGAAAATTTTTAGAGGTAAGAAAAGATGTCGCAACTAAATATAGGTCAAGGTTATTTAGTATTATGGCCTCATTCAACTGGTGGCAATAAGTTACTTCTGCAATGGAAAATATTTAGAAGCAAGAAAAGACATTGCAACAAAATGTTTGCCATGGTTACTAGGTATTTTAGCATCACTCAAAATCCATGGCAATAAATAATTTTGCAATGGTATACAGTCGTGGCAATAACTTAATGCAATGAACTAGAATTGTTGCTTTCCTTTTTTATTGCAACGGGGACATGCATTTCATACTGCATATTTATATATTTGGATGTTGAGTCCTCTTTTCTAGAAAAAAATAATTCACCATAGTCTGGATTGTATCACCATGAAAATAAATAAAGCCATCCGTACAATTGTTTGGTAATAGTGCCAAATACAATCTCCCGAATAAAAAATAGTTCATAACTAGTGTTGAATGATGAACTAAAGCTATCTTATCTAGGCTACAGCGAACATAATTATTCTTCCAGCATAGTATTCCACTTCCTTGTGTCGACGATTTCGAAGTGATCCATTCAAGCTGAACCTAAGGTTCCTGCTGCATAAAATAATTCATATGCATTAGGAAATATATTCAGTAAAGAAAGCTTTTGTTGCTATGATCAAAACTCTAGTTCATTGACATGTTTTTGGATGACTTCATTCACACATGATGGAAATGTAGCAGATTTTAGGATTGCTTTAATATGTTCAGTAAAGAAACTTGGGCTCCAATCAGGTTATGTGACCTCCTTATGTTATAATGGACACACATTTTAGATCATGAAAGAATAACAAATCAGATTTTCTTTTCCATACCTGTTGGCTTCTTGTGCGAACACGTTTTATAGCAGCCTTCATCAGTTGTTGTGGAGCGATATACCTCTAGACACATTGCTTTTGCTGCTACCTCGTGACATAGTACTGGTTTTAGATTTGTTACCATTTTTGTCCATAATTGGCGTAGCTGCACTTGGGTCGGTCTGCGTAGTAAAAATAAATGGAAGGATTTATCTACAAAACACTTTCCATTTCCTCATGTGTGTAACAAATATCCAAATTGCTATTACCTGAAGTAATGGGGTTTCCCTCTGTTCTGCAATCTTTGATAGGAACTCTGACATGATTTCTGCCCTAAGTGCTTCCCTCTTCTTGTTCTCTTCTTCTTGAATCTGTACCAATTTTTCTTCCAATATCCTTTCCCTTTCGGCCTTTTCATTGGCAAGTTGTTCTTCCAACTTGTCAACCTTATCTTGAAGCACATTATTTCTCTGGTTGGCTGCATCTGTAGCACGAGCTTGCTCTTGGATCCGAGCGTTCAGCAATTCACTCCTTGTTGGATTTTTAGACAAGTACCCATGACCATGTTTTCTGGAGGTTTTGCATCCTGTGCTTTCCTTGTAGGATGTCTGTAAAGCATTGTTTTCCTCTGCAGTGGAGACAACGTATGTATTCTCATTGCATTCTCTCTCTGAAAGTATTGCCCATGAATTATCCTAATTGAAACAACAACATTAGTGTTAGCATTGGACATTAAAAAATACTATGAATCATGTTGTTACTAGAGAACTCGGTAAATTACTTACGTAGACAGCCTTTGATGTTTCATCTGACCATTCTCCATTCTTCATATGAGTAGACATCCAAAGACTTAAATCACTTGGTTCTTCACCAGTATCTGGGTCTCTCTGAGATGGCAAGAATGTAGAACATTAGTTTGCCACCTATGAAACAAACATACAGTATGTCGAATCCTTACCTGCTCATAGCTAACTTGGGAAAATGATTTAGACCCCTTGATATGCTTGGTCTTTTGTTCCCCACGGCTTTTAGAGTTCTAGTTGCTCTTTTGCTGTGTTATGTTTAAGTAAAAAAAATACATTAGCAATGCACTGATCAAAACAATAATTCTCACATGTGATTTATGAAAAGACAAGGAAATGCTATCAGACCATGAAACCAGGAGATCGAAAATACAAGATCAGGTAGTGCCATTCAACAATGTCAAGGTCTTCTGGCTTGTGATTCATTCTTGCAGCATAATTGTTGTACGCCTTGTACGTAGCACTAAATGTTGCTGTCCATCCTTTGTACCGCTCCTTCGCTATAGCCCAAATCTTTTCCTTTTCATCATCAACGTTGAGAAGCTCCCACCTATTCTGTTGAACACATAGAAAAGGAGTAGCATTTGGTTACTTCAGATTAATATAGCAATCAGGCAACAAATTCAAACTTGAATGCACCAGTATGTCGGATGCTATAGAATTTTTCACATTTTGCTCAGTTTTGGGTTTTGCTTTATATCAATCTGTCTTGAACAGTCGCTGTTCTTTGGTTGTGAAACTCTAACTCGTGTACTTCAATCATTCATCCGCAGATTGTCACTAAATTTAAAGAGCTGCATTCTTTCAAGTTCTTGCTTGTGTTCTTCGTTTGCACTCGCAGGTATTAGCCTTCTTGGCGAGGTCAACCAAATCATGACACGGTTGATAACCAGAGGAATCGTGGTGCTAAGATTGCAGGAATTCGGGTCTTTGGATCTGAAGCCAGATCGGTGTGTCGCAATTCCACCCAAAAACGAGAGTTATCCTTTCCATGATGGAAGATCGGGCCCCTAGTTCACATCAAGTGGTAATCAGAGACTCAGGTATTCCCGTCAGGCTTACCCTAGTTCGGTTTTTTTCGTTTGTCCATGACCTATCGTCCACAAAAAGCCATAAAAAAATTACACTTTCCGCTGTCCTACCGCCTTGTTTAGCCTCGCAATTTCGTTTTCAGATTGCTTTGTTGAGTTTGTGTCCGTGGTTGAGTCGTGTTGCTGGTTTAGTTTGTGTCCGTGGAAAAGCGGCAGAAACAAAAAACAGCGGCGGTGCGGTTGGACTACGACCACGGGCACAAACTAAACCAGCAACACGACTCGACCATGGACACAAACTCAACAAAGCAATCTGAAACGAAATTGCAAGGCTAAACAAGGCGGTAGGACAGCGGAAAGTGTAATTTTTTTATGGCTTTTTGTGGACGATAGGTCATGGACAAACAAAAAAAACCGAACTAGGGTAAGCTTGACGGGAATACCCGACTCTCTGATTACCACTTGATGTGAACTAGGGGCCCGATCTTCCGTTACGGAAAGGATAACTCTCGTTTTTGGGTGGAATTGCGACACATCGATCCGGCTTCAGATCCAAAGACCCGAATTCCTGCAATCTTAGCACCACGATTCCTCTGGTTATCAACCGTGTCACGATTCGGTTGACCTCACCAAGAAGGCTAATACCTATAAGTGCAAATGAAGAACACAAGCAAGAACTTGAAAGAAAGCAGCTCTGAAATTTAGTGACAACCTGCGGATGAATGATTGAAGTACACAAGTTGGAGTTTCACAACCAAAGAACGGCGACTGTTCAAGATAGATTGATCTAAAGCAAAACCCAAAACCTAACATTGGCAGAGGCTATTGTAAAATAGAGTCTAGGGTCGTGGTCGACCCCCTGGACGTGACCCCTAATGGGCTTAACGACTATACACGGCCCAAAGGCCAAAAGACGGTGACGCATTAACAGGACAGATTCTGGATGCCAAATTATTCGGAGGATTCCTGACAACTCAGGAGGAATTTGAGGCTCAAACTAGTGCCATTGGAAGCTCTATGAAATCTTCTTTCCAACCTATGTGGATCGTTGAAAACGAACGCCGTATGGGGCCTAGGCGTCAAATTTACTGAAGACAGCTCCTGGACTCCGAGGTGGACTCGAAGTCGAATTGTATTGGGCCTCCACGTAGCTTGGCCATCCCTTGATGGTCTTCCATAACTCCATGCCTTCCCCCATTTGTTTCTTGGTCTTTTGCTTGATTCCTAATCACATTATTAACAATAGGTAGTAAACCATTCTCACAACTATTAATAGGAACATTTAGGAACGAGCTCACTTGTAAATTCAATTGTCATGCACGAGCTCTTGTGATCGGACCTTGAATGGTTTCATTGTTTAGTGGTTCTTGTATATCTATAGGAGTGATGTCCTCATCACGCGTGGCAGCCGGCAAGGGGGTCGCCCAGACGCACTAAGCCGACAAGGAGCAACCGCTGGGGGCACCGTCTCCTAAGGGTAGTCTCGAAATTACCACTGTACCAAGCCCTTCCCTTCACCTATAAAAGGGCAGGCCTCCCCCTACATGGCGCATCTCTTGTTTAGACTCCCGATCTCTA
Source organism: Digitaria exilis (assembly GCA_015342445.1). Classification (NCBI taxonomy): domain Eukaryota; kingdom Viridiplantae; phylum Streptophyta; class Magnoliopsida; order Poales; family Poaceae; genus Digitaria; species Digitaria exilis. The sequence continues at coordinate 610,676 of JACEFO010002708.1, forward strand.
GAACACCTAGTCCCCTACATGCACTCGACATCCAAGGCTTGAACCGGCCTTTGTTGTAGCCCGCCGTACAAACCGAGCCTCCCTAACTGGATGTAGGATTCATCCCGAACCAGTATAAATCTTGTGTCTTGTGTCTCTTGAACCATTCTCCACCGTGACGTGCATGCGTGCTCTGTGATCGACACTCGCCGGCGTGAGGTACCCCGTGTTCCACCCGCCGATAATTATAAAGAAATTCTCATGACCATTAATAGAATCTGGAACATTCCCCAGTGTCAAGGACACACCAGAAATAGCTAGAAACACAAGGGAATCCATTTCCCGAGTGTCAACACTGGGGGTTAGTCACTCGGAAGAGAAAAGTACAGGAAATATCATATTTCCCTTGTGTTTCGAAGAAGCACACGGGAATTCATGCAGTTTACCGTGTGTTATGTGTTTCTGAGTGTTTAAGAGAAACACACGAGAACTATATAATTAACCGTGTGTAGTGTGTTTCCGAGTATTTATAGGGACACACAGGATCTAATATAGTTTACCATGTGTTACATCTTTCTGAGGGTTCATAGGAACACACGGAAACTAATATAGTTTACTGTGTGCATCGTTTTCCTAGCGTTATAGAGAAACACATGGAAACAAATATAGTTTACCATGTGTTATGTTTCCTAGTGTTTCAAAGGGACACACGGGAACTTACTATACATTACCGTGTGAGAATTTTAACACACGGAAACTTTAGCACATGGGACGTTAGATAACAATAACGATAATAAATTCTATTTATAAATATATTAGTTTTTTAATTACACATGGCTTCATTGATTTCCATGTGTTTTGTACAAACCACATTAGAATCGAAGAACCGAGCACTCATAGGAACATATGGTGGAACAATGAATTTCAATAGTAGCAGTCATTTAAACGATACATAGTCTTTCCAATAACTAATAAATAAGTGAATCAAGCTGAAAGCATGGTTTGTCGAACATGTTGACAGTAGTCAACAAAACCATTGCTGCTAGAAAAAATAATCATGATGCATTTCCTATTGAACCACCAATTATTGCATCTGATGAACCAGTCTCTTTAGCTACCACACCATGAGTATCTGGGGCGGGGGTTGAGTTCAATGTGGACTAAAACAGAACAAGTAGTTAATGTGAGCAACACTAAATTCAAATCTATAGTGCAACAAACAAACTTGTGGATTTCTTACTGTTAGCGTGTCAATGTATATTGTAACAATGTAATCGTGTGTCAAGTTGGTTCAGTAGTTTGGCCAGGATATCTCATGGTTGTTGTAACTTAAGATAGATTAGGATAAGAGTTGTTTGTAGCGAGAGATATCCTGGCTAGAGATCTCAACTAACCTGCACATCAAGTGTAATCCAGGTGAGGGGATTTTCCTCACCTATATAAACACGCATCGCCGGGCCTAGGAAGGTCACGGCGTTCCCATCTACTAGCTTCTACACCTCCGATTTCACATGGTAATCAGAGCCATCTAAGATCTATTCCCTTCACCACCATCACCATGGCTTCCTCCTCGGCTCCCATCAACCCTTTGGTAGGCATCGCCATCTCGGAGAAGCTCACGAAGGCCAATCATCCCACATGGAAGGTGCAGGTCCTCGCTGCCGTCAGAGGATCTCGCTTGGTTGGACACCTCACTGGTGCCACGGCTGCACCTGCCGCCGAGATCAACGGGAAGGTCGGTGACACACTGTCCAAGGTTCCCAACCCGGCGTTTGAAGAATGGTATGCCAGGGACCAGCAGGTCCTTAGCTTCATCCTCTCCTCCCTCTCGAAGGAGGTGATAACCTAAGTTGCTGCAAAGGAGACTGCAGCACAGGCATGGTCGACGATTGAGACCATGTTCTCATCTCAGACCAGAGCTGATGTCATCAACAGATGGCTCGCTCCTGCAACAGATCAAAAAGGTAACCAATCTGTTGCAGAATATGTTGCCAAAATGAAGACTCTCCGTGATGAGATGGCGGCCGTGGGGAGACCTCTTGAAGATGAAGAGCTCGTGGAGTACATCCTCACCGGCCTCAACCATGAGTTTGAGTCCATCGTCTCGGCTCTCATCGCCAGGCCAGAGCCGGTGTCTGTGAGCGAGATGTATGCTCAGCTCCTTGCCTATGAAACACACATGGAGCTGTTCGGCGGCCACTCGGGTTCATCTGCCAATCTGGCGAGCCGGGGTGGACGCACTACTACAAAAATGGCCCCATTTTTGGAGGCGGTTGTCATAACCCGTCCGCCTCCGAAAATCGATTTTCGAAGGTGGACAAAACCAACCGCCTCCAAAAATGAAAAATGACCGCCTCCTAAACCAGCACAGCCCGCCTCAGCCCAAAAGGCCCATATGGCCCGTTAGATGGGTTCAATATATATAGAACATCTAGGGTTTTCATCCTCTCATTCTCCCATTCCCAGTCGCCTCTCACCCTCCCTCTCCCTCTCTCACCCTCTACCTGCTCGCCTCCTTCATCGGCGCGCACAAGGAGCGGCGGCGGCGGCTCCTCCTCCTCCCGCTCGTCGCCCAGATACATACCCGCCTGCTCGCCTCCTCCACCGGCAGCTTGTCGCCCAGAAGCAGAGCTGGGGTTGGATCTGGCGGAGCGGAGGACAGCGTGGAAGGCAAGGACGGCGAGGAGTTCGTGGAAGATCCGACGATGGCGGCAGATTCGGCGGCCATGAGCGGCCCAAGCAACGGTGCATGCGGCAACGAGCAGGTGGTGGCCCGGCGCAACGACGAGTGGGCCACGAGCGGTGGTGCATGCATCAACGTGCAGGTGGCAGCCTGTGCGACGACGAGGAGGCGATGAGCAGCCCGGATTTGGTGTGGAGCGCCCGGATCCGGCGAGGAACGGCCGGATCCGGTGTGGAGCGCCCGAATCCGGCGAGGAACGGCCAGATCCGGTGTGGAGCGCCTGGATCCAGCGAGGAACGGCCGGATCCGGTGTGGAGTGCCCGGATCTGGCAAGGAGCAGTGGATCTAGCGGCGGCGGCGGATGGGCTCGGCGGGTCCACGATAAGCTCGGCGGGCTTTTTCCTTTTTTTATTTTGTTGCTCGATTTTTGGAGGCGGGCATAAAACCGCCTTTGTTAATGCTTCATTAACAGAAGAGTTAGTTCGGAGGTGGACGCAAAATCTGCCTCCGAAAATGCAAAATGCCCGCCTCCGGAAATCATTTTTGTAGTAGTGACGTGGTGGCTTCAGTCGTGGTCATGGCAATGGACGCGGCCACAGCAATGGTCAAGGGCGTGGCAACCATGCCAACAACTCCAATGGTGGCAACTTTGGCAACAATGCACCACGACAAGGCTCCAACACTGCTGCTCGTGGAGGAGGGCGTGGCGCCAATGCGCCCCGTGGCAACAATGGTGGGCGTCCTACCTGCCAGGTATGCTTCAAGACTGGCCATAGCGCTGATAGGTGCTGGCATCGTTTCCAGGAGGACTATGTGCCTGAGGAGAGGCATGTAGATGCAGCGGCAACGACGGGGTCCTACAACATCGACACTGCCTGCTACACCGACAGTGGCGCCAATGACCACATCACGGCTGATCTCGAGAAGCTTGCTACTCGGTACAAATACAATGGTATGGATCAATTGCACACCGCTAGCGTTGAAGGTATGCATATTGGACATACTGTTCAATCTACAATTCATACCCTCATTCGCTCCTTGTTTCTGTTCACCTCCTTACTTCTGATAACAATGTTTTTCTTGAGTTTCACCCTCATTATTTTCTTATTAAGGATCAAGACACGAGGAGCACTCTACTTAAGGGGCCATGCCGATGAGGGCTCTACCCCATTCCTTCTTCATCAACCACGAAGCAAGTCCTAGCAGTCAATAAGCCATCAGTTGACAGATGGCACAGTCGTCTTGGGCATCCTGCGGCGCCCATAGTTGAGAAAGTCCTTAGAAGTCATAGTCTTCCATACTCTGTTGAGTCCAATAAAAACTCTGTGTGTGATGCGTGTCAAATGGCTAAAAGCCACCAGCTGCCATACCCACAGTCTACAAGTGTGTCTACTTTTCCTTTAGAGCTTGTCTTCTCTGATGTCTGGGGAGCAGCTCCAGATTTGGTTGGAAAGTTTAAATATTATGTGAGCTTTGCGGATGATCATAGCGAATTCACTTGGATCTATCTGTAAAAGTTTAAATCTGAGGTGCTCTCTGTGTTTCAGGAATTTCAAACCCTTGTTGAACGTCTCTTTGATCGTAAGATCTTTGCCATGCAAACAGATTGGGGGGGGGTGAATATCAAATATTGAATTCTTTTTTTAGTAATATTGGTATTTCTCATCTTGTGTCTTGCCCCCATGCGCACCAACAAAATGGGGCTGCCGAGCGCAAACATAGACACATTGTTGAGGTTGGCTTGTCTCTCCTTACACTTGCTCACATGCCGTTAAAATTTTGGGATGAAGCTTTTCTTACAGCCACATACCTCATAAATCGAACACATAGTCGAGTTCTTACTTGTCTACCCCTCTAGAACGCTTGTTTAACATCAAACCCAATTATTCTTCTCTTCGGGTCTTTGGTTATGCTTGTTGGCCGAACTTGTGTCCCTATAACAAACACAAACTTGAAATTCGCTCCAAGCAGTGCACCTTTCTTGGTTATAGCAATCTTCACAAGGGTTTCAAGTGCCTTGACACCACCACGGGTCGAGTTTACATTTCTCGTGATGTTTTGTTTGATGAGAATATTTTTCCCTTCGCCTCCTTGTATGCCAATGCTGGCCGACGCCTCCAAGCTGAAATTCTTCTTCTTCCATCCTCTCTCCGAGCGCTTGAGCATGAATCTGTAGGTGATCATCTGTCTAATGTCCCATTATCTAATGAGATTTCTGGAGATATTTCTACAATGTTGCAGGACACACCGAATTCCGCTGGAGCACCTGCCACAGCTGATCTGCCCGCATCGACATCGGGATCAGCTCCTGATTCTCCTGCGCTTGCGAGGCTGTTTGGGGCGAATCTTCCACCTGCGCCCGGGCCGTCCCTCTCTTTGCGCGACACATCGCAGAATCCGACCGCAACTCCGACTCCCTCTGCCACGTGCCCGACATTGGCTCGGGGGGGGGGGGGGGGGGGGGACGACACCGCCACCGTATCTCTGCCGTCTGCTCCACCAAGCCCAGCCGGTGGAGGATCATCTGTGGCTCCAGGATCCCCTGCGCTTGCGCTGGATTTTCCTGATGTGCATGCGCCATTGCCATCATCACCGTCGGCTTCTCCTGTTCGTCTGCGTACTTGTCTTCAAGATGGCATTCACAAACCCAAGGTATACATTGATGGCTCAGTTCATTATGGTATGTTTACCTCCAGTGGTGAGCCACATAATGTAGAAGAAGCCTTGGGTCATAAAGATTGGAAGGCAGCAATGGATGTTGAGTATGATGCTTTGATGAAAAATAACACATGGCGATTGGTGCCGCATCTGCAAGGAAGAAGCATTGTTGATTGCATGTGGGTGTTCAAAACAAAACGCAAGGCTGATGGAAGCCTAGATTGTTATAAGGCGCGCTTGGTAGCAAAAGGATTTAAACAAAGGTATGACACTGATTATGAAGATACTTTTAGTCCAGTAGTTAAAATGGCTACTATTAGGACCATTCTTTCTGTAGTGGTCTCTAGAGGATGGAGTTTAATACAATTAGATATCCAGAATGCTTTCCTACATGGAATTCTAGAAGAAGTGGTGTATATGTCATAACCTCCAGGGTATGAGGAAAGTCTAAATAAAACTTTGTGTGTAAATTAGACAAAGCACTATATGGTTTAAAACAAGTCCCACGTGCTTGTATGCTCGACTCAGCTCCAAGTTGCTTAGTCTTGGTTTCAAGTCTTCGAAGGCAGATTCGTCATTGTTTTACTTTAGTAAGGAAGGCATAACTGTCTTCGTTTTGATATATGTGGATGACATAATTGTTGCAAGTTCAACTATGGATGCTACGACAGGATTCTGAAAAGCTTGAAGCAAGATTTTGCATTGAAAGATCTTGGCGAATTGTATTATTTCTTGGGCATGGAAGTTACCAAGGTGTGTGATGGACTTGTTCTTTCACAAGAAAAGTTTGCATCTGATTTGATGAAGAAAGTTAATATGGCCGATTGTAAACCAGTGAGTAGTCCTCTATCAACCAGTGAAAAGTTGTCTGCATTTGAAGGGACTCCTCTAGGTGTTAATGATGCTACTTGGTATCGAAGTATAGTTGGAGCTTTGCAATATCTGACACTTACAAGACCAGACATTGCATTCTCTGTTAATTAACAAGGTGTGTCAGTATCTACATGCGCCTACTACGGTTCATCGGGCTGCAGTAAAGAGGATCTTGAGATACTTGAAGTCTTGCACAAAGATTGGGCTGAAGTTCAAAAAGTCAGGTTCTATGTTGGTGAATGGCTTCTCAGATGCTGATTGGGCAGGGTCATTGGATGATAAAAGATCCACCGGTGGCTTTGCAATTTTCTTAGGCTCAAATCTAGTCTCATGGAGTGCGCGCAAGCAAGCAACCGTATCTAGGTCAAGTACGTAAGCTGAGTACAAGGCCATTGCTAATGCAACAACTGAAATAATGTGGATTCAGATTTTATTGAGAGAAATTGGTCTTCAAAGTCCTCCAGCAGCAAAATTGTGGTGTGATAATATTGGAGCTAAGTATCTATCGGCTAATCCAGTGTTTCATGCTAGAACCAAGCACATTGAAATTTATTATCATTATGTTAGAGAACGAGTTACAAACAAGTTACTAGATATTGACTTTGTGCCATCCAGAGATCAAGTTGCTGATGGTTTACAAAGGCGTTGACAGTGAGGCAGCTAGAAGATTTTAAACACAATCTTAACCTCGCTCGGTTATGATTGCAGGGGGCCGTTAGCGTGTCAATGTATATTGTAACAATGCAATCGTGTGTCAAGTTGGTTGAGTAGTTTGGCCAGGATATCTCATGGTTGTTGTAACTTAAGATAGATTAGGATAAGAGTTGTTTGTAGCGAGAGATATCCTAGCTAGAGATCTCAACTAGCCTGCACATCAATTGTAATCCACGTGAGGGGATTTTCCTCACCTATATAAACACGCATCGCCGGGCCTAGGAAGGTCACGGCGTTCCCATCTACTAGCTTCTGCACCTCTGATTTCACACTTACCACATGAGAAAATGTTGCACAACTGTCTACGAGGATGGGGGTGCAGGAAGCTTGATCTGTAGGCGTTCTGTAATAGCCTGCACATACATTTTATGTTAGACATTGGCTTCATTATAATACTAAAATATCATACATGTAGGACATATATTCAGACACTGAAATTGTACTCACCGAGATGACATTTTTATAGTACTCCCGCTCCGGCTCTATCTGACACTCCCAAGCCTCACGTTCCCGCTATAGCTTCTGTTCCAATTTGTCATGCTTCTGCTATAATTTCTGCTCCATCTCCTCACGCATGTGCTGCAGTCTTTGAATCTAGTTTTCTAACAAATTTATTTAAAGATATAAATGTTGTAAGTTTTTTCTACAAATTAAGTCAAAGTTGAGAAAATAACACGTGCACGCATCCCATAACTACCTTTTTTTTGGACGGAGGGCGTAGGTTGCTTGGGTCAGTTATGGAGCCAACCAATGACGACCCACTGGCAAAGCCTAACCGCGGCCCAGCCACAAGGCGACGCAGCGGCCCCAGAGGGTGCTCGCAGTAGGCAGCCCACGTGCAGCTGCGGTCCAAGCAGCACGATGTGCAACAGGCAGGCAGGTCTGCAGCAGGCGCCAGCAGCAGAAGCGCACGCGCAGGTGTGGACAGGCAAGCTTCTTCCTGCGCGGGTAGTGTTCTTCAACAAGTTTTTCCTATTCACCTTTCTCACAGAACACGATTCCCAATATACTATACACCTAAAACTATTTTTTTTCTCCCACCCAACTAAACGCATCGAGCAGGCCGACACCTCATGCGACAGGCAGCAGCAGCCACAGCTGCACACAGCCCAGCCTTCGGCCCATGCACGTACCCAGCGAGCAGCAGCAGCTCTTGGCCCAAGCAGGAGGCAAGCAGCGACACAGCAGCACAGAGACAACCGGCGACACACTACGTGAGAAACCACAATAGGTAACGGGCACAGATCGACATAGGTCACGCAGAACACGCCCGTTACCGATCTTGCGTTACTAATGACTCCTAAAAGGTAACGGGCGATAGACCGTTACAAATAGCAACAACTAGTAACGGTCATAAAACAATCACCATTACAAAATCGTTTTTTCAGTCACCCAATATGTTTCTCTGGGCCCACAGGTAGAATTAGTAACGGGCGGAGACAAGATACCGTTACAAATATACTGTATTCGTAACGGACTTTAAGTGAAACCCGTCACAGAAAGTCATCCTTTGTAAAGGTCGTTTGTTAAAGACCGTTACGTTTTGCTCGGATTAGTAAGCGTTGTTAGATAAGGACCGCTACAAATAGCCATTACCATAGGCCAAATGGTCAACAACTGGGCCCGCCTTGTCATGTGTTGTAACGTTGGTTTGGTAAAGCCCGTTACGTTTTGCTCGGATTAGTAAGCGTTGCTAGATAAGGACCGCTACAAATAGACATTACCATAGACCAAATGGTCAATATCTGGGCCCACCTTGTCTTGTGTTGTAACGTTGGTTTGGTAAAGCCCGTTGCAAGAGCTGGTTCAGGCCTTGTTTAGTTTCCCAACGTTCCACAAACTTGGCACATTGACAACCTGCCTCTCTCAGAGAAAACGCCAACTTACCACAACTTTTACCAACTTTGTACCAAACTCTTTGAAAACCAAACAAGCCCTCAGTTCAGCGCGAACTGATTTTTGTGAGCTGTCTCTTTCCTGCTACAGTGATGGAATCATTGGAGTTAACTGTTTAATCAATGCTTGTGTGCTCTGGACGATCAGTTTACCAAGTGATTAGCTTGTTTATGGAATGATCATTTGTTCTCTTGTTTAGTTCATAGGTGAATCTTTCGTCAAGTCTACTTGCTAGACTTTGTTTGCCTACCATAGTTCAGTAGCTCACGAGTGACTAATCATTTCAGGCTAAATTAGTTTATCAATTAACCTTCTGTTGCCGTATAAATTGCTTGTTGGTTGGTGCTCGGCTAGCACTTGATTTAATTGTTTCGCAAGCGTATTTTAAGCAAGTGTTTTTACCGAGTGCTTTGTGAGCGGTTCTCTTTTGTTTAATTGGTTCACTTCCGTATTGATATGAGAATCCACTTTGCTTTGAGGATTCCAAGACGTTTTTAGGGTGAGATTGTCACAAGTTGATTTGTGATATCTTGACGATTAGAAGAGAGGTGTGTTCGGGTGGCAATAGGAACATAGGCCTTGTTCTTCATCGAAGAATTTTTAAGGGCTCCCATTTACCCCCTCTGGCCGCCCACAACGGACCGAAGGCCGGTACATTGCAATTGACGGTGAGAATAATGCCAATGGCATATAAGTGAAGGAAAACTGAAATTAACCTCTAAATTTTGATGGCATGTAAAGGATTCTTATAGAATTTATTGACACTGAAGGAATTTTCTCCAACTGTCATGCTACTTTTTTAATTTCCATCATAGCGACTTTTGATGGGTACTGGTTCTAATTGGTTATTAAGAGTGTCATAATTATGCATTTGTGCAGAAGTTGACGGTCGTCAGCACTTTGGCAATATAAACCTTTGTTTTCCATAAAATAGTCCAGGTACTTGTTAGCCTTAGTAATCTTGCAATCTACCCGTTTTCTAAAAATGCATGAATTATCATATTTTTATTCCAAAAACTGTTGCTGACATCATCAAGGCTCTGATGACAGCATCATTCCATTTTCCAGAAATAATGTGTTTAAAAAATTTACCCCGTCAAGCTTCAAAAACTTATAACTTTTTAACTACACCGATTCAGGAAATCCTTATACTCATGATTTCACAGTGACTAGTGTATAAGATTGGGTGTACTTTTAATTGTTTATTTATTTCCTTGTTTGCATGGCGTTTGGCGCAACATGGGAATATTGAGCATTGCAAGGTCAAGGCAACTGTCTTTAATGAGAGTCACCTAATCTTATTTATACTATTAGAACAGTTAAACGATCAGTTTGCTGGATGTGTCAGTGAATTGAATTGATCTCATGTTTATTCCAACATAATCCCAGTTCGGTCCCACATTATAACAACGGACCGTACATTAATTGCATTTGACGGTGAGAGTAATGCCAATAGCACATAAGTGAGGGAAAACTGAAAATAACTTATAAATTTTGATGGCATGTAAAGGATTGTTATTATAGAATTTAATGGCACTGAACGAATTTTCTCCAACTGTCATGCTACTTTTTTAATTTCCATCATAGCGACTTTTGATGGGTTTACTCTCATTTGTGGGCCCATGGATCCTGTGCTTAGTTCTAATTGGTTATTAAGAGTGTCATCTTTTATGCATTTGTGTCAGAACTTTGGCAATATAAACCTTTGTTTTCCATAAAATTGTCCAAATACTTGTTAGCCTTAGTAATCTTGCAATCTACCCAACTAGGGCCTACCCATAATTACAAAAAGGGCTTCAGATTTGATTTTATAAATGTATGAATTATCATATTTTATTCCAAAAACTGTTGCTAACATCATCAAGGCTCTGATGACAGCATCATTCAATTTTCCAGAAATAATGTGTTTAAAAATTTACCCTGTCAAGCTTCAAAAACTTAAGACTTTTTAACCACACCGATCTAGGAAATCCTTATAGTCATCATTTCATAGTGACTAGTGTATACGATTGTCTAGTTGAAAAAGTACTTTTCAACTTCCTATTTATTCTCCTCACCGAACACGTTTTTCAGAAAATTCATTTTCCACGTTTCCTATTCATCTCTCACAGAACACGCTTCCCCAAATAAATCCTTTTTTCCCTTAAAAACTAAACACTGGGTGTCTTTTGAATTGTTTATTTATTTACTTGTTTGCATGGCGTTTGGCGCAACATGGGAATATTAAGCACTGCAAGATCAAGGCAACTGTCTTTGATGACCGTCACCTAATCTTATTTATACTACTAGAATAGTTAAACGATCAGTTTGCTGGATGTATCAGTGAATTGAATTGATCACATGTTTATTCCAACATAATCCTTGAAGCCAGGGTCTTATCTAGTAGTACAATTCTCATATAATTAATTCTCATGACGAAGTATAGTATAATTCTCATATAATTCTCATGAAGTATGAGGAGGGTATCCTCAGTGACGATGAAGTTGACTTGCGGAAATCCAAGCATGATCGGAAAAGTGGTATCATGGTTCGATGGTTTTGATTTGCTTTTCTAGGCGTGCCCACGGGAGAAGAGGAACAGCCCCCGTTTGTGACGGCCATGAAGCGATGCCAGCAGCACATGCCCGAGCCTCAAACCGCACATGTTCGATTTGGATGCCTTAGCGCAATAGCGACACATTAAGGATAATTGGCTGATGGCCGTCCATGATTCATAGCCTGCATGGAGCCCTAGACCGAGCTACTACAAAACCCCACAGCCGCCACTCTCTACCAGTCCAAGATGCCCAGGGCCTCTTTGCCATCCGCCGCCGTCAGCAGTGAGAGGAAGGAGGTCCGTGATGAAGAAAAGAAGGGGGAGCTGTGAGAGGAGGATGACATGGCGAAGCTGCTAGGCCAGGCCCATGAGGATCAGTGTCTTCAGAAATGACTGCTCGCTGTTGGTCTCATCCTCGCTTGGTCCTGACGTTAGGGCGTTGCACCCCACACAACAGTACACTTAATGCTCATTCATTGAAAGAGAACCAAGGAGGATAAGCCCTATATTTTTCGACATACGAAAAAGGTGGTTAAGCCTTGAATATTGGGATGGAGTGAGTATATGCAAGTTTGTCTACGCGGCTTCCATAAAAGGAGAAAATGAGCAAAGACACTCGTTCAACTGAAGGGGTAGACAAATACTACAGACTGCATTTTTGTTTTGATCCAACCAAATCTCAATTCATAATATGCATGCATCCTTGTAGCATGCATTGTGGTACACACGTCTTAGTTTATCTTTTCATCAGCAAATAAAAAATCCATTAACACATTTTTTTTCTGAAACACACTGGCAGGAGAGATGCCTGCTATATTTAAGAGAAGGAGAAGGCCCCATAGACAGATATTTGAATATATACAAGGACCGGAGATTTCTTTCAAATCCATTAACATATGATTAGGAAGTCTGTCCAGCCATGAAAATTAAAATTCAAAAGTACACTGGCAACTTTCATCTAGCTTGCTTCAGGAGCATTTGTGATAGGAAGTCAGTAGTCCCCTTTGTTCTTGCCATGTCCCTTTCCCTTCTTGATCTTCTGACCTGAATCAATTTGAAGATAAGTCCAAGTCTAGCTAAACAAATTGATGCATGACCATAATTTTCTTATACATAGGAAACACAGAAGTACATCCATCGGTGACAAAAAAATGGCTGCCACCAAAAAGAAAACACATGTCAACAGATCACTGAATCATGTGATGGAATAGGTGATCTTTGAACAAGGAATAATGTTACTTAAGCAAGTTCATATGGGATTTTTGGTAGTTCGCAAATTCTTGTTTTAAATTTGGTGATCATCTTTTGGAAAAAAATAAAAACAAATGGTTCAGTTTGTGTGCATTATAATACATTTGTGTAACTTACTTTTGTTCCAGTAGTGCAGTCATTCATGTGAACAGGAGGTTGGATAGGCAGCGAAAATAAATTAGGGCATGCTATGTATGCCACAATGGAATGCTATGGTTGCAATGCTGCAATAGCTGATGATTGAGGCGTGCCATACTTGAGATGGACATTGATGATACAAATATATGTCGGGTAGCATCATGAGTTTGCAAAACAGGGTGACGAAAAGGCAAAAAGGAAATAAGAATCATAAAACAATTGTGTTTCGACATTTATTGCATGAAGTTCTTCTGAAAAGTTGCAGAAAATGAGTGATGAGAAAGCACGCGGCGTGTGAAAATGCATATGAATTATTAATTGTTGCTTTTTTTTAGTGCCTGTTTATATACAAGGATGTGTACAATGAGCGACTGGGATGTATTTTTTGTGATTAAATGGACGATGCAGATTAATGTTGGGCAGCATCTTGGAAGCCCCCCCCCTTCCCCCCATACCCACACATGCATGCAGAGCAAAACCCATGAGGACACCAACGACGCTATAAGGCACATTAAAGCAAGTGCAGTGAACACATGACTAGCAACGGATGAGGAAATAAGGAGTATTATTTGTAATATGTACGTTAATAGATGCAGTGCTGATTTTTTTATTGCCCTCCATTAATTCCAAAAGCAAGTATGATCCTAATAGTTCCCCAAGAAATATATGTAGTATTATGTAAACTGATCTTCTTGCTTTTGCATTATTTCCTTCACTGCAGGATGCAACACCTGGTTCGCCGGATGACAAAGCATGCAAACTGCTACCTTAACTTTGTAGTTGTAATTTGTAAATTTGATCCTGCAAAAGAAACAAACAACAAATAATTAAGTTAGGACTCAACCCTTATGCATTTTTAAAAACTTCAAGAGGTGAAAAAATACCAACATTGTCAAATTGAGCAACCCTCATACCATCCCATGACATCATAAAATTCATGACAAAATACCACAGTCAAAACTGAAAAAAGAAAAAACTGATTAGAAAACATTTAGTACTATAAAAAAGTAACCTGTGATTTTGACTAACGTAAAATACTTTAATGTTATAACTGTGTGTTAAATTATGTTGTTCATAATTTGTTCAAAAAGAGGGGATACGCCTTGTGTGTGTGTGTGTGTGTGTGTGTGTGTGTATCGTCCACAGTTTGCAAGGGGGGTACAAGTTATGTGCATAATAGTAAAAAAGATAACTTATTAACTGTAGTTAAGATGAATATAAATTTTATATATACAACTATTGTTTGTAAATATGGTGCCCTTGTAAAACTTGTAAGGCGATACAACATATATATATGTGTAACTTTTAAGAGTAACTTATTAACTTATTTTCTTAATATTTTTGCACAGCTTCAATGAATATATGGTGGTAAATATCTTAGGTGCAAAACTTAAAGGAATAACTTATTTTCTTACCTTGTATTCTGCTGAGGAACATCCTGGTATACTGTTGCGAATTCAGAAACATTGATGTCTTCCTTACCATAAATGGCTTGAAATGCTCTCTCAAAGTTTGTCTTCTGATTTTATTTTAAAAAAGATTACCATAAAATATGAATAATTACTGGCATGGCAGAGAAAAGGCAAAGGGACACGATAAAAAAGAAATAGAGAAATAGGATCGTATTACTGTAAAAGAGAGAAAACAAATAAGATAGCCGCGGACACATGATCCTTACAATTATGTGGGTCATTTGCTTCTCCTTCTCTTGGAATTTACGTGAATTTAAGACATCAAATCTGTTGTCCCGGATGTTAGCAACAATCAACCACCAATGCCGTTCGTGACATACAGGGATCATAACCTAAAACAAGAACAAATGCGTATATGATATGAGTAATTGCGAATAAGATATAAATGTGTACTAAGGTAATACAAATATTACTGATTTTAAATGAAACATAGACACGAACCATGTCAACTTTGTCAAGCTTGAATCCGATGGTTCTGGGTGCAAGTTTCTCCTGCAGTTTGGTGATATCCATATGGTCCACTTTCATAAATGCCTATTTTTTTCACATGTAAAGATGCAGAAAGTTATAATAAACGTATAAACAAGGGATTGACACATATATTCCTGTCTTTTAAAATATAGAAAAACATGGACACAATATCAAAAGATGTCACCAGCTAGTAGCTTACAACTTCCGCGGACGTGAGAAACCACTTCTTTATCTTTGGCATGTCTTCCTTTTTGTGATCGTATGAAAGGGCCTCACAGTAAACATCCATGGCAAATGTGCCCACCCATGCCCTTGGGCGCATTGTGTCACTAAATTGCATCTGTGTGATAAACATACGACCAATACCTGCACACTCGGAGCTGCAGGACAAAGAGAAAATTTGTAAGCATAAAAAACATTAAAGAAATTAAGGCTCAGGAGAACACATGCGTGTTGTGTGTGATAGCCACAGTGTACACATATATTATGAATATAGAAAAAAGATTATTACTCAACAAAAAGGAGAAGTGATGATGATTCTTAGTTCTCCTGCCCTTTTTTAACTCTAATGCCTGCATAGTATATTTCCATTTCGAATTTGGAAACCAAAATTTTAGGTCCTTGAAATTCTTCGGGCTTGAAGAATTGTCCCGGTGCTTTCATTGCAGGCCTCTTGTGTCCCAGTTCTGAGAGGTTGCGTTTTGCTGAATTTTTGCTGGTCTCCCCATGATCACCGTCAAACTGGTATGAACAGAGCAGTTCATTATGCATTTTATGTAAAGAATCTGAATGTGCATCAGTCTTTGCAGCGGTGTGAGCTGATAATTTAATCTTCTTTACTGGTGACACTTGATGTGAAACTGCAGAACCATCCTCTGACATGATATTTCTTTTTGCCTTGGAAGAGGAAAGGGAGAGCTTATTGCCATTGCAGAAAGTGTCTGGTGAATTATTATTTGGTGGTGATACGAGAGATTTCTCAAAGCATGTGCCATCTATTCCCTCAATACCAAGAGGCATTCCTGTTGGGCAATTCTCAATCACCTCAAATTTTGAGCTTGAGGAAACTTTAGACGAATCGTTTTGCTTCTTTACAGGACCATCAGATGAATTAAAACCAACAGAGGGTTCCTTCCCGTTAGGGCGACCATGGAGGAAAAAGTCTATATCACACCCCCACCTATGGAGCGTGGACTACATAACCCCCCAACCTATGAAACGGTCTATATCACCCCCTGAACTTCTCAAAACCGATCAAATTACCCCCTAAACCAATTTTGAAAAATCATAGTAAATCACAAAAAAATCATAAAATAGAAAATCAAATTGTGTTGGACTCCAAGTGAGTAGATATACACATTGAACATATAATATGGAATGTTTTAATGTATTTTTTTACAACTATGGAGAAAATCATAGATCTAAAGCTATAGTGAAAAAATATACTAAAGCATACCATATTACATGTTCAATGTGTATATCTACGTATTTGGAGTCCAACACAATTGGATTTTTTATTTTATGATTTTTCTGTGATTTACTATGATTTCTTAAAACTGCTTTAGGGGGTAATTTGATCGGTTTTGAGAAGTTCAGGGGACGATATAGACCGTTTCATAGGTTGGGGGGTTATGTAGTCCAACCTCCATAGGTTAGGGGGTAATATAGACTTTTTCCTTAAATCCATTGCCTCCACTTGTTGCCACCAGAAAATTACCTTGGTTGTCGCTGGCGCAACATTGCTTCCAAGAATATCATGACCAAAATCGCCAATCATTCTTGATGATGGGGATGTAAAAAGAGTGGAAGTCTTGTTCTCGACAGGGGTGTAGCATGTGTGTTCTTGCCCCAGCTGAAAATCGGAATCGCATGTCAAACATGTTATGTGCTTTTCACACTGTTGTCTGTTGGGGTTGGAATTTTCTGATGAATTTGCTTCTTTCTCTAAATGTTCCGATCGTTGGGATACATATAAAATGTTGCTGGCAGATGCCTTCTTCTCAGGCTGGGATGATGGGGCTATCTTACTTGATCCACTTGGAGTGTTGTTACCACTACCCTGCCGTAGTCCAGAGCAAAAATGAAAAAAAAAACAAAGTATATAACTATAGAAGCTTCATGCTTATAGAAAATGTAGATATAAAAAATTTAGCAGCAGGATTATTCAATTATCTATATACAATAATACATGGCATAATAGCACTATAGGTCAATGAAACACACATCACAGCTTACCTCTCTCAGGAAACTGCCCTCCACCTCGTGCCCTTGTTCTCCTACTGTATAGTAGGAGGACATATACAGTAGGAGAACAAGGGCACGAGGTGGAGGGCTCGACTAAGTAGGAGGACATATACAGTAGGAGAACAAGGGCACGAGGTGGAGGGTGGTTTCCTGAGAGAGGTAAGCACAAAGTTTCTGTAGTTATATAATCCTTTTTTTTTTCATTTTTGCTCTGGATTGCAGCATGGTAGAGATAACAATCTCTACCATGCTGCAATCCAGAGCAAAAATGAAAAAAAAGGATTATATAACTACAGAAACTTTGTGCTTATAGATAATGTGTTTCTGCAAAATTATCAACATCTATATCTAGTAAATAAATATAAAAGGATTAGCAGTGGGTTTCAGTTATCTGGATATAATAATACATGGCATAATACAATACATAAACCAAACACACACTACAATTTACCTCTCTCATGAAACTGCCCTCCACCTCATGCCCTTGTTCTCCTATTGCAGATGTGCTCCTTCTTGGTCCACTGGAGGTGTTGTTGCTTCTAACCTGCTGTAGTCCAGAGCAAAAAAATGGAAACAAAAGTATAAATATCTAGTAAATGGATATAAAAAGTTCAGTAGCAGGATTAAGTTATCTTCATGTAATAATACACGGCTTAATACCATACATAAACAAGCACGCATTACACCTTACGTCTCCCATGAAACTGCCCTCCACCTCGTGCCCTTGTCCTCCTACTGCCTCTTCTACCGCCTCCACGACCACTTCTATCGCCTCTTCTGTGAGCCTGGTACCCTGGCCTGCTTCCACTCCGTCATCATTGTCAAGGTGATCCAGTAATCCCTCTATGTTGTTGAGTGTATTAGCTGTATCGAGTACATCTATTATTGGGGGTGCTGCCTCTAAGTTGGGATCTGCTGCCTTGAAGATAGCTAGCTCGTGTTTCCACCACCGTTGGTGGGCGCGGCCGGTTATTGGTGGCAGTTCTTTGGCAGCTTTGCCAAACAGTATGAGCGCTGTCGTCGTATTGCCCCTCGACCAGTCCACATAACCCCTGATGGAGAAACTAGAAGCCATATGCCGAATCACTGTTCTCCTGTGTCCATGGAACAGGATTAGAAATATGCAATAGATGTTTTCCAGCTGTGATAAATGGCAGTATAAGAACTCATAGTAGAAACATAAAATGTAGAATATTATATATCATGGCTGCTCCTTATTGTCCCACTGTGCCTATGTATTTGTGATCTCAAAGCAGATTTATATCCCTAAACATAGTTTTAGTTTTAGGTGTCATTTATGTCCATACACTTTGAAATCCATATCTTGACTCTAGGTGTCATGTAGGTGCATATACTATCAAAATATGTTTTTATCTCACAGAGAATTCAAAATATTCTGCTTGTTGGCACAAAATTATTTTTTCTCTTTTTTCTAACTATTTTTTTATTGCCCCTTTAGTTTACTTTTACTTTGTTTGATATTTTTTGGTTTATATAAGAAGCTACGACGTGGCAAGAGATTTAATGATCTTCCTAATATAAAGCACGGCCGTCATGCACATCTACCAAATGGCGGGTTGGGCCGCCATTGGCCGGATCTGGCAGCGCCCAAGCGGAGAGGAGGAGTCGCGCCCTCGGCATATCTGCAAGGGGTTGCGCCACTACCGCTGCTTGCTGCTCGCGTGGGTTCCTTGCTGAGGAGAGGCCGGAGGAGATGCAGAAGGAGGAGGCGCCGCTAGTGGCGGATGGAGGCACCCGAGGGAGTGGAGGGAGGAGCGGCGGTGCTGCGCGATTCGCGGGAGAGGAGAGCGGCGGGTGGGCGAGGGAAACAAGAGAGAGAGAGAGAGAGAGAGAGAGAGAAGGGGGGGATTGAGAGGATGAAAACCCTAATGGGCATATTGGCTCGATTTTTGCCGTGGGATTATAGGAGGCGGGCTTTTAAGTTGTCCGCCTCTGAAATTTCTTAGCGAGGCGGACATTGTAAGTCGCCACCGCCCCCTCTGAAAAATATGCTATTTTTTGATGCAGACATCTTAACATAACCACTTCTTTTAATCGATTTTCGGAAGCGGACAAAAACAAAAACCCTCTCCAAAAATGAAAAATATCCGCCTTCGTTAATCGTCCTTTTAACAGAGAAGATTTTTTCTCTGACCACCTCTGAGCTCATTTTTTTAAGAGTCTCACAAAATCGATTCTGTAGTAGTGGATAGCTCATTATCCTCAATCACCTCCTCTGGCACATTGAGCACCATGAGTAGGTATATAGTTGCCATGAAAGCACCAATTTGGTGACCTTACCCGCCTTGCCTTGGTCATATTTTTTTCCATTCCATACCGGTAGTTTGTTTGTGGCTTTGTCCACGAGTGGCTGCTGGAACTCTAGCTAATTTCCTTAGCCGCTTGACCATTGGCTGTAATCCCACATAATTGAGTAGGAAGGTTTGTCTAGTTGTCAGGAAGCTGTCCTATAATTTTTCAAAATCAACATTGGAGCAGCTAATGGTCATGACTCATGACTATTGGTTTCCCAATCTTCGTAATGAGGCCTGTGACTTTTGTTACTTTGTGCAATGTTGGCTTGAGGAAAATTACCACGTCCTCAGCATACATATGCTTAGTCTTGATGTGCGGCCATTTAACATGCTTAGCATACCCCTTTCTGTGGCTATGGATAGTAAATGATGCAATGGGTCTATGGAAAGAATCAATAGCAGTGACGAAAGGGGGTCACCTTGTTGTAGTCTCCTATCATGTTGTATTGGTTCCAGAGGGATACTATGGGGCAGAACCTCCTACATGTCGAGGATGTGAGTAAGACCATGATACAGTTCCTCCATCTAGTTGGGAATCCTCTTTTTTGAAGTAGGGTGAGTAGGAAGTCTCATGGCACCGAATTAAATGATTTTGAAATGTCAAGCTTGATGACTAGCACTGTTGGAGTTTTGGTCCTGTGAAATCGTCTCACGAGGTTTCACTCATGGAGGAAGTTGTCTTGAATACTATGACTTTTTATAGAAGCGCTCTGGCAAGGTGAAATCAACTCATTCATGAAGGAAGCAAGCCTCAACGCTAGCACTTTTGTGATAATTTTCATGATTACATGGATGAGGCTAATGGGCCTAAAGTCGCGGATGTCCTCCATTCCCTCCTTCGGGAGGAGGATGATGTTGGACTTATTAAGGAAGTTGAGGTCTGCACACCTGGAGTATGCAGGGAGTTAATGGTGGCCATGAGGTTGTGCTTGATTGTTGCTCAACAATGACTGAAACGTAGGCCAGTGTAACCATCCGGGACGGGTGCTTTGTCCTTTGGTAACAAAGCTATGGTCCATTGACCTTCCTCCTCTTTGAATGGTTATCTGAACTTTTTAGCCATTACAAATAACTCTACAAGCGCATAGAGACTGATGAAGCATTTCACTAGTAGGATAGTCACTAGTACATAAACATTTTCAAAGGTGGTAAAAACCCATTTTAGAGGCGGTTTTTACAACTGCCTCCGTAAATCACTTGCATTAACAAAGACAGTTATTTTTTGTAACCACCTCGGAAAATATTTGTCACTGTCTTGCAAAATGCTTTGTGTACTAGTGAGTGAAACATAGGATATCGAATCCAAGCAACGATAAACGCGACTGAGCCTAGAATTATTCAACCGGACCCACTAGGGGAGAAGAGGTATGAAGCTAGAGGGCCTAACTTCAGTTACCCAACTGATTACCCAAATAACTTGCTACTTGATATGCTTCGACGGCCGGACGAGGAATGGTCTCGTAGAGCGACGAGAGGAGGACCCAACGACAACCTGCTGCTATTGCTATGAAATGGGCAAGGCTATCACCACCTACCACTATGGTACCATGGGTGGAAGACAACAAGGTGAGCATTCAGCACAGGCTTCATGCCTAAGCCATCAATTAACCGACTTCTACCTCATGTTAAGGCTATAAGAAATCTCAAACGAGCAGGCTTGCTAGCTCATCTAGACAAATGATCCCGCAGATCAAAGATATCTAATAGACAAATCACTGGAAGTAAAGAAAAGAACTAGCAAGACACTAAATAATGACGCGAAACTTAATCAAAGAATGCTTCGTTGCTCTGAGGTGGATACATAGTCGGAGTCGAGCTGACAAACCCGGCTCTCCTCCCTATTGGTGGGGGAGGCGATCGGCGGAGGCCCCTTGATTTGGGGTTGAGAGCCTTGTAGAAGCGTTTCTGATGCCTAGATTGGCGACAATGGAAGCACTTGACTGGATTGCAGCAAGCTGCGGAGGCATGATGACTTAAAGCGAAGCATTTGACGTAGCGTCCCATCGTCGCCCATTTGAATGTGTTGAGTGCCAATGTACCTGGCCGTCATGAAATCTCTTTGTTGTGTCAGTAAAATTCATTGTCGATTAGGCTCAAGATGATCGGTGCATGTCGGGATGAATGTGCTCTGCAGTGCCGTACAATAATCCACTCCTATTTGATGGTAGGCCGTGTAGGCAGAGCAATAGGCTTAGTAGTGTTGGGATGGAGTGACCTCCATGACAACCTCCCACCGGAACCTATACCGGCATAACTACACATCGCCGCACGACGTGCCATCACCCTACCTCCTCGCAAGTCGGCGGTTGTCACTACCGGATTCGGCTAGTTTGCCGTGAGCCGCAATGCTCACGGCAAAGGGCCAAATGCTCACGGCAAAGCCCTCACGGCGAAAAACCTATCGGCAAAGGGACCTTTGCCGTGAGCCACATATCACCCTCTCGGCAAACCTTTGCCGCGAGCCAGGGAACCCCTTCGGCAAAACAAATTTTACGATGACGGCGAGGAACGGCCGTCAACGGCGTTAGTGGGGCCCGCACGAAGATTTGCCGTGAGCCAGCTCAAAGGCTCACGACAAAGGAGGCATGTTTACCGTGAGCCGGGGCCTAGGCTCACGGCAAACAGGCCTTCTTTTCCGTGAGCCAAAGCACTGGCTCACAGCAAACAGGGCATCTTTGCCGTGAGCCAAGCGCCGTGGCTCACGGCAAACATCCGTGCGGGGCCCACCAGACAGGACAGCAAGGCGGCGGCCTGGAAGCCTGTTTGCCGTGAGCTGTGGCCCAGGCTCACGGCAAAGAGCCCAGAAAATCCAAGAAATGGCTCTTTATCGTGAGCCTGGGCCAGTGGCTCACGGTAGAGGAGCCTTTTGCTGTGAGCCTGGGTCATTTCCTTACGGCAAACAATGGCACCTGGGCTACTTTTTTCTGTTTTTTTTGGTATATGATACCCCAATCAAAAACGTATCACACAGACAGTTTACATATACATTGCACAACCACATAGTCATCACAATGAGCATTACAGGCAGTTTATATAGACATTGCACAACCACACATAGTTAATACAACGAGAAAGGTAAACTAAAAGTTCGACGACATCGAAACCAAGTTCAACCACGATATTCAACGACAAACAATAGAGTTGGACGACATCCAAACCAAGTTGAACCACGACATTATCAAGCTCAATCAAACGACAACAAGTTCACTCCCTAGTAGTGTGGCCTTCGTTCCCAAGGGTTGGAGGGGGAGGGTGTGGACAGATCCAGATCCTGTGGGTTTGCCTCCGGCGGCGGAGACGGCTGAGACGGCTGAGAGCCCCAATGCCCCCAAGGTGACACAGTAGCAGGTGGGCCTCGTGGCGTCCGCTGAGATCCCCAAGTCCCCCAAGGCGACACAGTAGCACCAGGCGACACATTAGCAGCAGGATCATTTGATGCCGCCGATAGACCCTGCACAAATAATAATATATTGCACATGTGGGGAAAGAATTAAGTTACCAACATACAAACTAAAGCATTCATATATACTCACAGGTGTGTGTTGACGAGGCGCTGGGTACAATTGAATCTGTGGCGGAGGTATAGAGATCTGTGCACCAACATTCTGCACCCAAAGATACATCTGGCTCATGGAGGCCTCTATTTGCTCCCGTTGGCTCCTCTCTTCTTGTAGTTGGGCCTGCAACGTAATATATGTTAGAATTCAAATTAGTAGTGTTAGAATTGAAAAAAGCCCGAAGCAAACAGAAATAACATGTAGACTCGCTATCTGCATCTGGTCAACGGTTTGTCTTGGGCGTATCGCATCGCTTCCGCTCGACGCCCTTGCTCGAATCTCAGAGAGTCTTGGCGTCGAGGCCGAGTCGATCGTGTCGTCACCCATCCAGTAACGCCCATGCCTTTTGCCTCCTCCTACCTCCATGACGATTCGTCCATCAAAGTTCTGGGTGCTTGGATCGTACTCGGACCCATGGACCTCCCTTGCCCTCTATGTGTATGCACTAAGCCGTGGGGCGATTGTCGGATTGGTGTACGCTGAGGCCCGTGTCTCCATGTTGAAGTCAGTGTCTGTCGTCGCCTTGCCCATGTGAGTTAAAGCGTACGCCTTCACCTCGCCACAAGGCTGGCCACCATGTGAATCAGACTGCGGACAATGAGTGTAAGGTTGTTAGATATTGATCACTATGTCTAACATCAAAGCAAAGAAATGTATCCGCTTACCCATGTTTTCGCAAATGCCCTGAGGTTTCGGTTGCCTTGATGCTGCACTGGTCCTTGCGTCTTCAAACGCTTTTCCCGGGCAAGGTTGTGCTTTGCCAGCCATTCAGCAGAGCAGCACCTATCCACCATTCTTTCCCAGGCTTGTGCGTGATTATTACACCAACTAACAGGCGCCTACAAGACATGAATTGAACGTAGAATATCAAATGAAGCATGTTTATTCTCAGGAAAGAAGAGTCTTCAAGGTTGTTAGTTACCTGGAGGTATTGCCCCCTGTTCAGCGTCATCTTTCTCGCCTCCTCCTTGGTGACCTTCGTGTGAAGCACTTCTGCGTGGTAATTAATGATAGCCTGGATGCCCGTCTCATAATGCATGTCATGCACTAGCTTTTTTTGCAGGCTCTATGAGCATTACCCTGTGCGTCTGCCTCACATCCATCCTCACACCTGAAGAAATCCTGCATATATATACAATACTTATATGCCCTGCATGGTGACTTATCTAAGACCCGCAACAATCAAAATACAAACCAAGGGCACGACGGCCGACAATGATCACACAAATGATGGGCACGATGGCCGACAAATCATCATCAATTCTTACAAAATTAACTCACATGCTTTATGAATTCTAACAATTTCAAATCCAATTCACAAGAGTTTATTGCAAATTCACCATCAATTCTCACACAATTAACATATATGTGAAATAACAAGCATTGTGAGGAGCAATTCTCACCTCGAGTGCACGGCTGCCCAGCGTCGGGGGCAGCAGACCTCGGGGCCGGCGTCGGCCTGACCTGGCCTGGCATGGCCTTGCGCGGCCTGGCCTGGCGTGGCTGCCCTGGCCGGGCGGCAGCGCCTCGCCTGGCCGGCCTGCCTAGCGCGGTGGCGGGCGGGCGCGGCGGGCCGGCTGCCTGGCCTCGCGCGGCCTGGCGGCGGCCGACGACGGCGGCGACGGCCGGCGGAGGCGGCGACGGCTGGCGGCGGCCGACGGCGGCGGCGACGGCTGGCGGCGGCGGCGGGAGGGGCTGAGGAGGTGTGCGTGTGTGTGTGAAGTGTTTGAGTGAGTAAAGAGAAATGTGAAAGGGGTGGTTCAAAAGGGCATCTGGGTAGCTTTGCCATGAGCCGCCGATCTGGCTCACGGCAAAGCTTCCGGTTTGCCGTGAGCCAGATCCCATGGCTCACGGCAAAGCGGCCGTTTTGCCGTGAGCCGCCGGATCTGGCTCACGGCAAACCACGCCCACGTGTCAATTTTTTTCACCCGTAAAAATTAGTTTTGTTTTTTCTCCGACTTAATTTTATTTTTCCCTATCTTTTCTCCCCCAAAAATTAATATACGTGGGGTTCTTTGCCGTGAGCCTCCTCGGAGGCTCACGGCAAACAAGGCTTTTGTCGTGAGCCTCCTCACGGGCTCACGGCAAACATGAAAACCACCAACTTTTCATTTTAGTTTTACATGTTTTTGTATTCTTTCCTTCTTAGAAAGTCACTACAATGATCAAACTATTTCGTGGACTTTCATTTAAGTAAATTTATTCATATTTGTTTGCTTCTTATTTCATTATTTTGTTTAAGTCTTAACGATTTTTTATTATTTCATGCATGTTTTAAATATCAAATATATCTAGAAAAATTACTAACCTTTAAGAAAGAACACATTATAGTGTCTATACCATATCCACAATGTTTTTAAACTCAAACTCAAACTTAAGATTCACTTGGACTTCAAAAAACTAAAAATCACTTCTCATGTTTATGAAACTTCTACGGACATTTTCAATTTTGTGCATCGTACGAAACAAACTTATGCGAAACCGTGTTAAACCTTCTCCACAACCTATGTGTCTGATACAAGTAGACATCCACAAATTTTATGATTTTTAGACTTTGTTTTGATATTTTAAAATAATTATGAAACTTAAGATTTGCCTTGAGCTTCTCTAATGCTCACGGCAAACAACCTCTTTGCCGTGAGCTTCTCTAATGCTCACGGCAAACAACCTCTTTGCCATGAGCTGTATAAAGCTCACGGCAAACTTTGGCCCTAACGGCCGTTACTACCGTCACGGGAGGCGACATTTTAAATATTTTAAAACTATTTTACCGAGAGCCGTGTTATTTTAGCCCACGACAAAGGGAGCTTTTGCCGTGAGTTTCTTTTTGCCGTGAGCTTCTATTGTTTAGCTCACGGCAAAGAGAGCTCTTTTGCCGTGTGCATATGTTTGCCGTGAGCTTAGGCTCACGGCAAAGATTGATTTTGCCGTGAGTTTGTCTTTGCCGTGAGCTTCCGGTTTTAGGCTCACGGCAAAAAGGTGTTTGCCGTGAGCACGATTTTTGGCTCACGGCAAAGATTATGGCTCAAGGCAAACAACGATTTTCTGGTAGTGTGTCATGCTCGGGTGGAGCAGCATTGAAGCACACAGCGCCATGGTGGTTGTCTTCCTGGGGATTGTAAGTAGCCGGCTGGTGAGCAGCATCCAAGTGGCCCCTAGTGTCCTCTCCGTACGTGGGTTTCCATCCTGGCACCAGCCAGCATCAGGGCAGGTCACGGCCACCAGCCAGCAGATCTAGCGCATGGACCAGCGGATCGTGCTATTCTGTCACCCAATCGGGCTTGGTGGAGTCTGGATAGCCGCTCCATAGTGGTAGCACCGAGTGTTGACGAAGAAGCACTGAAGGGGATGGTGGCGGAGGATGCGTGGGTGGGAGGTCACCACTGTGGTGGATGTTGAGGCGCCGGAGGAGCCGGCAGCCTTGGGGTGGGGTTGGGTGGGCTTGTGGCTCCATTTCAAAGTACTTGGATAAGAATAACATGAGATGAGGAAATGTACAAAAACAATATATGGGACGAGCCCTAAAAATTACCCTGGTCCCTTCTATAATACGACCAAGCCCTTCGCATGCATATTTCCAGGCCTTCATCATATGATATGTAGAAATATATCATATACATTGTGGCCTCACCTCGCGAGGCGGCGGACCTAAGAAGGAACGGACGAGGACGCCTTAGTCTGTATCGGTCCAGAGTCCAGAGAAGGCATAGCCTGTCTCGAGTTCCATTTCAGTCGGAGAAAAAGAATTTAAAAAAAAAATGGATCTTGAAGGTTTACCAGCTATAGCGACGAGTACGGAAGCGGAAGCTCTGGACGTCTGGCTGGCTTCGTCTCTCCCCGGTGAGCGGCGGCGTGCAGCTTCCTCGTTTCCGGCAACCGGCCGGCGCTCCTCCTGACTCGCGATAGGCCGGCGACGAAGCAGCTTCTGCACGGCGCTAGCTCCTCTCCTCCTCACGGGGCCCGTTCTGGCCTGCGACGCAGGGATGTGCCGTACTCTGCGCAGAGAGAGAACACACACAGAGGTAATTGAAGAGAGCGGCGGCGGGGTAGAGGAAATGAGGGGCACTGTCCGAGAAACGGCTTTTTATATATTCTGTACGCCTAGGGCACGCTGCGGGGACTGCGTCGTGGACATGGGCCCACCGTCAGTCCCCCTCTGTGATTCGGTGATGCCCGCTGTGTTGCTGAACCCATCGGCAGCTACGTGTTTAGACATTCGACGGGCGCATGGAGCCATGGACACGTACTGCAGGCAGCTACGCGAGTACGCGTAGAGCGCTCTCCACTTACAGCTACGCGTAGAGCGCTCCCCACCAACACGAGACGGCACGGCACGGTTAGGCACAGAGACACTCCGTGCCTTGCCTGGCTGGCACTACGTGCTTAAGGCTCTGTCCACGCACGGCACGCCGGCCTGCTAGCCATGTCGTGGAGGAGGAGGCAAGGGGATGGAGCAGGCCGCCCAGCCAGCCGGGGAGGAGGTGGAGCACGCTAGGAGGGGCCAGGGAGCGGATGGGTGAGCTGTGGGCGGTGGACGGTTGAGAGAAAAAAAAGGAAAATTTAGATATGTACCATCAAAAGATCACAAAGTTGGATATATACCATCACTATATCACTTACACATGGGGTTCACATGAGTATTACATGTGGGTCCAATTGTATATATCCAACTTTGCGATCTTTTAATGATATATATCTATTTTTTCCAAAAAAAAGTGATCGAGGAAGAAGAGGAGTGGGCCTGGTCTGAGCCCGGTGGGCTTTGGCCCGCCCACGCTTTTTAATGGGACGATTGTGGGCAGCGAGAAACCAAGAGCCCGACTAGATGATTTATTTCATTATATTTCAACTAAAAAAGAACGGGAAGCCTGAGCCCGCCCATGGCCTGGCCCGAGCCTGGCCTGAAAGCTGGGCCTGACCTTATCCATGGGATGGGAGTGGGCACACATTTTAGGCCCAAAACAAACCGTGCTTTTAAGGGCCCAACCCGAACTTGGCCCGGCCCACAAAATGCTCAGGTCTAACTGGGATCGTGGAAGAAGAGGGGTGGTCGGCTGACCTCTCGACAGGAAAAAGGAGGTGGGTGTGGGGAAGAGAAGTAGGGTCAAGGCCTTTAGGGAAGATGGTCTAGATGTGTCGGTGTCATGCCAGCACATCATGTCTCGGTGGGACGACCTCGACAAGGCGTGCCCAGGAGGCAGCCCACGAACGTCACGGCGCATGGGCGTGGCACGAAGGTCGTCGTGCTGGGTTATACTCGTGTCAGACCAAAATCTCTCGCTATGGGTCAGGCCCATGAGCCTCATGCCATATGGACATCTGGGTTATCCAACTCAATGCCATCAAAGACCACCATAAGAGAGGCATTTGGCTGCCATGTTAATGCCATGAAAATGCCATCAAAGATGATCCTTTGGCTGCCCAACTCAATGCCATCAAACATAGTAATTTCCATCCATTGAGATGTATGTTACTATGTTTGATGATAACAATTCAATGGACACTAACCACCACCCTTTACTTAGTCACTAACCACATGTTAATTACTAGTCAGCAAGCCATGATCAAAATGACAAAAGTTTTCTCAAATTCTATGTGTCATGTGCCTTGGGATTTATTGATTATTTCTAATAGGCCATTGCCCCAATTAATCTAACAATCCCCACCAAATTTCAAGGCATATTTTATTTCCACCACTGTTTAATACACCGGTGATTCGATGGAGACCGGGTTAAGGTTGAACATCCATCTCGAGAATAAGCTACACTTAGTCACAACTGAACAATGGACTATGCCTTGAATTGTCGGTCTTGTGTGAACAAGTTTTACTTACGACCGTTACCGATACCAGGCTGCAAATTGCTCCCCTCTGGTAGGAGCATACAAGTCATACTCCTGTGCCTTTCATGAGCCTCTAGAGATTACCCAATCTCATAGACTGTGACTAGCAGTCAACTCATATAGGTGTGCTCCTTAAAAGATGTTTCTGCAGGATAGCATACCTGCTTCAGTAAGTCACTCGGATCACATTAAGGTCTTTAACCAACCTACCATGCAGAAAAGGAGAGAATGCATCTCCAACGGAGTGGGTTTATAGGAAGAAAAGTACTCTCCTTCTCAGTTAGTAAATAGCTTGTTTCGCCATGCTTCTTCACGGGATCTCTGATCAAAACGGATAGGTTACCACTACAATATAACTCTCAAGTGGGTCTCAATCCCATCTCCCTAGATGCCTCGTCGATCACATTCCGTGAAAGACCTTTAGTAAAAGGATCTGCCAGGTTTTTAGCAGTATGGACATAGTCCAATGCTATCACTCCGGAGTTTCTCAGTTCCTGACAGACTACAACCGCCGTTTCACATGCCTTGAAGACTTCATGTTGTCTCGTGAACTGTTCTCCTTGACAATCACAGTTTGATTATCACAATTCATTGGAATAGTCGGTATCGGTTTCTCAACCACTGGTAAATCCATCAAAAGTTCACGAAGCCACTCGGCGTCAACTGTGGCGGTATCCAATGCAGTGAGTTCTGCTTCCATAGTTGACCTCGTTAAGATGGTCTGCTTGCAAGACTTCCAGGAAACAGTGCCACCTCCAAGTGTAAACACATATCCACTTGTGGCTTTTAACTCATCCGCATTAATATCCAGTTTGAGTCACTATAGCCCTCAAGTACTTTTGGGTACCCAACATAGTGAATTCCATAGCTCATAGTGCCTATTAGATAGCGCAACACTCTCTCAAGAGCATGCCAATGTTCATCTCCTGGATTGGAGACAAATCTACTCAATTTGCTCACAGCAAATGAGATGTCGGGCCTCGTTGCACTAGCTAGATACATCAATGAGCCAATTATTTGAGAATATCTCAATGGATCTCTTGCGATCCTTCGGTTCTTCTGCAATATCACACTGGAGTCATAAGGCGTGGGAGCAGACTTGCAATCACTATACCCAAAGCGATGCAATATCTTTTCCACATAGTGAGACTACAGTAATGTAACCCCACCATTGCCTTCTCTTAGTAGCTTGGTGTTCAAAATCACATCAGCCTCACCCATATCTTTCATCTCAATGTTTTGGGACAGAAAACGCTTGACTTCCTCAACCACATTGAGGTTTGTTCCAAATATCAATATGTCGTCAACATATAAGCACATGATCACCCCTTGACCCCCACTAAAGCGGTAGTACACGCACTTGTCAGCTTCATTCACAACAAAGCCAGCATTCGTGAGAGTCCTATCAAACTTCTCATGCCATTGCTTAGGCGCTTGTTTGAGCTGTACAAAGATTTTAACAATTTACACACCTTTTCTTCCTGACCTGGTACTACATATCCATCAGGCTGATCCATGTAGATTTCCTCATCCAACTCTCCATTAAGGAAAGCTGTCTTAACGTCCATTTGATGAACGAGAAGACCGTGTGAGGCAGCCAATGATAATAGTACTCGAATGGTTGTTAGTCTGGCAATTGGTGATTTAGTGTCAAAGAAATCTTCGCCTTCTTTCTGGGTATAACCCTTGGCCACAAGCCTTGCCTTGTACTTTTCAATAGCACTATCAGGCCTAAGCTTTTTCTTGAATATCCACTTGCATCCTACAGGTTTTCACCCATATGGATGATCAACAACCTCCCAAGTCCCATTCGATATTATGGAATCCATCTCACTTTTAATTGCTTCCTTCCAATAGTCAGCATCCAGAGATCCATAAGCCTCTGCAATGCTACTTGGAGTATCATCTACAAGGTATACAATGAAGTCATCACCAAAGGACTTTGCAGTCCTTTGTCTCTTGCTCTTTCGAGTCACCTCATTGTAATCCTTCTCAAGATTCTCCTCAAGTGGTTCTTCAAAGCGTACTACCCCATCATTATTTTCAGGGATTTCAACAAATTCATGACTAGAACTGCTAGATGCCTCTTTCATAGGAAAAATGCTTTCAAAGAAAGTCACATATCTGGATTCCTTGATTGTACCAACGTTCATGTCACGTACTCCAGATTTAATTATCAAGAATCTATATCCAACACTATTGATAGCATAGCCTAGAAAGACACAATCAATCGTTTTCAGTCCAAGCTTGCGTTTCTTAGCAATGGGTACATTTACCTTAGCCAAGCATCCCCATGTACGCAAGTATGAGAGTGTTAATCTTTTATTTTCCCATTCCTCGAATGGTGTCTTCTCTTTGTTCTTCATAGGAACTCTATTAAGAGTATGACACGCGGTCAACATGGCTTCACCCCACCATTCCCAGGAAAGCCCCGATGTATCTAACATGGCGTTAACCATCTCTGTTAAAGTACGGCTCTTCCTTTCAGCCACTCCATTTGACTCAGGGGAATAAGGTGGTGTTCTCTCATGAATAATACCATGCTCCTCACAAAACAAATTGAACTCATTTGAAAAATACTCTCCTCCTCGATCCAACCTAACACTTTTTATCTTCCTCTCAAGTTGGTTCTCAACTTCGGGCTTATAGATCTTGAAATAATGAAATGCTTCATCTTTCGTTGAAAGCAAATACACATAGCAATATCTAGTAGAATCATCTATCTATGTCATGAAATATCTGTTTCCTCCTTTAGTTAGCACGCCGTTCATTTCACACAAATCAGAATGAACTAATTCTAGTGGTGCCAAATTCCTCGCCTCGGCAGCCTTGAGAGGCTTGCGGGGTTGCTTAAATTGCACACACACTTGGCACTTAAATTTTTAACCAAAGTGAATTTCGGAATTAAACTCAAATTCGCTATCCGCAACATACAACCAAAATTAACATGACAAAGTCGTGAATGCCAAATATTAGACTCATCATCATTACACATATGGTTCACAACTTTATTACAAGAGTCTAACAGCGATAGGCGAAACAAGCCATAACAATCATATCCTTTACCAACAAAGGAACCAAATTTAGACAACATACATTTGTTCGACTCAAACACCAATTTAAAACCATCCTTACAAAGAAGGGATCCACTAACAAGTTTTTTGTTTATTGAGGGGACATGCTGCACGTTCCTCAGTCGCACGATCTTTCCTGAAGTAAACTTCAGATCGACCGAGTCAACACCACGAATAGCCACATTTGACCCATTCCCCATCAACACGGATCTAGTCCCTGTGACTTGGTAAGAAGTAAATAGAGAAATATCAGCACACACATGTATATTGCCCCCGGTGTCAACCCACCAATCTGGTGAATGACAAACTGAAAGAAAGAACAGTAGCATGATTACCATACCCTGATCCCTTCTCAGTATCACCAATAACAACATTGGCAGACTTGTTCTGCTTGTGCTGCTACTTATCCTTGCGGTCCTTAGCAAAGTGCTCAGGACTACCGCACACACAACATTTCTCGTTGTTCTTCTTCTTCTTAAAATTGGTATTTTGGTTAGGCTTTGGCTTATACTCAATCTTCATTTTTCCCTTGTTCTTGTTGAAGTGAAATTTCTTCCTCTCCACCACATGGGCGCTAGAACCTCCTTCATTGCCACGATTACTTGTGTCCTTTGCTCTCGTCTTCTCATCAACATCAAGAGTACCAATAAGGTTCATCACTGTGAACTCTTGCCTCTTATGTTTTAGAGAAGTAGAAAATTTTCACCACGAAGGAGGTAACTTGGCAATGATACTGCCAGTCACAAATTTGTCGGGCAACGAACAGTTGAGGACATCGAGTTCCTTAGCGAGCGTTTGTTTTTCATGGGCTTGTTCCACCACAGAACAGTCATCAACCATTTTGTAGTCATAAAACTTTTCCATAAGGTATAACTCGCCGCCCACATCGGTGACACCAAAATTCGCCTCAAGTGTGTCCCACACCTCTTTTCCAAGGAAAGCCGCAAGTATGTGTCAACAATGTTCTCTCCAAGAACACTGATGACGGCTCCTCTGAACAGACTATCAGTAGCCTGAAACGCTCTCTCCTCATCGAGAGTGTGTGGTCCAAGAGGAGGACCCTGAGTGATGTACCACACACTCATAGCCGTGAGCCATAATTCAAGCCTACCAACCCATCTCTTGTAATTTGTTCCATCAAATACATTCGGTTTCAATTGCGCAGCAAATCCAGCATCCGAAAAGGCCCTATCAAGTTTTTGGATTGTTGGAATTAGGGGCATTTTACGGTTTATTTTAATCCGAATTAAAGCATAAATCATGACATAAAGAATAGCATAAACATATGCATAATTCATTGTGCTTATTCCACAAGACATAAAGGACATAAGGAAAGAACATAGGAGATTCATAAGAAAGTACCCAGAGGCGGGCCAGTTCCGGGGGAACCGGATGCGCCGTTACTTGACATTGCTAGTCAAGCCTATTCGATGTAGCCGATCAAGAGTCGATGCAGTGTAGATGATCGCAGTGCCGATGCGCCTCCAGGAAGCAGATGAACGCAGCGAGCAGTCGCGCGGATACGCTCCCCAAAAACTTGATTGCTCCTCTACTCCTCGGGTGCAGAGTCTCGATGAGGGCGTAGCTTCGGAGGCCTGCTCTTCTGGCGAATTCCGTGCACACAGAACGCCGGAACGCAGAAGAACAAAAGCACACGCAGCAATGGGACCTTCGTGTGTTGTTTTTGGAAGACAATGGAGGGGTGCCTCTCTTATAGGTACCATATGTGACCTTTGGTTGCCATGGTTAATGCCATGAAAGAGCACTATGAGAAACCTTTGGTTACCCAACTCAATGCCATCAAAGACCACCATAAGAGAGACATTTGGCTGCCATGTTAATGCCATGAAAAGACATCAAAGATGGACCTTTGGCTGCCCATGTCAATGCCATGAAAATGCCATCAAAGATGGTCCTTTGGCTGCTCAACTCAATGCCATCAAACATAGTAATTTCCATCCATTGAGATGTATGTTACTATGTTTGATGACAACAATTCAATGGACACTAACTACCAACCTTTACTAGTCACTAACCACATGTTAGTTACTAGTCATCAAGCCATGATCAAAATGGCAAAAGTCTTCTCAAATTCCATGTGTCATGTGCCTTGGGATTTATTGATTATTTCTAATAGGCCATTGGCCCAATTAATCTAACAATCTATACACCCAACATCATCTGTGCTCCCTTGTATTCAAGGAAGTAACATTTGTATTGAACAATGTAATCTGGGATGGCTGTCGAATAATCCATACAAAGTGGGCACACATTTTACATCAACCCTGCACCTCGTGATTTGAGACATTTGTTCATGTACCTATGCGTTATTCCAGCAAAAGTATCATCATCAGGCATCAGCTGCTGTCCCCCAGAGCTCCACTAGTAGAGTAGAAAAAGAAAGCCGCTAACGGCCGTTGCTGGTGATCCAATGTCGGATGCTCCACTGCCGCGACAGAGCTGCACGGAAACGAAAGCGTGCGTGGCCCGTGCGGCGGCCGAGCATGGACATGGCCGCCAGATCCAGGACACCATGTGCTGCTGCAGCGTCACATGCTGCCTGATGCCCGTCGCCGCAGCTTCACATCAGATTGTCGATGCCTGGAATGGATGGAGTAATTATAGCACACAGGGAAACATCGTTGTGATACCCTACAAGCATATAGCAACGACCTCCAACATTGTTGTGATAGAAACTATGGCTATTGCAACACCATTGGTGTTTTTGCTACTAACATATAGCGTTGCGATATCTGGTATGGCTACCACAAGGATGCGTTGTAATAGTCATTGTTTGCAACAAGGCTCGATTGTTGCAATACTAATTATTGCAACCATACCAGTGGTTGCTAATGCCACTAATGCAACGCCAATGATCGTTGCTGTTTCATCGTATTGCTACACTAAATATAGTTGCGACAACCACATATGTTTAGCAACGCTAAATAAAATTATTGCGATATGCTATTGCAACTGTCGCAAACTCAACGCCTACCAACGCCACGCCTGTGTTGCACTTCCTCACTATTGCAATGAAAATACGCTTATCGCAACGTTTTGGCGCCGTTGCGGTAGCCATTTTCCCTTGTAGTGCTAGAAGAAAACTGAGCTTTAGTACCGGGCGCAAAGCCGGTTTATTACCGGTTATGCGCCCGGTACCGAGCTTCCGGTACTAAATGGGCAGCCCCGTTAGTACCGGTTACAACAATCGATACTCACAGGGCCACGGGGTCAGCCATTTAATACCGACTGGTAACATCAGACGCTACTAAATGGTTTTGAGTTAAAAAAAAGAAAAAAAAATTATGAACCCATAGGGAGACCCACACGTGCATGGTAACGCGATTTTTTCACATGTAAATGCATGTGCGCGGTGCATGGGATTCGAACTCACAGCCTCTGGCCTCACACATAACCTTCTCTACCACCCTACCTACATAGTACATTCAGTGGAGAAAGGGATGCTATCCTTTTAAACTTGTAACACCAAGTTATGTTACTATAGGTCCATAAAAATGTTACAATACCATCTAGTAACACATTTTCTCAGTGTTGCTAAGTTCAATGTTACTATGGTGTGATCTATTTGAACACAAAAATTATGTTGCTTTTACATAAAAACTTGTGTTACTACTTTGTAACACAATTAGTCATCAAGTGGAACACTTATTGAGTGTTACAAAAATCTCCTTTGTAACACATTGGCATTTTTGCAGTAACACTTTGTGAGTAGAAAACATCATAATAAAATAGCAGAAAATATTATGCACTACATGGCTAGCAAGATTCGAACCCATGACCTCATCCTCATGTGTAACCTCCTCTACCACTACACCACAATGTCACTTGTGTCAAAATACAGTTTTGGACCCTTACATAATATACCAGGTCAAGTGTAAATTGCTTATTTGAGGCCCTAAATGAATTGAAATTAAAAAGTTATCAAATACAAAGTTTCATAATTTTTCTAAGTTTACAATTTTTATTTTGGTAGTTTCTCAATTTGATGTCGTTTCTAAAATTTGAATTTCAAATTTCAAATAAAAAGGTTATCAACTACAAATTTTTGTAACTTATTGTGAACTACAACTCTCCATTGCTCTAGCCGTGATCATTTGAAAAACTAAAATTTAGAATTTGAGGAATTCAAGGGTACTTCTGATTGGCAAAATTAATTCAAATTCAAAAGAGTTCAAATTCAAAAGTTGTATAACTTTTAAAGATCTACAACTTTTGTTTTGTAAAAAAAACGTTACTATCTCTTTGTTGAAATTAAGAGATGACCATTGTTTGAATTATTGAAAATATGTGTCTGAAAAGACAAAAGGGACTACTACGTGAACGCTTGTTAATTGTTTGTTCAGAATTGTGTTTTTCTTCTTCATGGCTACTCTACATCAATTGAGCTTACAATATGTTACATTGTAACACTTTGGTTGTAACAATTTTTTATGTGTTACAATATAACGCCATTTTGTAACAGTTAAGGTGTAACATTAATTTTGTGTTACTATAACTTTTATTTGTAACACAAATTTATAGACAAGCAGGATATGTTACTAACTTACTCTGTAACACATGATTTGCTGTTCCAATAAATCTTATTTGTAACACATTGATCAATACGTTACAAGAGTGTGTTACAATATATGTGCCTTGTAGTAGTGGTTAGGAAACTGTACTAAATGGCATTATTTAGTACTGGTTGGTGTTACGAGCCTGTACTAAATGATCCGAGGGCCCTTGTGAACCCCAATGACCATTTAGTACCGGGTTTTAACACAACTGGTACTAACGTTAGATTGATGAGTGTCCAATTTTCTTCTAGTGGGATTACATCAAAATGTATCTTCTCTCCACTCAATCACAAGTGTCGTGCTAGTGGGGTGGAAAATAAGGTTGTGCTAGCATTGCCGTTGGATACCGGTTAACCATACCAATACCCACACCCCATGACAAATGGGGAGGGTATGGGTCTACCCATCTACAACAGGTAGGGGTTGGACATCCCCCTACGTCACGAGGGTTTGAGGAGGGCAAATATCGGGTGTACCCGTTCACTTGCTACCCAAACCAAATGCAGGTGGCTGCTCCCCCATGTCACGCCCATCGCGGCTGAGTTCGCCGCCGCGTGCAGCCACTCCCTCGATGGCTCGCCACAGCCACCAACCAGTCCATTTTAGACGTGGCTTGAGCTCAGCGGCACCGACACCAATCAGTGGCTCGAGCTCCTTTCCCTCCTCGCCGCGTGTCCCGATGGCTTGCCCACCCTTGCCTCACCGCCGTCCACAAGAACAGGGACGTGCTCGCCCATACGGCCATGGCGCTCAGCAAGGAGGCACTCGCCATCACCTCCGGCCTCCAGCTCCACTGCCTCCTCGCCTCTGATGATAATTCAAAGAATCCAATCATCCAGCATGAGGTGTGAGGCTGGGGGCTTGTACGGCGACGCTTGGAGCAGTGGGGAAGAAGGACGATAGGCCTACCCTGCACTGGGTGTGGCTGCCTGCGTGTGGTGATGGAGGATGAGAGGCAGAGTGCAGCCATCTGCGCCTGGTCTGGGGAGCCGGGGACGCTAGGGCGGCGCTCGGCTGGACACACGACAATGTGGATGCCATGTGGGGTAGGAAGGATTAAGTTACTCATCCACTCATCAGTTTTATCCATTACCCATTGGATATGGATAATACCAGATTAACTGGGTATAGGGAGGGTAAGGATTGGAAAAATTTATTCTGGGTGTGGATTTGGGCACGTGTGGGTGTGCCCGATTTCTGCCCAACGGCAATGCTAGTTTGTGCAAGGCCGCACGCCGGATGACCGATATGGGTACCCCGGGGCCCATTATGGCCCAGTCTAACAAGGCGGCCCTAGGCCCACCTCTAACAAGCAGGTGGAGGCCCACTCGTGCAATGTCACATTAAAACAATATTGCATGTTGCAGAAATAATATTTCATGTTGATGCCAAGAAACTCCGAAAAATCTAGGGAAAAAGCTGGTCAACAAATATCCCTACATGTCCATATGTTTTGTTTCAGGTACATCTATCTACTCACGAGGGCAAAATGTCTTTTCATGGCCTAGTTTACGTTGTTAGGCCTCTGAATGGACGGCGGGGTCAAAAAAGAAATGGGTGAAAACATTTCGGCCAAATAGGAAACAAAAACTTTTTCAGGATCAACAAGACATGGGTAGTTTTTTGAGGGCCAAATAAGAAATAATCTCATATATTAATTAATACATGGCATAACACCATAGATAAATGGAGCACACAATACAACTTACCTGTCTTATGAAACTGTCCTCGACCTTGTGCCCCTGACGTCCTACTACAGATGTCCTCCTACTTGGTGCACTTGGGGTGTTGTTACCTCTAGCCTGTTGTTGCCCAGCCCAAAAAATGAAAAACAAATAATATATATAACAATAGAAGCTTCATGCCTGATATTTTGTTTGCGACATGTATATGCCTCACATTTTCTTGTTTGGCGGATTTTAATATTTGGTGTTGGTACTTGTGTGTGAACAAGATGGCAGAGTTTTCCATGTGTGTTCCGTTGTACTAGGTGTATATAACACTTTCATCACTTCCACAATTTTGATCTGTTAACAAAAATGACATGGTGAAAATCTGTCATTTTCCTTGATTGATAATAGAATTTATCTCAGGTTTTCCTTTCTTTAATGAAGTTCTATTTCCTTAAAAGATATACCGTTATCCCTTGAAATGGTTGTTGTTTTTCATCAAATATATATGTCTTTACTCTCGTAGTGAAGCATTTTATGTGTTATTGTAATGAATTTATTGGTACAATGTAGGTACACTTGTGTTAATGATGCAGTGTTTGCATTTCCAAAGTTGTTTTTAATAATATATGTGCAAATGCATCAGTTTGTAACTATAACTTTATGTTTGAGCCACTTATTTAGGATAAGCTGAACCAAATACCTAGAATTAGATAACAGCACTGGGCCAAAGTCAGCTTATCCATGGTACAAAACTCGCAGCTGCTCCAGTATATGCCTCATAGTTTTCCATCTGCCCACCCCCACCGGCGATAACTGTGGCGCCCGCTCATCCCCGAGCTCCTCCACCTCCTCTCTATCGAGTGGAACGCCACGGCCCTCCTCCGCCTCCTCTCTAGACAGCAGCGCCCTCCAGAGCCCATGGTGCCCCCCAAGACCCTTCTCCTCCCTTACTGGCCTGCGCGACATCATAGGTGGTGGGCGAATCTCTAGGCGTCAAGTCACACATGCGGCCATGGAAACCGAGATTCCAAGGGGTTCGGTCGTCGAGCCACGTCGGAGGTGGGTCAGTGGCAGAGGGAGCGAGGTTGAGGAGGTCCGGGCGCGAAGGATTGGACGTATTTGACTAGGGAGTGGGGGATTTAGCCGGTGGTGGTAAGAAGAAGGAGCCGGCTAGGAGGATTTGGCCGGTGGTGGCGGAGTACTTGGCTCTGCGATAATGCGAGGACTCCACCGTCGCAAGCTCGTCAGGGTGTGCACGAGCTCCGCCACTATTCGTCACCCCTCCTCCCTTCTCCATCACGGGTGAGATCCGCCAGAGGCCAACGACGTCGGCGCCCCTCCTCTCCTCTCCGGCGCCGGCGAGGTTGGCAGGAGGCCAATGGCGTCGGCGCCCCACCTCCTCCAAGGCCTCATATCTCAAGTCAGAGGAAGATGGAGGACCTTACATGTGGGATCAGCCTCTTAGTGAGAGAGGGGAATAGTGGAGTGGGATGGCATGTGAATGACATGTGGGGCCCGCTTATCAGTTTCAGAAAGCCACAGCTGCTTCCACCTAACGGCTTTTAGCATTCTCACAGTCCACAGTGACAACAGTTTTTTCACAGCCCACCGCCCACAACAACTTTTTTCACAGCCACAGCCCCACCAAACACACCCTTTGTATACACAAAAAATTATAATTGTGTTCAGGATTTTCGTGCTTACCAGACATCCCCCAAATAATTCAATTCAATTTGGTGATAATCCGGTCAATCAAGGCAACCAACCTAATTAAAGGGGTAATTCCCATGAACAGATTGGGAAAAATAAAAGGTATCCATTAAGGAGTATAATGTTTTCTCTGATAATATAATATGTCCACCGTTCATTATGTCTTGTTTAGAAGCAATGTTGCAGATTTGTTAACTTTTGACCTCCAAAAGTTTTCTTATTTATAGTTTCATATTGATGTGCATACTAGAGGAAAAACGCTCATTCGTCCCATGACAATCAGTACCGGCCGCTCACCAACCGGTACTACGGACCATTTAGTACTGGTTGGTAAGTACAGTACTCCCCGAGGACCATTTAGTACCGTCTCGTACCATGACCCGGTACTTGGGGGTTTTTTTTGCTAGGCGCATATTCGCTTTTGATGCTGAATTTGTGTGAAGCTGTCAGGACAAGGATAAATCATTTTTTAAGGAGGGCGGTTATTGAGCAGTTTACCAACATGACATTATAAAAGATGCTTATAACCTATATGTCACTGAAATTTTAGAAACTCCCTGTATGCCCTTGTTCAAAGTTTTGTTTTCATATGCAATGACAGTTGAATTGCAGCGAAAAACAAGATTTTACTGCTAGCTTAGAATACAATGGATCTCACCTCCACCCACTGACGTGTGGGGTCCACATGTCATCCCCTTCTTCCCAACTCATCTTCATACTCTCTTATTCTCGAGACCAAGACTAGAGGAACAGAGAAGCACCAAGAACCAAAGCAACACAGGCTCCCTGCATGTCGCCTTCCTCCAGCAATGCCGCCATGCTGTCATGAATGGAGAGTGCTGCCGGTGGCTGGCCTCCCTGCATGTCGCCTTCTCCGAGGTTGGCGTCGTTCACCCGGCAACACTCGTCGGTTGCTAGGATGAGACCAACCCGGATGAAACATCAGACTGGTGCGGCGCACGAGTCGGTCCGAGACCACTAATAAACAAGGGCAAAATAGGGAGACTCGCCTGTTTGTAGGTTCAATCCACTGAACCCGCTAGAACCCACAAGAAAAGGAAGAGGAGAAGGAGGAGGAGGAGGCGGCGACGGAGCCGGTGGCGATGAAGATGCCGCGCGATGGTGTAATGCGAGGCATTAACCTAGAGGCCACGCTGGAGGCTGAAGTAGCATGGGAGTTGCAAGATGCTGATGGCTGGATGGGTGGATCCCTTGTGGACATGGACGTGAACTTGCTACAGGTTCTCAACAGGGAACTCGGAGGAGCCAGGGTCAATCTTTGCTCCTGATCATCCATCCACGGTAAAAAAGGTTTTCTATCCGTTCTTGTTTCGTGGTTCCCATTCTGTCTCCCCTTGTCTACTCCTTATCTCATAAATCGATTTGGCCTCTAACCCTAACTCATATCGGGATTAGGATTTGTCTGGCAGGAAAGGCATAAGTCCGATATTTGATCCATAGGAATGATTCATTCTTGGTTCTTGTCCGTAATTTGTACATGGATTTTGAGAACTATGCATTTGTTTTGGCTTTACAATTTCGTAGCAGGCCTGCTATGTACTTCCAATGTTCATATAGTTCCAATTTAGTCTATTCATAGTCATATTGGTTCCAAGATACAAGCTTGATTATTTGAACTTTTGCTTAGAAACACTAGATGGACTAGATGTAGGCAAGGAATTTGCTGAGAAAATTGAGTCAGCTCTTCATGAATTATTCGGTTGGTATGTAGAAACTATTAATCTATCTTCTAGCAATAGAGGTTCAAATTAGATCCCAATTCATATCAATGTAGATGATGAGGAATTGGCAAGGTATCTAGCAGTTTCTACATTTATAGTTCCTTCAGAATCCGCTCTTAGCACTGGTGGAAGGATTGTAGACCCACTACAATGCAGCCTATCAACTAACCAAACGGCTAATGCCAGGACGTCCGGTCCAGGGACGTACCATCGGATGGTGCTGTTGCAACAAATCATCACAACATATATCTAGTGAATGTTGCAACTTTCAGGGTCAATGCAAACAAATACCACAGCCTTATTGAAACATTGTGACATCAAAGTCAAAATTTTGCAACAGCTGAAGCGTTGCAACATTTAGTAAAAGATTGCAATATTCAGATAAAACATTGTAACCATGCAACATTTAGGTGAAAAATGCAACATGCAACACCAGAACATCAAAACATTGCAGCATTCAA
The DNA here is from genome assembly GCA_015342445.1 of Digitaria exilis. Taxonomy (NCBI): domain Eukaryota; kingdom Viridiplantae; phylum Streptophyta; class Magnoliopsida; order Poales; family Poaceae; genus Digitaria; species Digitaria exilis. The sequence continues at coordinate 652,541 of JACEFO010002708.1, forward strand.
AAGAGAGGAAGATGGGAGAGAGGAGGGTGGGCTGTGGGTGAGAGCGTCTGATATTTTCTGCTGCCATCGATGGGCCTCCAATGTGTAGTATTACCGATCAAGTAATATTGTCGAAGCATTAATCTGTTCACAAACTGGCTACATTCATATGAAATCAGATTAAGTGTAAGAGATGTCGCTGAAGAGGTTCAATCAGACAAAGATATTGAACAAGGTATATTTGCAATTATGTGTAAGAGAGATTGTTTTTTTTGAGGCGGTGTAAGAGAGATTGTTGATAAGGATACTCCTCATGTGTACTGCTGATAACATCCATTCCTTTTTTATAGAGTTCCTTTTAAAGGGGTGTACTGATAACCACCATCACGTGGGTATGTTTCTTTTGCTATGGGTGAACTTGTTTCAACTCAGAGGTTTACCCTTGTTTGTTACCATGTGCATTGCTAGTATTTTTATCTTACTAGTTGCATCTTTGCTGGTCTGATTGCATATCAGTTCTTATATGTAATTTGCATAGGAGGCATCTCTGTGATGGCACACCCCATTTAACCATGGAGATCTAATGCGTCCATCTAATAACAATTTCTTGTTATTTGTGTGTTTGTCCACATGATGGCTCAGTTTGTGTTACTTACCTACCCTCTTTTGTTGCAAAATTTCTTTTAAGAGTTGCTCCTTCGAGGACTGATGCAGCTGGGACTCTGCTATGCTCTTATCAGCTTAGAGATTGTGTCTATGATTTTCCCTTCTTTTATGAGTTTCTATTTGGTTTCAAGAACTATAATGGCTGGTGCCATGAAACCTACTTGTTTTTTTTAAAATAATATATGTATTTACTGTCTTCCTGAAGCACTGTGATGTGTTATAGTAATAGATTATAAAATAATTAGGAACGTTTTGTCTGTGGTGGTGTAGTGTTTGCATTTCCATAATTGTTCTGATGCTGTCAATTGTTTTTATTATGTGTGTATGCATCACTATGTAATAATAAATTCTTTATGTCTCCAGCACATATTTATGTGGCGGACCACTCCGAAATTATTCCAAGTTAAGTACCCCGAGACCACTAATCGAGTAGCCAGGCACTTAATCCGGAATAAGCTGGAGCGCCGTCGGATTAAACCCGATTTAACCACGTACTTTTCTCGATCGAAACAACAGCATGCCCACACGAAGCTGAGTTCCAGAGATTACAACATTCCACACAGTCATAACATAAATAGGTATCATAGAGTTATTACAAACCGAGTTTGAATTTAAATCAGAGTATCAAGTTCATTGCAGCGGAAATAAAAGTTCATTGCAGCGGAATTAAATAAACTAACGACGATACAATGTAACACCATGATGAAGCCTACCACGGTGCGACTCCTCCCGTTCCTCGGCAGAGGACGGAACCCACTCGATGTGCCATCCAGGGGGAACCTGGGTAGGCCAAGTCATGGCATCGACTGCCACATCCAACATTGTACCTGTAATAAAAGCCACAAGCAAGGTTGAGTATACTAATACTCAGCAAGGCTTACCCGTCGGGTGAAAACTACATCACCGACATCTAGACATGAGAGGCTTTTGGCTGGTGGGTTTGTTTGCCAAAAAGCAACTAAGAGTAGGTCCTTGCTTTCATGTTTTAGCATCATATTCTAGTAGATTAACCATTCTAGGTCAGCATCCTCTCTAAGCATACAAGTGGTGCAATACAATTTAATTCATACAACAAGTTCATCAATCTCATAGTTCCACTTGTTACTCAATGCAGCAAGGCGGTCAAGCAGTCTCATTAACCGCGAGAAGCGGACAGTTCGAACCGAATTTTGCTACCTGGACAGGGGAAACCCAACACACACGGATAATGCTTGCTATAAAAGGTACAAGCACTTCCCAACCTTTCCCATCGATCCACAATTCAGATCCGAATCCACCTTCCTTAAGATAGAGGTTTACTGCTTCACTCACAGTCTCACGCATATATCCACAAGTGTACGGCAGGGGAAACAAAGTTTCCAAGGAGAGATGGCTATCGGCCCTAGCTGCTTCAATCTGGTACCGGGCTTACCGATTCCCATATATCGGCATGCATGTGGTACGTTCAAAAACTTGACACACTCAACCACACGTTTCGACCTTAAATCCATTATCATACACGGACGGAAGATCTACATCTACCATCCCGCCCGTCCATCCTTATGATTCCAACATAAGTAAAGACGAGCAACTCCTATGTCTCGCGAGTGACAGGAAATCACTCGACTTGTAACGGACCTAAAGCAATGCCCTATCGATCCTTTCATACTAGTGTTGCAAGTCATAGGTACTAGAAATGTGCAGCTAAGGTATTCAATCAACTCCTTGAAACGTAAATGCACAAGCATAGGGAATTCATAGATGCATAAACTTTTAAAGGTTAGGTTATGCTCCGGGGCTTGCCTTCTTGCTCTAGCTGGGGGTTAGCCTCCGGGTCGACTGTTCCTTCGCCGGCACCTTTCTCCGGGCTGCCTTCTCCGTCGGCGGGGATGAGATGGTAGAAGCCGTCCGCAACAGCGCCTTCTACATGAGATGCATAACTTATAGTGGCTGCCTAGTGATTCCAAAACTAAGGCCTGGAAGGCCATATTCACCTAGACATGCTAAAATACTACTTTCTCCTTCACAAAATTAGAGGAGGGGTGTGGAAGATTTTTATCCATCTTTGATGGTGATTGTGTACATATATAAAAGAATTTTTATTTATTATTTTGGAGTTAGGGTGCTGTTCTGGAATTTTAAACCTTTCCATGTTTTATTTTATTTAATTATCAAAAAGGTCTATTCTCTTATATAACTCAATTCCACCTTAATTTCTTCTCATTTTTGTTTCTCAATTTCTGTTCATCCTTTTTATCTATAAACTTTATGACAGCTACTGGAGTATAAGAGTTAGGCTCACTCCAAAATTTAGCTAAATCTGAGCTACACAGAATTTATTAAAAATAGTTCAAACTACTGCCTACAAAAACAAGATAAATTCATATAAAAATGAAAATACATCCAAATCAGGAGTACAAGGAGGTCTCTGGCCAAGTGGTGGCTCAAAATAACCCTTGGACAGTCCTCAATAAATTTTTATTTGAAAACACTTATCTATTTATTGGCTAGTCTAAACAGAGCAAAAATTAAGTTTGGCATTTTTAACAGATGTGCTAACAAGTTTTTTAGGCTTCTGGAGACAAATGGTGTTTGTTAGCTGCATAGATTATTTTCAACAGTTTCTGTACTACAAAAGGACAGGAATCACAAATTAATTCATAACTGAAGCTACAGTCCATATTTTTAGGTCCCCTTTGGACACAAGGTGTCCAAAGTCACTGCAAACAACATATCCAAAGCTCAGCCCTAGCGGAACTCTGGATTTGAAATGGTGCACAAGTTTCTAAATTTACAGTTTGAATTTTAATTCAAAAATGGTTCACCAAAAGTATATATATGCTTAAATGAGATTGGAGTTTACAATCTCACGAGTCCAGGGAGTATTTTTGTACATTTTTCTGATTTTTGTACGATTTTTAGTGGATTTTACAAGATTCGGGAAAAATAGATCTAGGTTTAAGAATCTTTTTATGCTGGAGACCCTAGAACTTTTAAAACTTTCAAACCAGTCCCTGACTTTTGTGCAGAGGACCCTAGAAAAACGAAGACGATGAAGAAAGGTCCTCGGCTCGTCGCCGGAGTTGCGCCGGCCAAACGACGGCGAGCTAGGGTCGGGGAAGTGGGGGAAAAGAATCAGGGGCTCACCACGAGTCGATTGGTGGCGGTTGGGAGGCCGGGGGAAGCTCGGAAGACGGCCGGCGGCGATGCAGTGGCGGCGCGGCCGCCGCGGCTTCTACACCGGTGAGGTCGGTGGCGTTCTCCGAGGTTGAAGGGGTCCTAGAGCACCAGTGGGACTCGGGGAAGCTGTTGGCGTGCTCGGTTACCTCGAGGATGGCTTGAAGTAGGGGCTCGACGTGAGGGTGCTCCGGCGGCAGAAAAATGGAGATTTGGGGGAAATCTCGATTTCTCGCCGGAGAGTTGGGGAGAGCTTGCGAGAAGTGGGGGAAATGGAAGCTAGTGAAGGGGTCTAGCTTTGTGCGCGAGGAATTTGGGAATGGTGGAGAGTGTAGGGCGAATTTTGTCTCGAAGCTCGGCTCGGTCCGTGCGGCGCGAGGTTGAAGACGACGGGAGCGAGTGCGAGGAGAGGGAGAATGGCTACGTGTGGACTGAGGGGAAAGAGTGTGAGCGCTCGGTGGGGTGCTTGGGCACGCTAGAGAGGCACTGTGCTGCCTTGGGAGCGTGCGCACGCACGGCTCGGCGCGAGCAGACCGCCATGAGTGCGGTCCGAGCTCGGGCAGCGCGCGAGCGGGTCGATTGGGCGAGGGAGATCCTTGCGTGACGCTGGGGGATCCTCTACAGGGCTTCTTGGCGCGGAGCGGGACGGAATCGCGGCCTGCGGGACGGCGCAGCGCGGCGCGCGCGGCTGCGGCCAGTGGCCGAGCGAGCTCGCCATGATGGCGCTCCGCGGCGCGAGGCAAAACGCGACGTCGCCCGCGACGTGATGGCTCGGGAAGAAGTCGGACAAGCGCGTGAGGACAAGCGCCACCCGACGCCGCGGCTTGGCCAGCTCGGCGCGGCCTCCGCCGCTCGCCGGCCACGTGGCGGCCGAGCTCCGGCCAGGCGCAGAGCGCGCCAGGGCCGAGCTGGCGGCTCCGTGGAGCTCCTTTGCCCCTTTTGAATTTTCTCCAAAAATTTGATCTGAACTTTGAAAAGTGTGAGAATAAAAGTTGGAGTTTGAGATGTGGGACACAACTTTCTTTTTGGGGTGAACCTGAAATTTCAAATTTTTCGAGCTCAAACAACCCAAATTCAAAAAGGTGTTCAGATCGGTTATTCGAGTTTTTGAGGGACTAAACTGCAAAATTTTCAAAAGTTTCAAACAGTGACTAGGCCTTATTTGTGATGGCAAACAACTTTTATTTTTGGATATTTTCAAGTTTAGTACAAAATTTTTGAGATTTCAGTTGGGTGTCATACAACCTTTGTTTTTGAATTTAAATATGAATTTTTGATGAATTTTTGAATTCCACCGCCACTTTTTCCCTCTTTAATCTGTTTCAAAGGTGTTTTCTTCATTTTTACATCAGAGAAGTCACAATTTAGATCAGGCATCAGCTTCTCAACAAAATATTTTGTTTCATACGTAGAGTATGAGAAGAAAAGAGGACAACTTAAGCTTGAACGAAGTATCACATCATCAACTTTCAGCAGTGGTACATTCAGGTTCGGAATTGTCACACCCTGAAATTTGAGATTCAAGTTGTGATTAGAAGAAACAATTAATTCAATGGTTTTCATAAATTAAACTTAATATGGTTAATGATCATTCATTTTGTTTTGTGAATAAAAGCTACATAGGTTATATCCGAGTTTTCATAATCACATGTTAACTTACTAATATGAATATAAATGTTTTTAGAAATTATAATTGACTAGTTGAACACGAATAATAAAGTTATTCGGTTAGATGCTCATCTACAATTCTTTTCTAAAGCTAATTGTTTAATTGATATAATTGATATATAATATTTATGAATAAAATTGATTAAGCATTAATCTGCCTTTAAGTTTAACTTGAAATAATTCAAATATGAATATCTCTTTGAAATATTCATTGCATATGTTTTATTAATTAAAAATAAATGAAGCATATATTCTTTGCTTTATTTTATAATAATAATCTTTCGATAGTTGTATCTTCTCGACCTTAGCTCCGATCTCAGCGTTTCCCATGTCCTTTTAATCCTTTCCGAGACCTCAACCTGTTTCTATGCTTGCTCAATATTGTTGCCCATGTTTGGTGTACTGTTTATTTATTGGTGCATTTGTCTACGTGTATGTGCTCGTGTGACGATAGACGTTGTTCAAGCCGAGTTGAAGATCAAGTTGTGAGGAGTTCGCTGAAGATCAAGTCTACGAAGGAATTAAGCAATAGCAGATATTACTAGGATTTAAAGCAAGTGGATTTCTCCCTCTGCATATTCTATTGAACCTATGCAACTTTCATGTTAATTAAAGTTTACTTCATGCTATGTATTGCATTAATATTGATGGGTCCTATATTAAGGATGACTAGTTTCTATTGACCATCCCTTTGATAACCTGGATCTTTACATTCATGTTGGGCAGCTTTGCTTAGCTGCTATACTTTGGAATGGTTTACACTAAATTTGAAGATAATAATCTTGTGGTACATATATATATTCATGTTCCGATGATGATGTTAAACAAGATCACTTATGTTAATTGAAACATGGAGCGGCAACCTGGGATTAATACGTACAACCACAATACCATATGGCTCTGGTCTTGGCTAAGTAACTAGATGAAATGTGTGTTATGTTTGCACTGCTAGTGGTGGAATTTGAGGGCATTACCGGTTTGGGAGGTGCGGGGATCGGAAGGCGAGAGAGGCCTTGCCGTTGTAGCCGTGGTCATCGGGGAGCAAACACATACATATAGGAATTCTTTGGAAAGGCCTCGTAGCGTCCCTATGCAGTCACACCTTGGAAGTGTGGTACGTGCCTGGCCCGCACTGCATGGTTGGGTCCAAAGTTCTTCGGAGCTTTTACGCGAATTGTGGTGAAAGTGTACAACCTCTGCAGAGTGTAACACTGTTATAACAGCCGTGTTCGCGGTTATGAACGGCCCGGATCCTCCCATGATAATTGAACTTGAAGATGAAAATAAATTGTGGTTCCTAGTTAAGTAATGAGTGATTTGGCACGAATGATGTGAGATGATGTATCTCTTTATTTTCTTAGTTGGGTTGGTATATACTTATATCTTAGTAAACAGGTGCTTGCTAATAAAACTTGACCAACTAAAATACTGACAGCTCTTAACCAAGCCTTTCCTTGAAAGCTTTGCATATTCTCCCACTTGGTGAGTATCAACCATAAGTGTACTCACCCTTGCTAAATATTGGATCAGAAGAAAAAGAAGATGTGAAGTTCTTCAGTGACTTCGATGAAGATTGTTAGGCGTACGCAACCCCCAGTCAACTGCCTGTGGTGAAGAATCGAAGATTTCCGCTGCTAGAATATCGTTGTAAGTATTTATTTTATTATTTCCGTTGTAACTTTGTGTTCTATATTCATGGAGGCTATCATATGTGTGAAACTTGATCCTGGCGCACATATGAGATGCATTCGGTTTGTTTTTATAAAACCGTGTGTGACAGGAATTAATTTCTGAAGAAAATGGTATGGACTAAGAAAAAACACACCTATGTTAAAATATGCATAGTACATGAAAGCATTTCTAATGAAAGGATTTTTGTGCTTCCTCGAGATATTCAACATCAACTCCAAACAATTTAATACCAGTTGCTGGTGACAATCTGGTCAATGAAGACACTATTCCTAATACGGTGCTTCCCGTAAACAAAATGGCAAATATAAACACCATCGAAGCTTTTAAAGGGAATAATGATGTCTCTGGTAATGTGAGTAAATTCATTACGTTTCATTGTAGAAGTAACTTTGTAGATCGGGTGACTATTCTCTTAAATCATTTTCCTTGCTGTATTCATATTCATGTACATGCAGTTTCTGTTCTGATTGTGAATCTGTTTGATTGTGTCAAGGCAGACTAATCATATGGTACTAGTAGGAAGGAGGATGTTGTGTTGTCTATTAACAACTTATTGGAAAGTATAGTGAACAAACCATGCATAGAAGATAGTGAGGCATCATTTTAAGACAGGGCCACTATACTTTCGAAAGTCAAGGCTAATGTAGAACATGCACAGAGCTGCCATAATAGATTGAATGAGGTGAAATATGAAAACACTAAACATCTTGAAGAAAAGATCCATCTTGGATAAATCTGACAACACTAAACCAAGACTTGCATATCCCAATTGCATTCACCGCTTGACGAAAATGATAAAATTATAGCTGAGCTTGAGCAGAAACTTTGGCACCACCACATGAAGGGACAAGAGATGGAGGAGTTGAAGCATAAAGAATCAGACTCATGAGACTTGATGAGGTAGGCAGCATCGTCTAGGAAGTATGCGATGATAAAAATCGACAACATGACGGCATCATGGATGAGCAGCAACTTCAACCATTTAAAGCATGAGCTTTGTAAATCATTAGACGTATCTAGCTTGTCATGTTATTTAATTCATCGTCCTGGACAAGGATATGTGCAGCCATCATTATTGCTGTTGAATGGAAGGAGCACAAGACTTCTTTTAATCGGGGTCATTTGTGATCTTTTATGCATCTACAACATGCAATTGATGGGTGAATGATGGAGCATGACTCCGTTATCTATTTGCTAGTTTGTTCTTACTTATTATCAGTTAATATACACACTGATTTGGACATGAATTTCCATTCACTGTACGTTTTTGTAAGACAAGATTTTGGTTTCTAAATATTATAATATTTGATTATTGAGAACTTACTGCTTAAATGAACTAAAAAATGCTTTTACATTCACGTATCCGATCGCTGTTTCGAGCACTTGCCTTGTGGCCTTTCATATTGGATTATTGGTAGATATGCCCTTTGCTTAGTACAAATATAATGCCACAATAAAATCAGGCGTGCATATATTAATGATGAACATCAAGTAACGGTTGACACATAATGTTATTAGTCGTCATTAACATGTATAAAATCATTGATTAAAAAAACATATATAAAATCAACTCACACATTATCCTGAAGCTACCATGACTGCCAAGAATCATGAGTGTCTTACACATTGTATGTGTTATCAAACTAAACACAGCCTTCAAAAAGGGGTATAGTAAAAATAGCTCATTAGAAAGAACTGTTGTTGGGGAGGATGTTATGCCGTCTTTTAACAACTTAATGGAAAGTATAGTGAAGAAATCATGCATAGCAGATAGTGAGGCATCATTTCAAGATAGGACCACTATACTTTCCAAAATGAAGGCTACTGTGGAACGTCCACAGAGCTGCCATAATACATTGAATGAGCTGAAATAAGAAAACACTAAACATCTTGAACAAAAAGATGCAGTTGAAGCGTAGAATCCCAGAAAATGCTAAACATCTTATTGGAAAGTATAGTGAAGAAATCATGCATAGAAGATAGTGAGGCATCATTTCAAGAAAGGAAAACTATACTTTCCAAAATAAAAGCTACAATGGAACATGCACAGAGCTGCCAGAATAGATTGAATGAGGTGAAATCTGAAAACACTAACATTTTGAAGAAAAATATGCAATTGAAACCTAGAAGCTAGAGACGAAGACCTGCATATCCCAATTGTATTCACCGCTTGAAGGGACAACAACACATGAGAAGGTGTCAGAGCATAAAGAATCAAAACTCATGAGGCTTGATGAGGTCGGCAGCGTCATCTAGGAAGTATGCGATGATGACAATCAAGAACATGACAACATCATGGATGAGTTGCACCTTCAACCATTTAAAACATGAACTTTGTAAATTATGTGATATGTCTAGCTTGTCGTGCCATTTGAGTAGCCACCATTGATGTTAAACGGAATGTGGGTAAGACACTACTCTTAATTGGGTCATTTGTGGTATTTTATAAATCTACAATGAGCAAATTAATCAAAGATTGGATGAAATATGGACCAAGACTGAGTTATGTATTTGCTAGTTTTCTCTTACTTGTTATGGGTTAGTATGCATACTAATTTGGACTTGAATTTCCATTCGGTGTGCGTTTTTACATGACAAGATTTTGGTGCCCAAATATTATAATGCTTGATTATTGAGAACATCCTAATTAAATGAACTAAAAATGCTTTTACATTCCCTTAGTCCATCCCTGTTCCGAGCATTTGCTTTTGTGGCCTTTCATATTGGATTATTGGTAGATATGCCCTTTGCTTAGTACAAATATAATCCTGCAATATATCATCCATGTGTATAATAATGATGAACATCAAGTAATGGTTGACACATAATGTTATTTAGTGGTCATTCACATGTATCAAATGAACACACACATTATCCTGAAGCTACCATGACTACAAACAATCATGAGTGTCTTACACACTGTATGTGCTACTAAACTGCAGAGAAAGACAACATTCAAAAAGGGGTATAGTAAAATAGCTCATTCGATGGAACTGTTGTCGAGGAGGACGTTATGCTATCTTTTAAACCTTTTGGAAAGTATAGTGAAGAAACCATGCATAGCAGATAGTGGGGCATCATTTCAAGAGAGGACCACTATACTTTCCAAAATAAAGGCTAATGTAGAACATGCACAGAGCTGCCATAATAGATTGAATGAGGTGAAATCTGAAAACACTAAACATCTTGAACAAAAAGATGCACTTGAAGCCCAGAAACCCAGGAAACACTAAATATCTTTTAACAGCTTATTGGATATAGTATAGTGAAGAAATCATGCATACTAGATAGTGAGGCATCATTTCAAGATAGGACCACTGTAATTTCTAAAGTAAGACTAATGTGGAACATGCACAGAGCTGCCAGAATAGATTGAATCATGTGAAATATGAAAAGACTAACATCTTGAAGAAAAAAGATGCAGTTTAATCCCAGAAGCTGGAGACGACAACATGTATAACCCAATTGTATTCATCGCTTGACCAAAATGATAAAATTATAGCTATGCTTGAGCTGAAATTTTGGCACCACCGCCTGAAGGGACATGCCATGAGAAGGAGTGCATAAAGAATCAGAACTCAAGAGACTTGATGAGGTGGACAGCATCATCTCGGAAGTACGCGATGATGACAATCGACAACATGACAACATCATGGATGAGCTACAACTTCATCAACTGTTTAAAACATGAACTTTGTAAATTATTTGATGTGTTTACCTTGTCATGTCATTTGACTCATGGTCCATGACTTGGATATATGTAGACATCATTGTTGTTGAACCGAAGGTGGGTCAGACACTTCTCTAAATTGGGTCATTTGCAAATTAATTAAAGGATGGATGAAATATGGACCATGACTGAGTTATATATTTTCTAGTTTTTTCTTACTTAATATCAGTTAATATGCATACTGATTCGGACACGAATTTCCGTTCAGTGCTTGATTATTGAGAACATGCTACTTAAATGAACTGAAAAGTGCTTTAACATTCATGTAGCCCATCGCTATTTCGAGCATTTGCTTTTGTAGCCTTTCATATTGGATTATTGATATATATGCCCTTTGCTTAGTGCAAATATAATCCCACAATAAAATCATGCATGTGTGTATTAATGATGAACACAAGTAATGGTTTAGAAACAATGTTATTAGTGGCCATTCACATGTATAAAATCAACTCGCACATTATCCTTTAGCTACCAGGACTGTCAACAATCATGAGTGTCTTACACACGGTATGTGTAATCAAACTAGACAGAAAGACAATATTCAAAAAGGGATATAGCCAAAATAGCTCATTGGATGGAACTGTTGTCGAGGAGGACGTTATGCTGCCTTTTAATTGCTTATTGTAATGATTTTTTTCTTTAGTAAACTTGTTTGTGTTATTCTCATGACTTCTTAAGTATGTGTGGATGTTATTTGATATTAATATCTTGTTGAGTTAGTATTCATGTAGTCATCTGCAAATTTTATTTATGGTGTTACCTCCACATTTACTTTGTTTCTAGGGATGTGCTACTGAGTTTTCATAGTCCAACTTATGGGAAGGGTGTTAGGTGGCATCATAGGCTTTGTTATGCCAGGGGTGTTACAACCACGGAAGCTTTGGAGAAGAGTCGGTAGAGCACCAAACCATTCGCTGATCAAAGGGCTGCGATGAAGGCAAACGAGGCACCAAATCTAAGTGCTGTTGAAGGTTGAGGAAGTCTATCTCTGTAACGACATATCAATTCGATGGTCCACAAGAACAAGCACCAAATATCTCGATGGTTCAAATTGGGCCCAGGAGTAAATGATGCAACAGATCTCAGCAGCTAGCTGAGGTGGAAGCCACCGACTAATTGTGTGGTGGCACCCCTATGTGCACCATTGCAATGGCCAGCTTCTTTGGTTTGTGCTAGAAAACCACACCCCCGGGCATGAAGTGTGCTTGAGCTCGGGAAAGACTTCTCTTGTGTGTCCGCACACATATGAGTGCTCAATCCACCAATGGTTTTTAGAAGTTCAAGGAAATTATAAAAAATGTTTTGTGCTATTTTAGGCCTTTTAAGAGAACTTTTGCCTAGAGTTTAGCAATGTTTTCATACCTCTTTGCTACCACCGATGCTTGCGCACACAGAGTTATAAATCCAGGGCTTGCAAGTCTTGCCAGACCCTCTAACCGAGTTTTTGGAGAGGCTTCCGGTGCTCTTGAGAGTGAGGAGAGGCCTCGACTATTTGGCTAGAACCCTACCATACAAAAGAGCATCTGGGAGGGGCGAGCAGAGGCCCACTGCGCGTGGGGAAGTCCCATGGTCATCCACAAAGTTGGAGTCATTCAATCAGGGAACTTGGCCACCCTTGAGCGGCATTTTCTTAAGAGGTGCTCCAACAATGAGGATTAGTTGAACTCTTGCGATCTTTCTAATACCTTGGTAAAAAATGAGAAAAAGAGTCACAAAATATGGAGAGCAGCGATAGGACGGAGGAAATAAGGGCACAATCCGAGAAACAACTTCTATTTTGTACGCCTAGGGCACGTTGTGGGGACTGCAATGCGGAAGTGGGCCCACCCTCGATCATCCCCGGTCTCCCTCGATGATGTCTGCTGACCCCATTGGCACGTACTGACATCAAGCATCTGATGCGCATGGACATAAATGCACAAATCTTATCCTCGGTCTGGTCCACACAAATAGCCACGTGTTTACGTGTTTGACACTCGTGCTTCAAATTAAAAGAGTAGCGGCCTCCGCTGCTCATGTAGCCCACTACCGCTCCGCGCGCGGCATCTCCAGTCATGCATATTGATGATCAAGCCACATCCCGCACTAGCCCGTTCAGTTCTGCTCGACTTGCACCTGCACATCCCAGCAGTAGCAGCACAAAGATAAGCCCAAAAAATTCTCACTGCAACATCGGTCCCTAAAGGTTGCCTAACCTCATACTACAACTTGAACGGATGTCTATACTAACAAAACTACAGGTTAAAAATTCCCACCACAATATAGTCAATTGGGTTAAAGCATCCGAGTTTTGGTTGGGGCGTCGGATGCCGTCACCCAAGCAATTCCGTAATCGATAAGTAGGATGAAATAAGCAAATAGATAACTGAGTGATGGTCCATAATTCACCAGTCCTTTGCACATTGTAGATGCGTAAAAGATCACAAATGACATGATTAAGAGAAGTCTTGCCCTCCTTCGGTTCAACAGCAACGATGGCTGCATATATCCTAGCCCTGAACTATGAATTAAATAACATGTGAAGCTAGCACGTCTAATAATTTAAAAAGCTCATGCTTTAAACGGTTGAAGTTGCAGCTCATCCATGGTGATGTCATGCCAATTGATTATCATCATCGCATATTTCCTAGATATTGCTTCCCACCTTATCAAATCTCTTGAGTTCTGCTGATTCTTTATGCTCTATAACTCCTCAATCTCTAGTCCTTTCAGGCCATAGTGCGAAACCTTTTCTGAAGGTCAGCTATAACCTTATCATTTTCATCAAGTGATGAATACAATTGGGATATGAAAGTCTTCATCTCCAGCTTCTGGTCTTCAACTGCATCTTTTTCTTCAAGATGCATATTTCAAGATAAATTAATCAGTGTAGTATTCACGTTTCCCCCCACACTTCAGTTTTCTCAGTTGCATACCATTTTCAGCAGAAATTGGTTCTAAATCTGAAGGTAGCACGTCCTAAATTACTGATGGGTTGTAATAACTTGTAAGCTGATCGTTGGTGATATGGGGTGTTCTTAGTAAAAAAATGTTGCATTCACTTGGATAAAGTCAACTCGCTGTATCCTGAAGCTACTACGACTGACAACAACCGTGAGGGTCCTACACACTGTTGTCACACTACAGATACTTCATGTAATGAGCTATGTTGAACAGATTTATTTTTTCTGAATCCTGTCTTTTTACACACTACAGATCATGCAGCAATCATTAGTTTTACTGCACCAACAAGTTGATGAATCAGTGTTCCGGCAAGTAACTTCATCTTTTTGAAACGGGTAATAACTTTCCTAAGTTCACACAAATTCAGAATGAGAATAGAGCATGCGCACGACTATGAATGCGTAAAAGAAATTTTTTGAGACCAACAGTCATCATATTTGCAACATTACTTCTGCAACAAGACAAAATGAAGGGGAGACATATTATCAGAAAAAAGCACGTACTATACCCCTTAATGGATACTGTTTATTTTTCCAGTTTGTTCATGGGAAGCACCCTAATAATTAGGTAGGTGGCTTGATTGACTAGGTTATCACCAAAAATAGGATTGAATTGTTTGGAGTTGTTGAATATCCTGAGGATGAACAAAAATCCTGCTATATATCATTATTAGTTATTTGTTTATACTCTGCATATTTTCAGCATGGGTTTATTTTCTTATTTGATCCAGCTTTCATGATGGTGATCTGAAATAAAAATAAGTGGTACATGAAGTTATTGTTACAAACTGATTCGTTTACGCACAATAAAACAACTCACAGCATCATGAACAACTGTGGAATGCAAATACGTACCGCATGCATCATAGACACGCGTATACCTACATTATTTGAAACTGATTACCGTAACACATCAAATGCTTCATGAAGAGAGTAAAGACATTTCAAGAAAAAACAGCAACCAAATTTTCATGGCACAATGGTTCTTGACTTCTTGTAATAAGCAAATAACTTCAATATGAGGAAAATCATAAATAACTTCCCTTATTAATCAAGAAAAAAGAGGATTTTCACCACATTGTTGATGTCGTCAGATCAAAATGGTGGAAGTGGAAGTGTTATATACACTGCACATCAAAACACAAGCAAAACTCTGCCTTATGTGTTCCTAACACACCAGTACCATCACCAAATATTAAAATCTGCTGAACAATAAAAGTAAGGCATATACGTACCCCAAAAAAACAAAAGCATAAAACCCAAAACATGAAGGAAACTGATTTCATTTTGCATTTTATTGTATTACCATATACCTCTGGGACTTGCTCCCGATATTCAGCAGGTACATGTGGAGTAGTGAACTACCTCTCCCTACTAGTCCCTTGGATGACACCTTGTGGCAGAAGGCCTCTACCATGGTGTGGTGCTTCAGGATGTTCTTTGGCACGAAAAGGTTAGCTCGATCCTGTCCTGACTTGCCTGGCACATATCTGATGTCTTCCGGGTGGGCACCAGTCCATGAGTTGCCCAAGCCATTAGATTTCCTCATTTTAATTTGCACCTTATTATTCCCCACCTTGAGCGGCAGGAGCTCATGTGGGATTCTAATGCAGCGGCCCATCTTATAAATCACTCGAGTGCTGGGAAGACCATCCACACTCGATTTTTTTCAACTACCACTAGTAGAGAATCGAGCATTCATCCCCCTACCGTTAGTACAAGTTGTCTTAAAACCCGATAGTAACGTGTCCATGGGGTTCCTGAGGGCCCTCGAACCATTTAGTACCGGCTCGTAACACCAACCGGTACTAAAGGTTAGTGTTAAAATCCGGTACTAAATGGTCCCGGGGGTTCCCGAGGCCCCCGTGCATTTAGTACCGGCTCGTAACACCAACTGGTACAAAATGGCGGCATTTAGTACCGGCTGGTGTTACGAGCCGGTACTAAATGGGTCCGTGGGGTATAGTTCAAAAAGAAAGCATATAACACTCAATCACAAGTGATGCATCAGTGGGATGGTAGAGGAGGTTATGCGCAAGGTCAGAGGTTATGAGTTCAAATCCCACGAACCGCGTGTACGAGCCTCCTAGTGAGTCTAAAATTTTATTCGTTATTTTTTTTCTCAAAACCATTCAGTACCGGCTAGTGTTATCAGCCGGTACTAAATGGCCGACCCCGCCGACCCTGCGGCCCTGTTAGTACCGGTTGTTGCAACCGATACTAATGGAGCCGCTCATTTAGTACTGGAAGCTCAGTACCAGGCACATAACCGGTACTAAACTGGCTTTGCGCCCGGTACTAATGCTAGGTTCTCTAGCAGTGTATACAATGAAGATCAAATGGCCTGCGTTCATCTTCAACCTCACCTAGCTCCATCCTCCACCACCCTAGCCGCGGGTGCAGGACGAGACCCTCCAACGCCCATGGCTCCCTCAACAGCCCCTGCCGCCGCCGCCCGACTGGTGGCACCATCACAGCCAGCATCACCACTGCCGTGCCCCCCACCACCGTCCAACCAGAACCTTCCACCCTCGGCTTCCCTCTAATTCCAGTGAACTCTGGTGACCCCCGAAACCGGAGCGCCTCGATCTTGCTGGAGTAGAGCTTAATCCGAGTTGAGAAAGAGAACGGAGAGAGAGAGAGAGGAGGAGGAGGAAGAGAATGGAGAGAGAGAGGAGAAAAAATTGAGTGTCGTCGGAGCAAGAAACACTCAGAGCATAGTTTAGCTTTCCTGATTTTTTCCCTTTCCTTTTTCCCTTTCATGACAAATGGTTGCTAGCTCAATGAGGACATTACAATATGACTGCATGGAAAACAGAGCAGAGGGTTAGAGACTTAGAGTAGATTATCTTTTATGTTGGTACCTTACAAATGCGAAACCACCCGGCCTGACCCATCATGCATCCACCATTCTTCTTCTTCCATCCATTCTTGTCATAAATTTTTGACCGGACTTGTGCAACCAAGGTTATTTCCAATGAATGCAAAATCTAAATAAAGAGGCCCTCCGTTTTGCCTTAAATAGATAGGCCTCTTTGTTACTTTCTTAAGCAAATGGAAGTAAGTAACCAGCTGCATGATGGGAGAAAATAATTTCAAAAGAACAACAATAATCCATGGCGGCTTGCCGGCAGGTTGTGAGCGTCGCCACCAGCCAGTGGCGAAGCTAGAATGAAACGGAGGGGGGTGCGACCATTGTTCACCTACGCGACCGTTTATACTGTTTACACACTATGTGCACGCTACACGATGGCTAGCCGTGTCCATTTAATCCGCCGTTTAGCCCATTTAATCTGTTTAAATGTTCCTTTAGCCTAAATAAAGAGTTAAATGATAGGTGACCGACTGTTTAATGTTTTAGTCTAACACTAGGTGCGACAATAAAGAAGAGAAAAAAATATATTGCCATGATGAAATCCATATCAATATTTGTCTTGGATTTTCATGAAGCGGCGAATTACTATCTCATTGGTGACTTTTATCATTAACAATTCTTTTTAAACATAGCAAATAAGGCTATTGCCCATGTTTTCTCACCAATACGAATATACGATTGTGTAAATGGAGTATTCCGGAAACCTTTATACATATAAGCTTTGAAATGGAGTGTTGTGGGGATCTCCCCCCACAGTTTTAGTTTAAAAAAATGATTGTGTAAATATGTTTTCATAATTTTCATGGATGACACCAATTAGGAGTTCTAAGATTTTTTTTTCATATTGTATCTAACATCCTATTTAGTTGGCTAATTAAGAAAGAAATAATAGCAGAGCAGGCTGAAGGGCGCTGGGGCTAACCAGAGGGGTGAGCACTCGAGGCAAACCAGCCAGGGTCAAGATCAGAAACGGTCGCTGTGACATGCGGCTTGCAGTCCTTGCGACCGCCGAGTGGGCACACCCTGAGCGGATGCTGGCAGCAAATATAGGAGCAGAGCAGGCACGGAGGCATTGGAGCTGGACGTAGAAGCCAGAACGAGGAAGACAGAGGGGATGCGAAATTAAATGATAGGAACATTGAAGGCCGGAAGTCACGTCCATACTCCGGAGTTGAGGGAAAATTCATTGCGATTGATCTGCCTCAAGGAGGTAGCCGTCTCGTGCCTGTTGGGCTGCCAGCCAAGACTTCTCTAGCTGGATTTTGGCTTGTGGGTGGAGAACATTGGAACTAGGGTGTGCATATACGGTGAGAAGTTAGAAGCTTTAACTTATGTTGAGTTTTTTGGTGGGGGGTGCAGCTACACCCACGGCCAGTAACTGAGCTTCGCCCCTGCGCACTGCCGGAGCTGGGTGCCAGGTGAGCCCCGATGGGCAGTGGAGTTGGCGGGAACGTCACAGGGTCAGAAACTCCCCTGCATAGCTAAAAGGAGAGGCCACCGAAGGAGAGGCACCGTTGTGTCTTCTCGTCGTAATAGTCGCAGCGGCCCGACGAACCCTCGCTTGAGACGACGACCGCTTTTTAGAAATGATGGCGGTGGCAACTGAGCTGGAGAAGGAAGAGTAGGAGGAGGAGGTAGGAGAAGGAATAGATGAGGGCGTTCCTCATCAGCGTTGGAGGTGACACTAGCGAGGTGGAGGTCGGTGGCAGGGTGTGGGTGGAGCGAGGAGAGAGTGGGCCGAGGTCGGGGACAAAGGAAGAATAGCAAGGGTATTTTTCTTTCCTATACTAGGATTGGAATAGATAAGGTTGTGGAGGAATGGGCGTTCTCGACCGAAGAGCCCCGCCTCCTTCCAACAAAATCAGCCGCATTCTTACTTGTCCTAGAATTTTTACCAGGCTTGTGCAACTAAAGGTATTTTGACACATCATCCATCCCATTCTTACTTCTAGCTGCAGACTGTCATAAGGCAAATGGAATCAATACATTCGCCCTATGAGAGAGGTGGGAGCCTCCTTTTAAAGATAGGCAGGCAGGACTAGGTCAAGTTTTGAACTCAGTCAAGCTACATACTGATACTCACTGAACTGTGGGCCTTATTGGAGGGTCAGGGTCCCCTTAGACCGGGGAACCGATACTTAGCATGCCTTCAGTTTGTTTTTGTCATATATTTTTCTGGTATGTAATTGAGATAGCTTTTTCTCTCTTATTTGCTGACCTGTACTACTAATACACAACATTTTAACCGGCCACACATAAAAAGGTTTCTAAATCTTCCAGGCCTCTAGAACCTTATAGGACATGCCTGCTGATCTGTGGACCAGGATGTACCACAATACAATTGCAGCTAAATACATACACATTGGCCAGCTCTTACAATGCTTGCTTACATGTGGGCACCATCCATGGGGTATTGACGAAAACATTTAATCATTTTGGCCCATTACATGTTTATCACTAATACACGCATGTACATGATTTGCTTGTGAGATTATGTTTGTATTAAGCAAAGTTTCTATCTACCAATAATCCAATAGCAAAGGCCACAAAAGCAAATGCATGAGACACGAATGGGCTACCTGAATGGAAAAGCATTTGTAATTCATTGTAGCAGCATATTCTCAATATGCAAGCATTAAGATATTTGGACATAAAAATCTTGTAAAGAAACGAATGGAAATTCATGTTCAATCACGATGCATATTAACCGATAACTAGAATCAAACTAGCAAATAGATAACAGACTCATGGTTCATATTTGACCCATCATTTGCATGTTTTAGATGCATAAAAATCACAAATGACCCGATTAAAATAGTTCCTGCCTTTGGGTTCAACAGCAATGATGGCTACATATATCCTAGACCTGGGAAAGCTAGACATGGAAAGCTAGACAAATCTAGTGTTTTGCAATGTTCAAGCTTTAAACGATTGAAGTTGCAGCTCATCCACAATGCTGTCTTGCCGTTGATTGTAATCATCACATGCTTCCTGGATGCGCCTCATCAAGCTTCTCGAGTTTTGATTCTTTATGCTCTAGCTTCTTCTCCATCTCCTGTCCTTTAAGGCGGTAGTGCCAAAGCTTCTGCTCAAGCTCAGCTATGATGTTATCATTTCCTTCAATTGATTAATTCAATTGGGATATGGAAGTCTCCGCCTCCAGCTTCTGGGCTTCTACTGCTTCTTTTTCTTCAAGAAGTTTAGTCTTTTCCTTTTTCAGCTCCTTCAATCTATTGTGACAGCTCTGCGCACGTTCCACGTTAGCCTTTATTTGGGAAAGTATACTTGTCCCCACTTCAAATGTTGCCTCACTATCTTCTATGGATGATTTCTTCACTATACTTTCCAATAAGCTGTTAAAAGGCAGCATAATGTCGTCCTGGACATTGGTTTCATCCAATAAGCTATGTTGACTATACTGCTTTTGTAATCCTTTCTTTCTCCGTACTGCAGATAATGCAACAATAATTAGTTTTTGTGCTTAAACAATTTAACTCGTCAGTGTTAAAGTAAGTACTTACGTCCTTTCAAAAGAGTGATAACCTTCCTACTTGAATGGCAATTAGTCCGTCCTGACACCTTCAAATAGATTCACAATCAGAACAGAATGTGCACATGAATATGAATGCAGAAAGGAAATTATTTAAGCCAATAGTCACCAGATTTGCAATGTTACTTCTACAGTAAAATATAATGAAGGGACTCACATTATTAGAGACATTATTATTCCCCATAATTGCTTCGATAGGGTTTATGTTTCCCCTTTTGTTCGCCGCAAGCACCTTATTTGGAATGGTGTCTTGATTGACCTGATTATCACCACCAACTGGTACTGAATTGTTCGAAGTTGATGTTGAATATCCTGAGAAGGTACAAAAATCTTTTAATTTTAGAAATTATTTCATGTATCCTGCATGTATTAACATAACTATGTTTTCTTAGTTCGTACCGTTTCATCAGAAATTGGTTCCCAACCTGAAGGTACCACTGCTGTAAGTTGGTGATGTGATACTTCATTTAAGGTCAAGTTGTCCTCTTTTCTCCTCGTACTCTGCATATGAAACAAAATAATTGGTTGAGAAGCTGATGGCTAGTATAAATAAGTGATTGAGACATGAAGAATTTTGTTGTTATAACCTGATGCATCCATACAGAACAAAAAAAAATCACACCATCTGAACCATTATGGAAATGCAAACACTACGTCATCATAGACAGATAGGCTACCCAGACACTATGCATCGAAAATCGCCTAGTGCTGATCATCTCATCGTGCTCCTCCGTGGCTGCTTCTCCTACTTGCCACAGTCTAGCAGCTAGCGGTGCCAGCACACAGGACCCTGCTGGATCGGCATATCCTATGCGGTGATGTTTCATGGACTACGGATTCCGAACCGGCGATGCTTCACGGACTATGGATTCCGAACCGGCGATGTTTCACGGACTATGGATTCCGAACCATCAATGACACCTGGAACCAATCGACACTATGCATTTTATGCAGTAGTGTTTTGTAGGTTTCTACTACAAGTAAACTCAAATCAACCATTTGCTCAGCTACATTCAAAGGCAGTAGAAATATAACTCCAGTATGAACTGGAGTTAGCAAGAGAGCAACCAGGAACTACACCTAGAAGTGGTGTTAGAAATGCTAGTATTGTGGAAGGTTGTTGCTCAAACTGTGGCCCTAGGCATGCAAATTCACCAGCTCTGTTACTATGTACGCAGGGGCGGAGCTAGCGGAAACTTGAGGGGGGTGCGACACTTCATCTCAATTAAACGTGTTCAAGCAATCATCTTAAAAAAAAATTGAAACGACGTAATATAAAATATTGGTTCAATACGAAAGTACTCAAGTAGTGGTAATAGTATTTATGATTTACCAAAATAAGCCAAGTGTAGCGAGTGATGTCATACCCATGCCACAGTCACATACAAAATATATGAACCTCAAGATCCTCTGTTCCTCTCTGCCTCCATAAAGGAGAAGAAACATGTCAATTTCAATCAAAGAAATTATAGAATAGATAAATGCAAAAATAAAACAGATTTATACCTGTTAGAAACTATAGAATAGATAAATGCATCTTCAATCTTTCTTTCCTATGATAACCATTCCAGCCATCAATAACAAAAAGCTTTGTATCCAGCATCCTTCTTTTCCATGAATAAGAAACAGAAAAAACAATATGCCCTGTCTTTTGATTCGCTATACTCAAGCCAATCTCCAAACTCATCAAACCATTCTGGTTGAAACCTTCTCAGGTTTTCTGTTTCTCCAATCTTTGAACAAGGGAAAATGCATGTACGAGGTTGTCAAGGTTCATTCTCTAAGTATTTCCTTCTCACTTTCTCTCTTTATTAGGGTGATAAGAATCAATTGGTTTCCTCAAGCCTGGATCATATTTTATCTCTTCTTCCCAATTAATCTCGGGCAATGGTGGACTCCTTAAAGAGTTGACACAATCTTGGTCTGGTGCTTGTCTTTTAAAAAACCTTTCCATGTCCTATTGTTGTACCTATCAATATTCAGATTTCACATTTCAGTGTCCATCCAGTCACAATAGCAGGAGAAAGAAAACCCTAATTACAACTAAAAATCTAACCAAACAACCCTAGAATCTGTACAAGAACAAAACAACTGAAATAAAATTAGATGCTCGACTTGATGGGAACTGAAATAAGTAACAACATTTTTTAGAGGCTTTACCATTTTGATCCACACGAATTGCGGAATTGGAGTTTGGAGGGCAGGTGCCCTTGGCCTGCAACTCAAATCTCTGGACTGGACGAGGGGTCTTAGGCTCTGGCCGTTGGCGCCTGGCCGCCCAGGCAGCAGCGAGCGCCCAGCGAGAGCCTCCTCTGGTGCCCTCCTGCGAGCTTCGATTCTGCTATATCATTTTCGCCATGGGAGATTGGAAAAAGGAGAGAAGCCGAGAGGGCGGGAGAGAGAAGAGAGGAGGCGGGCGGAAGGCGAAACGCAGAAACGAATAGTCGCGAGTCCTAGCGAGTGGCCGATGGGATCTGTGTGCCATGCGTGCGTTAGTCCAGGGGCAGGTGAAAAGCTAAAAGGGCCTGCGTGACTGATTTTGGGCTGGAATAGATGGGTGAGTTGGGCTGTTTTGATTTGGGCTGTGGGTGCAGCATGTTGGGCCAGGGGGGTGCTAAAAGGGTGAAATTTTGACAGCTATAACTACACTTTGGTTTGGGCCTGGGTGCAGCTGCACCCACACCTGCCTACATGGATCCGCCCCTGTATGTACGTAGGAAGCATGCAATTCCTTTTGCATCAGTTCTACGAAGCATTACCAAAATGATATACATTAGGATAACCGAATGAAAAATGCCACCACACAACAATGGTCAGTTGGTCACCAAATATCGAAATGAAAAAATCATGCATATACATGGTCCAAAATAGAAACTTGAATCCAAATCACGAATGTTGTAAATCCAAGGGAGCTATTGTCGCCTGAGATCACATGGTGGCACTCAAGAATACACAAAGTTTTTGTGCTGCTACAAACTGGCAATGTTTTCTGTATTGAGTGGTTGAATATAAAGGAAAACAAACTCCTAACAAAATTCCCTAATCATGGCATAGTGCTTCCCTACATGCACGGGGTGCCCATACTTTTGGCCATGTCATCCCACGTCTAGCACCCTTACCATGCTCCTAAATACGCGCTCCACATACAGCCATGCGCTCAGTGAAACAGACTCACTCAGCCTCAAACAGGACAACTTATTTGACTGTAGATGAAGACCCTTTACACATAAAAGATTACAAGTAACACTCTACTTCTAATCCTAACACTGAAGCTTTATGTGACAATGCCAATTTGATCGTGCGATTCTTGAAACTTCATGCAAGCAAGTGATTTTGTCACAATGTCTGCGAGCTAATCATTGGTAGAAATGTGCTTGAGGACGATCTTCCCGCAATCTATGTACTCCTTGGTGTAGTGTTACTTCATGTCTAAATGTTCGCTTATGTCGGGATGAATATGATTCTTGCTGAGATCAATGGCGGACTTGTTCTCCACCTTGAGCAATGGTACTCCAGGGTGTAAACCGACTAGGTTACTCACAGGTTGACTCCATACTCATTAAAATGTGTCTGTTGATGTTTTATTATACTCTTCCTCGCACGAGGAGAGCGCTACAACTTTCTACTTGCACGATTGCCAGGCATGGTGATTGTAACAGAGTCACATGAAGCAGCCTATGTCATCTACCAACATCAAGAAATAGAAATTCCCACTTGGTCATCATAGGGACGAGCCCAAAAATGTCATTGTGCTCCAGCTCAAGAACTCCTACCACTTTGTGTCGTGTCTATGCCAAGAATGGGCTATTGTGCTACTTCTCCCTGTAAGGTAGATGTCACACACCTAATCAACCTAACCAATGTGTGGCACTCAATGAACCGTGTCACCACTCTGGAGCTTGCACAGGGCCCGGAAGCCGATGTGCCTGAAGCGCTGGTGCCAACACCATGCCCTTGTTAAACTGTCACATCACCAGGTAGATTGGGCGTGCCGCACCCTCGCAAGGAGACGCCTTTGCTCATTGTGGGTCCATATGATGTTGTGGTTGATATGGATGCTATATATGTCCTCCAGGTACCATATGCTAATGAGGTTGGTATCAAGGCATTCGAGTTAGTTTCTTTTGTTCACTGATCTTGTGGGTGAAAACAGTTGTCCCATGGCCCTCGATCTCCACAACTAAGCCATCACCAAAGCGCATGTTGCTGTCCATAATGTCAAGCTGAGAGAAGACAGTTTGTGGCCTAGACATGTGATTGGTTGTACCTGTTTGAGGTACCAGAGGGCCGGGCGTCGCTGGAGGGCTTATCTTTATCGAGTTGCATAAAGATTCGCGCATCCACTGGGTGGATCGGAAAGCCCATCTCCGGTGGGCAAATTACCGGTGGTTGTATGTTGATTCCACCCTCGGCCCAAGCAGACAAGATCTGGACTGATCTCTCCCTTCCCATCACCATGGTGGGCTCCTCTTCGAACTATGTTGCATGGGCCATTCCACTCTTGTGGTTAGAGGCTAGCTCGTCTTCCTGACCTTGTGGTCCATCCTAGAGGCTTATCCTCTGCTCAATGTTGAGTGCCGATACTCAAAACAGATTAGTAGCAGTTTGGATTTTCTATGCTCAAGTCAACCCATGGGACTGGGGGCAAACTAAGACACCAACATAATGGTGTAGGATAATGGCAACATTAGACGAAGTACCACAAAAATGTTTTGACTCCCTACTACTACTTGTGGGGTGGGAGATATGGCTTGAGAGAGATACCAAAATGTTTCAAAGGAAGGAGTAGTGTCCGGTCCACATTCTCCTATCCCAGATCAAACAAGAAGCAAGAGCATGGGGAAACATAGAGCAACCAGGAACTAGAGTAGAAGGGGTTAGTGCTAGTGCTACATATGGTAATATCTGCTCTGTCAGTTGGTCACCAAATATCAAAATGGACAAATCATGTGTTAGTTAAGCTAGTTGTCTTACTTTTCCTTCTATTTTTTGTATCATGTCAGACTCAAACTCCAAATGTTTAGGAGTCGTACAGTGCCATGCACGAGTTCGCGTTGCATGTGCATTTCCCACTCGACGTAGTTAGTGCACATGCAGGGTGCTCGTCGGAGTTCATCTTCGAGTGGATGGTGCACATGCAGGTCATGCTAGAGGCTCGCGACCTCTGGCCAGCAATGAACAAAAGCGGCATTGATTGACATGAGGACTGGATGGCGATGGAGGCAATCTTTATGGCAACACCACCGGAGATGCACGTATCCCTTCACAACAAGGGCACGGTGAAGCGGGCGTGACGCCATCAAGATCAAGTGAGTCAGGTCGACCACATTAGAAAGGTCAAGGCAACTGGGCTGATGCGGATTTTGATGTGCTCGCATTCCACGAAAGTGAGTCAGTGCACGACTACATGCTCCGGCTAACCAACATTGTCAAAGAGCTTTAGGGAAGAAAGATCTTTTGAAATCACCTCCATCGACCAAAATCTGATCCTCGCCACCCCCTCTCCCTCCCCAACGAACGCGGTGGTAAGAAAGATCTTGCAAGCTATTCTGTCCCGCTATGATCAGATTGCACACTCCATCCAGACCCCCCTCTATGTCGATGAGATGTCGGTGGAGGAGCTTGTGTGGCGGTTGAAGTCAGCGTGAGAGATAGATGTTGCAACACTTCGGCGACCACAAATTCCAACGGCAAGCTGCTCCTCTCGGAGGACGAGTCGCTATCCTGCTACAAGCACAGCCTCATGGGTGAAAGCCCGTGTGACACCCGGCCCAAGTTGATATGGCCCATAGTGGCCCATGAGCGTGGTGTACGCATGTTTAGTACCACCTTGCTAGTTTAGAGAGGGTGGAGCCAACTTATAAGCCTTTGTCCCCCAACCATAGCACCTTCGGGTTGACCCTTTTACACGAAGCGAGGACGAAAGTGTAAGCAGGGTACTATGTGTACGCGTGTCCGCCCCCACGGAAGGGCTGGGCGGTGCGGCCTTGGAAGACGGGGTGTTACAAATGGTATCAGAGCCAACCCTCGCGGTTGCGCGTACGGGTCAGTGTGAGGACATAGAGCGCATGACGCGTGTGTGCCGGTTAGGACACACGGCATGGCATATGGGTCGGCACTGGACGTACGTCGTACGCTAAGAGGGAACATTCCTGGACATTTGCTTGGGTCAGTCTGCGGACATATGGCGCGTGTGAGCCGGGTAGGACACACGGCATATGGGTCGGCACTGGACGGGTGAGTTGGACCGACGAGGACGTCGGGTTCTTTGAGGGGGGTGTATTGTGACACCCGGCCCAAGTTGATATGGCTCATAGTGACCCATGTGCGTGGTGTGCGCATGTTTAGTACCACCTTGCTAGTTTAGAGAGGGTGGAGCTAACTTATAAGCCTTTGTCCCCCAACCATAGCACCTTCGGGTTGACCCTTTTACACGAAGCGAGGACGAAAGTGTAAGCAGGGTGCTATGTGTACGCGTGTCCGCCCCCACGGAAGGGCAGGGCGGTGCGGCCTTGGGAGACGGGCTGTTCCCGTGGAAGTGGTAGCACCAAGCCCAGTGTGCGATCTGGCAGCTCAACTGGCGAGCCCACCAGACACACCACCAAGAGTGACAAGTGAAAGTATTGCGGCAACAAGGGCTACTGGGCTCGTGAATGCCGCAAAAAGGATATGGATGAGGCAGCGCACCTCATGTAGGCCGATGAAGAGGAGGAGCTATCGCTGCTCATGGTTGTCGCTGATATGGCACTAGAACGCGAGCCGTGGTGCTCGTACTACTATGGAAGCAGGGCCACGGGGCCCGCGTCTGCCGCAAGAAGATGAAGGCAGAGGCGGTTGACATCGCCCACAATGACGTCAACGACGGGCAACAATCATTGCTCATGGCGCTCACAGTTCCGGCTGACGAAAGCATCACTCCACGTGAAGCTTCGGTCCACGTCGGTGCACGCGTTCATCTTAACGAAGAGCGAGCAGCGATCGTTCAACTGGGGAAATCCGAGTACAAGCCCGATACATCCTTATTGAATGTGTGGTACCTCGACATGGGTGCATAGAACCACATGATGAGCAACAAGGTGGCCTTCTCCAAGCTCGACCTCTCCATCACTGCCACAGTCATGTTCTGTGACAGTTTGATCGTCGACATCGTCCGGCGCGGAATGATCATCTTCGTGGCTTGGCATGGATGGCATCATGCACTCTCCAACACCTACTTCATCCAGAGGCTGCGCAGCAACATCATTAGCCTTGGCCAACTGGATGAATATTGTTGCCAGGTGGTGATCGAAGACGGTTGGCTACGAGTTCAGGATCATCTAATAAGGGAACTCCTCGCCAAGGTAAAATGATCGTCAAATCTTCTCCACAAGATAGTTCTCACCCTGCCATAGCCCATGTCACTCCTGGCTCAGTCGGACGATGATGCATGGCAGTGGCATGAGAGGTTTGTAGTCACCTCGCCTTCGACTCGCTTTGGAAACTGAGCTATGGCAGTCTGGTTTGAGGGCTTCGACTGGGTGATCATGTAGATCAACTGCGTGATGCGTGCCTGTCCGGAAGCAGCGGCCAACACCCTTCAACCAACAGTCCAAGTACCGGGCGTCCGGGAGACTGGATCTTGTTCATGGCGACTTGTGCAGCCCCGTCTCCCTCCAGACCCATGGCAGATGTCGGTATTTCCTCCTGCTCATCGACGATGCCCGGCGGTACATGTGGTTGGTGTTGTTGACTAGCAAGGATGAAGCTGCAGCCTCCATCCAGGAGTTCCAGGCCGCCGTGGAGGCGGAGACCGAATGCACGCTTCGCACCCTGTGTACCGATCGTGGGAGTGAGTTCACCTCCGTCACGTTCGGCGACTACTGTGCTCAGAAGGGTGTTCAACATCAGCTCACTCCACCCTAGCTATTCGCCCCAGCAGAACGGTGTGATAGAATGGAGGAACCAGTCCATGATGGCCATCATGACATGGTGCCTCCTCAAGCCTAGGGTGATGTCCGGCGCATTTTAGTGGGAAGCAGCGAGCACCGCTGTCTTCATCCTGAACCGGTGCCCAGCCAAGGCGCTTCGCAGCAAGACACCATACGAGGCGTGGCACGGCGTCAGGCCAGCTGTCCACTTCATGCGCAACTTTGGTTGGGCCGCCCACATCATGGTAACCCGCTCTCACGCCAAGAACCTCGATGAAAGGAGCATCAAGACGGTGTTAATGGGGCATGAACCGGGCTCAAAAGCCTACCGTGTTTATGATCCCTCAAGCGGCCGGCTGCACATCACTCGTGGCATCGTGTTCAATGATGCCAATGGGTGCAAATGGGCCGACACTGGCGAGGTAAATGCTGATGACACCTGCACCATTGAGTACATGGTGTCTAATGGTGACACGTCGGCGGAACCCGTATCCCCAGATACCTCCCCCGCTACAGCTCCCGTCGGAGATCAATCATCGGCACCAAGCATGCCGGTGGCCTATCCGGTCACGTTCGCCTCTCCATCGAGCCATAACCCATCGGACATGGACCTCGAAGATTAGGGAGCGCCACACCGCTACCGCATGGTGGATGACTGCAGACTACAAGAGAAACGAGCATTCATCCCTAAGACGTTAGTACCGGTTGTAATTTTAGCCGGTACTAACGTGCAAAACAGACCCCCATCAATGTCACTGGTACTAAATGACATCATCGAGACCAAGGCCAGCGGGCATATCTATTTAGTACCGGTTGTACTACCAGCTGGTACTAAATACGTACCATTTGTAGCGGCTGGGGCCACCAGCCGGTACTAAAACATTTAGTACCGGTCGATGATCCCAACAGGTAATAAGCATTCCTCTCCTGTGGATCCACTCGTCAACCTTATCTACCTCTGTGGCTCACATGTGTTCATCGTCTCCTGTCTCTCTCTCTCAGCTCTCTCCTCGGTTCTGCAGTTCTGCTCTCTCATCTCTCTGTCTCTTGTGCCATTTGCAGTCAAGCAAGAAAGCAGGCGGAGGAGCGGTGGCCGGCCCGGGCGACGGCGAGCAGCGTGGCCGACTAGCAGAGGCAACAGGCGAGCAGTGTTGGGTCCGGCGAGCACAGCGGCCGGTGCGTGGAACCGTGGATAAGCGACCGGCGCGTGGACGAGCAGTCATCGGCGAGCGCTGGGCAAGCGCGGCCGGCTGGCATAAGAGCGGTTGGAGCGCAGCGGTCTTGTGGCCGACGAGCGCAGGGACCAAGGAAGCACTCCATTGTTCATGGAGGTCGTGAGTTTGCTCGTCAAGATGCTGCTCGGTGTCAGTTTGCTTGTCAAGATTGAACTCAAAACTTGTGTATTTTTTGCAGCTAGATTGAACTCAATCTACTGATTTCGCTTGCTCGTCAAGATTTCAGTTTCTTGGTTGCTGTATGCCTAAATGTGGTTGCTTTTTGCTCAAATAGATATCCTTTTCTGTACTGCATTCTTGCAATCTTGCGAATACCTATACAGCTATGAATTAAAAGGACAAAAACAAACAAAAAAAAGAGATGGTGACCGACCAGCCCACGCACGTAGGCATTTAGTACCGGTTATTTCAACCGGTACTAAATGATTGTCCATTTAGTACCGGAAACGTAGTACCGGTTACAAAACCGGTACTAACGTGGACTTACACCCGGTACTAAAGCTCCTGTTTGCAGTAGTGGCATCAACAACTCCGAGCCAAGGCATCTTGACATGGAAGAGCTTCTGCTAGCACAGGGGCGGATCTACCGTTATGCCTGGGTATTCCCAAGAATACCCAGCTTTTTTGGCACAAAATCAAGTATACTTTGTGTTTATGCATAAATATATATAGTTATTCGGTTGTTTCTTCGTTCCTTGAGTTCAAATGCAGCCCAGTGCCTCTTTTCGCTCCCCTCCGGCTTCCCTCATCACCAGGCCAGACCAGAGGCGGCCCAATCCAGCGCCAACTCCTTCCTGAGCCCCGTCGCCCTCTCTGCTCTCCCCGATCCTCTTTCCCTCGAACCCTACAGACTACAGGCGTGGCGCGTGCGGGGAGATTGCTGCGTGCAGGCGCCGGGCGGCGGCGGATTGCTGCAGCAGTGGGGGCGTGGTGCTGCGGGAGGCGGCTAGCCAGTCACTAGCGTCGGCGGCGGCTGCGCCTCGGTGCTCGGTGCATCGCTGCCACGTCGCATCGGCAACGCAGCGGCCAGGAGCAGCATGCGGCCAGGAGCAGTAGGCGGCCAGCGGCTCGGCTCACCGCCGCATGAGCGCTGTGTGCAAGCCACGAGGGTGTTGTGTTGTCGCGCTCGGCGCACTGAAGGAGCAGGAGCATGGCAGCAGGCTACAGGCCAACTGGTCAAGCGCTGAAGTGGCCAACTACGTTGAGTTTAATATGAGCAGTTCGTTTCAAAGAAATTGGTAGTAGAATTGATAAATGAGTTCAATAGCCTCTCCGCTTCTGCACATTGTAGCAACTAGCTAGTAGAATTGATAGAATCATTCTTTTTCCTTTATGTAGATCTATAGAATTGCAAAATGAAGGAAAACATTAGTTCGGGCTCCACGTCAGTTTGTCTAAAACTACACCAAGTGGGGAGAGCCTCTAGTTTTTCATTAAAAAAATAGAAACTTTCTCTAGGGGTAGAAAAAACCATTAACTCCGCTACGTCGGTAAGGGGACTTTTTTAAAACCCTTAACTCCGGCTACTTTGGCGAGGGCACTTTTTTAAAACCAATTCCAAAAATCGGCTTCGGCATAGAGTTAGGTCTATTGGTTGCGACCATACTGATTGGCTCCCTAACCAACTAGGCCACAGGGCATTTGGTTGACACCATTTTGTCATTTTTTTTATTGTTCAACTAAACTTTCTTTTGGTCAGAAGACGGGAATACCCAGGTTTGAAATCCTAGCTCCGCCACTGTGCTAGCAGGGTTTGAGGAGCTGAACACCTTCGAGGAGGCAAACAAGGACCCAGCGTGGCGCCCTGCCATACAAGAGGAACTGGCATCCAACCATCGACAACGGCACCTGGGAGGCAGGTGATCTACCTTCTGGACATCGCCCTATAGGTTTGAAGTGGGTTTTCAAGCTCAAGAAGAACGCCTCAGGAGTGGTGGCGAGCCTGGTACCTAAGACCTACATCCAGCGCGGCAGCGTGGACTACGACGAGGTGTTTGCGCCAGTGGCACGCCTAGACTCGATGCGCGCATTGCTCGCTGTGGCCGCACACATCATGCATAAGCAGAAACAGGAGGAAGAAAGTGAGTTTCGTACGTGTGTGTGTTACCTTAATCCTCGGCGGCCTCAGTTTGTGCTACTCCATCGTCTCCGGCTGCGCCGTGGCCATCCTCTTCTTGCTCCCAACCTTCACCACGTACCTATCGGTGTGCTCCACACGACGAAGCACCTCCCCCTTGCACCACGCACCCTGGACGAAGGCCTCGACGGCGGCGCGGGGCTCCAGCGTGGTCTCCGGCGGAAAGCCTGATCCGCATCTGCCAGCCGGATCTTTTCCCAGCTCACCTCCTGGCGCGCCGCCGTCTCCGTCGCCGGCGTCGTCTTCTTCTTCTTCTTCATCCCCGGCAGCTCCTCCACATCGCCACCGAACACCACGCCACAGGTGGACGCATCCACGGCGAGATCGCACACCGTCACGGGGAAGAAGGAGTCGCCCAAGCCGCTGGACTTCCTCCGCATCTTGACCTCCACCTTGTCCCCGACGTTGAGACGCGGAGGAGGAGGAGGCGGCAGCTCGTGCAGGGGTTGCGGCGCCGGTGGCATCTTGGGGTTGGTTAGGGTTTGGCGCCGCAGCCATGCTAGCTAGCTCTCCAATCGTCGGCGGCGGCGGCGGCGGCAGCCTTTCCTTGGGGAGGATGGGGATGGGGCTAGGTCAAACAGGAGACACTGTCTGGGAAAGCGGAGGGGACTGGGGGTGGTGTCTGGCGGCGGCTGCGGTTTTGCCCTGTGGGGATTAGGGTAAAGAGCCGAGGAAGTGAGAGAAAGAGTCACTTGTCGGAGTCGTCTGACCTATTTTATTTTTAGGGCAATCGCACTTCTCTGACCTATGGGGACAGCGTTTTGACCTGACGATACTTTCACGCCTGAAGAATAGCCCATCGTTTTAAAAATAGGGATTGTGAAAAAAAAATGAAAGTTATATATTATGACCGAAATATACTTTTAATTTTTTAACTCTTACAGTAGTACGTACACGAGGAGAAGCTATGCTAATAGTATTGAGCTGTTACGCTATACGACTGAAATCGAAGGCCGACCGTGCAAATAGTATAGTAATTTCTGCAAATAGTGGTTATTATTATTTGGTGTGGCTTATTTTCAGGGCCTGTCGCAAAGCAAAAGCGCCGTCAATTTCTGCCAGAAGCCACGAAAGTTGTAGATTCTGCAGAATGTCTTTCTATTTTTTTTAAATCAACCCACAGGCCACAGTTAAGAAATGAAGGCCCTCCATATATATACATAGCATAAAGTATAAACTAACTCCATTTGTTTTTTTAGTACAAATATCTGAGGTATCAAATATTTCAGTGTGAAAAATTAAAAAAAATACTTTGAACTACACATGCAACAAGCCGCTGCCACTACCATGCAACAAGCGGGGGCCTGATCTGCTGCAGTGCTACTGATTGCTTGCTACCAGGACCGTACCGCACTGTTGTAGCTGTGTAATCACGTTGCTATACCTGTCACTCCTCGCTAGTAGTTTTAGCTGCGATCTTATGTACGCAAAGATCAGCTTATCCATACATTTGGCAATATCGACAGTGACTTATGCCAATGTTATTGCATAAGCGCTACACTGATCTCCATCAGCTGACTGGGGTCCAAGCCTTGAACGGATCTTGGTTGAATTAGTCAGCATCAGTGAACTCCATATCGTCCTTAGGATTTAGGGCGACCATAGAGGGGGAAAATGAAGGATGAGGACAAAGCAAGTGTGGCAAAATATATAACATAAGCCTAAAAAGAAAGGCTTTCAAGGAACATGCGCTTAAGCAACATATTTTAATTGTTATTCTAAGTTTTTAGCAAGTACTTACTAGATGTAAAACCATAAGCTCAACAGTAACTAACCCTATTCCCCAAAAAGCAGTAACTAACCCTTGACATTCCATCAAAGCAAACTAATACCGAACCAAACCAACTAACCAGCCTGACTAATCATAAACTAGCTAGTCTAGGCGGCTCTTGACTATGAGCACAGCCATTTACCATTGTATCATGTAACAACTAGCTGCATTTCTAAAATGTCAATGTATATGAGGTAAAACATATGGGGCTGTTTGGATCCATGGTGCAAGAGCAAAAAATAGCAAAATTTTTACCCCTAAGAAAAGATGGCAAAAGTTTTGCAATTAGGGATGTCTGTATCCAATGGCAAAACTTTTGGCTAATGGCATCTAATGCCCCTTTTTTTTGCCATTTGCCTTCAAACACCTCCTTGGCAAAAGGGCAAATGCAAAAACTTTTGCCCATTTCCCATTTTTTTGGGCCACTTTGGAGGCAAGAGTTTTTTGCCAACTATTTTTGCATTTGCCTTTTAGCGTAGTGGGTGTTTGGAGGCAAATGGCAAAAAAAAAGGGCAAAATAGATGTCATTTGCCCATGGATCCAAACACCCCCTATATATTGCAATTATATATGTAAGATCGATTAATGTAAGATGTCACTAGCATATTGGACTCGTAAAGTCATTTAAACCTAATTATGAAAGTGCAAGATCAAATCTGACATGAATCAAACGCAAAATTTTGAAAAAAATTACTTTTCAGTTAAGTTCGCTGAGGTAGTTCAGTCTTACTGTTGTTAGGATGAACAAGGTTTCTAGTAATATCTGAAGACAAAGACCTAAAAGCTTTTCATTTTACTCTATAATGCACAGGGGACAATACATTTTGTCATTTCGGGTTTCAGTAGTCAGATGTTTGCCTACACAACAATATGCAAGAGAACCAATATAAAGTGCATTCCATTGGTAATTTAACATTTTATATTATTAGATTAGTGTAACATCAAATAAGCGGCAATGTTCTCTGAGTCAAAGTTACTAGTAGAAAAAAGGCCCCCCAATACCGGTTGCTAGGCACCCATCGGTGCCTGTTATGCAACCGGTACTGACAATCCGGTACTGATTGGCACGCCCATCGGTACCTGTTGTTACAACCAGTACCGATGGGCGCCCATCTGTACTGGCTGGTTACCAACCGGTACCAAATGATTTTGAGCCTAAAAAATAGAAAAAAAAATTTGAACTCGTTGGGGCCCTGCACACGCGCAATTTTTTCATGCGTAAATGTGCGTGCGCGGTCAGTGGGACTGGAACTCGCGACCTCCCCCCTTGCGCGATTGTTCCTTAACCACCCCACCTATAGAGAACTTATGGTTGAGAGAAGGATGCTATCCTTTTAAAGTAACCCTGGGTGGTGCATTCAGTACCGGTTGGTAACACCAACCGGTACAGAATGGTGGCATTCAGTACCAGTTACCAAATGCAAAAGGGGCCTCGGGAATCCCCCGGGACAATTTAGTACCGGCTCGTAACACCAACCAGTACTGAATGCCACCATTTAGTACCGGGCCGTGTTACGAGCCGGTACTAAATGGTCCTCGGGGCGTACTATGCTTACCAACCGTTACTAAATGGTCCTTAGTAATGGTTGGTAAGCAACCGGTACTGATTGGAAGGGGACGAATGGGCGTTTCTCCTCTAGTGTTTGTAGAATGTGAGGTTAATGGAAGAGCATATATATTGCACCATATAGTGTTTCGACCCAGTCATCAAGAATATTTATTTTGCATATAATGGAAGGCACAATCTTAGGATGAAGTTGAAGAGCATGAGCAGCTTTTGAAAAAGAATCTAAAGAAATGAACCTGGCCCCATGTATCTTGAAGCCTCCACTTGTCAGCAACAAGCTCATAAAAGGAACAACCTAACTGCATCAGTAATTGTAACATGGAATCAAAACAATTGTAAACAGGAACTGGAAATGCATCGTATAGAATTAAATATTCGGTTACTGCTATGTTAGTTACTATCAAAGGGCTAGCCCCACTAACTGAGAAGTGAGAATTCAGATAAATTATAAGCGATAGGACTAGCAACAATTATTGGACTACTTGACTCACAGATCATCCTCAATCACTATCATTATCATCACATGTGCATGGCTTCTGGGTTTAAGATGTGCACAATTCCATTACGTGAATTGAATCAATGAACCAATTAGCGGAATAGTGCCAGCCTACACAAATAGGCAACGCCATGAAATTTCCAGATTCCAATGTAACATGCATCAACGACCATAAGGGCAGTATGATCTAAAAGTAGTAGCATTCAATCAACACCAGTGCATAAACCTGTGCTGTAGTCCAGATAACAAATAATTTATTTGTCTTGGCTTTGTGAAGAAACTAATAACCCTTTCCATCATACCACCATCTTTAACTATGAAGGGGAGAAAAGGACAAAAGGGTGAAGCAGATGCAGGGAGAAGGGGTGTTGCTTCCAAATCTTCAAAATATTTAGATGACTCTAGTCTGATGGTGAGAACCAAGAACTCTGCAAGAAAAAGGACTAATAAATCACATATGGTTCAACCCATCGTTGACCCAAAACATTGAGCTTTGATCCAAATCGAGAAAAATAAATTTAGATCCCTTCCTACCAATTGGGCCATCCTGTAGTAGAACTTCAAGGATCTGATGTTTTGATCTGAGTTAAAGATGAGACAGAGAGTGCAACACCAACCTTGATCAGGGTAAGGGCACCCAACATTAGACATGCAGCTGGACACACACAAAGACAAGTTCAATCCATTAATGTTTCCATTGATGATTGAGATAACATTAATGCTAGATGTAGGGCGTCCGATGGGAAAAAAAATCAGACGGTTTGAGACACATTGCAATAGTTAATATCCGATGTTTCAATGTTGCATCAAATATAGTGTTCATGTTGCGGCTGGAATTTTCCTCCCAGGATCAAGCTACTTCCTCAAACTTTCGGATATTCCTTAATGTTGCACCTATATACTGTTAATGCTGCAAACACTTTGTTTCTATGTTGCAGATGTTGTTTTCATATGTTGCAGGGACCGTCCAATGAAAGACATCCCTATCAGACGTCCGCGCGTTAGCAGCGCTGTTGAGATAATCCTCCTATGGCAGCATGTAGGCGCTCCGGTTCTCTATCCTGATTCCTGACCGTCATTAATGGGAGAGAGGAGACCCTGTGTTTCTCAGATATAGGAAAATGGTCTTGCCATTGCCGGGTTGAGCAGTGCCAGACTTGAGAGAGGAGGGGACATGGAAAGAATTTGAAAGAGAATTGAGTCCACCGTACTACTTTGCCTTATTTTTATGCTTGGTTCGGCCAACTCCTGCCACGTTATGTAGTCATGAAGCGTCTCTTGTGAAGATTGGAGGCATCAACTTGGTTCCCACCAAATCATGCTGCATGATTCTCAGCAGTCCATCGATGGTGAAAAAATCCTTGCATGGGCCGGTGCCTGTGGGAAATCCATGTTCTTGTAATTAGCTGCTTTTATGTAACATATACTGTCAACCTCTTGTGGAAACATGCACATGGAAACAATGCAGGAAATGTCATTGACATGTTAGTATGCTATACAATTGAAATTTCTATCTACATGAAAGCCATTACAATTACCAAACTGAATATTTATTCAAGTATAGATACTAGCTTACAGTGCACATTTCGAAAGAAATGTTAATATGTATACCCCGGCGGCCAGTTGTAAATACATGTAGGTGCTGAATTGTTTATATACCCGCACAACCCCGCTAACACATGCATCTGGGACGCCTATTTTATTTTTAGACATAAACTTTTCCAACACATAAACGAAGATGTCTTCTATTTTTCATAAAGTCATTTATTTCTCTGATATTGATAATCTAAACAGCCATCACCACTTTCCTAATAATTAATCTATTAGTTGAAAGCTAAAAAGGAATATTGTGTAGCTAAATGTAATATATGTGTTATATGGAGCCATGTTTCTATTTACATATAACTCAAACAACAGTTCTTGATTCTTTCTATTGTACTTATTATTTATTGTGTTAGTCATATAGCAAATGTATTGCTTTCTGATGCAGCAATTCTTGTGAATGTCTGTGTTCCGCGGGAGAAGGTGGTGACTGGAGATAAAGAAGGGAGGGGATATGTAGGTTTCCTCCAAATTTCCTCTTAGCCAAAGTGGAGATGAAGGATACTTTTCTGATGATCAAAATGGTACAATCAATCCAAACAAGCTAGCCCCACAAGCATACTTAACAATAATGGATTTTATGTACACTTCAAAGTATGATTGTAACCAGTATCTAAATTTTTTGGACAGGTACTATAACACAAACGGTGTTCTGCTGGATACGAAGGCCAGACAACAGCTACAACAAAAGTTTCATTTGACAAGAGCTTCCCTTTGTGGTCTCAAATCAAAGAAACTGACTGTGTTCAAGGTGATCCCACAACGGCAACTAAACTTTCATCCACTTAGGCTTGAAAATCCAGGGCAGCGCCGAAAAAAGGGCCATTGGCCTACATGCCTAATGATATTGTTTGTCTCGCCCTAGTGGAGATATTAATGAACTCAACGATCTATGACAGTGAGGCCTGATTTCAAGATATGAACAAACACATTCTGAACTAGAGGCTAATGGATTTAATATTCAGCCCTTGCAGAGTTTCTTTAACAAATTGATTGGAGTGCAGAACAAATTTATAGAAGATCTCCAACAGAGTTGCATGGTTGAAGAAGGCCTCTTCTCTCTATGTTGGAATATAACATTGTAAAATCAAAGGCTCTAATGTATTTGGTCAAGCCCTGTCATGGAAATAAAATGGCAAAAATCAAAAGCCAAATCTCAAATTAGTTTTGGAAGAGAAATGTCATGTACTTTGAACTTGTTCGCCGCTGTCCATGGCCAGCTTATATCCATGCCGTCGTTGACCAGGGATTCTTTCTATATATCAAGATACAGCACAGCTTCAGTGTCTGTGAATGGAAGTGATCTCATCTTTTGTTGGGATTCTTTTTCTTTTGCAGGGATTATTATGTACTTTTGAATTTAAGAAAGCCTATCTATAGATTAATACGATTCTCACCTTGACAGATAAAATATATTTAAGCAAGAGAAAATAGTTTCACCTGAGGAAATTGTATGCGAGAAAAGATTGTCCGTTCCACAAGAGTAAGACCAAAAAGAATCTGGATCCCAATTTTGCAGCCTCAAATTAAAGCTCATGAAACCCTCTGCTCTGGCAAGATGCTGGGTGCCCCACCCTACTATGCGACACACTGCTAGTGATTGAAAAAGTGTACCATAAAATCGGATTTTGTGCACCCCTAAACCTTTGGAAACTAGTCATCTACCCCCAAAGTGGTATTTGTACATAGTTTTGCTGAGGTGGAGCTCTACGTTGGCAGTCATGCACACTCTGGCGCTTCAGAGTTCGGTTTGCCTCCTTGTGTCTTGCAATTATATTTGCGTGAACGAGCAGTGAGAGAAAGGAAGAAGAAAGGTGGTGGCATTTTGCATTGCAACTCCGTGCTACTCTGATTTGACTCGATGGAAGCCGTCGACTTGCCCGCAGCAGGTGAAGGAAGGTAGAAGAAAGATATTACAAAGGGCCCATGCCAACGCGGCATGCCTCAGTGGCAAAACTGATCTACAAAACCACGTGAGGGGGTCATTTGAATGCTATTACATAGTCTAAGGTGTATAAAATCCGGTTTTATATGTCAGAGGGTTATGTTATTGACTAGTGATCCTGATACGTTAGGGGGTAATGTAGACTTTTTTCGCTAGTTATTGGTGGTGGTCAATGAGTCATTGCCTGCCACGCGGTTGAGAAAAATGTAGTAGCATATTTCCAGTAGTTTTACCTCGCACTGAAAACTGGAGTTATAGAACCCCATATTGCAATGGTTATTGGCCGATAATCAGTCTGTGCAACCCCGACATCTTATTGGCACCTTAAATGTACCATATTTCGGTATGCTTCTATTGATTCTGTGTTATGGCTGTCAGCAGCCATCACGTTCTAGAGTGTGCTGAGTTGCTGATGGATGCAGGTTTTCTTTTATCCTGTGCAGACTTAAGATATTTCCCAGGTTTGGAAATTGAAGTCGTTATATTGGTTGACCATGGAACTCAACTTGACGATTTCATTGTCGGTTTACTCTGTGGGTTGTTAGGCACACATGGAGCAAGAAGCAGCTGAGCCAACGGGAAATATTGCTATCAGTGTCGGATTTCAGACAACGGTTCATGTACATCGCGATCCGCATAGCCTGCATTAATTCCCTGCAGCTCACACTTGACAATACGCATAGTCAGTTCTGTTTTAAGGGTGCGTTTAGTTCCTCCAACTTCCAAAAAAAATACTATTCATCCAACTTTTTCCCATTCATCTCATTTCTCCGACTCACAAAACACGCTTCCCAGCACGATCTACATTATTTTTTTTATCTACAATGTTTTTTCTCCCAATCTAAACTCACCCTAAGTTGTTTCAGTTATCTGCGTATCTCAAAAGAATGATATGGGTTGTCCACATCCGAATTCCAGCACACCTTTTTGTTCTCCATGATGCACAACGCATATTATACATCAATATCCCCTCATGTCCAAACACATGCACATATATATTGACTTACATCTTAGAATACTTTGATAGCATAGACTCAAAGTGGTCTATGCTTTTAAAACAAGTAGCCTATTCATTTCTCATAAGCCAACATAAGACACTGAACTAGGAACCGATTCAACGAAGACATTTTAGTGTGTAAACTGAGAACATGCACACACACCAATTTTAAAATGTAACAAAGTCATTGCACAATTTGTTTACTGAGAAAACTATTAGAAATAGGGTCCTATTCCCTAATCAATATTATTTCTCAGTCGATGGGTGAGTCAACATCAGACATCAGAGTAAGCTATTCTCAAAAAAGAAAGAAAAATCCAAATGTTGACGTGCATTCATGTTCTCGGCTAAGAGACGCTGGATCTCAATCCAACATCAGAAATCAAAGATGAAAATCTTTTTTTTAAGAAATAAAAACCCGAATCTAGAGGTACGTTGGAAAGCACTATTGTTGATTGACAAATAATCTTTTCTCAGTCGACCTGGACCGGAAATCGTGTAACTAAGTTGGACCACAAAACCAACTGTCCACACAGGGCTCCCATTACAGAAGATTTGACAAACGATAATGGGTTTGGAACAACACCATGACCGAATAACCACCTCAGTCGCCATCGGAACCAGACCAATCTTCATCAAAGGCCCTAGGTGATACCTCAAAATGGTAACCTGCAAAAAAAATGAAAACACACTTTCAGTTCTATTAAGATCCTGGAGGCAACCCAAAAATTATATAATATCAGAGTAGATATATTTCTGCAGGCAACCTATGAGCAATTCCCGTCATTAGTGAAAAGCTCAAAGCCAGGGCTCAAGATCAAGAGGGCATCAGTATTCTGTCGAAGAGTGGCAGGCATGCTAATTTCATCAGTGTCATTAGGGTAGATCAGGAGATGGCAGCATTACCATCAATCTCTGACAAGGAAATTGGCCAGTCTCAAAGAAAAAGTGAAAACAGTCACTAGTCCATAGTTCTAAGTAAGATGGAAGCCAGAAAATAGAGTACGGAAGATGAGAACAAAGTACTGTTTCCAGGAGCAATTAAATAGTAAGGCCGTGTTCAGTATGAAGGGGATTGGAGGGGGTTGCAGGAATTAAATACCCAACAGGTCACAATCCCCCTCAATCGCCTTGGGAGGGATTAAAGAAACAAGTCCTAAAAGGGTACAGATTTTAGTTGTTACCTGTACCATGATCCTGGTGACATAAAAATCCCCATTCTGAACACCATCATCTCATACTTAAGAAATAGATCTTAAATATGGTTGAACATGGTTATATGTTCGTTGGATTAGAGTCATATGAAGCATGAAGAACATCAATAGTTAGCATACAAACCTTTT
Source organism: Digitaria exilis (assembly GCA_015342445.1). Lineage (NCBI taxonomy): Eukaryota > Viridiplantae > Streptophyta > Magnoliopsida > Poales > Poaceae > Digitaria > Digitaria exilis. The sequence goes on from JACEFO010002708.1 coordinate 693,799, forward strand.
AGCCATGGGATCTTCTTGAAACTTATTTGCTCAGTATGCATGCAACTTCTACTCAAGATCTTTATAATTTGCCTGACCTTATCCTTCACCCTTAATTTCTCTTCGCATTCAATGTTGACATCCTTAAGATGCGGACATGCAAATGATTGCTCAACTGAAGCATGTTTTCTTTCACCTTGTTCTGCATTTAAGAAATTCTACAGGACACAAGGTATTATTCAAATCAATAGAACAAACATCACCAATTCATTAGTACAATGGTTCCATTTATCCAGAAAATCTACCACATCGTTACAAAGTTGAAGAGTGAGCTTTTCAAGAATAGGTGTGTGCTGAAGAAAGTGAACTAGAGCATGCAGGTCAATAGCCCTGCACCACATGTCCAGTAAAAGAGTCTTTAATCTGCCAAATATGGGGCAACATTCCAAATCCCTTTTGTAGGTATACTGGATAAATTGCAGAAGCACAAAACAAATTAGAAATTTATGATTTCTGGCTTATAAAATGAAATTACAGGGTTAGTAGAAACTTTGGCTGATATTTTAAATTCATAAATAAATAAGAAAGAGCACAGAAGTACATTTTAGGCCTCTAAACTACCATTTTTTTTTTAAATCAGGCCTCTGAAGGGGAAATTTACAAATAAAACAAATAATCCTAGTGTGTACTTGTAACAAAAAAAAAAGGGCGTACCCAGTGCCGTAGGCTCCCGCACTGCGCGGGGTCTGGGGAAGGGATGTATGCGCACAGCCTTACCTGCACAAAGTGCAGAGGCTGGGGCTCGAACCCTGGACCTTCCGGTTACAGACGGTAAGGCACTACCGCTGCACCAGGGCCGCCCTTGTAACAAAAATAAATAATTGAAGTCTAGCAGCAAACAATCAACAGTACAAAGGCCAGATTGGACATATATAAGTACAAAAATTAGTGCCTAGCTTTGACTTATGCAAATGCAATGAAAAGTGTTCATAACCCATATGTACGCCTTTCTAATGAGAACCCATATGCCCTTCTAAGTTTTTCTGCCCCTGAAACTTTTTTATATGCTGACATTAGAGGCTGATGCTATCAACTCCTGAAGGAACAGAGAAAGGCCACTGGGTCTACAGGAACTGGCAAAGGTAACTGGGTCTAACATTACTAGATTCCATGGCGTAAGAAATTGGAAACTCCACATAGTAAAAAAAAATATATAATAATCTTTAGAAACAAACTAAAAGGTATGTCATCATAATAACGATGAAAGCACCAGAGCGGTAATGAAAAAACAACTGTATAAGTACGTGTTTTTGCATGTCAAATAATATATTGCAAATAAAAGTAAGACTAGATAGATAGTACTATATAAGTGGCAAAGTGGAAGAATACCACTTCAGGTTGATCTTTCAGCTCCAAATTGACAGCATTGGACACACTGTTCAGAACTACACTCTCGTAACCCCCAACAGGATAATCATGACAACCTTCACAGCTTTCATCACCGTCACAACCCCAACACTGATCCATGCACCAGTAGGAAAGGTCAATGCACGCTGTTTCTAGCAACGGCATGCTTTCAAGCAAAGGAGTCTTGCCTCGGTAAACATCAACACGCAGCGAAACAACACTAGGTGCAGAGATAGAGACGCGGTAATCCTCTGGGAAGTTGCATTCGATAAGGAACAGACGTTTCACAGATGGAAATGACACTCTGTGCACCCAAAGGCTGCACTCTTGCAACTTCAACTCTTCTAACACCGGACAGCTCTTGAATTCCACGACTTCCTTCTCCAGACACACACATCAAACATCCAAGTTTGTTAGGTGCTGGGAGACAAGAGGCACGACGAGTTCCGTTTCCGAGCCGACAAGGTGCCCGACGACTCTGAGCACCCGAACCTTGCACGCCAGAACGTACTGGATCGACGAATCAAACAAATCGTGCAACTGGTTTGGCTCGAGCTCGTCAGGCTCGCCGGCGTAATCATCCCCGGCAAGGTAGGCTTCGATCTCGCACCTGACGAGAGGTGAATCGCCGCGGGCGGAGATGAGACAGTTAGCAAACCTGTCGAAATCCTCGGCGGTTGGGAACCTTTTCTTGGGACTGGCGAGGCGCAGCACGGGCATGTCCTTCCATAGGTGCAGCCACCGGCGGGCGAGCACGGACGTCTGCACGGCCTCGTCCACCGGCAGGAAGGAGAGCACGTGGTGGAGGAGCGCATCCGGGAGCTCTCTGGTGAGATCATCGCCTCCGCTCGCCGCCGCCGCTTTATTCTTCTTCATTCCGTCGAACAGTTTGCGTGCGCCCCGTCTGGCGGAGAAAATGAGAGATCAAGAGAGAGGATGAAATGTGCGGAATCTAGGATCACCTCACCTCAACTCTGCAGTAGGTTCCTTTGCTTCGATCACCGGTAGAAGCTAGAGAGGAAGACGAGCCGGCGGCCGGCGAGGCAGCGACGTGCGGCGGCATATCGGCGTGTGTTGTGGCGTAGAAGTAGAGCCGCCTGGAAGAAATGAGAAAATAACGGAGACGGGCCGAAGTAGTTACATTCAGTAGTGGGCTGCAGGACTCAATCGGGCCTCAACTGAATAGCAAATTCTTTCTAACAGGGGCCTGTATAATTAACACAATTCTTATTCATCTTCAAGAAGATTTGTTTCTCAAAAAAAAAATCTTCAAGAAGATTTTAGCTTCTCCACATTTCAATGTTTAAGTGCAAAGTAAATACTAATGTTGGAACATAAAGGTTAAAAAAATATTGAAATAGAAAATTTTTTGGAGCCATAAAGGAACGAGTAAGTTTTTTGTGTCAAATATTAATACGCAGACGGTAAAATGTTTGTGGGAGTGGAAGCTTGCATTATTGCCATGTCTCGTATGTTCAACATTTAGTTGTTTTAATTAAGAGAATTGCTAAATTTCTATCAACATACTTTCTCGATTCAAATTTGTCATCTTCATCCTTTGAACCGGTGGTAGAGCAAGGGATATGGGCCGATGGCGGAGCGCGGGGCTGAGCCGGCGCCACCATGCTATCTGTCTGTGGTTAACGTCACCGACGATGGGGAGGACGGTGGCGATTCGAAAGTGGATGTCGCCTGGCGAGGTTTGGCGGCAGAGCGAAAGTTGTGTGCGGGGGCGCCGCTACACCACAAGTTGGGAGATTAGTGCGAGCGGCTTAGGGTCAGGAGGTTGTCGGGTTACTCCACGCTGCTGACTATAGGGGTTGGGGGTGAGGTGGCCAGCACAACAGTGGCGCGCGCGGTGCGGCGAGGTGGCGGGGGCGCCACCTTGGCCGCGGGCAATAGGCGGGAGATAGGGAGAGAAGGAAGGAGTTTTGGGAGGGTTAGTGATGGAGCGCGGGGGCGTGTGTGGGTGGTGTGGCACAGTGGAGAGGGTACCACCGGTCGGCGCATTAGTGCCCGCGACTTAGGGTGCGGGAGGGAAGGGTTGTAAGGTACTCCATGCTGCCGGCTATAGAGGTTAGGGTAGGTAGGTGGTCGGTGCGGTGGCGAGGGCGCCTGTGGCTGCGAGCGGACGATGCAGTCGACGGGGGATTGGGAGAGGAGGAATAGGGAGTTTGGCGAAGGGTTGGCGGTGAGGTTGGCTTAAGAAGAAGAGACGACTGTGTCTATTTTTTATTGGCCGTAAAATTTGATAGATTTGACTGAAAAAATTGTTGACAGATAAACAGAGTCCCTTTAATCAATAGTTAATCTTTTCCTCCCACAAATAATAATGTTTTAACATTTGTTAAAATTTGTCTCATAATAAAGATTATGTCTTGGCATGCATGGATAATAAATTTGGAATATTTTCTCTATGTATGATTAGATGGAAACTGATTTCCCTCCTAAAATAACACTTACCCGTCAGAAAAAACCTAAAACTTTGTTCTTTACGGGACAAGTCGGTATGTTTAATTATCTCCACCCCTTAAATTCACCATTTCAACTCTTTACTAAGTCCACCCATATTTGTGTCCCCAACAGTCATGGATTCCGCTAAAACCACCCAAATTTGTGTACCCACAAACACACCTCTATTAAAACCAAAGCTCTAGATCTGATCTAATCCTCCATCACAAATCTAAAGGCTAATATGAATTCTTTCTCTCTCATCATCACTCACCCTTCCCCCGCATACCCAAGCACGGTACCTGGCGTCGGGCGCTGTAACTTCCCCGACGAAAACAGCGCCCCCTCCGAAAGCCTCGCTTCTCCGACGAAAACTTCGGGAGCGCAAGGGCCACCAGCGCCGATGAACGGCAGCGCATAATAAACGTCGTAACAGTTGAACCTCCGCATGTCGCTGCTCCTTTGAGAAGGTGCGACCCCTCCTTCGATTTCTTCCAATCTGATTTGCCCTTCAGAAAAAACGAGATGGTTCGGGTGCTGTTGTCGTCGCGATCTGATGCCACTGCTTCTGCTTTCAAGTGAACTGCTAGATCCTCACCACGGTGGACATAGGTTAATTGATTTTGCATGTCTCATAAACGATTTGCTGTGCGTGAAGAAAAGCATCATGGACCCAGCAGCTAATCTGAGTAGGCAGAGCTATTCGAGTGAGATTCCGGGCACTACTCAGGTCTGTGTAATGAAGGGGACAAAACCTTAACTTGTTAGAAATTCGTACAGAACTGTGGCCAATTGCAATACCAATCTTGACTATGCTTATTGATTCATGTGTTCACTTCTCACTGCTCAGATTTGCGTATTTGAACTACTTTTGGTTGCTTCTCTATTGTTTCAGTTTTTTAGAAGATAATCTATGTATGATGTCATAGGATTAACAAGTTCTTCAATGGTTTATCTTTTATGACAGATGTATTTTTGACACTCTTTGACATTTTTTAGCTTTCTTTGTGAAGTGTTCCCTGCAGCCTAAAGTTTCTCTCGAAGCACTTCGACCAAAGCTTTAGGTAGCAACATCTTTAAAGCATTGAATCCTTGTTCTTATGTTAACTATTATTTTCTGCTAATCAACAAAGAGGATTGATCATATTTATCTAATCCCGGTTCTGTGAAACCATGACTGTTGGGGACACAAATATGGGTGGACTTAGTAAAGAGTTGAAGTGGTGAATTTAAGGGGTGGAGATAGACATGGAGAAGAAGAATGCGAGGCTATCCCAATTCAATTCTTGTTTTCCCGCAATTATATTAGAAGGGAAATTTAGCTTCAGTTTTTTTAAAAAATACAATACATGCTATAACATATTTCTTTTAGATGTTAATTAATACTCAATAATTTTCATGGTATATACATTACAAATATCGCTGCACATGTAGGCATTTATAAATCATAATATACATTATATCGCTATAGCATTACAACAATCATTATAATTTACATTTTTAGGTGAAATTAGCCGTAGCGTTAGCACGGGCAACATACTAGTAATTATCTCAAAAGAATGAAATGCGCTGTCGAAGATCACTATTTACGCATATTATGCATCCACATCAACCCCCCTCGTGCAAATACATATATTGGACAGCTACTCTTGTTCTCGACTCAGAGCCGTTGAATCTCAATTCAATATCCGAAATCACAGATGGATTTTTCTCATAAGAAAGCAAAATCCGAATCTAGAGGTGCAATGGACAGCTACTCTTGTTGATTGCGAAATAATATTTCAAGTCGACTGAAACAGCAAAATCAGAACAGCCACATCTTAATAGACCCGGACTGGAAATCATTTAACTAAAGTTGCACACAAAACCAACGGTCCGCACAGGGCCGCGATTACATAAGATTTAGAGTTTTGAACAAACGAGAATGGGTTTGGAACAACACCATGACTGAACATCCTAGTCGCACCAGTTGTCATCAAAGGCCCTAGGTGATACAGCCACAAGACGGTAGCCTGCACAAAAATGAAAACACACTTTCAGTCCTATTATTATCCTCGAGGTAACCCAAATCTTTTGATTTATAAATATATTTCTGGAGGCAACATATGAGCAATTCTCTGTATTAGTGAAAAGCTCACAGCCAGGGCTCAAGACCAAGAGGGCCTCAGTATTCAGTCAAAGACTGGCAGGGCATGGTAGTTTCATCAGTGTCATTAGGGTAGATCAGGAAATGGCGGCATTACCATCAATCTCCGATATGAAAAGGCCACTTTCCCATAAAAAGTCAAAACGGTCACCAACCGATAGGTCTTGGTAAGATGGAAGCCAGGAAATGGAATGCAGAAAAGGTAGACAAAAACTGGATTGGAAGATGAGAACAAACTACTGTTTCCAGAAGCAATTAAACAGTAAAAGGGCAGTACAGATTATACAGGCACCAATGCACACCATGGAAATTTATTTCAGCTGTTAGTCACACCATGATCCTGGTGAGATAATAATTCCCATTCTTTTTTTGCGGTAATAATAATTCCCATTCTGAAAACCGGAATCTCATACATAAGGACAATAGATCTTAAATATGGTTTAGAACATGATTCCATGTATTTTGGACTAGAGACACATGAACCATGAAGAAAGTCAATAGTTAACTTACAACCTTCTGGCCTTGGTAACTTCTTGAAACTGATTTGCTCAGTAAGTATGCCACTTCTATTCAAGATCTTCACAATTTGCCTGACCTTGTCCTTCACCCTTAGTTTCTCTTCACATTCAAAGCTGACTTCCTTTAGATGCGGACATGCAAATGATTGCTCAATTCTAGCATGTTTTCTTTCACCTCGGCCTGCGTTTAAGAATCTCTACAGGACACAAGGCATTAATAAGATCAATAGAATAAACATGACCCATTCATTAGTAGTGGTACCATTTATCCAGAATATCTACCTCGTCACTAAGAAGCTGAAGAGTGAGCTTTTCAAGAATAGGCGTGTGCTGCAGAATGCGAACTAGTGCATGGAGGTCAACAGCCCTACACCACATGTCGAGTAAAAGAGTCTTTAGCCTGCCAAATATGGGGCAACATTCCAAATCCCTTTTGTAGATAAACTGGATAAATTGCAGAAGAACAAAGCAAATCAGAAACGAAGGATTTCCAGCTGTTGAAATGAAATAACAAGGTTAGAAGAAAATTTGGCGTATATTTTAGATTCACAAATAAAGAGGAAAAAACACCAAAGTACATCCTAGGCCTCTAAACTACCATTTTTTTTTCTAATTGGCCCTCTAAAAGGAAATTCGGAAATAAATCAAATGATTCAAAAGTCTGTACTTATAACCAAGGGCGGAGCCAGGACCCGTGCTAGGCGTGCTGCAGCACAGGTCCAGCTCAATGCATCTCAAGCAAATATGTGTAGATCCTAGACTTGAAACACTATAGTTTGGTTCACATTTACTACTCAAACAACTGTCCACGAGTTCAGGCCTGGTTGTGAGATATTTCTGGATCTGGCCCTGCTTGTAACAAAAATAAATAGTTGGAGCCTTGAAGGCTAGCATGAAGCAATCAATAGTACAAATGCCAGACTGGACATGTATAAGTACAATAGTCAGTGCCTAGCTTTGACTTACGTAAATGCAACGAGAAGTGTTCATAACCCATATGTCTTTTTAATAAGAAACCCTATGTCCTTCTGAGTTTCTCTACGCCTGAAACTTTTATATACTGACCTTAGCCTTAGAGGCTGATGCAGTGACGCTATCAACTCCTAAAGGAACTGACAAAGACTATCGAGCCTAACATTTCTAGATTGTCAAGTGTAAGAAGTGGCAACTCCACATAGTAAGAACAATTTATCATAATCATCAAAAAGAAACTAAAAGGTATGTCTTCATAGTAACAGTGCAAGCACCAGTATGATAATGAAAATTTACTGTCTAAGTGCGTGTTTATGCATGTCAAAGAATATATAGCAAATAAATGTAAGACTACATACAGCAATATTAATATAGGTGGAAGCAAAGTTCAAAAAAAATTATATAAGTGGAAGCATACCACTTTAGGTTGATCTTTCAACTCCAAATTGACAGCATTGGACAGACTGTTCAGAACTACACTCTGATAACTCCCAACAGGATAACCATAATAACCTTCACAGCTTTGATCACCGCCACAACCCCGACACTGATCTTTGCAACCGTAGGTAAGGTCAATGCACGCTGTTTCTAGCAACGGCATGCTCTCAAACAAAGGAGTCTTGCCTCGGCTAACATCAAGGCGCAGCGAAACGACACTGGGTGCAGAGATAGGAATGCGGTAATCCTCTGGGAAGTTGCATTCGATGAGGAACAGACGTTTCAGCGATGGAAATGACATGCTGCGCACCCAGAAGCCAGACTCTCGCAACGTCAACTCCTCTAACAGCGGACAGCTCGAGAAATCCACAATATCTTCCCCCAGGAACACATGGTGAACATCCAGGCTCGTCAGGTGCTGGGAGACGAGAGGCACGACGAGCTCCGTTTCGCCGCCGACAAGGTCTCCGACGACTTTGAGCTCCCGAACCCTGCACGACAGAGCGTACTGGATCCACGAATCGAAGTACGGGTTTGGCTCGGGCTCGTCAGGCTCGCCGCCGTAATCGTCCCCGGTCAGGTAGGCTTCGATCTAGCACCTGACGAGAGGCGAATCTCCACGGGCGGAGATGAGACGGTTCACGAACCTGTCGAAACCCTCTGCGGTTGGGAACCTCTTCTTTGGACCGACGAGGCGCAGGACGGGCATGCCCTTCCAGAGGTGCAGCCACCGGCGGGCGAGCACGGACGTCTGCACGGCCTCGTCCACCGGCAGCAGGGAGAGCACGTGGTGGAGGAGCGCGTCCGGGAGCTCGCTGATGCGGTCTTGGCCCCCGCTCGCCGCCGCCTTCTTCGTCATTCCGTCGAACATGTTGCGTGCGCCGCGGTGGGTCTGGCGGGAGCGGGTGAAAAGAATGAGAGTGGAGATCAAGAGGGAGGATGAGAGATGAGGAATGGAGGATCACCTCGCCTCGACTCGGTGGCCGGTTGTTCCTGTGCTTCGTCCACCGGCAGAAGCAAGAGAGGAAGAGTGGAAGACGAACTGGCGGCCGGCGAGGGCAGCGATGTGCGGCGGCGTATTGGGGCGTGTGTTGCGGTGTAGAAGACGAGGCGTCGCCCAGCAGGGAAATTATGAAGGAGACGAAGCGACGCATAGTGGGCTGCAAGGTTGAATTGGGCTGAACTGACTGAGTAGCAAATATCTGCTTAAGCGGGCCCAAACAGTTGATTCTATGGAATCTCCCCACCGTTAGCTCCCTATTAAATCGGTTGCTGGTTTCTAAAAAAAAGTTGCTTGCTCAAGCGGTGCCGATCTACTCCGTGGCATGTTTCCGGCAACTGCGTGGGTTGTGCCAGCATTGTGCTGGCAGCACATAGACTGGCTCCTCAGAAAATTCCGGTGGGGCAGTAAGGAAGGCAAGAGGAAGACGTTTTGAGTTGCCTGAGAGGATAATCAAATCAAATCAAATCAAAGTAGGGCTTCGATTTCCCAAGACATTAAGCTCTTTAACGTGGTGCTCTTGGGACAATAAGCATTCTGTTGACTGAACTAGGGACGCTAAGTGCTCGCATCTTAAAGGTAGTTTACTACCCGAACAATGACTTTGTGGATATTGCATCTGGTGCTTCAAGTATTGCAGTAAATTATGGACGGAAAAAGACGTACTTGAGCAAGGGGTTATTAGACACATTTGGTATTGGAGAGACAACTAATATTTAACACATGAACTGGATCCCGAGGATGGCTTATTCAACCAATGCGTCATAGTTAGGAGGTTCAGTAGTTGTATATGTCGTGACAAACATCAAACAAGGGAGGGGAAAAAGTTTCATTGTTGATAGGGTTGCATACCATAAAACAAATATGGACAAATTGGATTCTCCAGCTTTGACTCCGACTTGGAACACGAACTTCCTCTCGCAGAAGCCCACCACAGGCAAAGCGATCTGGTGCTGTCCTACAAATTACAATTAAATTCCACCACCTCCAACAAAAAACCAATTGGTAATAGTCCTAGCAATCAATTTTGCCCAATTCTATACTCAGCAACGGGCCTTTTGTCTTCTTGATTCGATGTAGTTGAAACAAAGGACACCACCACCAGTACATCACAATGATCACGATCACATCCTCGACCACATGCTCAACGATCGCATGTGCTTCATAATAAATTCACGATCTTCCGTGGAGGGAGCTAGGGGAAGATTATGGAACAAGAATTGAGATCGAGAAGATGAACGAGACTTGTACCTTGTCAAACGTTGCCATATGGGGTCTTCCCTGCCACATTGGCAGAGGGCTCGCCCAGGTCCCGTCCGTGCATGGCCGCCAAAACCCAATGAGCTCGATCAATCGAAGATGGGGAGCCGCCAAAATCCGTCTAGGAAAATTGATTTTTTGAGGCGAACATTTTAAGATATCCGCTTCCGAAAATAGGCTATTTTTGAAGAGCGGACGCTTTAAGAGATGCACCTCCCAAAATCGATTTTTCAAGATGGACACCTTATCTGGCCCGACTCCTAAAATGTCGAGGCCTAAAAGGCCCAAAAAACCCGTTACCAGATGTTGTAACACGGGAATATGTATTACAAACAGTGTGATGAATTTAGTAGTTCTAAGATTACATTCCCCAAACTGGAGTCGTACATCACTTATTTATAGTGGTCAACCTTCGGGCATTTACACGATCGTTAACACCCGCCAAAAACCTTTAGCCTATCAGTCTACAGATGTTGACAGCGCTTAGCCGCAACAATTTCGTACCGCAAGCGCACGGGTCGGTTGTAGCTTTACCTTAGAGAATTCCCAAGGGTTATCAATCTGTGGCACAAGGAGATCGCTACGCTTATCTAAGCACTAATTAAGGTGATTAAGTGATCTTTTAAAGGTTTATTTGGGAATAAATCTAACCTAATTAAATCTGAATTAAAAGGAAATGAACGAAGATCAAGTTTATGTAGAGATTAAAATGTGGAGATCACTTGCCCATGGGATCCACGAATCACAAGGATGAATAATCGCTGAATTTAAGCGCCAACCTAATCTACCAAATTCCAAAAGCCGATGTCGTTTCCCCCACACTTGTCACACATCACTTGGAGTAGAAACGCATCAAATCTAGGGAACCGATATTTATGTACAAGACAGATTGAAGTTCGCAAAAATATGTCGACGATTACAAATCCGAGGTCACCTTACAATCAGATGGACGTAAGCTTTTACCCCATAAAGCTAGTCATCATGGCAAGGTTCATGGTGTGGAAGCCAACAACGAAGGATGAGTCCTATTGTCCTTCGTCTTGCTCTCGAGGTTTCCTTCAATGATAGGTATCTTCTCCGATCCGGACTCTCCTCAATGATGATGGCTCTGCTCCTTTTCTACCCCTCTATGGCCAAAGGTTTCAACATCACGACATCTAGGGTTGTCGAGAGCATCGTGCACGCGAAAGGGGCCCACCCTTGGGCCCTAGAATGGGCCAGGCCAGCCGGCGAGTGGGGCCTTGGGCCGACCGGCATCGGCTCCTTTTGGCCTGGCTCGGTTTCGTCTTCTACGAGTTGATTCCCCTCTTAAATCCTAAGTCGCGTCCTATTACAACTTCGTGCAGACTTCCATTGAAAATGCCTTATTTTCTACAAACCAACAATATTCTCCAAAATACAAGACACTAATGGTGGGTTAGTACCCTATTGTTCCCGAAAATGTCATGAAAGCATTGCGACGAGGTTGTAACTAAAGAGTGCCAACAACCCCCCCCCCCATGCTTAGCCTTTGCTCGTCCTCGAGCAAAACAAATCTCCTATCTAGAGGGTTGAAAAAAATATCCTCTAACACAAAATTTATTTATACAAACAGGTCCAATTCAAATTCCTTCAAATCAAAATCAGCGGAGCGGCAAGGAGAATAAAAATTTTGGGTGTTCAAAGGTCCAACCATATAAAGTCACCTCTCAATTCATACCTCTAGCTACAGAACTTGAAAACAACCTAACTCCCTTTCTCGCCTTTCCTGGAGGGTTTTCATTTTTTTATAAATAAAAACTTCCAAAATCAAGTTAGATTGAAATCCTTGTGCAAGTTCTCACAAAAAGTCTCTCAATATGAAGTGGCTTTTCTATAAAATTTTCTTCTTGCAAGCTGTCATGAATAAAAAATAATCTCTCAAAGATATGGTGTAGCTATAGGTAGGGCTTAGCAAATCAACTACACATTTTGTTAAACTAAGAGAATCCTCTAATGATTGTTTACTTTCCAAGCCAATGGTCACTGAAATTCTTCAAAATGTCGGGGATCAAAGGATAAGAAGATTTAGAATGGTGGACATGTGCAAGGCATATAAAAGATAAATGACTTGAAGGCACAAATAATGTCCTCGTCATCGAATTGCACATGGTTGGAACCGAAGGTTGAAGAGTTAATCTTTCTCATATCCATCCAATTCTTCCCACAAATTAGATTTTTCTCTCCTTTTTCTTCTCTATATATTTGTTTTCATTACCTTCCTCTTTCTCTCCCCTTTTTCTTCATTTATCTCTCTCTCTCTCCCTCTTTCTTTTTATTTTCTTTTTCTCCGACCCTTCCCAATAAACATAGGTCCAAAAACTCCACAGGAATCTCCACAATTTTACTGGAGCCAAGGTGCAACCAATGCGGCACAGGCCGGCCGGCTCAATGAAGGCCTAGCCGGCCGGCCTGGCCCTCTACGGGCTTGGCTCAAGTTCTGTCTCCTCGTGCTCCTTCCTTATCTCTTTTTGAAGCGATGTCCTATTCAGATTTCTCGCAAATCACAATGAATCCTCGGGATTGGTTAATGGCCAAGGAATAAGATAATAAATGATGATATTTAGGTTTTGTGGTTTGGAATGCAGTAGATCAAATGAGATGTTCCAATAAAGAACCCTCATTACCGAATATTGTCAAGGCTAGCAATCAAAGATACAAGCTCAAGGATGTGACCATTGCTTGGAATTAAAACTCGCCAAAGAAAATAATCATAAATAAACTCATTGTAGACTCAATGCCTATGGTGGAACAAAATTTGTGGCTCTTAGGAAATTGATGATAGCTCTCAACTTGACAAGAATTTAATCAAACTAGTTAATGCAAGGGTATTGGTAATTTTAGCGAAATAAAAACTCCTCCAATTTAACCTTTATATGAGAAAAAGATCATAACCAAATTATAGATCAAGATTAAGTGAAAGAGCCTTCTTAGGTGCACCGATTAATAACTGCCACTTTTGAGATTAAATTCCAAGTATGCTCATGAACATAAACCTTTAAAAAATAAGTAAAAGATTTGAAAACATAAATACATTGCACAAGACAAAAAAAATATAAACAAAAATAAAAAGACTCTTTTTATTGATTTTCTTGACTCAACGCTAATTTAAGACTCTGACTCACAAACCCTTTTATTGACTCTGTGACTTTCTCACGCGACTTCACAAACGACTCCTAGGACTCTCAGAACAAAAGATAAGATAGAGAAAGATAAGATAGACACCCCCATGCTTGAAGTAACGGCGCCCTCGTTGTTAAGGTTTTACAAAAGGGGGAACACCATCTAAGGCATCAAACTCCCATGGAGCTAGGAAGAGCACGGTTTGCTAGACTCCTTCTCAAGTTTCCTACCATCCCGAAGAGCTTCCTAGAGTTGTCGTTGAGGAAGGGTTAATCGATATCTGTCGTATCCTCAAGACTCCTCAACCTTGCTCCTAAGGACGCAATTGTCCTCTTTGCCTCGCCAATCTCATCAAAAAGGTCGTGGATCAATCCACAACAAATAGAGCAACAAGCGGCGATATGCTCCTCCCGATCACTAGTCTTCAGGCTCTTCCCTTTTCCCTCATCTCCATGATGATTCCTACGGCGACCTCCAATGTTGAAGGGAAGGAGGACGGCGTTGTTGTTTGCCAAAGGCGGCCACTCGTCATAGCCATCGTAGCCTGCACAACCCCAATAGCCTGGGCTACGGTCATCTTCCCAATCACTATCACCCCCAAAATCTTGGGGTTCCGGCATCTTTTCAACATAGTTCTTCCTCTTCGCACAAAGAAGACGGGCGGATCGCCTAGGGCTTAGGTCAGCGGGGGCGGCAAGAGGGGTGCTTCGCTATGCCAAAAGCTTCCCTCGAGACCCATTCCCTCCTACCGAAATCTTCATCGTACACTTCATTGGAGGGGCGGGTACGGCCTCGCAATGCTTCAATTCAAGGGGTGATGGCTCGTCGGCGCCCTTCTCAACTTCCAGTGCCTCAACGCCCTCTTTCGGCTTCAAGCTCTTGCACTCAACCCACTCGTACCAGGGTAGGCCATGATGTCCCTCTCACAGGTGGTGGCTATGGTTTGGATTGAAAAGATGAGTTCTTGGTTCGGGGTTGGGTCATCTATTTATCTCCCGAGAAGGCTTGGACGAAAAGTCCAATCTCCTCTAATTTAACCGACGCAATCGAAATAGGACTCTATCTCCAAAAATATCGAACTGCCACCTACCAAAACGGAGATCGAGGTGAGCACGGGGGAGCCTAGGCCGGCTGGCCCAGGGGTTTTCGGCTCCCCTGGCCCTCGTTTTCTTCTGGTGGTCCTAGGACTCCAAAATATTCCTACGTTTTATTCAGATGTGCCCTAGAAAAGACGTGTAACCAAAAGGAAAATAAAAATCTACTCTAATATATACACAACATACCTTTTTATGTCGTCTAGGCTTGATGTCGCAACCCTTCCTCAAAGTCGTAGACATCCACGTAGTGAAGTGGTACAACATCGGGCTCCAAGAACACCTTGAGGTGTTGTCCATTCACCACATATTGATCTCCTTTTGCATCCATCATCGTTACCGCTCCTGTGGGTTAGACGAGGTGCACGACATATGGCCCGTCCCATTTACTTTGTAGCTTCCCTTTTCCAAAGAGCTTGAACCTCAAATTGTATAGGAGCACTTTGTCTCCCTCTTTGAACTCCTTCTTTTGAAGCTTCTTGTCATACCATCCTTTCATCCCCTCCTTGTATACACTTGCACTATTGTAGGCTTTCCATTGTAGTTCTTCCAACTCGTTTATTGAATTCTCCTCTTAATTGCTGTCGCATCGGCGTCATAGTTCAATTCTTACATAGCCCAATACGCCTTATGTTCAAGCTCTACCGGTAAGTGACATGTCTTTTCATACACAAATTGATAAGGGGTCATACCAATAGGTGTCTTAAATGCGGTCCTATATGCCCATAATGCATTGTCCAACTTTTTGGACCAATCTTTTCCTCCTTTCAACGCGGTCTTCATGAGGATCCCTTTTAATTACTTATTAGAAGTCTCCGCTTGCCCGTTGATTTGTGGATGATATGCCATAGAGACTATATGTTCAACCCCCCATTTTGGCCAAGTATTTCCCAAATTCCTTTCCCGTGAAATGCGTACCTCCGTCGCTTATCAAAACTCTTGGCACACTGTATCGGGGGTGTATCATTGTCTTCACCATGTGAATGGATCCTTCCGTTGACGCCTTTCTACAAGGTATAGCTTCCACCCACTTCGAGATGTAATCCACCATTACCAATATGTATTCATACCCATGCGAATTCAAGAAGGGTCCCATGAAGTCAATGCCCCATACATCAAATAGGTTGATTTGTAAGTTGTAGTTCAATGGCATGGCACTCCGTTGTGAAATGTTTCCCGACCTCTGACACTCCAGACACATGGCAACAAACCTCTTAGCATCGCTATGCATCTCGGGCCAATAAAATCCGCAGGACCATACCTTTGCTTGAGTCCTCACCTGTCCATAATGTCCTCCATAAGGCGATGAGTGACACTTCCTCAAAATCTCTTCCCGTTCCTCTACCAGAATGCATATTAGAAGAACTCCATCTTCTCCATACCTATATAAATATGGGGCATCCCGAAAATATTTCTTCTTTTCCAAATTCACTTGCCACTTTTCATTCTTATCCAAGTGGTTAAGGGGAATTCCTTTCATTGCTCTTATAATATCATCCATCCATCCACTCTTATCCAATACCCGGTACAAATGATCATCCCACATACGGTCTTCAATAAGGTGCTTTCCATCGTCTTGTCGATGTATCTGTGATAAATGATCGGCCACCACATTCTCCACACCCTTCTTGTCTCGGATCTCAACATTGAACTCTTGAAGCAAAAGAATCCACCAAATCAAACGAGGTTTGGTATCTTTCTTGGACAAAAGGTACTTAAAAGCGGCGTGATTCGTGTAGACCTGATAATGGGGCCATGTAGTTCCGCGGGCCTCGCGGGCCATCGAACTCATGGGCTACTGGTTTTATTCTGATTATGGGCTCTCAGATAAAAAGGCCAGATCGAGTCAGGCTTTACATCAAAAGTATTGGCACTGGCCAGATTATGCTGTATCAGACACAACTCGAGTCGAGTCCCTCGACAGGGGCGACGCTGCTGTTGGTCTCCAAGATCCACTGGGCGGCGAGGGGAGAGGGCGCTGCCTCTGCTCGTCTCCACTGGGCGGTGTGACCGGCGAGGGCTTTAGTGGCCTCCCTCTCCATCTAGGCGTCCACTGCGCGACCGGCGTCCACGGCGCGACCGGCATCCCGCGTGCCTCCTGTCTTCAAGATCCACTTGGGGCACAACAAGGGTTGAGAGGAGAGAGGGGACAGGGCGATGTTGTCGCCGTCGCCTGCGTCCCAGCTGCCTCTTGCATCAAGATTCAGTGAGGAAGGGGCTAGAGATCGATGCCGGCGGCAAGAACTAATGAACACACCAACTCGAAGCCTTCAATCCGGGAACGCAAGAACTCTAAGCCGACTGCGATCAGGTACACCAAGACCCTTCTTCCCCCCCCCCCCCCCCCGCGGTCTCCTTGGCGCCTCCAGCCATCCATAAGTGTTGTGTTCTCATGGCGGATGCAATTGTTTGGTTTTGCAGAAGTGGAGCAAGGGAAAGCAAAAGGCGAAGGTGAACAACTCGGTGCTCTTCGACAAGGCCACCTATGACTTGCTGCTGTTAGAATTGTGGTGGGATTGTTTTCGAACTTGTAATTGTTTATTAAGAGTTGATTTGGCAGTCTCCATTTATTCTGTTCTCTTATGTAGAAGTAATAACTTGATCCACTCAAATATCTTGCTGCCCTGACAAATTATTTGTCGATATATAGATCACTGTATCGTAGTAGAAATGTCTATTTGCTTGTCAACTGCATTCGTGAAAATATCTTCTGGTTGGTGTTTTAGTGGTACATAAAAATAGCATAGGCATAAGGCACCACTCTCCCACCTTGTGTTCAGTTGCTACTAACTCACCTAGACTGTCTCATACTGATATGATTAGGAACTAGGTGCTTCCTCCCTGCTCTACTAATTGTTAGTGGTTTTTGGTAATTTGGATTATGCTGTTCTTCTACATGAACTGGTTCACCCTTTGTACTTTCTTTACCTTTTCTCACTGCCATCGGCAGTGTTGTAGCTTGAACCTTGAGATATAGTTATATTGTCCTATCTTTCCAACGCGACTTGGGAGAAATTTCTATACTGTTCTCAGCAACAAACGTTACATACATGTAATAAATCAGCCCCTCACTATCTGTAAGGTATACCTTTGACCTAGCAGTCGTTATGAGTTTCATTTTCATAAAGTGCTGACATGTATACTGTATCTGTTTGCCAATTGCTCAATTTTCGTGCTGCAGTATTGCCTATAATTTCCAACATTTTATTATTGAGTTCCTGCATTGTTTCTTTCAAGAAAGAATATTCCATCCTAGTCCCACATCCATCTGTACTCTAGAAGTAATGGTTGTTAAACATTTTATTATTGTGTTCCTTCATTGTTGCTTTCATTTTTACCCCTAGTATGTCTTAGATTTAACATTTTTTAAACTATTTTCTTATGGCAGATTGGCAGTACCCTTCAGACATGGAAGCGGTCAGCTCAGTTCCAGAAGTAATGGCAGAAAGTCGTGAGGTTATGTCAACCGATCAGTCAAGTCGTTCATCTAAAAGAAGGGCTAAGGTTTGGCAGTATGTTGAGTCAGAACATGTAGACGGCATAGAAAAGGCAATATGCAAATTCTACAAGACACAATTATCTTTAGTTGCTGGCAAAGGGACTACTCATCTGAACAGACAAATTCAGTTCCATTGCCCCGTCATTCCACAAGAAGATAGGGATAGGTTCATAGCAACTTCGAAGGGGAAGCCTAATGATGGAGATGTGACTGTAGTCTTTCGAGGTCTGATAGCAAAGTACTATATCAGCGTAGAAATTGCCTTTAGGAAAGCTGAAGACCCCTGTTGGAAAGAAATGATCAACTATTGTCAACCAACATTCAGAGTAGTTGGTCGTCTCAGCGTGCATGCAGATTGCCTTTTGTTATATGAAGAGGAGAAGCTAATGTTGAGTGACCACTTCACAAAGTTGAAATCTCATGTTAGTCTGACGGCTGATTTTTGGTCTTCAAACCAGAACTTAGGGTATCTTGGTGTGACTACTCATTTTATCGATGAAGACTTTGTGCTGCAGAAGAAGATAATTGCATTCAAGAAAATTTCTTTCCCTCATACTTCATATGTTGTGCAAGATGGCATTACTTCATGCCTGATGGAGTGGGAATTGGTTGATAAGATGTTCACCCTAACTTTGGACAATGCAAGTGTGAACACCAAGGCAACAAAAAATATGCGTGAGGCTCTAGGAGATCATATGTTCTTCGGAGGTGAACATCTCCACGTAAGGTGTGCTGCCCATATCCTCAACATAATAGTTCAGGCTGGTTTGTCGATGATTCTACCTGCAGTTCGGACTATAAGGGATGTCATAAAAGTTATCACATCATCACCTTCTCGTATGCAGATCTTCAATTCCATTGTTCAGTCATCGGGACTCAAAAGCAAGTCTGGGTTGATTCTTGATGTCCCCCATTGTTGGAATGCTACATATGACATGCTCAATGAAGCCCTAAAGTTCAAGGCTGCAATTAACAGATTTGCAGAGGAGCACCATTATCAAGGTCCTAGCAAAACTGAATGGTCTAAAGCTGATGCTTTGCATGGTTTTTGAAAGAATTCACTGAAGCAACCAAGGCTTTTTCTGCTGATAGACACCGAACAGCTCACCTCTTCTTGAAGATGGTGTTGGCCATAAGAGATGTCTTGCTCGATGAAACATGGAACTCAAACGAACTACTCAATGCATTGGCTGATTCTATGTACTTGAAATTTGAGAAGTATTGGACTGAGCCCAACATTGCTCTTCTCATTGCGTCTATTATGGATCAATCAGTGAAAACTGACTTCGTTAAGTTTTACTTCTATACCATTGGTGAGAACGTCGAAATGAAGTTGAGGGAGTTGAAACGATACATGATGAGGTATTATAGAGAGTATGAAAGGATTGTGAGGAGCAGTAATCATGTATTCATCCCAACTAATGAGCAGCCCACAAGTGAATCTACTGAGAGTGGTACAAGTTCTTTAGGGTCACTTTGTGGTAAAAGGTGAGTGGAGTTTGCTTTTGCTCAGTTTGCCTCACAAAATTATGATGCCTATCCAATCCTGTCTCTGACGGCTAGGGATTTTCTTGCAATTCCCGTGAGTACAGTGTCTTCTGAATCAGCCTTCAGTGCAGCCAGAAGAATACTTGGAAAAGACAGGACATCGCTTTCTCCTGAAACTCAAGAAGCTTTAGTTTGTGCCAAAGATTGGCTAATTGGGTTCAATGATGAAGATGAAGGTGAACCCTTGACCAGGCAACGGATGTTTGCTCCGGACGATGAGGAAGATATCTGGTGCAGGTAGTTTCTTTGACTAACAGTAATGCTCCTTAACTTTATGCATTCTGTCTGAATTGTTATCCTGTGTTGAGTCTACAAGTAAAGTAACAAGCATTTTTTGGTTGTCAGAATGCATTTCTAGCATGTAGCCAGACTTTGGATGGTAGTTCCAGTGCTCATGATTCTGTATTGGCTTGATTTTTATATATGTGCGAAATTGCTACCTCATCTACTTTTCATAAACATGAATAAGATTCTATATGAAAACATCATAGTAGGCCCCAAGTCCAGTCATTTCACTCTTTCTGCATGCGTATGCACGCTGATTCAAACTGTGGAATAGCTTATGTGCTAGTTTCTAGCCAATATATTGTGATGTTTCTTGTATCTATATTTTAGCACACGCATGGACATTGGACTAAACCTATGTTCACTAGTCTGTTAACTCGAGTTTTATCATTGAAATTGCAGTTCTAGAAATTTTGATGGAGTAGAAGAGCCTTTGCTGGAGTACTTGCTACCTTTGCTGGAGTGGAAGTGTGATTGCTGGCTTGCTGCAAAAGACTTTTGGAGAAAATCTAAACCCAGTCGACTTCTGTGCAAGTCTGTGACAGACTTTCTGTCTGTAGGATAGGAAATTGTATTGGTCAATATGGATAGAATTTATCTATTGCATACTAAAAGTTGGTGGATGTAATTTTTGAATTTTAACATTTACTCATTATTTGCCTGCGATCTGTGCTGTGAGTTGTGACCACTGACCACTGGTAGCCTGGCAAGCTGGTGGCTGTTGGCGCCTGCTCATGTGCTATGCTGTGCGCTTGTGCGTGCTACTTTGCTAGTAGTACTAACCAGGGCTATGTTGTACGCCAGCTAGTAGTACTTAATTAGATCCCATGGATTGTTGTTTGGATTGGCCCGTGAGCTTCTACAGAATCAAAGGACGGATAGGATGGTGTCTCTCCATGGATTGGATAGGATAGGATAATAATACTAGTAGAAGGATTGGATAATGGCTGGGCATACTACCAATCAGAGAGGGCCGGAGCAGGGTTGGGGCCGGATCATGATCCATTATTAGGCCTAGATACGTGTAAACAATCGCCTTTGAAATCACTATGTAAGATCTGAATTTTTTGAATGCAAACACTATGGTAAGCAACTCCTTTTCCGTCATGGCATAATTTACTTGAGCCTCGTTGAGTGTTTTTCTTGCATAATAAATAGCTTGTACCTTCCCTTCTTATCTTTGTCCAAGAACGACACCCACAGCGTAATCACTAGCATCACACATGATCTCGAAAGGTAGATTCCAGTCCAGAGGTTGCATAATTGGTGCACTCACCAACGGATTTTTGAGGGAGCGAATAGCATCAAGACATTCTTGGTTGAAGTTGAATTCCACCTCTTTTTGAAGGAGTTGTGTTAATGGCTCTGTGATCTTGGAAAAATTCCGAATGAATCTCCTATAGAATCCCACATGGCCCAGGAAAATCCTCAAAGACTTGATATCGGCGGGTGGCGGAAGCTTCTCGACGGTTTCAATCTTCACGTTGTCCACTTCTACCCCCCCTCTCGGAGATGACATGTCCAAGCACAATGCCTTGCTTCACCATGAAGTGGCACTTTCCCCAATTTAACACCAAATCCACTTCTTCACAACATGTGAGCACCTTCTCTTGGTTTTTCAAGCAATCATCAAAGCTCGTCCCATGAACCAAGAAGTCATCCATAAATACCTCCATGATTTCTTTGATGAAGTCCAAGAATATGGCCGTCATGCGCCTTTGAAATGCAGCGGGTGCATTACATAACCCAAAGGGCATCCTCTGGTATGCGAAAGTTCCGTAAGGGCAACTGAAGGTTGTCTTGTGTTGATCATCTATGAATGGGAATTTGAAAGAAACTAGAATACTCATCTAGGTAGCAAAAATGCGAATGTTTTGCTAACCTATCAAGCATCTCATTAATGAATGGTAGGAGAAAGTGATCTTTGCTTCTTGGCTTGTTCAATCTTCTGTAGCCAATGCACATCCTCCATCCCGTGACGGTCCTTTGTGGGATTAATTGGTCCTTGTCATTTTTCATGACCGTTAATCCCCCTTTTAGGCACACAATGGTCCGGACTAACCCATTCCCTATGTGGCACGGGGTAGATAATGCCGGCATCCAACAACTTGATTACTTCCTTCTTCACCACATCTCGCATAGCGTGGATCAACCTTATTTGATGCTCCACAATGGGCTTATATTGATCTTCTAGTTCAATCCGGTGGGTACAGAATGCTGGACTAATCCCCTTCAAGTCATTAATGGAGTAGCCGATTGCTTTCTTGTGCTTTCTCAATAATTTCAGCAGTTTATCGACCTCTCGGGCTTCAATTCATTACTAGTAATCACCGGGAAGATCTTGTCTTCTCCCAAAAATTCATATTTCAATCCCTTGGGCAAAGGCTTCAAGTCAACTTCAGGAATTCCCTTCTCTTGATGAGGTATTTCTCCTATGTCTTTGATCTTTTCTCCATTCAAGGTACCCAAGTGTCCGTCCAAATCCTCGGTTGCCCTTGCCAAATCTTGATCATAATATCCTTGAGAATAATCGTCCTCCAAAGCTCGTTGGAGAGGGTCCCTGAAAGAGTCAACAAAACAACTATTCTCCACCTCTTTGTTATCAAGAGGTAGAGGTGAAGCATCGCAACAGTGTGAACGGAAATAAAATTCATGCTTGACCCCATCAATCTCCAAAGTTGTGATCCCATTTCCAACATCTAAGATAACATTTACCAATTTTAGAAAGGGTTTGCCAAGAATTATATCATCATGCTCATCTTCACAAGAATTCACCATGAAGAACTCGGTTGGAACAATTTTGTTCATGGTAGTGACTCCTAGATTTTCAATTACCCCTAGAGCCTTAGTAGTTCTACCATCTCCCATAATCAATCTAATATTTGTAGGAGCTAGACTAGAATTTTCAGAAAAGAGGTCATAATAAATTTTAGAAGTCATGACACTAACATGGGCACCAATGTCACACAAAGCTCTGTGAACAAATTTTCCATCAATCATACAACTCAAATAAGGAGTGGGCGACATCATACCTTCATCGCGGTTACTCCCTATTGCGTAGACCTTGGCTATGCATGCAAAGGGAGATGACTCGGGTTTACCCCTAATTAAGATTCGCCTCGCCTCCTTGACGTGGTTGTCATCCATCTCGCCTTCCTCTTCAAAAAGTTTCTGAGTAATCTCTCCGGCCGATTCCTTTTATAGCACATACCCCGTTCGCGGGTTTCGAGGGAAATCCAACTCAATTGCTCGCACTGATCTTGTATGATATGGATAAGGCCTTCCTTTGTTGAATAAATTCCCAAAGTCGATCGGCATCCAATCCATTGGTTTGAACTCCATAAGCGATCTTGCACTTCCCAAACTCCTCTTTCTCCTCCTGAATCTTCTCTTGTTGAGTCTTGGAGCAATGTGTCTTCACTTAGAGTTAGCCCCAAATCTTTTTCACACTTAGGATGAACTTCCTTGAACCTCAAGATATCTTTTTCAGAAATTTCAGCAAGCCTGTCCACATGAACTTCTTGCCTATCCTTTTCCGAAAGACGCTCTTCCCAATCTCTTTGAATGGCCGCCCCCTTACTTATTCTTTGAATAATTTGGGCGGCCTCTGAGAGTGTTTTCTCCATGATGTCTCCTCCCGTGCTTATGCAAACAAATTGCAGGCACTCGGGGGTTAGAGAGAAACAAAAGGCATGTAAGAGTACATCACCGGGAAATCCAAGCCTTGGTCCTTGCATTATCAACGTGTTGAATCTTTCCCAAGCTTGATCTATCCCTTCGTCCTTCCCTTGCTTGAAAGTTATCACTTGCTCAATGTGCTTGTATGGATTTTCTGAGTCTTCTCCCCTAAAGGGATTTTCCACCGCCATGTTGATGATATTTGCCTTGATTACATATTCTTCGACTTCGGGCACCAAATCTGAATTTTGCATGATTATAATCCCTTAGAGTTCTTTCCTCTCCTCCCACAGGTGGAATGAAGACATCCATCTAGCAA
The DNA here is from genome assembly GCA_015342445.1 of Digitaria exilis. Classification (NCBI taxonomy): domain Eukaryota; kingdom Viridiplantae; phylum Streptophyta; class Magnoliopsida; order Poales; family Poaceae; genus Digitaria; species Digitaria exilis. The sequence goes on from JACEFO010002708.1 coordinate 717,534, forward strand.
AACAAAACAAAAACAAAAAAAAATCAAGAAAGAAGGTCTAGGGTTAGAAAACCAACAAAATTAATACACAGATAAACGTAGCAAAACTTCTTTGCTCCCCGGCAACAGCGCCGTAAAAGCTTGTTGACGGCACTTAGCCACATCAATTTCGCACCACAAGCGCACGAGTCGGTTGTAGCTTTTCCCTTAGAGAATTCCCCAAGGTTATCAAGCCGTGGAACAAGGAGATCGCTACGCTTATCTAAGAACTAATTAAGGTGATTAAGTGATGTTTTAAAAGGTTTATTTGGGAATAAATCTAACCAAATTAAATCTGAATTAAAAGGAAATGAACAAAGATCAGGTTTATGTAGAGATTAAAATGTGGAGAATTTGCCCATGGGATCCACGGATCACAAGGATGAATAATCGCCAAATTTAACCGCCAACCTAATCTACCAATTCCGAAAGCTGATGTCGTTTCCCCCACACTCGTCAGACAACACTAGGAGTAGAAGCACATCAAACCTAGGAAACCGATATTTATATACAAGATAGATTGATGTTCACAAAAATATGTCGATGATTACAAATACGAGGTCACCTTACAATCTCAAGGACAAATGTAGGATTTTACCCCATAAAGCTAGTCACATGGCAGGGTTCATGGTGTGGAAGCCGACAGTGAAGGATGAGTCTTGTTGTCCTTCGTCTTGCTCCCGAGATTTCCTTCAATGACAGATATCTTCTCCGATCCGGACTCTCCTCAATGATGACGGCTCTACTCCTTTTCTACCCCTCTCTCACCAAAGGTTTCAACATCACTACGGCTAGGGTTGTCGAGAGCATTGTGCACGCAAAAGGGGGCCGCCCTTGGGCCCTGCAATAGGCCAGGCCGGCTGGCTAGTGGGGCCCTAGGCCAGTCGGGCTGGGCTCCTTTTGGCCAGGCTCGGCTTCGTCTTCTACGAGTTGATTCCCCTCTTAAGTCCTCAGTCACGTCCTATTACATCTTCGTGCATACTTCCATAAAAAATGCCTTATTTCCTGAAAAAAACAATAGTCTCCAAAATACAAGATACAATCGAAAATGCCATGAAAGCACTGCGAGAAGGTTGCCAAATAGTGGGTTAGTACATGATTGTTTCCGTAAATGCCATGAAAGCACTGCGAGAAGGTTGTAACTAAGGAGTGCCAACAACAGACGATCGTTGCTTCCCGACAGCTCAAATCTTGGCTTCATACCCTCGGTAGCGTCGGATGTCCTCATCGCCTCCTCTACTTTTGACCTCGTCGATTGACTTCGCACTCCCCCTCAAGGTGCCTTATCACTCGAAGTTGATCCTTGGAAACCTTCTCCATTCTCATTCGTTGCCAGTCTTCAAGCCCTTCTCTTGCGAAGCTAAACTTAATTCCCCCGCTATCCTATTGCATTGAAACCAAATATGCGAAGTTAGACCGACTAGGACTCTGCCTCCGAATGACGCCTCCCGACGCTAGTTATACACCAGCTTCTGGGTTCGTTCCCACTTATCTCCCTCTCTCTCTCACCCCTTCAATCCAAAGATTTGTCGCCTCCCTCTCCCCTCATATCCCTCTCTCTCCTCTCTACCTCACGCACATACCCATAAGCCAACGCTGGCCCCCTCTCTCCTCCCTCTCTGAGCAAGTGCTGGCGGAGGCCCTCCCCCTCTAGCGGCAGTGTCTTGTCCTCCGAGATCCGATCACAGGTAGTGGCATCGGGTCCTGTGGCGGCGGCGGCGGCGCGGCGGATGCGCCTCCTCCCAAATGCGTTGGTGGCGTGGGAAGCGAGCCGGCGGAGGCGAAAAGCGAGGCAGCATCGGTGCGGGCAACGACGGAAGAAGGCGTTACTGGCCGACGGCGGCGCCCTCGCCACGTGCTCCTCCCTAGATCTGCCTCGACGTGTGTTGCTTCCCTAGATCCAACGGCACAAGGATCAAGCAGGGACGGCGTCTGTGAGCAGCAGCGGCAGCGGCGCTTCTCCCCTGGATGGGCTTCACGAGCCCATCTAGGGTTTTACTTTTTTTATTTTTTATTTAGATTAACGGGGGTGGTCACCTAACCACCTCCGAAAATCAGTTATTAACAGAAGCCCCACGCCAGAGGCGGACGGGTTTTCCGCATCCAAAAACATAAAATACCCGCTTTGGAAAATCCTCTTTGTAGTAGTGTGACATGCACAACATAGGTGAAACCAATCACAGAGAGAACAACTGAGGATGTATGGTGGCGTATGCATGCTGCTGGAAGATCGTGGACTGCTCCTAGCGGCGGCACAGAGATGGAGATTGGTTATCACCGACCATTGGCAGGCGAGGTAGTAATCATCATGGGCGGCAGCGGTGACGACGTTGGAAAGGGCCAGCGGCGGCAGGGACTTTCAGAAGATGATAACACCTGTGGACACCGGGGTTTGGCAGGAGAGGGAATCGCCATGTACGGTGTTGGGAAGGGTAGGAAGGTCTGGTCGCGTGGTGGACGTTGGCGGCGGTGATATCGTGACACCGGCGATTGGTAGGGCCAGACGTTGGCGGTGGCGGCACATCGTGGATGTCGGAGATTGGAACGAAAGAGCAACGTTATGCATGAAAGTGCGTTATTTATGCAGGAAATGCGGATGAGCTAGCGCGTGGGAAAAAGCCGATGGGAAACAATTCACGTGTGGGGGGGGGGGGGGGTTGGGACGTGGATTGGACCAGCAGGACCATGCTGGGGGTGGGGGGTGGGGACACCACTACATCTTCTAGTCTTTTTAGTAGTAGTGAAGTAGTGATTTAAACAACATGTTAACAATAATCAAGCATTATAATATTTAGGCACCAAAATCTCTTGCCATACGACAATGTAAATTTAAGTCTAAATCAGTATGCATATGAACCCATAGTAAGAACCAACTAGCAAATAGATAACTCAGTCATGGTCCATAGTTCATCCATCCTTTAATTAATTTGCTCATAGTAGATGCATAAAGACCACAAATAACCAGATTAAGAGAAGTGTCTTGCACACCTTCGGTTCCACAGCAATGATGGCTACATATATCCTAGTCCTGGGCCATGAATCAAATGAAATGACTAGCTAGACACATCTAATGATTTGAAAAGTTCATGCTTTAAACGGTTGATGTTGCAGCTCAACCATGATGCTGTCATGTCGAGGATTGTCATCATCGCATACTTCCTAGATGCCGCTTCCCACCTCTTCAAGTCTCTTGAGTTCTGAATCTTTATGCTCTAACTCCTTCATCTCCTGAGCCTTCAGGCGGTGGTGCCGAAGTTTCTGCTCAAGCTCATCTATAATTTTATCATTTTCTTCAATTGATGAATTCAATTGGGATATGGAAGTCTCCGTCTCCAGCTTCTGGGCTTCTACTGCTTCTTTTTCTTCAAGAAGTTTAGTCTTTGCCTTTTTCAGCTCATTCAATCTATTGTGACAGCTCTGCGCACGTTCCACATTAGCCTTTATTTGGGAAAGTATACTTTCCCCCTCTTCATATGATGCCTCACTATCTTCTATGGATGATTTCTTCACTATACTTTCCAATAAGCTGTTAAAAGACAGCATAACGTCCTCCTCGGTAACTCCATCCAATGAGCTCTTTTCATTATACCCCTTTTTGAATGTTGTCTTTCTCTGTACTGCACATCATGTAGCACACATTAGTTTTAGTGCACCAACAATTTTGACTCATCAGTGTTATAGTAAGTACTTACGTCTTTTCAAATGAGTGATAACCTTCCTACTAGAACCATGATTAGTCTGCCCTGACACCTTCAAACAGATTCACAATCAGATCACAGAAAGTGTACATGAATATGTATGCAGAAAGGATAATTATTTAAACCAATAATCACCAGATCTGCAATATTACTTCTACAATGAAAGTAATGAAAGGACTCACATTATGAGATACATCGTTATTCCCTTTAAATGCTTCCCTTTCATTCATGGGAAACACCATATTAGGAATAGTGTCTTGATTGACCAGATTATCACCAACAATTGGTATTGAGTTGTTTGGAGTCGATGTTGAATATCCTGAGGAAGCACAAAAATCCTTTCATTAAAACTGCTTTCATGTACTTTGTATATTTTAACATGGGTATGTTATTTTCTTAGTTCCGAACCTGAAGATACCACTGGTGAAAGTTGGTCATGTGATACTTCATTTAAGCTTAAGTTGTCCTCTTTTCTCCTCATCTTCTGCATATGAAACAAAATATTTTGTTGAGAAGCTGATGGCTGGTCTAAATAAGTGCTTGAGATATAAAGAATTTGTTATTACAAAGTGATGCATACACACATAATAAAAAAAATTGACAACATCTGAACAATTATGGAAACACAAACATTGCATCACCATAGACAGAAAACGTTCCTCCTTATTTTATAATCTTTTACTATAATGCATCACATTGCTTCAGGAAGACAGTAAATACATATATTATTTGGAAAAAAACAAGTAGGTCTCATGGCACCAACCATGATTGTTCGTGAAACCAAATAGAAACTCATAAACGAAGGAAAAATCATAGACATAATCCCTTATTAATCAAGAGAAAGGAAATATTTTAACGGGGAAAAAGTTGAGCTCACAACACAATGATGGAGGTCAAAATGTTATCGGAGCTTCTAGTGCTCAGACATCCGATGGGAAATTGCTGGTTCCAATATTGAAATAACATGTGTAAATATAACTATATATACTATCTGATTCTGGATGCTAGAATTCATGTGCAACATAATACCATGTTTCATATAAACATCCATGGATGAGCAGTAATATGTAGCAACAAAGCTAGCAACATCGTCATTTACCTTCTTACCAAATGCAAAATATGAAATAAAAAGAAAAGTTTGATCACATTTGTGGTCTCAAGAGAACTTGAGAAAAAAATGTTAACTGGGCTAATTAATGAAATATCCAAAAATAACTTGTTCACCATAATGCAATATCTCAATTTTACTAGTGTATCCTCCACTTGACTCACTTTCACCAGACTTTTGCCTCAACTTTGTTTGCTTCACTAGTGTATCCTCCACCTAACTCACTACCAACCAAATACTACCTAAAAATGGGCATTTGAGGTAGCTGAAGTATGTTTTCTTTAGAGTAAATTGCACCCACCATACAACTTGTCAGGTGGGTGCAGTTTGGTACAACAAGTTGTAAAATGTTCAATTTAGTGCAACAACTTAGCAGGTGGGTGCACATTGATCCATCAACTTGTGAAATACTCAAGTTAGTGCAATAACTTGGTAAATTGGTGCATATACAGTCTCAATGTTATTATAATTTTTCACACGACCACACTTTATATTTTCATCTTACCACAATGTAATTAATTTCTTTTTAAAAGATTATCAGAACACCAAATGATTCATATAAATCTTAGTGTCATGTACATGATATAAATATAGCCTTAGTGAATTGACCAATAAATTTTATTTATTAAAAATTATATGTCAAATTAAAGAAAAAATTCTTTACATAAACTTAAAGCACATAAATAGGCATAAATCAAGCTTACATTGTTTATAGAAATTGCTTATCAGAATTAGAAGAAAATAATTTTACATGGACAAAAAAAAATATCTCTTATTTTCTAACATGAGTATATTTTAATTTACAATAAAGGTTCTTATCTTGGATAAATATATCCTAACTGTGAATATCAATGGCCACGCTATGGTAAATATTTTGTTTCGATGCAAACATACCATGTATTTGTTGTTTATCATGGACAAATACAAGTCAACATAATATTTGGACTATGCATGCACTAATTTGCCAAGTTGTTGCACTAAGTTGAGTATTTTACAAGTTATTGGACCAATCCGCACCTGCATATCAAGTTGTTGCACTAAATTGAGCATTTTACAAGTTAGTGGATCTATTTGCACGCACGTGATAAGTTGTTGTATGGTGGGTGCAATAAACTCTTTTCTTTATATGCAGGTTCTGTGGGTGTAGAGGCATATCTGGGCATAGGTCCATTGCCCTAGGCATGGCCCAAAATCCCCCCGGCCCAAAATCCCCCTATATCCAGCTAACTTTCCATGGGCTAGTTGGTTCCTCCATGGGCTGCCCCCACAAATCCACAACCAACGACATCACGAAAGGCCTAATAATCCCAAACTAAGTCAATGCTCATTTCGTCGCGCTTCTTCATGGTTGCTGCTCGTACTTGCCACAGTCTATCGGCTGCCAGTGCCAGCGTACAGGCACCTACTTGATCGGCACATCCTAAGTGGTGGCACTATGTGGAATCTAAACTTTAGACCAGCGATGACATCTGGAAATAATCGACTTTATGCACTCATGCATTATACTACAATGAAGAGGATTCATACTTTGAATGCTCTACGCTTATAATAAGTAGAAACAGTAGAGTCAAAACTCCACGAAGAAGGGTAGGCATTTACTAGATTCCATTTGGCAAAAGATCGAGAGCGATGTGAGACCTTCCTTTCCTCGGCTACTGCTGCTATGATCCCACCCGCCACCAGCACTCCTACCCAAGCTCGCGTCGCCTAGGCTCCTCCTTCGCCGCACCACCGTGAAGTCAACCTAGAAACCGCCTGCAGAGAGTTATAAATTCCCTCCATGCTGAATTAGCTGCCCTGGCTCGGGTAGGGGCAAGTCAACCTAGAAACCACCTGCAGGCTCGAGAAGGGCTTGCCTCATCACATCAACATCCCACGAGAAGGTACTGGTGGAGAAGAAAGGAGCATCCAACCCCAGGCTGCACTGCGGTGACACGATGGGCATTTACGCAATACCAACAACCATCATACCACCTCCAGCTCACTTTCTCTAGTTTCAAGAGGAGGATTGCAAGTTGGTTAATGTACACCAGCCCAGGCGGGTAGGAACAAAGCCCGACACTTCTCAGGGAAAGTCCCAATCATCCCAAAAGACTAATCTGATAGGGGAAGGGGGGCTCTCCTTCCACCTCCCAAGCTAAGCAAGGTGGATTATTCAGAGGCTCACACGGTCGCCGCCCGATTACTACTGGGCCAGCTGGGCCCTTTTTTGTCAGGTCTTTGCCAGCGGGTAATAGTGGAATAAATTCGGACGTGCATGGCTACCGCCTATACTGTCGTGCGCCTGGCCAGATGCCGCCTACACTATTCTGCGCCTAGTCAAACCATGCTCACTTGGCCACAACATGCTTCCTACACTGTCGTGCGCCTGGCCAAATGCCACCTACACTGTTGTGCACCTGGCCAAATCGTGCATAGGATGTCCTTACCATTAGTGCTTTGTTTGCCTCATGTCTGACCACAGAGCAAGCGCTTGTGAAGATCCCGTTTAGTGCTTAGCCTGCAACCGCTTCGGTCACGAGGGGTGATGACTTGTAAGAAGCGGTGCCCTTTGTGTATTGTTGATTTGCACACCCAGGGCTTTTTCGTCAATTCATCCTTAATCAGCTGCTTCCCTCCGTGGTCAATATTCACTCCTCCCACCGCCTAGGTGCCAGGCTTCGACAAAGTTGGCGCGGATTGGTAGCCCCTGTACTAGGCCTGACTTCGACGTAAAATATGAAGTCCAACAGTGGGAGGGCATGGAGATTGAGGCCATTGTTCTTGATGAGCTATGCCTGCATTAGGGGGCGGTCTCGATGTCCAACCACCAACCACAGCTATTCCTCATCAAATTCACCAATGTGCAGCACATGGAGGAGGCTGCAATGACGGGCTGCTTCAAGCACCATGGCATCATCATCAATGTGTCGTTGTGGCACAGAACTGTTCTTTTGGGTGCGCATATGCCTAGAAGGAGTCGACATCCACGGCTAGTACCCGGAGCTGGTGGAATGCATCATCGGCATGACATCCTCCCTCAAGTGCATCGACACCAACTTTCTGCACCCCGACAACACTAGTACACGAATCTCTAGGCATAGATGGTGAACCCCATCAAGATCCCTAAGCGGGTCTGGTCTTCACCATTAGAGCCAAGGACTCCCCTGTACTCATCTCCAAGATGCCACCATAGCAATGGTCGAGGTGGCTGCCCCTACGCCTGAGCACCACTGTATTGTCTGGCATCACGGGGCAATGGATGGGGCTAAGGTATTGGATACCACATTCCCTTCATTCAGCATTCCCCTGCCTTACCATGACATGAGCATCAATACCCTACCTGTGGTGGAGCCTTCACGTCGCACCATTGAGGAAGGACACGAGGAGGCCCATCAAGTGGATGGGCGTGTGGCACATCGTGGGGACGGTCATGACACGTGTCCAGGAAAGCAGCAGTACAACAATAACCACCCCATGTTTTCAACATCCTACAGAAGTCATGATGACCACAACGATGACGTTGTCGATTACCGTCGTAGTGAAAATTGGCATGGTCGGGTCTTTGGTGCCCGCTACGAGGAGCAGGAGCTGATCTATTAGGAGCATGACCTCTCTCTCCATGAAGACAAAACAATGGGGGGACGATGATGCTAGGCGATCTGCCCACCATAAGAGCACCCAATGCACAACAACACCATCAACAATGACATAACTACCAGCACAGAGCCAGACTCCTAGGCTTGGACGTTTCCGATTAACTAGTAGCCATGCATAGATGAAGCAAAGAAAGAACCCACTATCAGGTGGGTAATCCATCCCTGTATCTTGATGCTGAGGTATATAAATTTATCTGGTAACCAATGTTTTTAGTTCTACTCGTTAAAAAATCCAAAAAACATGGAGCCCCAGCCTTGGCTGGGTGCTAAACTCCTTGTTGTGGACGTTTGGACTCACTGATGTTTGCTACACCAAATAATACCAGATTAGACTAGAAGATGAGATTAGAGGTGGACGTAACCAAGGGCGAGGTCTACACCAGGGTGATGTCCAAGCCTTTTTTTGGCTGATTTTTCTTTTCACCACCAGATTTTTTACCTAACTTGGTGGACACTCATTATTTGGCGGGGACACCTTGTTTGAGGGGACGAGGAGATTGGGTCTATTTGGAGAGGGGATGAGGAGATTAAGGGTCTGTTCGGATGCCTGCAGCAGCCCAGCCTGACTTGCATCAGCTATCCAGGCTCGTGGGAGCCAGGCTGAACGCATGCAAATCGTCTTGTTTGGTACCCGTAGTGAGCAGGTGTTCGGTTACATGAATGAGCACCAAATTCAAAGTGCTAGATGCAATAAGGTGTGTTTAGTTGGCTGCATAACAGTGGGTGAAGTTACCTCTTGCATACAGTGGTGAAGTTACCACCACTCCGCCCAAAAAGGATTACTACAACACAAGTTTCATGCAAATTTACATTGACTTCCAAGCCAAATTAAAAATCAATAAAGCATATGCTAAGGTTAAAAAATAATATCAACTTCAACATGGATATTTATGCTTAGATTAACCGCATCACACAAATATGAGATACTAGCATGACAAATATGGGATACAATAAAAAATACCAATAAGAGAGTAAAGCAAAAGAGGGTATTCATTGGTTTACCGCAACAACAGTGTGAGTGGTCAAGAGAGAGTCACTAAGAGAGGGAGCACAAAACAGATCTGCAATCCTTCCCAAAAAAGAACATCATTTTCACTACAAACATGTAAGAAATGTTACATAAAACAATCATAAATAGAAATACCATGTGCAAAAACTCAATCTTTACCCTATCACTAACAAAACATTCAAATCCATCCTCCCCCTCCACATATTTCACACGATTTGGATATACTATACTAATGAAACTGAAAAGGAAAAGACCAAAATCAAAATCGGTAGCGAGAAATCACCTGCCTTTTCACTCCGACTTCTTCAAAATCAGATCAGATCTGCGAATCAAAGAAGAAGGTGGACTAGTTAGGGTTCGTACCAAATCTACCAAGAGGGAGGGTGGGGATGAGGGAGAGGAAGGAGGACAAGAACTTCACCTAGCGATGGAGGAAGCATTGGGTATGGCGACAGCGGAGGGGAACGACGCTGGATGGTGAGGATTTATAGCCGCGAAATCGGTGGTGACCCTCTCAGGTTTTCCCGCCTAAGCGCGCCAAGAAACAAAAACTCGTGCACACTTTTCCACCAGCAGAGAGAGAGCACAATAGCGGGAGTAGGGGGAGCGGCGGCGGGAGGTGAGGATAGGGATGATGGGAAGCGGTGGTGATGGTAGGGTTTTCCCACATGCACGCGCTGATGCAGGGGATATGGCGAAAGCGCAACCGCCGCACATACCCCAAAAAAGCCGCATGGCCAGAGCGTGGCTCGGAGGCCTCTCTTGCCTCCTGGCCCAACAGACCATGCAAGCAACTAACCTGGGTCATGCTGCATATGGAGAGCCTCCATGGCCCATATACATGCATATAAAACAAATGCTAAGGGGACTAATTTTTTATGATAAGAAATATTTTCCATAAGAATCAGTTTTTTTTAGATAGGTATCTAAATAGATAGATGTATACATAGATAATATATATTAATTATAATATAATATAATAATATATTAGTACTATACATATAATATATCCAATGCAGTTCACCACGAACAAACAAACAAGATATATATTTTTTAATACACAAACAAATAAGATATGTAATGGTAGCAGATCGCGGAATGAACCTTAACCTTTAAAATGGAACAGATGGTCGCTAGCCTTTCTTAAGTCGCTAACTTTATCCTCATTTCCTCAGAGAGCAGCAGATGCCCACCTTGAGCGGCGCCGAAAGCATGCACGTCATCCTGGTCCCCTTCCCGGCGCAGGGCCACTTCGCCGCCTTCCTCTCCCTCGCCGACCGCCTCCACGCCGCGCGTCCCTCGTCGACCACCATCACTCTCGTCTCCACCCCGCGCAACGTGGCCTCTCTCCGCGCCAGCTCATCCTCCTCCTCTCCATTCCTCCGTTTCCACGCGCTGCCCTTCTCGCCGGAGGACCACGGCCTCCCCACCGGCGCCGAGTCCGCCGACGCCGTCCACGTCACCCACTTCCTCGCCCTCTTCCAGTCCACCTCCTCCGCCTCCCTCCAATCCTCCTTCGACGCCTTCGTCGTCAACAATGGCGTCGCTGACGACGACGGCATCGTCGTCGTCGTCGCCGACCCATTCATGGCATGGACCACCGGCGTCGCGCGCCGGCGAGGCGCAAGGCACGCTTTCTTCGACTCGTGCGGCGCGTTCGGCAGCGCGGTGTACCACTCGCTATGGAACCACCTGCCGCACCACAGTCTCCGGCGTAGCGCCGTTGCCGCCGCCGCCGACGACGAATCCTTCGACCTGCCGGACCACCCGGAGGTCACCGTGCACCGCTCGCAGCTCCCGGCGCACCTGCTCGTCGCCGACGGTACGGACCCGTGGTCCGTGTTCCATCGCAGGCAGATATCGCTAGGGTACGACACGGATGCGGTCCTCGTCAACACCACGGAGGAGTTTGAGCTCGCCGGGCTTCGCATGCTCCGGCGAGCCATGGGAGGCGTCGTGCCAGTCCTTCCCATCGGGCCGCTCGTGCGTGTCCCGACGACAAAGCACATCACGAGTGATAGTGAAAGGGACAGTGACATCGTACGGTGGCTGGACGCCCGTGACAAGTCGTCGGTGTTGTACATCTCGTTCGGGTCCCAGAATAGCTTGCGGCCAGAGCAGATGATGGAGCTGGGTGCGGCACTTGAGCTCACCGGCCGGCCATTCGTCTGGGCCATCAGGCCGCCTATCGTGCTCACCGACGACGACGATGGCGACAACAGTGACAGGTAGTGTAACATTCTAGCCCACAGTTTAATATGATTGATAGAATACTCATGCTAACAAATTGTAATTTTCTTTTATGACGGAAGCTCATCTCAAAAAACTGTGAGGTGGCTGCCGGAAGGTTTCGAGGAGAGAATACATGGCAGCGACAAGGGGCTACTTGTCCGCGGGTGGGCGCCGCAGGTGAGCATCCTGGCGCACGCGTCGACGGGCGCATTCCTGAGCCACTGCGGATGGAACTCGGTGCTGGAGAGCATGGCGCACGGCGTGCCCGTCCTCGGGTGGCCGCTGCAGGGGGACCAGTTCTTCAACTGCAAGATGCTGGAGCAGGAGTGGGGCGCGTGCGTCGAGGTGGCGAGGGGGAACGACGGGGCGGTGGTGGAGAGGGCACGGCTGGCGGAGGGCGTGGAGATGGTGATGGGGGGAGACAGCAATGGCAAGGGGCCCGAAATGCGGCGGCGCGTCAAGGAGATTCAGGAGCTGATGGCTCTGGCGCAGAGGAAGGATGGTGGCTCGTCTGCACAAGCGTTGGATGAATTCTTCACCACCATGCTCCGTGGTGGTACTGTCTGATTTGAGCTTTTGGCATACGTGCATGCAAACTCTGGTCTGGCCATTAGGAATTCATTCACATGGTGATCATTCGCATTCGCGCGCTTGGATAGAGTTTTCTTCTACATTCAGATCGATGGGTCAGAGTTGCTAGCTTGCAACAGGTGTGGTAGCAGGGATGAGACAAAAGCACGCCGTGCATCTTTCAAACTTAAATTCTTATTGTTCTTACTAATCTGGGCCATGGTATCTCTCATTGTCTTGTGCGTTATAAGATGAGGGCAATCTTGGCTGCTATGATGGCTGCCAAATCCTGTTTGGATCACTCAAACAAATTGGATTCCGTTCACTCACCGACTGTCCACATGCATAATTTTTGGAGATAAGTCCGTTTTTCAACCTCCAACTATCGCGATTGTCTGATTGTGGCCCTGGAACTACAAAACCGGATAGTATAGACCATTGAACTGTCCAAACCAGACAAAATACCCCTAAAGCAATTCCGTCCCGGATTTAGTACACATCAGGACTCCAACATGGCACAACTTGCCTAGTCATCATGGCAAGCCTTGAAAGGACCCACTTGTAAGCCTCTGTCTCCCTCTCCCATCTCACCCTTCACCCTCCTCTCTCTCCCTGTGCCATGGATTCCTATCTCGAGCTCGCTCGCACCATGCCCACGCCGCTCGAGGTGGCTCCCCAAGGCCATGGCTGCCCAGCTGGAGCTCACTCGTGACATGGCCGTGCAGCTCCTGCTAGCTCCCCGGTCCGTGGCTGCCGAGCTCGTGGTCACCAGCGCCATGGCCGACAGCTCGAGCTCGTCCGCTCGATGCCACAAGCACCCAGTCGATCTCGTTTCAGGCTGATTTTATTTCGACCGTAGCTCACGCATGAAGCATCCAAGAACACAACTCCGATTGAGGATACAATGGAATTGGGGTTTTTTTCGATTGGATTTTGATTTCTTTGTCAAGCTCCTACTGTAGCTCAATCGTGAAGCACCAAATCGACAAGCGCAAGGAGCACCTCCGCATGCTCATGCTCCGGCACCTCCGCACGATCGAGATCTGGCACCTCCGTCCGCACGTATTTTGGCACCTCCATCTACAGGCCGCGCGTAGGGGGTCTGCTCACCTACTCCACACCGGTCTTCCTGCACTGGAGGGAGCATGCCCCCAGTCTCGAGCGTGGCCTACGACAGTGGACGACGAACGGGGAGCTCGCACCCCCCGCCCCTCCCCCGACACATGTCCTAGGCCGCCGCCATGCCTCCAGGCAGTCGGTGAAGATGAGAGAAGCAAGGGGAAGATAGGGGTAATTTGGTAATTTCAACGGCTAATGAGTATGACATGTGGGGTCCTTTTGTTGTATTTTTGTTGAGTGTACACGGTGGCAGCCACATCAGCAAAACCACTGCCATGTCACCCCGAAAACTGGATGGTTTGGTTTTAGGGGGTAAAGTGTTCGGTTTCGACAGTTGCATGGTGCATTATAACTGGTTTTGTAGTTTGAGGTTGAAAATCGGGCGAACGTGATAGTTGGAGGGTGAAATTGGACTTATCCTTTATTTTTTGGCTTTTGCGCATTTTATGATAAAAGAATGGGAATTGCTAGCGCCCGGACGTCCGGCATCCGGGCGCATTGACGGATGATATTTCACTTGCATGTTGCATGCAACATCATGAAGAATTATGAAACATGCAGTAAAATATTGGGGCGCAACAATCATCGACTAATGTTTGGAACATACGAGCGAGGTGGAACATTAGAGGTTCCAATTTTGAAACATTCGAGTGACCCGGACAACACGAATGGAACAAAATCGTCAGAGCGGTTGAAACAATTTGGGTTGATTAACTGCAACATTACATGAGTGAAAATTGCAACAATCGTCGCCTATGTTTGACAAAGATATTGCACAGATTGGAACAAAAACGTGCACTGGATTGTTGCATGAAACATCAATGAGATTTTGAAACATTCAAACGCAATGACAATGCTGCAGTAGATTGTTGCATGAAACATCAATGACAGTTTTGAAACATTCTATGTAATTTTGTGCAGACGCAAGGACGATGTTGCACTGGATTGTTGCATGAAGCATCAATGAGATATTTGTAACATTCGATGTAATTTTGTGCAAACGCACGGAAGGTGTTGCATTTGCATGTTGCATGAAACATCATAGTGAATTTTGAAACATGCAGTCAAATATGATGCACTGCATCATCGATCGAGGGATCTTTGCAACATACGGGCGAGGTGCAACACGAGTAGTTGCAGGTTTGCAACATTTGGACAAGCCGACAACACATATGCAACAAAATCGCAGAACGGTTGAAACAACTTCAGTGGAAGGGTTGTAACATTCCATCGAAGGTGAAACATCAAAGGCGTGAAAATTGCAACAATCTACATGCTTGAAACAACTACGGGTTGAAACAACTTCACAATGTATGCATTTCATCCAAGGTACACCATTTATCAGAGTGAAACATGCAACACATGCTAGAGAGAGAAGCAGTGGGTGAGGGAGAGCAGGCAGTGGATGGTTAAAGTTAAAACAGAAACAAGTGTGTTGGTGGGAGCGTATTGCGTTTGCGTCCGATATTTTTTTCTCCGTCCGAACACATGGAACGTAGCATTACAGTAAAAGAATTGTGTCGATAAATCAAATACAAATATGCAACCTTAACCTATCGATTTGGCTGGCAATTTGTAGCACCTGAATCCAGTCTCTACAACGACTGCAACTTATGAAGTTGTAAGATCCTGGACGTCAACAACGAATCGAACGGCCAAGCATGGCACCTGCCGCGCTATGAACTTTTCCCAACGAATTGCGTAGGCATCAGCACTGCCTGCTCTTTATGCGTGCCGGAGTGGTTGCCCTCCTGTGCGCTCAGCTCAGCCCTCCACTGTGAAAGTTAAGTGTAAGAATACTTTATTTCTCGAATGTTAAATTTGAAAGCAATATGTGAAAATTATCTTGAGAAGTCTTCATCTATAATTATTTTTTGTTCGCACGGTAAAGTGAAGCCATGGCTGCTAGTGAATCATGCAAGTTTTTATAAGAAATATAGTCTTCCTATATGCAGAATGAACCCAGATTGTCATATGCTTTTTTGTGTTAAGCATGTGCTCTTTTTG
This sequence comes from Digitaria exilis, assembly GCA_015342445.1. Taxonomy (NCBI): domain Eukaryota; kingdom Viridiplantae; phylum Streptophyta; class Magnoliopsida; order Poales; family Poaceae; genus Digitaria; species Digitaria exilis. The sequence continues at coordinate 732,933 of JACEFO010002708.1, forward strand.
TAAATGTAACTATGTAAGTCTGCAACTCGGTGAACATACAAGACTTCGTATATGAAAAGCAACAGAACCTAATAAGATGTTGAGTCGTCGCCTGCATACGACGGACACGAAGAGATGCAAAGCCAGCTGAAGTAGTATTTCGTGGGCCCTACGGCTATATCATCTAAAACCACCTTTAAAACCGGTGAACAACAAAAAATAAACGGATTAAGGATTAGAACTCGGTTTTGAAGATGAGAGATGCATGTTCGATTTGACGATAGTCGAGGGAGCTCAAATGGACGTTTTCCATTTTATATTGCATTTTGTGAGACAGACTATACCCTATATCATTCAGCAAAGCACAGGGCGTTGCTGTTTCTAAGCCCAGGCCCAGGTTGCTAGCCAGCCCATATAGGAGGGCGCCATGTGAGCTAAACGTCCTGGGCCAGGAGATTACTAGGCCATGACATTAAAAAAGAAAAGAAATTCTTAATTGTTTCGAGGCCATACGGAACTGAACTAAATGAGCTATTGGGCCGAGTTGAGATGCATCGGTGCATAATTGTGTCCTTTGGATTTAGTTTGCCCAAGATAATGAATGTGTTTTGTATTCTTAAGTACTAGCTCGGTTTTAAAATTTTAGGTCGTTTTGCTTTTTTACTTTATAGATTTTGTTATGTTTCTAGACATAAGCTATGTCTAGATTCATAATAAAATCTATGAATCTAGAATGGCAACATATCAGGTAGAAACCAACCTTTTCGTGGAAACTATATAAACTTCGATATGGGCCACACGATGTTGATATAAGGGAGCTCAGATTGGATTTTCCATAGTTTCTACGTAAATGTTGGTTTCCAGCTTATATGTCGTCATCCAGAAAAGACAAAACGACCTACAAATTGTAACGGATGGAGTAATATTTAATAGTCCAAAATTCCATAACTTGACCCACTGATGCAAAAAATAATACTAAATGGTTTAAATAGGATATTTGTCTCTTATGATTTGAGTTTGTGTCAACAAAAAGACCTAATGACAAATTTGGCATTGGAACTACGACCGTTTCTTGTCCATTAAGCCAATTAATTTTTACAATTTATGTTTGTATCGTGACAAAAGTTAATTATAATGATATATATAGAGTTCGTAGAGTTGCTCCTATGCCATGAATAGTTAGTAACCTCATTTTGAGGATAAGATATGGTCCGAAATTCAGACCTTTTTTTGTCAAATTGATGTGTTGGTTGATTTCATTTATAACATTTCATTATTTAAGAGTTTAATTTATTGGCAACATTTATTTTGATTCCTTATTTATATTATACCGTTGTTTATATTTGTCCTTAATGATTCTACGCTTTAATATTAATGAAGTAAATATTGTCAGAAGTTACAACTAAATATATAAAATGAAACATAAAAACTAGCAGTTTTGGCTACATAAGTGATAATATTGTTCTTGATTTTCTTTTTTTGGAGAGTTTTTTACAACCACCACAGCCAGGTGGGCCCAAGCCATTGCTGGGCCGGTCGGCCAGGCCTATGGCCGGCCGGCCGGTGTTGTCCGTCCGATGGTGCCGCCTTTCTCGTGAACGTCTATGATCTTGTCCTGGCATGGGTTGAGGCGGTTTGGACTGACATGTGGGTCCTTCGATCCGTGGGTGGTCCTTCTGGTATCAGTTGGATGTACTGACAGCAATTCCTCAGCTCATATGCTCCCAATTTGTGTTTTCAGACACACGGATCGTCAGACCTGGCACAGGTGACCGAGGTGGCTGGCCAGGTCCTGGCCCGGGTTTGCTTGGTTTTTCTCCAGTATGCCCCTGCAACACTAAATTATCCAAAACTTATGGAACTGGTTAGATCAAAGTAAAATATGCATGAAACTTTATGTAAAATCTCCATTTATTCCCGAGATGTTGACGAAAAATTGACGGTCAACATGGCTGGTGATGACCCTTGGTATTGCAGCAATCAACATGGACCGGCACAAACATTTCCGGAGGAAGATCACTAACCTTAAGGCCATGTTCAGATTCCCAACTATTCACTATTCATTTTAACTTTTCATTTTTCATTTCAACTTTTCACTGTTCCTCCCTCACAAAACACGTTTCTCAGCGAATGCTATAGTGTTTTTCTTATACTACAGTATTTTTTCCTACAATCTAGACACACCCTAAGTTGAAGGCCTAAGTTGAAGGCCCTGCGGATCGTAGAAGCTTTGATGTGAGGCAGATGGTTGATGCAGACACAGATGGAGGCCGGTCGCCCATCGTCTCGCCTCGGGCCGGCGGAGCGAGCCACCCGCACGCACGGCGAGTAGCACCGCACCCTCTGCCTCCTCGGCGCCCGAATCGAGCAGCAACGCCGTCGAGCAAGCGCCGTAGCGCCGCCGACCTCCTGTTCGATCCGCGTCCGCTGGAGTTCGAGCACCAGATTTCGATTCCGCGCGGACCGGCGGACGGAATGGGAGAGCCCCTGCTCGGTTCCTCTGCCGGAGAGGGAGAGCCCCTGCTCGGCAGCTCCGGATAGAGCCCGCCGCGCCGGCCCCTGCTCCGTGGGAGCGAGCAGAGGATGAGGAGCTCCGCGGCTGGCGCGCCGAGCTGGAGCTCCACCGCGGCTGGCCGTCGGGGGTGGGGGCGGTGCGGGCTGGCGGAGAGCAGAGTTTACGAAACCGCTGGAACCGGTCCGGTTCCCGGTGAAACCGCCCCGGACCGGCAGCGGTTTGAGGCGACTTTAAACCAGTTAAATTTAAAATATTCAAATTTAAATTTAAAAAATGGAAAAATATAAAAAAAATTCCTAAAAATACTTCAAGGTATATGTAATCTATTGGTGTCAAAAATTTTTAAATATTTGCTCATTTGATAGTTTTTGCAGGCATTAGAAGTTCAAAAAAAAAGAAAAAGAAAAAAAATCTGCTGATTGAACTTCTAATGCACACAAAACATACTAAATACACTAATATTTGAACCCTGGCAGAGAGAGCGAGAGAAGAAGATCTCTCTGGAGTAGGCCTGTTCACGGGTTTGTTCAAACCCAGCGAACTCGTTCACGTTGACCCAACTCAGACCAGACCGCAAAATTATGGGCACGTTTGGTTGTAAAAGTAGCCTTGCCTCCTTTTTCCTTTTTCTTTTTTTAGGGAAAAGTAGCCTTACCTCCTTGCTTTGCTAGACTAGTCTTGCCTTGCTTTCGGCGGAGAGCGTTTCCGGCTCAGACAAAACTTGCCAGCGCAAGCACCAAGGCAGCAAGGCTAGAGAACCGAGAAATTTGGAATTGTGTCATCCTGAAAAGTGGGATTCGCTAGTTTGTCATCCTGTAAATGGGTTTCGCTAGAATGCCATTATCAAACAAGGACTCACCGCTACAATGCATTTTCGTCAATTTCCTATTTATTTTGGGTTTTTCTCCACCCACTCTGACCAAAGTGCCCTAAGGCCCTTTCTAGACGCCCAGTAAGCCACACCTCACATTCTTCCCCTGCAAAACCTCCTCGATCCATCGGTCACCTCCACAACGGCCGCGACGCGCGCGCCTGTACGGTACCATCTATAGCGGTGGTCACATGGGAATCCATGGCCAGCAGGGTGATGCTAGGCCTCACCGCGGTGGCCGACCACCTCTCTGTGGCCCGCGTCGTCCCCGCGCTGGCCTCAACGACGAGCAGGACATGCCGGCGTCGTTCGCCTCGATGACGAGCAGGACAAGTCTGACGCCAACAACGGCGGCGAGTTCTCCGTGCTGAGGTACTACGCGAAGACCATCTTTCTGTGCCGGCATCTGCTCACCACGGGGTGGAGCTCATCGCCCCGCGACTCCATCGTGTTTCTCTGCGGGAGGCTGGGAGGCGGCGACGGACTGGGGAGGCCGTCACAGACTGGGGAGCCGGCGGCGGTCTGGGTGGGGAGGCATCGGCGCTCTAGGTGGGTGAGGCAGTGGCAGTCTGGGTGGGGGAGGCGGCGGACTGGGTGTGGCGGCGGTGGACAGGGGATCGGCGGCGGACGACGGATGAGTCAGGGGGACGCATGGACGAGTTCGTGAGCGTCGCTGGGAGAAATCAAATGGATAAGGTTCTGAGTCCCGGGGGCACTTTGTTCAGATCGGGTGGAAAAAAAGCTAAAATAGATTGGAAACCGGCAAAAAGGCATTATAGCGGTGTGTCCTCGTTTGATAATGGCATTTCAGAAAACCCATTTGCGGGATGGCAAATTAGCGAAACCTACTTTTGAGGATGGCACGATTCCAAATTTCTCCTAGAGAACTAAACCACTCGACGTGCTCCGATTTCTGTGCCGGCAAGGCAAGGCGAGGCTTGGCACTGGAACCAAACGCCCCCTATATTTGAGCGGGCTTGCTGGTTTTTGGGTTAAGCTCAGTGTTAAGGCAAGTCAACAGATAATTTCATGTATGGCGCGAGAAAATCTACTCGTTCCTTCCATGGCCCTATAAAAAAATTTGTTCCTATGGCCCTGCGGTCGAATTCCTTGGTTAACACTGTTACACAGGGAGTGAAAATTCACTGATACCCCTGATCGTGAAAGGTTAAAGCTGGGGGCTGTTTGGTGAACACGCTTGGACTAGTTTTTTTTCCCCAAATTTGCTAAGTAATTATTTTGTGCTAAACTTTTGCTAGGCCATTGTATTATTTTCAACATAGAAATCAAACATAATTTCTCCATAGAGTAACTTCAAAGTAGCATGACCACCATAAAAATCACACATAATATCTCCATGCAGTCACTTCAAAATACCATGACCAGCACCATAAAAAACAGGCATACTTTCACCATATGAAAAAGTAGCATGGTTCACACAAATTTATCCATAGACCACACAATGGTGGCAAGTTCACACATAAGACAATGCACACATACATGAAGAGACATAAAGTTCACATATGAGATCTCTTCACAGATCTACAAATACATAAGACATTCACATGCTCAGCCTTCATTTACTCCTTGTGCTCATTGCTGGGCTACCCGGACCCACCTTTTTGCTTCTTGTGCCCATTGCAAGGCTGTCAAGTGGCACCATGGGAATGGTCGCATGCTTTTTAGTAGGCCCCTTCTTTTTGGTCTTTTGCTTGGCAGGAGGACCATCGAGCATAGGCAGCTCAATGGAGAGGGGCTCCGGTGGATTTGAACCAGATCTTGACCTATGTATAGAAAGGATATACAAATTTGATGTAATTTTGTATCTAAGGTGACGAAAATAAATAGAGATTGGTGAGGAATATCTATTTTTACCTTTTTGATCTAGAGGCAGAGTTATCATTTTTTCTCTTTGTCTTGCATGTAGTCTTGAAGCTGTAGTCATACTAAATGTAAGATACTAGAAGTGAAGATTGATTTTTTTATAATCAATTATAAATCAGACTACCTTTTTGAGGGTCCATGACTAGAAGTGGAATGACTGTCTTTTTTCTTATGGTGGAGAAGACATAGAGGCCGCTGGTGCATCATCTTCGAAAGGCACAATAGATGACTCTGCTGTTTTGGTTTCCTTTGCCTTCTTCTTAGGTGGACCTCTACATAGATGACAAAAAAAATGCAATTAACATGCATGCTTCCTTGCTGTCCAAAAAAGAAAAATTGTAGAATTTTAGTACCTAATAACCATCATAGCAGCAATGCCATCTGGGATGCCCATTTTGCAGGTTGGCCGGTGATGTCCATATTCTTTACAAATGGGACACATGTGTCGACCTTTTGTATTTGTTTTTTCACTATAGCCTTTGTACCTCTCAGTCTTAAGCCTACCAACTGTTGCTTTCAGTAGAGGTGGATGCATAAAAAAACCATGGGTGGATTTAGGCCAATGATGTTTGTCAGCAATAGCTAGAATTAAGTTTTCATATGCTGCTCTGAACTTCTCGACGGAATAATAAATGTCCACGTACTTCTCTAGGGTAGCATTAGGAAGCGATGTGATAAATGCTATGGCATGTTTGCAAGGAATGCCAAAACTTGCCATTGTCTACAAGAGCATGTCTTCTCCTCCAAGTTGATCACAAACCTAAAGCCACTCCCCCCAATGTTGTAACTTCAGCAACTTCTTCAGAGCATTCAGCCACCTCCAAGTTCACTTCACTACTTTTTCATGCAACATTTTTATTATGTGGGGCAGAATCAAACCATCCAACTTTCTTGCTATTTTTCTCCTTTGATTCCACTTGATCATAAGCATTTGTCTTATCTTGTCCATCAAGTCATCCAAGTACAAGGACTTGTGGTGCTTAATCCAATTGTTAAAGCACTCTGCCAAGTTGTTAGTTACATAGTCCACCTTGCATATGGTTGAGAATTGGCTTTTGTCCACAACCTCGTGTGACACTTTCTAATGTAATTTGTTGCAATTGGCTTTGCTTCCTCCATTGCAGCCCAGTGTTTCTCAAACAAATATGATGCTGCCCAAACGTGGTCACCAAAAATTTTGCCATGGTACTTTTTCACCAAATAGGAAACAACCAATTATGACCATCAACAGCTGAAGCACTAGCTAACTGTCCCCTATATTTGGCTGTTCGGAAGGTGCTATCTATGGCTAAATATGGCCTGCAACTACTCAAGAACCCAACAATGCAAGGTTTGAAGGCAAGGAAAAATCTCTTGAATCGAATTTTCCCGTTTTTTCCAGATAGTCTATCACTGCATGGTTGTCAAAGCTAGAACTCTCAACTTGTGCCTTAAACCTATACGACAACGCATTTGTCCCAATCACCATAAATCTGCCTCAATGCTATTACCCATCCAAACCTTCTTGTACTGAACACTCACCTTGTAATGTTCTTTCAGCTTCTTTTGCAGCACCCTTGCCTTAAGGGTGTGTTTGGTTCATGGGATGGCATAGAATTGAGCCATCCCATCCTACTTTTGCTATTGTTTGGTTCAAGAACATGAGAAAACGAGCATCCCAAAATCAAGAATATACCTTGAAGTTGGGGATGGCCTCGTCCCAAAAAATCGACCAAACGCAGCCATCCCTCGTGGACAGCGTTGTTCTCCGTCGTCGTCTTCGTTGGTCCGTTGCTCCATGCGCCGGCAGCTGACATCGACAGGCGTGCGGCCACAGGGGAAGCTAGCGATGACTAGGCGCCGCGGCCGGCAAGCCGCACAGTGCGTTGAGGTGAGCCTTGCAGCCGGTGGACGCGCCGGAGGAGGGGGAGGCGGTGCGCTGCAGCGGCGAGCTGCGTGGGCGGACGGACGGACAGCCACCGCACATCCTGCGGCCGCCGAGCTGTGCAACAGGTGCCTCGGCAACAAGATGCTCTCGTGAGGCTTCTCGATGGTCCTTATCCTTTGGCCTTTATCCATTGAGAGAGACAGCTGAAGGAAAAGAGAAAAAAAAATATGGCCGACAGGTGGGCCTCTTTAACGGTGGTTAACGGAGTATGGGATTATTTCATCCCATTCCACCAACCAAACACAAAAATGGAACCATTCTATCCCTCTAACCAAACACAAACATAAAACCATTCAATCCCGAAAATTTGGAACAGAGCCACTCCATCCTATCTCACTCTCCAACCAAACACACCCTAAGAGTACCATATTTAATCAGCTAATCCTTTACCTTAGAACATAACCAAAATTTGGTAGTATTCTTTAACTTCTTCTTCCTTCTTGTACTAGAGCAAGAATGGCTAAATTCATTTGTCTTCACCTATAAAAGATGAACATGAATCAACAATAGAAATAATACGAAAATAGCAAAACAAAATACAAAGAAATCAGCTAGCTTGCAAATTACCATTACAGTGCATAAATCATCTTTTACAGATGCATGGAGTCTCCTTTTGCAGTTGTCCTCAGCTTTTCTTAAACAATAGGCCGTGAACCTATATGGTGCACTCTTCGCTATGTTATACTCGAACTCATGTTTGAATGCATATGCTTGCAGTGCTAGCTTGAACTCTGCCATGCTAGGATATGTGGAGCCAACTATCACTGTAGGAGTCTTTTACCTGTATGCCACTGAAAAAGATGGTCCTGACCAACATGCTATTAAAAAGTTCGATCGCACCTGTATGTCATTCACTTCAAATTTTTTGACCTGTGTGTCGTTCCGTCTCTGTTCTGTAGCGATCTCACCCGAGAAATGGGCCCACTTAAGTATATTCCACCTTCCATTGGTGTTAATACACAAAAATGTTCCCAAGTACGGATTCGACCGTCGAGTCAAGCTCGACTAACTGCTACTGAAGATCGTCCGTCCATACGCTCACTCGAAGGTGAGTTCCAAAGATCACATCATTCCACAATTCAAATTACAACAAGTCTTAGAGTTATTACAACCAAATTGAAATGATAAATGAGATAGTTTGAGTTCATGCAGCGGAAAGTAAACGGGATACTAGCGACGATCCATAGTATCGTCACGATGAAGTCAGCCGTGACGCTACTCCTCACGATCCTCGGGAGAGGTCGGCTCCCACTCGATGCTGTAACCAGGAGGAAGCTGGGAGGCCCAAGCCATAGAGGCAGCTACCTCCAGAGGGGACGGTCTTGAAAAATTAAGCCACAAGCAAGGCTGAGTATACTAGTTATACTCAACAAGACTTAACCGACTGGTGATCACTACATCACCGACTCTTAAGATGAGAGGCTGTTTGGCTAGTGGGGTTCTTTTGCCAAAAGCGACTAAGCTGATTGCTAGTATATCCATTTTGATTTTAATTCTTTTAACCTATCCATTCTAGGTGAGCCTAGCTAAACAATCAAGTTTTGCAATACAATTATTCCATACAAAGATTTCATCCTTCCAAGTTCCACTTCATAATATGTCATACATCGGTCAAGCAGTCTCATTAACCGCGAGAAGCGGACAGTTCGAACCGAATTTACTACCTGGCCAGGGGAAAACCCACATATACGGAATGGTTGGAAATGCCAACACACCCCAATCCTTTCTCATCGATCCACAATTCGGAACCGGGTCCATTTCCTCAGGATAAAGGTTTACTGCTTCACTCACAGTCTCACGCATATATCCACAAGTGTACGGCAGGGGAAAACGAAGTTTCCAAGGAGAGATGGCTATCGGCCCTAGCTGCTTCGATCTGGTACCGGGACTTACCGGCCCCATAAGCCGTGCATATATGTGGTACGTTCAAACGCTTGACACAAAAGTACCACATGTTTCCAATTAAAACATCGATAGACGGGAATCTACAATCATCTGTCCATCATCTCTAGTGTTTCTGATATGAGTAGACATACAACTCCTATATCTCGCGAATGTCGGAAACATTCGACTTCTATCGGTCTTAAGCATAGCAACTATCGAACCCAGCATACTAGTGTTCAATCAACGGAACCTATGATCATGCAATCTAGGGTTTCATTCAACTCCTTGAAACTTAAATGCACAAACATATAATCAAGTGAATCGCGTAAGTAAAGTTAGGTTATGCTCCGGGGCTTGCCTTCCGGCTCGAAGCGGTACTCCTGCTCGGGGCTCGGATCCACGTGCACCACGTTCACCTCGGACTCCTGGGCGATCTCCTCGGCAGCGGGGACTAGCTCGTAGACTCCGTCGGCGAGACCCGAATCTACACGAAATGCATGAATGCTTAAATATCGAGATTTAAATAGTTAGGGTTTATTTAAATCTTGGTCAAAGAATTGGAACGGGTGAACATTAATTATAAGTGAATATACCCTTTTCATTTTGAACCTTTACTTCGATTTTAGAGTTTTAGGGTTCTCTATTTTCTTTTCTTTTTCTTTTCTTTTCTTTTCTTTTTCTTCTCTTTTCTTTTCTTTTTCTTCTCTTTTCTTTTCTTTTCCACTATTTAAGCCCTTTTTCCATTATTCAAAAGGTGAACTTAGAAATATTATTTTCATGTGCCATTTGGTCAGAGGCTTGCTCATGCCAAGGCAGGAGCTTAGCCCAAAATTTGACTCAAGATAATTTTTCCATAATTTATTAAAATTATTCTTATCTTTTTGCCTAAAATCAAACTAAAATCCTACAAAAATAACTACAAGGTTTTTGTCCAAACCACTTGGCACAGTGACTTAGGGTACCAAGGGTGACCTCTCTGCAAGTTTGCATGTGATTTTGATTTATGGTTATTTTTGTGGAATTTCACCATGTTTAAACCACCAAAACTTATTTAACCGTTTTACAGTGTCCAAAAATTACCATTTTTATTTTTCTAAGGTTTCTTATGTCTTGTTTTAGTTCCTGTGTGAAGGAGATGATTTTTCACTGAGTAAATTATTTTCTATGATTTAATTGCCAAAACAGCAGGGTATATGTTTGGAAAATCATAACCCTAAATCCACTGGGAATTTTTGTGCACCCTTTGCGCATTAGGCTAATGATAAACATCCTAACAACATGTCCCAAGCTCAGCTCCAGTCAATGTGTAGATTTTGAACTATGATGAAAAGTGCTCAAACTGAAATGAATTTATATTTCAAAGTCTAAAGCTCAACTGAGTGAGGTGCAAAGGAAGAAGTTGGCCTTCTAGATTCACTGGTCATTACAAAATTGGTTTGACATTTTTCTGATTTTTCTACGATTTTCTACAAATTTTTGAAGATCTCAGCGAATTAAACCTAAAATATAGAATCTATTTTACGCGAGGAACCCTAGAACTTTTGAATGCCTTACAAACAAGTCCCTACATTTTGCGCTCGGCCCCCTGGGAAGAGGTTGAAGACGCAGTTAGGCCCCTGGGCTCGCCGGCGTGGTTACGCCGGCCAAACGGCGGCGAGTCCGGGCCGGAAAAGTAGGGGGAAATAGAGAGGGGCTCACCGCGGTTCGTTTGAGCTAGGTCTCGAGGTCGGGGATGGCCGGAATCGAGGTCAGCGACGGCGGTGGCGGCTCGGCTTGCTCCGGCGAGCGGCGACCGGCGGCGTCGGGGTCGGAGAAGGTCGGGGAAGTGGTCGGTGAGCATCAGTGCGGCACGGGGAAGCTATTGGTGCCCTTGGTTCAGCCGGAGGAGGAGTGTAGCGAGCTGTGCACGTGCGCGGGCGGCGGCGGGAAGCTCGGACTTCTCCGGCGAGCTACGCCGGCGGCTGCGGTGGCGGAGGAAGGAGGGGAATGGCTCGGTGAGCATCAGTGGGGCATGGGGAAGCTGTTGGTGGCGTCAGTTTGGCCGGGGGAAGGGCGGAGGAGGCTGCTCACGTGCGGCGGACGCGGCGGCGCAATTGTAACTCCGGCGAGGTTTTCCGCACACAAGAAGAAAGGGAATGGCTCTGAGCTTTAACGGGGAAGGAAGAGGGAGGCTAGGGCAGCTCGGGCAAGGTCGGAGGGACGGCCGCGGGCAGCTGGGCAGGCGTGCAGCGGCAGCGGCTCGGTCACGAGCCGTTGGCGCCGTGCGCGGCGTCAACGCGGCGCAGGCGAGGACGGCAGGCGCGCGTGGGCGACGAGAGGGGACAGGACAGGGAGGAAAAGGGCATGCGTGGGCGAGACATTTGCACGGCGGACCGGTGGATAACGACGGCGGCGGATTTGCCCGGCGGTCCACGGCGGCGGCGCGGCGACAGCTCGAGAGCTCGCCTCGGGTCAGCGCTACAGGGCGCCTCTGGCCACGTGGGCTGGCCAGACGCATGCACCGTGAGCGGGGACACACGGCCGTGCTATTGGTCAGCGCAGACGAGGACGGCAGGCGGCAGGCGGCTGCCGGCGGCGAGCGCGGCACGCGCGAGCGCGGCGTTGGCAACCCGTGAGCGCGCCGTGAGCGGGCATTGGTCAACCTGGTTGGCATGGCTCAAACTCCAAAAATTTGAACGTGGCTCGAAAATCTTCCAACATGAAAGTTGTTTAGAATTTCATGAGACACGTCTCTGCACTGGAGATTTTGAGAAAAAGTTGAAAATTTGGCCGTAATTCAAAAGGGGGTAATTCCCTGTTTTGAACTGAATTTCTGAAATTTGAGGGGCTAGATGGCAAAATTGGCCAAAGTGCCCAAAGAGGCAAAGTTCAGAAATGTGAAGATGTACAACTTTGCTTTTTTGGAGATTTTGATGTTCTGTGGTAAAATCTTGAGATTTGGCTAAGATTCCATTTCAGCTTTGAATTTGAATTGGAAAATTCAAATTCCAAGATTAGGGTTCGAATTTTGAGATGCTTCCAGACATTTTTAGGCTATGGTTTGAAAAGGGAAGTTTCTGGTTTGACTTATACTCCAACTTTCACATTTGCATATTTTCAAGTTTTTAGAAAGTTTTTCAAGTTTCTTCATTGCTTCGTTTAAACGGTTTTTTATTCAAATTGGATAGCTTTTTCTCATTTTCTCAAATTTTCACTTTTGAACTGTGCTTATCTTAACTTAAACATCCTTTTAGTGTTAATTAACACCAGGGGTGTTACATGTTCTGTCTGATTTCCTCCGTTTATGACTGCTGACGTGTGGGACCATCAATGAAAATGACCATCTTGTCCTGATTTCTTTCTCTCCCTCCTCTTCCTGGCTCTCTTCTTCCTCCTCTGTTCTTTCTCTCCCTCATCTGGTTCTCTCTCGATGGTGGGGCGAGGGCGTCCGGCGGGTGCCCTGCCTCAGCCCGGCTGCGGCAGCTTCGCCAGCCCGCCGTCTTGCACCGCCGTCACGCTGGCGTGCCGGGATGCAGCCGGTGTCGGCGATGAGGCCATCCTCACAGCCCCTGCTCCTCCCCGTTGCTTAGATCTGTGTGCTGGCGGCGGACGAACTGCCTCCCCCGATGCTCACACGCAAGCTGCAGGGACGTTCTCTCTCGATAAGTCGTGCCGACCGTGGCATTGAGCTGGACTGGAGGACTGTTTTTTGTTTTTTGAAAGATTCGAGGACTGTTCCTCATGAACGAGTAAAGCTACCTCCCGAACTCACTTCCAATGCAGGGGCTCGGAATTTTTTGTTTATATTTTATCCTTTCTCATTTATTTTTTAAAAACAATACATGTCAAACTAAATAAGTATAAAATAAACAATCACTCAGGGACTGCAAACATATTTTTTAATACTTCTTATTAGTGGAATCATAGCGATTGGAGTACATCAGTTCTACTTCACTAATCTTATTATATTTCGGCATAAGACAGGCATATACTAGTATAGTCACCACTTAAACAGAGACACCCAAAAGATGGACCAGGGGTAAATAAAATAGAGCAGCGCCTGACTAGCTTCTGTACAAGCTGCATTTTGTTGCCATATAGCTGACGATTGTTTTCTTGGAGGTTTGAGAATACGAATCACAAACACCCAGTCAATATTTTTTATAAATCTAATTAATACTTCTATGTCTTTTCAAAAAAAATAATTAATACTCCTCTTTTGTTTTCATGTGTGGATGGAATTTTATGAAGAAAGAAAAGAACTAGAGGCGGAGAAAGAACTGAGGGCTAGATGGTTATTTTCATTGCCGGTCCCACGCGTCAACAGCCACAAACGGTGGAAATCAAACGGAATAGAGACGGAATGGCACACAAGGCAAAAAAGTTTAGGTGAATGGCATACATGTGCAATCGAACTTTTTGATGGCATGTATGTCAGGACCATCTTTTTCAGTGGCATACAGGTACAGTCCCCTCATACTCCAGATTTTTCATTTGCTCAACTAACTCTTGGTCAGGCTCTAATTCAGACCCAGACTCAATCTCTAATCCACTGTCACCCTCACCACCATCATAATCCCTAACGAGGACATCACTTATACGAATATACACGAGGCTTCACCGCTGGACATCCAAACAATTGAAGGTCCAATTACAAGAGCTCGGGCGAGACAATTAAATTTAGAGGTGGGCTCACTCCTAAGTGTTCCTATTAATAGTTTCGAGAATGATTTACTACCTATTGTTTATAATATGATTAGAAACCAAGGAGAAGATAAACAAACACATGGAGGAAGGCTTGGAGGCGCGGAGGTCCAGCGAATGTCGGCCAAGCTACATGGAGGCCCATAACAACTGAGTTTGAGTCACTAGTAGAAAAGGGACTTCTCTTGACGTTTTACTGTTGGCGTTCTAAAATCTCGTCGTTAAAGATACCTCTACTATGACAAAACAAAAAGTTTCATAGCGGATCGTAGGGGACAGCCCTAGGCTGCTTCGGAACAACGACGAAACTAAACATAGCGTCAACAAAGAACATTAATCTCGTCAACAAACGTTGCGCCACCTACAAATCGTGTCTGTGAGTCCGCATTCCGTCAAGAAACCGATGGGAGTAATCTCGCCGTTAGAACAATGGGTCCATAGAGGCTCCGGTATGTCTACGTGGCTGACACATCTAGCAACTAGGGGTGAAGTCTGGTCAAACATGTCAGATATGGGTGCACATGTACTGGGTCCACCGGCGAGGTGGGACCCAACGTCCGACGTGTCCAGGCCCACCGCATAGACGGGACCCGGCGTTGTTCCACGTGTACGTCTTCTACCACGTCGGTACACCGTTGAGTGTACGGGTTTCACCAGAGAGGAGGACCCATTTTAGACATGGGCCCCGACGCTCCATGTTTACGGGTTCCACCGGACAGGTGCGACCCGGCATTCCAGAGGGGCCATAGTGGAGTTCGCCGGAGGGAACGAATTCGAAGCTGACAGGCATCGGAGAGGAGGGCCCATCGGAGACGTGGGCCCTGATACTCCATGTTTACGGGTTCCACTGGACAGGTGTGACCCAGCAGTCCATAGGGGCCATGGCGGAGTTCGCCGGAGGGAACAAATTCGAAGCTGACAGGCTCCAGATCGTGCTACTAGTGGGCCAGGAAGACGACAACGTGACGGAGGGACGAAGCTGACAGGTGGTCCCCATCGACCAGTGATTGATGGCTACAATTATTAGGCTCCAATTCATAACGGGTCACATCCGTAACCTTGGCTCAAAACTACCACTTCCTGACTTTGGCCCATAACTAAAGGTCTAGTCCACCAAATAGGCCTATAAACTAGAGGCATGTTTACCATGATGGATTTGGCCTCTGGGCCAAAGATGGGCCCGTCTCTAGGTCCACTAATGCCCGTTACAAGTAGTAGGCATTAATTAAGTCAGACTGACTCCAACAACAAGACCCAATTTCCTTAGACAAATTGAGAATTGCCTTCCATCTACAGTGCTTTGAATTCCCTTCCCATTTCACCTTCTCCAACAGCAATCGCATTTCCCATTTCCCGTACACATGCAGAGGCCCAATGCATGGTGGAGAGGGAACCCAATTTTAGTTCACCTCACTCCTCAGATGCAAAATGCATCCTCCCTTTGCATACTTTGTTGGAGACAAATGCATTGACTACAATAGCACGAGGAGACAAAAATGAGTTTGCCTCATGCTGTTGGAGACTGCCTCACGCGTGGATACTTTCATCCGTCATACGATCGCGAGATTCTGTCATATCTATCTCTATCGACGTGTGTTGACACAGAAAATTGCCGGATTTTGCGTCAACAACGTGTGTTTGAGGTCCCGGTTGCTCCAAATTGGCACGTAACAACAGGTGCTGTAACAGATTTCCTTTTTGGTGTGTTATTAGAGAAACTCTAGCAAGACTCTTGCTCACAAAGTAGGGTCCGAGGATCAAAAAACATGCACTCAAGCAGGATCCCTAATCTAGGGAGGACCCTACTTTACCCTATTCGGCCCCTTTTCCCGCGGGCTAGTAAGGAGGCCGCTACTCGGCTTCTTTTCCCCGCACGCACGCTGTCTCTCCCGTGCCTCCCTTCCCTCTCACTGTCGCCTCTCTTCCCACGCGAGCACCGCCGCTCGCCACCACGTGCCACTTAGGAAAAAAGAGATAAACTCTAAACTAAATTAAAAGAAAAAATCACCACGTTACTTGAACTTGAATTTAAAATGAAAGCGCAAAGACTATGCTTGCTCAAGATGCAAAGAAGATTATGCTTTATTGATAATATTTGAAATAAAGGAAAAGACACAAGAGCTTTACCAGAACTCAGAGAGAAACTCTAGAACCTCTGAGCTAGGCTTGACTCGACCCTACTCCCAAACTCTAATGCTACTATAAAAAAGTGAAAATGGAAATGTAGAGAGCTCCTTCAAGTGTGTGTTGGAGTGTAGCCGTAGGGTCTCCTTTTATAGAAGCAGCTGGTCGGTTTGGACTGGAAACCGACTGACTCAACCATCACAGCCAGGTGGGCCCAAGCCGAGTCGTTGCTGGCTGGCCGGATGGTGTTGGCCGCCCGATGGCGCCGCCTTTCTTGTGAACGTCTCTGATCTTATACTAGGTTAATGCTACCAAATGATTCTCAGCTGGTGATTGACCACAAGAATATCAAAGGAAGAAGAGTTTGTTTCTACATCAGTGAATGGCCCATGAGACGCCTACATCAGTCTCAGAAGTAGGATTAAAAAAAGTAAATAGTAGTTGCACAGAGATTTTTTATTTGTGGATATTTGGAACAAGCTAAGAGAGAAATAAATTAAGATCACGTCAGAATAGAACATTCGAGCTGGGAAGAAGGGAACCGTTCGGTAGTAAGGTTAAGAAGGGTATTAAAGTTTTGGAACAGTTGGAATAAGGTGATCCTAGATATAAAAAGGAAGAAGTATTATTTTTGTGAAACCTCTATAGAAGATGAAAGTTTTGAATGCGGAAATAAGGGTTAGATACTACTCACCTAAATCCCTGTTTCTCTAGCCCATCCAAATCTCGGGACAAGATTCTATTTAAGGGGGTAGATTTGTAACACCCTAAAATTGATCACAAGTTTTAATTAGAAATTCTCTGAAAATTTCCATAATTTTTTATTTCAAATTTAAATTGTAGAGTGTTGCTTTGACTAGGAATTCAAATCATTTTACGAAAAAAACTAGAATTAATTATAGGACGAATTTTGTTGATGCATTTTCTTAGTGTTTCTTAACTCTTATGAATCTACAACTGCACGGAAATACCGATGTAGCATTTCACCTGGAAGTATTCAAGGTATCAAAATCACCCAGAAACAAAATATAATTATTTTCTTACTAAACTACCCCTAGGAGTTAGGAAAGAGAGATTAAATCTTCAGATAGTGCTGTTCTTTTCTGTAATGAAAACTCTCAAGAGGAAAATTTATATATGTCTCTTGCTTGCTTCGGTGACCTAGTATGATCTTTTATCCAAAAGATCCTTAAGGTATAAAACCACTAATATAAGCCCTCAACAGAGAGGGAAGAAGTAGAGCTATATGTCAAAGTTGTCACCTTTGACACCTTCCTCTTTTTACTAGCAAGACCTTATGCGAACGAATGGAATCTCTAAGTCTAGACACCACGTCTACACCCGAAATACTTATCCATAGTGACGCGCGGGAATTATCCTCAGCAAGGGTCCCATGCACTGGGATAGCGAACATGCGTTCCCACAAGCAATCAATATCAAGAAATAACATATCAATAAAGTAATTAAAAAAGAATTTGGAGACTTACTCAAGTGTATGAATCCAATAAGGTACAAAATCAAAGGAGCCGAAGAACAATCCAATCAAGCTTGAATCCTCTTCTAATCATGCTCTAATTACCCTATAATCTCCTTCTAATCTCTTCCTCAAACACTTCTCATTATAATAGATTAGAGGCTTCACTCCTCTTCCTTCCCCCCTAGGACTATCTCTTCTATTTCTGAATTACAAATGAATTCTCTAATTGCTAAGTAAGGGACTACCCACGCTTATATAGGCCTATAGGTCGGTTCAAAATGGTCTAAGTATGGTGGCATGTGTTGTTGACCTTGGGGACCGTCTTATAACTACCTCACAAAAACTTGGCATCAACGGTGTCAGTGGTGGGCCGGCCTGTCCGTAGGTCCAGCCGGTCCCACGCTACAGGCTCCCGACCACCGCCTTCACGTGGTGGTCCATGGATTGGGCCTTCTTCCATGTTTCATTGACGATGGCTTCTGTTGACTTTGATAGGCCCTTTGTTTTATTCCTTTGAAAAGTGTGCAACATTAGGTAGTCGTCCCTGTATCTTATTTCTCTTTTCTTAATATTTTCACCTATGGAGCCCTGCATAGCACAAATATCCAAAACTTGTGAAAAGAGTTAGTAAAAAGCCCTATTCTAAGTTTAATAATTGATTTATGCCTTTGTTGACAAAGATTATTTAGAGTTAAGAACTGTCAACACATTTCATGCTTCTACATTTTGTTTGAGTGATTGAATTCGAAGTTGTTTGAATTCAAATATGTTGAATTTATCAAAATCCTTCAAATCTTTTCCTTTCCTTTTCCCTTCTCTCTATCTCTCTCTCTCTCTTGAAACCCAACCCAACTGGCCCTTTCTTTATCTGGCCCGAAATCAACTGAGCTCGGCCCAACCTCCCTTTCTCTTTCTTCTTAGCCAAAATCTTGTAGCTTGGCCCGTCCCTTTTCCTCTTCCTTCCTCTGCTCGGCCCAGTCCAGCTCACTCGCCTCTAACATTCTCTTCCTTATCCTCCCGGCCCTTTTCATCCTCTTGGGCCAGCTCTCGGCCCATAGCTTCCCCTCCCTCCCTCCTTCTCTCACCGACAGGCGGGCCCCACCTATCATCTCCCTCCTTGCGCCTTTGCCGAACCTGGCTCGAGTTTGAGCCTGACTCGAACCACGCTGCGTCCTCGCCCTTGGCTTCATGCTATCTTATAAAGCACCGCCGCCCTCACCCCGAGCCCTCTTCCTTTGAGCCCTCGAAATCCTAGCAGCTAAACCTCTTTGCGCCGCGACAACTCGAGCTCGCGCAGCTGATCATCGTCGTCCCGCACCTCCTCGCTGCCTCCCCATCGTCCCAAGCTATCACACGAGATCTGCAAGAAGGTGAGGATCATGCCGGTCCTGTTTCCTCTCTCCCTCTCTCTCTTTCTAACTCTCTCTCCATCTATCTATCTATATATCTATCTATCTATCTATCTTGTGCACGCGACCCCACCATGGATCTCGCGTCACCCTTGCTAGGCCTTGACGCCACGATAACATCGCCGTTGATGCCCTAGATTGAATTCCCGTCTCCCTAGGTTGCTCCAGATCCAATAATATATCAGAACCATCGATCATTGCCCCAGTTTCGCCTCTCTCCGCCGAGCCACCACAGCGCCACCGCTCCCCGTCATCTCTGGTGTTTTTTCTACCTGTACCGTCACCTAGGCCACTTTCCTTGGCGGCCAACGACCATGAAGGTAAATACTCGTCAAGGAAAATATCCTTAATTAGTGGTCGACCGACAAGCATATTTCGCTAAGGTTAGGGCACATGGGAAATTCAATTACCTTAGAGGCTGACCCTCAAGGATGTTTTTCTTGAAGGTTTATCCACCAAGGAAACTATGACTCTATGTAGTTTCTACCCTATTGAGTTTGCTACATGGACAAGGAAATAGCACCTCCTAGTTTGAGCCGCTAAGGGATTTGTAGCTGTTGGCAGTTATTAGCTACCAATCAAATGTGTATTGGCCACATAAAATCTGGTACTACCAGTTATTATAGTGTATTTGGGGACCTCTAGCTAAAAATTAAAATTCAGTAACGGTTGATATCTCTCTCTCCAGCGAGATGTACTCTACATGTGAGATGGTATAATTAACCATGCAGTTCACAAGTTTAGATTGATTTTGTTGGATACAAAACCTTTATTATCGTTTCGGTGTTACCGACTGCTCTGGACATTTTTGTACCAGGTAATGACTTGGTACTAAAGGCTTGAGACTTTTAGATTCAGTTTCGCTGTACCCATTCCAAAACCGATACCAATATGGGTTTGAACTGGTATAAAGAACTGCAGGAGCTGCTCTGGCCACGCGGCTTGATCTTGACCCTCCGATAATGGATGTTCATCTGAAGCTTCCCATGAACCTCCTGCTTTGTGAACTTGCATGTTGCTGGGCCACAGGCGCAAGATTCACCTCATGGGCCCATCCCAGCTTCTGCCACCATTCTGAATTGTGATGTAGAGACACCAAGTCCTTTGCGCTAGCTCCGGGCAGGGGAAGGAAAAACAAGGCAAACCCTAAGGAGGGGGCGGAGACCTGGTGTATATCGATGACGGCAGCGAGGCAAAAAAAAAAAACAGAAGGACAAAATGAGGTGACCAGACAGAGTCAGGGTGGAGGCCAGAGGCCTTTGGTTTTGTTTTGTATGGCTAGCGGGCTAGGTCACGTTGTGGGGACTATGAGGCTGATTAGTTCATGGACACAAAATTGGCATGCCATGGTTTTGGCAAGCCAAAATGTTGGCCAAAAAAGTTGCCAACACACTACTAAAAAAATATTTTGCGAGACATTTTAAATTCGGTCTCAGAGGCGGACACAAATTCCGTCCGCCTCCGTTAATCCAAGGTATTAACAGAGGCGGACAATTTTTATTTTTGGAGGCATTTCAATATGTCCACCTCCGAAAATCGATTTACGAAGGCGGACATTTTAAAAAAACCACCTCGGAAAATTGTTTATTTTCGGAGGCGGTCGTCTTAAGATGTTCGCCTTCGTAAATCGATTTTCGAAGGCGGACGCTTATATGGCCCGCCTCCGAAAAAGGCCGAAGCCCAATAAGCCCAGCTCGGCCCGATTACCTTCATAATATATATACAAACACATCTCTCTCCCAAACCCTAACCCTCCCTTCCTCACTTCTCTCTCCATTCTCCTCGGCGACGCGCCCTCTCTCCCGACCCATGGGACACCCGACCGCCTCTGCTCCCTGGCCGCCTCCGCTCCTCCATCGGCTCTCTAGCCTCCTCCGCTCCTTTGCTAGCTCCCTTGCCGGATCTTGGTGTCCAGGTGAGCCTAGGCGCAGCGACGTGGCTAGGCGAGGCCAATCGAGGCGGCGCCTCCAGGCGAGGTACGGCTAGGCGAGGAGTGCCAGGAGAGGCAGTGCGGCCAGGCGATGTGTGGCAAAGCGTAGTGGCATGGCCAGGCGAGGCGCGGCAAAGCGAGGAGCAGTGCACGGCCAGACGGAATGGCTAGGTTGCTGGCGCGATGGCGAGCGAGCCCTCATCCATGTAGCGCAACGGTCAGGCGCGGGCCTTGCTCCCCCCCCCCCCCGCATCAGATACAACAGTGGCAGCCGCAGATTCAGCACCGACCGACATACGTCCAGTGGCGGCAGCGGTGACGGCGACATCCCCCACCTCGAGCGGCGACCTTCCCCATCTCGAACAGCAGCGGCGGCGAGCTCCCCCAGATTTGGTGGTGGTCTTCTCTCCCAGGTTTAGTGGCTAGCGAGGGAGCGGCGGCGGGGGTGCCCTGGATGGGCTCGCCGGGCCCGTAGATGGGCTCGGCGGGCCAGATCTAGGGTTTTGTCTTTTTTTATTTTTTTACTCGATTAACGGAGGCAGGCACGAAACTGCCTTTGTTAATCCCAGATTAACAGAAGCGCCAGTGCGGAGGCAGACGTGATTTCCGCCTCCAAAAATCAAATATGCCCGCCTCTAAAACAATTTTTATTGTAGTGACATTTTGGTAGGAACATGTGAGGTGTTGGCAACTTTTGACACCAAACCAAATAGTGGCCGCACAATTGGCATGCCCATATTTTGGCATGCCAACATTTTGGCTACCAACCAATCAAGCCCTATGTCCATGTTTGGGATAGCTGTGTGCCACTGCCACCACGCTTATGTAGAAATCTAGTTTTCTAGAGAACAGTTGTGTCAGATAGAATGGCTTCCAACTGAAGCAAGGCGTTTGGCTCTATCATCAAAATCTCGTTCAACACCAAACAATCCTTGCTCTGGCCCTCATGCTACAGCCCCCTCTGGCCCTCAAGCCTGCACCACGTTCACCCCAATCCTGCTCCGGCTTCGCACCTGTGCCGCCCCTGCTGCTCCTGACACTCGCTGCCCAGGATGGGAGGATGGGAACTGGAGTGCCGCAGCAGCGGCGCGCGGCTCCGGCGGTACTGACACGCATAGAGGGCAGGCGGCGTACTCCTCAGTCACATGGAGGCCGTCTTCTTCCTCCTTGATTCCGGCCGCCTGAGCAGGCCAGGTGTACCTGACGGGGGCACTGCATCGGGAAGAACAGATCTCAGGCCGGCCAGCGCGCTGTGGGATGGGCAGCCAGAGGGGGCAGGCGGCGGCAGCGCCCTCCCCCAGCGAAGCCGATGTGCGAGGGGTGCAGGCAGCGGTGGCGTGCCTCGTCTCCTCCACAGAATAACGGTGTGTTCAGCAAAAGCACCCCCTTCGGTTGATTCTGCGTCCCAGTTGAAAACTCAGCGTTGGGAGAACTCATGTTCTTAGGAATCATGTCGGGAATCGAAGTGTTTGGCGCCCGACGCCGCTTAATTCCAATGGAAGCGGTGGAGAATCTGTCCCAAACGGGGCCTATGTTGTATGTTAACATGAGCCTGCCCTTGATCATACTCATTGTCATAGTATTTTGACATCAGGCATCTGTGGGTACAGACAAATGCAGAATCTACATAAAATAGCCACATGTTCACATATCAAATCAACTACCTCTAGACTTGAGACATTCCTGAAGGTAGCACACGTACTAATTAAATTACTAGGTTGTAAAGCCTTTTTATCTAAACAGCAGGGGAGGCCCCTACTGAATTTTTATATTGATTTTATAAAAATATGAAGACCCTAACTAAGCCAAAAAAAATTAGAAGAGATTACAAAACCAGGAATCTAGCTCCTGTTTTACAGAAGCTATAACTAATCCAAAATCCTCTATGAAAGCCTTCCTCCACCTCAAGAAAGAGAGAGATTGCCCATCGAAAATAATTGAATTCATGTGTGTCCAAATACAATTGTAAATTGACCCCTTTTGATAGTACGACTATCTAGCCTATAAATCCGGTCAATTTATTTCTCTAATTACCGCTTGACCGGCAAAATAAAAACCCTATCTCATAACTTTGCCTTGAATCTTTCACCACTTCATATCAACTTGCGTGGCAGAAGCATACTAGCTTTTACGCTACCATCTTCATGGCTTTGCATAGCACATTCTATTGACTAACCTTAATTCATATACTCAATGAAATTGTTACTCCACAAGACGTTGTCATTAATTACCAAAACACTAAACTAGGGGCCTAGATGCTTTCACCACCTCCCTCAATTTTTGAAAATGATGTATATTACCTCTCTATCTTGGTTGTAAGCGGTTTTCAAGGTAGTTTTTATTTATTTATTTATTTATTTTGGCTGAATAATTAAAAAATCATAATAAATAAGACAAACATCATAAAATAAGAAATCCAATTTTGTTGGACTCTATATGAACATTTCTAAATAGTCAACATATAATATGGTATACTTTAGTACAATTTTATTGATATAGATTTAGTTTTATTCTTTTATATAATTAAATAAATGGTCAAAATTTTGTACTCAAATATATAATATTATATATTTAACATGTCTATATACCAATGTAGAGTCCAACAAAATTAAATTTTCTATTTTACAATTGTTTTATGATTTACTATGATTTTTTTTATATTTAGCCAAAATAATAAAAAAAGAATACAAAACAACCTTCGATGCCGCTTATAATAGGCAGGGAGGTAAAACATCCGGTTACAGTTTAGATAGGAAAATTGGACTTTTACAAAACTTGAGGGAGCAAAGTAAGACTTTTTCCTATTATGTAATCGGGAGTCATTTTTTTGAGTGGGTACAACAATATCGAATGCACATGAACACAGACCTTTCTGTGTGCGAGAAACGCACATTACTTTTTGAGAGGGTGCAATGAACACAGACCTTACAACAACATCGAACGCACATGAACACAAACCTTTCAGTACAATACTTTTTGAGAGGGTACAACAACATCGAACGCACATGAACACACAGTGTGCGAGAAACGCACAGTACTTTTTGAGAGGGTACAACAACATCAAACACACATGAACACAGACCTTTCTGTGTACGAGAAACACACGCGTGCACGTCCCCTATTTCTATCCAGGATCTAATCCCAGAGAAAATGGGAGAAACGCACAGTACTACTGAACATGCACGTGTATACGTCCCCTATTTCTATACAGGATCTAATCCCGGAGAAAATGGGGAAAACCCCCAATAGGGGGTTACGTTCGAAGCATGAGCGGTGACTTCCGCACATGGTGACTTCCGCCTCTGTCGCCTATTGTGCACGAGGATGACCCTGCTATCCTCGTGCGCGGCCCTGTCCTTCCTACAACAGCCCCTGTGGTGACCAGGGGCAAGAGCAGTCAAAGCTAGCACCTGCCGGTGTTGAGGTGCAGGGGCTGTCCCATGCTCTTGGCTCCTAGGCGCCTGAAATGTCAGCCCTTGAGGCGCCTCCTGCTCCTCCACCCCTGTGGGTCTACAACTGGCACCCACAGGTGCCTTCAGCGCCCACGCCTGCCACTTCTCCAGAGCCGACATATGATGCCCCGTAACCAGCCATGTCGGCTACCGACATTTCATCCACGATGTCTTCCACCTCATCGCCGCCTTCTACTCTGCTGGCCACGACGGCCGGTCACGCGCACCCAGTCTGGTGCCATACTGCCCCTTTTGGTATGTGGGCCTCTCGTGGCGACGACATCACCTGCATGTCCCATCCCGACAACCTACCGCAGCGCGCTAACCGATCCCAACTGGCGCACTGCCATGGCAGAGGAGTACAAGGCACTCATCGACAATGACACCTGGCGTCCCGTTCCCCCACCACATGGTGCCAATGTCTTCATAGGCAGGTGCATCTTCAAGCATAAGTACCATTCCGATGGCAGTCTTGTTCATGGCTTCTCTCAGCGCCATGGCATTAACTATGATGAGACTTTCAGCCCCGTCATCAAGCCGGCCACCATTCGTGTCGTCCTTAGCACTACCATTTCATGTGCCTGGCCGATCCACTAGCTTGATGTGAAGAACGCTTTTCTTCACGCCCACCTCGAGGAGACTGTCTACTATCAGCAACCTTCCAGCATCATCGATTCGGCTGCCCCTGATAGTGTAGTCTGCTATGACGCTCCCTCTACGGCCTGAAGAAGGCTCCCCGTGCATGGCATCACCTCATCTTCACTGCTTCCATCTCCAACACCTCGCTCTTTGCCCTCCAAGAGGGTGATGACCTCGCCTACGTCCTCGGCGACCTCCACCACTTCCTTGGCATCGTCGTCACTCGCTCTGCTGATGGCATCTTCCTCTCCTAGTGCCAGTATGTGGCGGACCTTCTCCAGCGTGTGGGAATGGCCGAGTGTCACTCTATAGCGACATCTATTGACACTCGCACCAAGCTCTCCACCACTGAAGAGGCTCCTGTCACTGATCCCTTCGAGAACAGGAGCATCATGGGTGCCCTTTAGTACCTCACGCTGACTCGTCCTGAGCTAGCATACGCCGTACAACAGGTCTACCTATCCGCTACGTGAAGGGGAGCCTATCTCAATTTTCTTGCAGGCTACCTCACCTCGCCTGTAAGACTATGATCACCAGCTTGTTGCATTTTCTTGCAGGCTACTTTTCCAAATGTAGTGGAAATGTGCCCATTTTTCCCCTTTTATCACAGAATATCTGAATGAAAATTAAAGTATCTGCTTCGAACTTCATGGTAGTCAATTCAAAAAGGTTTGACCCACGAAATGAGCACAACAGTGTGAGGAAGATAATTTAAGATATATCAATAACCTTATTTGAAACACAAAATTGATATCTCTCGCATAGCAGGGTTTATACACATGTAAGGAACTAACAGAATATTAGAGTTATACAAGAATACAAGCACAAGCAACAAGCTTTCTCTTGCAAACAGCATCTGGCGAGTGTCTGTCTCATGTAAAAAGTTATCTGAATAACAGGGTTTATAGTCGATCACAGCGTCATGTGTTTGTCTGATCAAGTGATCAACGCTTTTAGTCATTAGCAATTGGCCTACTACGATGCTAACTCAGTCACATTCTGTCTCTTGGATTGCCTGTCAGCATGTCAAGCAGCGGCTGAGCAAGTTTCTTCTCGGTCTCATTGCTCCCTGCTTGCAACAGAACCTGATCAAGCCAGCCACATGGCATGGATTGCCCAACAATAAGTAAAATAATCAGGGGTACAGCTTTACCCTTGATGACGTCTTCAAGGTAACCCTTGGCCTCCAAAGTTGTCTTCTCTGCTTCAAGGTCGGCCTCCTTCTGGCGCAACAGCTGGTCCGCCTCTTGCATGGCCTTAACCAGCTGATCGGCCGCCTCCTCCTTGGCTCGAAAGGCATCATCTGCAGCCTTTTCTTTGACCTGCTTCAACTCAGCCTGCAGGGACTCAACTTTGCGTTGTGCCTCCGCACCCTTCCTGATGTCGTCGGCCCTTATATTAGCTCGCTCAATCAAATGCTGCAAACAACGCGATGTTGATTTGTCAAGTACAGCCATGGGCTTATGCAATGCACAAAGTAGTTACACTTACGAAGATTATGTCGAGGCTAGTCTTGTATGCATCGCGCAGTTTCATATTTGCATGTTGCAGCTTGTCAAGGTCTTCCTTGTCAGAAAGAAGGCTCTCATCTAAATATGTCCCCTAGTAAACTCAAGAACATCTTCAGTAGCGGGGCTTGTATCTTCATCCACTCCGAAAGACCCAGCTGCACCTGTTACGGTGGTCCCACTGACCTCGTTGCGGAACTTGGCATGAGAGTGGTCCACATTGGCAGCGGCAGGGGGTGAAGTACCCCCAGAGCCTATAGCTAATTGGATTTCAAGCCAAGTTCATTAGGACTTGTCGATATGCTAATTGGATTTCTAATATTGTGCATGTAGGGAAGAAGGGTACAAGAAAGGTTAGACTTTTTATTGACTTCAAAAATCTTAATCAAACTACTTCTAAGGATAAATATCCTATGCCTATAGCCGATATGCTTATTGATGCTGCTTTTGGACATAAAATGATTAGTTTTTTTTATGTTAATGTTGGTTACAATCAAATATTTACGTCCGCAGAGGATATGTTCCAAAATGGCTTTTATATGTCCAGGATTTGTTGGTTTATTTGAGTGGCTTTTTATGATGTTTAGTTTGAAGAATGCATGTGCTACTTTTATCAAAGAGCTATGAATTTAATTCCCCATGACTTGCTTGGAGTTATATTGGAAGTTTATATTGGTGATATTGTGGTCAAATTGGCTGGAAATAGTTCTCATTTGGCCATTTAATACTTGCATTTGAAAGAATATGTCGGTATCATTTGAAAATAAATCCACTCAAATGTGCTTTAGGTGTATTGGCTGGTAAGTTTTTGGGTTCCATTATGCATGAAAATGACATAGAGGTAGATCCAAAAAGGTTGATTCCATTGATAAGTTGCAAGCTCATGGTTCTAAGGAGTTGCAGAAATTTTTAGGCAATGTGAATTATTTGAGAAGGTTTATTTGTAACTTGCCTGGGAAGGTGAATGCTTTCACTACTTTGCTTCTATTGAAAGATGATGCTGAATTTACTTGGGGGGCAAAACAGCAAGAGGCTTTAATGAAATTAAGCGGTATTTGTCTTCACCACCTGTTCTTTGGGCACTAAGGAGAGGAATGACTTATAAACTATATACGGTAGTCAAAGGAAGTGTTATTGTATCTGTTTTGACTCAAGAAACCGAAGGAAAGGAATTTATTGTTGTATATACAAGTCAAAGATTATTGGACACCGAAACAACGTACACTTTTATTGAGAAGTTCTGTTTATCTTTGTATAATGCTTGTACCAATTTAAGGCATTATTTTTTTATCAAATACTACATAGTTGTTTGTCAAGCCGACATAATTAAATACATGTTACATAGACCAATATTAAGTGGTGGCATTGGCAAATGGCCTTATGCTCTCCTTGAATATGGTTTGATCTTTGAACCTTTAAAATCAATGAAAGGCCAAATTGAACATAGGATTGATGAACAACTTGATTTAAATGTCGGCTATGTCGATTTTACTCCATGAAAATTGTATTTTGATGGATCGGTTTGCAAGAATGGTTGTGGTGTGGATGTTATTATTATATCACAAAATGGTGTTGTTTTTGAAGCTCTTAACCAGTTAAATCATAAATGTACAAATAATCAAGCTGAATATGAGGCTTTGTTATTCAGATTGGAAATATTGCATTACATGGGAGTAAAGCATGTTGAAGCTTATGGTGATTCTTTACTGGTGGTACAAAAGTATCCAAAGTATGTCATTGTTTGGATGAGATTTTGAATGCTTATCTTGATAAGTGTTTAGACATTGTATCTTCCTTTGATGAATTTGTGATTTATCATTTACCAAGACTGGAGAATTCTTTGGCACAGCAAGCATCAGGCTATTCAGGTTGGAAAAAATTCGAGAAAAGAAGCCGATGTTTTGAGAATCCGAGGTGTTTGCTCTGTAACAGGCGGTTCAACCGCCTGGTGCTGTTGGTTTGATTGGCCCAACCGGTTTGACCACCCCTTTTATCCAGTTTAACCGCATGTCTTATTGAAAATCCTAATTCGGCCATAGTTGTTTCTTAAACTGTTGAGGCCGAATTGGAAGATTGGAGAAAGCTTGTGATAGATTACTTGCAAGATACTAGCAGGTCAATGGATAGAAAAGTCTGACGATGAGCTTTCAAGTTTGCTTTAGTTGAGACTTTTAAAATGCTTAGGTCCTGACCAAGCTAGATTTGCTATGGTAGATGTGCATGAAGAAATTCGTGGTATGCATCAATCGGCTCGCATGATTAAGTGGCTTCTTCTAAGAACTTGCTTATTATCCTACAATGATAACCGCTACTACAAAGGATGTGAAGAGTATCAGAAGTTTAGGAATATCCGGTTAGCACCCGCTGTGTTGATGCATCCAATCATTAAGCCTTGCTATTTAGGGGATGGGATTTGGACTTCGTGGGAAACATTCACCTTCCTACATCAAAGGGCCATTGTTTTGTGATTGTATCTACTAATTATTTTACTAAGTGGACTGAAGCAATTCCTCTCTAGAATATGACATATCAGGAGGTGATTGAGTTTTTTACTGAGTATATTATACATAGGTTTGGGATTTCTTAAACATTGGCAATAGATCAAGTAACATAGTTCATATCAAAGAGGTACGTGAGTTAGTTGAATCCAATGGTATTAATCTGCTCAATTCATCCTTATATTATGCTCAAGCTAATGGTCAAGCTGAGTCTAGCAACAAGATTATGATTAAGCTCATAAAGAAAAAGATTGAAGACAATCCTAGAAGATGGCATGAATTATTATCTGAAGCTTTATGGGCTCATCGTATTTCTTGACATGGTGCTACTAAGGTCATGCCTTTTGAGCATGTCTATGGTTAAGAAGTCGTTTTGCCCATTGAGGAAAATCTAACTACTTATAGATTGGCAAAGCAAAACAATTTTGAAGTTGATACATATTGTGCTTTGACGATGGATAACATTGATGAAGTGACCGACAAGCGCTTGGAGGTTTTGGAAGAAATTGATAAAGACAGGAGGCAAGTGGCTCAACCACACAATAAGAAGGTAAGATAAAATCTATTCGAGTTGATAATTTATTTTGGAATACTATTCTACCTATAGGAACGAAGAGCAATAGGTTTGGCAAATGGTCGCCAAGTTGGGAGGTGCTATACCGCATTGCGACAGTATGTTCGGGGAATTCCTATGTGGTGGAGACTTTGCAGGGGCTTTAGTTACCAAGAGCACTCAATGGGAAATATTTAAAAAGGCATTATCCAAGTGTCTCGCAAAGTTCTTGAAAAGATATGGCCGATATGTTGGTATCGCCCTTAGAAGAAAATGACAGGTGATAGAGGATTGCCTTTAGACTTATTAATTGTTTTATGGTGCGCTTTGCTTTAAAAAAAACATGGTGCATATGTTGATGCCAAAAATTACCACGGATGTCGATCTGGCTGGACAGTCAGTCTAACCGCCGATGACAAGTGGTTGAATCGGTTGAGTCCTGTAGCCGGTCCGGTAATGCGCCAGGCAATTCAACCGTCTGTCACAACCGATCTAACCGGCTGTTCCCGAGTCCGAGCTGATCTAACCGTGTTGCATGTAGGTAGCAACAAAGTAGCTTGACTTAGTCCCCTAACACAATCTAACCATCCATATGTCGTTGTTGCACGGATCTCAAGCACAGAAAAATATGAAAGATAAAATTTACTGAAAGATGAATTAAATATTAAGGCAAACAAGGCCTGTTCAGCAAAGCACAGCGCACAGGGCATGTTGTGGTTTCCTAGCCCAGGCCCAGGTTGCTGGCCAGCCCACATAGGAGGCGCCATGTGCGCTAAACGGCCTAGGCGGGAGATCACTAGGCCATGACATTAGTAAGAAAAATCTTAATTGTTTCGAGGCCATACGGAACTGGACTAAATTAGCTATTGGGCTGAGTTGATATGCATCCTTGCATTTTAGTTGTGTCCTTTGGATCGTCTCAAAAAAAAAGTTGTGTCATTTGGATTTATTTTTTCCCATATAACTAATGTGTTTTGTATTCTTAAGGAGGTGGGTGTTTTGTTAGTGAAAAGGTAATGAAAACGTAAAGGTAATGAGATTGCGGCGTAACTGAGTATGGGATGGTGATTACATATTTTGTTTGGTTGCACTTTGTAACATCATCCGATATCCCTGTCGTACGCCGTCACCGGCGAGGATGGAAGCGGAAGCATGGAGCCGCAGTGCTGGGCGAAGGAGAGACGACACAGATTACAATGGTATCTGATAACGCTGGGGTTAGAGCGGTATGGATTTTACCAAGCCCGTTATCCATTGACGGTATGACTCGATCAACGGGACATCTTCCCCCTCTGTAAACAAATCACGTTACATCAATAGGAACCAAGCACCTTAGTTCCGTTTCAAATCATAGATCATTATGGCTTCCTTTAGAATTCATATATTTGTTAGGGAAAAATCCATATATTGTTATATGTCTAGATTCGTTATAAACCCTATAAATCTGGAAAAGCGAAAATGGCCTACAATTTGGGACTTATGGAGTAATATTTAATAGTCTGAATCCGTATTTGACCTAGTGATGCAAAAAAAATATTACTATGATTTAAGTTTGCCTCAATAAAAAGATCTAATGACAGATTTGGCTTTGAAACTACGACCATTTCTTTCCCATTAAGGCAATTAATTTTGATGATTTATGTTTGTATCCTGACAAAAGTTAATTATAATCATATATATAGTGCTGGTAGAGTTGCTCCTATGCCATGAATGGTTAGTTAGCTCATTTTGTTTGTCAAATTGATGTTTTGGTTGATTTCATTGATAAGTTTTTTTATTTAAGAGTTTAATTTATTGGCAATCTTTCTTATTTTAATTCCTTATTTATATTTTTTGAAAGATAATTCCTTATTTATACTACCATTATTTATATTACCCCTTAATGATTCTACGCTTCAAGATTAATGAAGTAAATATTCTCAGAAGTTATGACTAAATATATAAAATGAAACCGAAAAACTAGCAGTTTTGGCTACAGATGTGATAATATTGTTCTTGATTTTTTTTTTTGGGGAACATACGGCACAAATGTCACTGGCAATAGAAGTTTTATTAGTATTTGTTTTTCCATTTGCCACGATGTTTGTTATTTCCAAGGAATGTTTATATTTATATAATGTCCAAAGATTTAATTCCCACCATAAATATCACTGATATCTGAAAATTAGACTATTTCATCACAGAAGAAACATTCTGTTCGCATTGATCGTGTCCTCTTCCCACAGATGTAAGGATAAGGTTTTTGGTACTCCCAAATGATTTGGTTGTCCTCCCCTGTTCAAAAACTCTCATCCCACCTCCTCATCTCCAATTTTTTTTCACCATCAAATCAGCCCCCACAATAAACAAAATGGAATGTCCCCATGGGCAAACAAAAGGAATGTCCCCATGGCCAGTATCTACTGCGGCAAAAAAAGAAAGAAAATTAATATCCCCCACGACAAACAAGGAAATAACCCCCGTGTTGAATAAACTGTTTGATCCCCTAATCATGTCGCCCGATCCCTTCCTTCCCACCATAGGAAAAAAAAAGGAAACAACATTAAAATAGAATAAACCATTTGATCCCCTGATCACGTAGCCCGATCCCTTCCCTTTTTCCACTGGTGTAGTTCCCTTCCGTTGTAGAAAAATGGAAATCAAATAGAAAAAAGGAAATAAGCCATCACACCCCATCTATATATGTTTCTTGTAGCCACTGCCTCAATGCCATCATGCCCCTTGCCTACCAGTACATAACTCGCCTCAAATTCTTTGAGATTTTTCTACAAAAGCTATTCGGCAAGAGGGCATGGTTTATTCAGCGTTTTTCGTGACTCTAGCTGATGGTCTTGAGATAGTTCATGGATCCGAGGTCGATCTATTTGCCGTCGTTGCTAGCGTTGGGCCTGTAAGTCACCGATGTTCATTGCATCCATAGACCACTAGGGAGATATGCTTACAGGACAAAAGGTTCGTGTGTGTATCATCATTATCCTTATTTTATAATTTTGTTTGCTCTCACTATGCTCTTAACAATGTAATAGATCCTTGTGTAGCCGCATCGCATTCCTTCGCATCATCACAGATTGCTGCTAGGTTACTGGTCGTAGGATGATTGATGCCGAGCATCAAAACAGCTACATGGTGGCGACGAGAATTCGCATAAACCGCGACAAAGGTTCGTTGCAAAATTTGCTGGCTCTTTATCCTATAGGGTAGAGAAGAGATATAAGAGATAGATATAATGTTTTTAATTTTTTAACTTTAATGTTTTGCAGGGTGCTTTGAGGAGACCGCTAACACTTCAATCACATTGATTGAAAGTGAGGTATATCCTAGGATTCCGGATCTCGAAGGTACCATATATATATATATATATGATTGTTCTTCTATAAAAATATTTAAGTATATTGTAAGTTTTTTTATTTATGGTTTATTCTCGTGTAGTGGTGAGGGAAGAACTGCGTACGGACGTGATGGCTCAAGATGCGGTTGCTGCGCGTGATTGTACAACGACGAATGCAAGAGAAGATTGTGGAAGGCCACCGGCCGTACGTTCCCTGCAATACGTCTATGAGTACATGATCAACAGCGGACGGGACTTTGGCATTTAACTATCCTCCCTGCCTAAAAAAAGAAAGATCCTTGTTTCCTATGTGAGCTGATCCGCTGAAAGGAAAATAAATAAAAGATAATGTCGTCAGTCTATAAAGAACAATAATAAATGTAATATTTGCATGTGCAGTGTGGAACTATATAGTTGAGTCATAAATCACGTGTATCTTTTATTCTTCTATTCCTAAAATCAAAGACATAATGCACATCCATGTCCACAATTGCAATGAAAAAAAGGAAATAGATATTAGATATCTCCATGGTTGGGGAAACCAATAAAAAAAAGGAAAGAGCAATAAAATCAAGACTAGAGTTAGCTTTAGATGATTGGCCGAGAAAGAATCAGCTGATTCGCCTACCGTAAAAAAAACGAAACATTCTTGTTGTCTCCTAAATAAAGGATATCTCATGTTAAAAAAAAAGAAAAAAAAAGCATACAACATTATAGTAATATATATGATTTGTACGTGCACTATGGAAAGATTGGATATTGGGCTGATGCGCAAGCCTAAAAAAAGGAATCATACGTCCTGAGATGGGAGATGATCCGGATGCATATAAAAAGGGCCTGTAATTACAGACGCCATCCTTCGCATCATGTAAAGCCTGAACCCAAAAAACTGGCCACCTAATTTGATGTTTGGCCTAATAGTGGAGTAACGTTTTCAGAATGTCAACTGGTACGTTTTACTTAACCTGCTTTGGTGCTTCATAAATGTAATAAAAAGAATTTCAGGGATATATATACTGACACAGTCATTGTAGGTTTTTGTGACTTATCGTTACTGTGAAAATTATGGCGTGTTCGCATTGGATAGGATTATAGCTATAATCGATCCTACACCATTTAGCCAGTGGGATCATTATAGTCATATGTCCTTTCACTATCTTCCTAAAATACAGAAAATTGCAAAGACGTATGAGCGAGCTATGGAAGAAGTCGATCCATTGTGGAATGACGATGTTTATGATTGGCGTCATATATTTCTAATCTTTGTTCCTAAAACACCGGGCATGTAACTATAAAGTTGTGCATCCAATGATGAGTGTCATTTTTTGCGTGATAAATCTTCACATGCGATGTGTTTTAATTCGCAGTTGCTACACGGGGTTTATAGTTTTAGAACTCATGAACAGGTGGGATGGTCAACTGTTCCATTGTTTGCTTCATGTGGTTAGCAATAACATCTCATTACTTTATATTAGTAATATGCTTATTAAAGTATTCCCAACGTTATTGAAATTTCTCTATGCTGATAATTGTTTTTTTTCAAAACTACAAGGATGCAAGAATACTCCAGAAATGGTTCCTCATTGAAGCCCTCAAATTCATGTGCGATGATTGTGCACCAAACATTCTTGAAGATTTAAAAGCTGCTCTCCGCTCCATAGGGGACACACGTAGAGAGAAATACATCTAAGTATATGTGGTTGTATTGTTCGCTCGATTTCGGTGCCATCAGTGTTCGTATTAATTCATAGACTACAAGGCAACAATAGTGGTTAAATGTTGGCTCTAAATACTTTGTTTATTTCTTGATTAATAATCATGGCTACCCTTCTATGTATTTTATTCACCCTGCCTAATTTTCAGCGCTCTAAATACTTTGTTTATTTCTTGATGAACTATTCTAAATTAGTTTTTTATTCTATTTTTAATAACACATGCCACTATTCTAAATTAGTTTCTTTTTATTATATTTTTTAAATAGCACGTGCGCGCCGCACGTGCCAAGATACTTGTGTTTATTATTTATATTTGTAAATCCAAACAATAGGGAAAATATCTTCTTATTAGATCTAACTTGATTGAGTTAGATGTCACTTTCCTTTTATTCTGCTCCCAAGGATTTACACAGATCTTTTGAACAAAGTAAAGAAAGTTACATGGTCACATGGTCAGCCCACATGCATGGTTGCTCTTAACGTGTCAAGTGACATAAAAAAAGAAAGGGGACATGGTTTGTTAAATGTGATATGGTAGCACTTGATCCGTTATATTTTCTCTTATTGTAAAATAGGTAGTTGTAATAATTCTTTTCCCAACGTGTTATGGACTAGTTCTATTTTTTTATCTCATAGGTGTGGTGTAATTTTTATTTCTAGCGTGACATAGGTGAGTTGTAACATTTTTCTCTAACATGAAATTGATGAGCCATAACATTATTTTGCAAACATGACATGATATTCAAATACTGACCTCGTTTGTTTCCTGAGTCTGTTTGTTTCCTTTTTTGTATGTTTCATTGTTTTATCTCATCTAATATTCAAGGGCCTAGATCTATTTAAAATCTTACCTTATAGGTAGTGATTGGGGTACTTAGCATTACTCTATCTCTAACGAAACCAAATTTTCGATGGAGACTCCATATCATCAACGTTTTCCGATATGGTTGGGACTTGCAAGGTAAAAATACGAGTGATGATGACTTTTGCTGCGAGAGGATCTCTAGGGTCTTTCTTCATTTTTTTAAAGGAGCACTGAATGGATGCTAAAGAACAAAAGTAATGTACTACATTAGCTTTCTCCAAGCTAGAGCAACAGCCAAAGAACTTCCCCGCAAAGAAAAACAAAGAAACATGGAGACTAGCTAGGCGCCACTGGGAGACGTCTCGCGCCAAAACTCGCAGTTAGCTCGGCTGCCAAGCGAAGAAATTTGGCGCCAGTCACCAACTAACCAGTGGGCACTCAAATTAATCAAGTCACGCGTGGATACTTTCTTCCGTCATAGGATCGCGAGATTCTGTCATATATGTAAGGTCAGTCTCAATGCGGGGTTTCATGGGAGTTTCATGGACATTAAATTCAGTGCCACATCAGCAGTTTTGCTGACATGGAAGGGTAATTAAGAGAGGGAGTTTCATGGGATGTGAGGGGAGTTTCATCACCATAAAACTCATGTGGCACAGTTACCTAGTTTCCAGTCTAGGTAACTGTGTCCATGAAACCCCCACTGAGATTGGCCTAAGGACGCTTTTGTCTGTTTGAGGTTGTGGCGGCTTCAATTTGGCACGTAAACCACAGGTGCTGTCAATTTCCTTTCTGTGCGCTATTCTTTCAGTGGTAGGCGACGTGCCCGTCGATAGTGAGGCGCCTATGGTGACTTCGTCAATTTGGAGGATTTGCCGGCCCAGTCTTTCGGAGGTGCTCATAGGGGTAGGGTTGCGTGCGTATGTTTGTAGGGGCAAGTGTGCGTGCGTGTATATGAGTGTCTGCGTCTGTACTGTGTGATTCGAAAAAAAAAACAGGAGTATTCCTTTTTCCTAAGTTTTTTCTCAGTCTTCTACTCCCCTAAAGTCATTTATAAAAGGAAAAAGTTCATTTTTGTCATCCAACTCTTGCCTCAGTTTGATTTTGGCCATCGAACTTCAAAACCGAGTATCTTTGGCCATCTAACTATCAAAACCGTTCTAAGTTTGGCCATCGAGCTGTTGATGAGTGGTTTTAACTTTTTTATTTACAATTTAGTCCTCAGATCTTAAGAAAAGTAAAAACAAACAATTATAAAATAATATAATCAACATTTTAACAGATAAAGTTTATCGTTACGAATGCATAACCACAAGAATCACTTAGGAGAAAAAAATAATAATCATATTAAGATCCAATGATTAAAAAGGACTAATTTCGTGCTTTAGTCCTTGGATGTTAAAATGATCACTATTTTTTTCATCTCCGATTTAAGTGATTCTAGTGGTCATGCGTTGGTAACGATGAGTTTTATGTTTTAAAATGTTGATTATATTATTTTATAATTATTTGTTAATTTTCTCTTATATTATTTTTTCTACACAACGACAAAAAATGATATAACAAATAGTGACCAAATAATATAAATATCATTTTAAAAGATAATGCTTGCCCTTAGAAACATGTGACCTCAAGAATCACCTAAATTGGAGGTACGAGCAAAAAGTAATAATCATTTTAAGATCTAAGGACTAAATTGTAAATAAAAAGTTAAAAACCACTCATCAAAACAGCCGATGGCCGGCTGTGTTTAGATAGGGTGGAGAAAAAGTGATTTTTTTTCTAGGAAGCATGTTATGTGAGGGGGATGGATAGGAAAGGTAGAAAAGAAATTTTTTGGGATGCGTGTTATGTGAGGCGGATGAATAGAAAGTAAAAAGTACTTTTTGCAACTGAACACTTGAACGGTTTTGATAGTCGGATGGCCAAAGATACCCGGTTTTGGAGCTCGATGGCCAAAACCAAACTGAGGCAAGAGTTGGATAGCCAAAAATAATTTTTTTTCCTTTATAAAAAGCTAGGGTACACATTGATAAAAATCTATTTGTACTGGCGGACAAAACTTGACTAATATGTGATGATGGCTTTGACACCCGCCAGCAACCTTACGGCCACAAGCACAAATAGTTGCACGGCAAAAAAAAAAACTAATGATACCAATTTGGTATCATTCTAATTGTCTTAGAGAGGCAAACCATTTTTATAGTTAACCAAAATTATAGAAGAGATCACAGATGTTTATACCATCAAATAGGTATATGATGAAACTATACTTAATAAATAAACTAATGATATTTATTTGGTTCATGAATGTTAGTAATTTGTTGTATAAATTTGGATAAATTTGATATGCTTTGACTCTTTAAAAAATTAAAATAACTTATAATTTAGAACAGAAAGTAGTAAAATAGTGTATATGCCTCTACAATTTACTATAGTATACTTTTTCCATTCCAAATGATGATTTATTTTCTTTTACCTCAAGATTCGTGACTCGTTTTATTTAAAAAGTTATACAAACATAGTTAAATTTAAGTCATTTTGAAGAGCATGCCATAAAAAATATGATATTTTGCGTAACTTTTTTAAAATGAGTGATCAAATGAACTATATTTGAAACCGATGGAGTAGCCTCTAAAAATTTGAAGGCTATAACTTCTGAATCATATTTTCCCTGAAAACATCCTCGCCTTATTTTCCCATGTTGATCTTTTGAAGCGAGTTCCGTTTGCATCTTATTTATTTATATTACTAGTATTTTTTAGAAAAATAATCAAACAATAGCAACATAAACAAATGATATCCAAATAACTTTAAATAGGGATATTACATATTTAGGAATTTTTGGCATCAAACTCATACTTTTTAATTTAAAACAAATTAGTTATGAATTTTTAAGTTTAAACCATAAAACTTTATATTTAATAAAATAGAAAACCACCATTGAAACCACTCGAAGGACCAAATTTGCCCAATTTGGTTGGTTGGATGGTCTCTTGTGTTTGGTTTTGTAGTTGTAGATTTAAAATCAAACTTTTGTTATAGTTGGAGGGTGTGTAAACCAGACTTACCCATTTATTTATTTATTTATTAAAAATCCTAGCCCGAACTATAAGAGACCTTCAATTCGCACAATCATCATATCCTCCTCCACCCAGTTTCCCCTCGCGCCAGCAAACATATAGGACGCCAGGCGCCGATGGAGGATGGCACCGGCGACGATGGAACCGCCGTGGCCGCATGGAACTTCGCTCCGAACGACGCCCTCCTCGGCGTGACGGCGCTCTCAGTTCGCGGCGTGCTGGGCAAAGTAAAGGCCGGGATGGCGGTG
Organism: Digitaria exilis; assembly: GCA_015342445.1. Classification (NCBI taxonomy): domain Eukaryota; kingdom Viridiplantae; phylum Streptophyta; class Magnoliopsida; order Poales; family Poaceae; genus Digitaria; species Digitaria exilis. Next base: position 771,445 of record JACEFO010002708.1, read on the forward strand.
GAGGACGACGGCGGCGGCGCGCGCCGCCCCGTGGTCCCGTTGGGGCACGGCGACCCGTCGGCGTTCCCGTGCTTCCGTACGGTGCCGGAGGCCGTCGACGCCGTCGCCGCCGCTCTCCGCTCCGGCGACCACAACTCCTACTCCACCTCCGTCGGCCTCGAGCCGGCACGCAGGTCAATCTTACAGACACCGAAATCTTTTATGTGCAAATCCCATCCTGCTCTCATGATGCTGATACAACAGTTTAAATGGCTTAATATAACAGTTTGATCCAAACTTCGGACTCATTTTGTTTAAAACACCAAACTTTGAATTCCAGATCCATTTCACAGTACTTGTCACGGGACCTACCATACGAGCTGTCAGCCGACGACGTGTACCTGACAAGCGGCTGCGCGCAGGCGATCGAGATCGTCTGCTCTGTCCTGGCTCGCCATGGCGCCAACAACATCCTGCTGCCAAGGCCAGGGTACCTCTTCTACGAGGCGCGCGCCGTCTTCAACGGCATGGAGGCCCGGTACTTCGATCTTGTTCCGGACAGAGGCTGGGAGATCGATCTTGATTCCCTGCAGGCGCTTGCTGACAGGAACACGGTCGCCATGGTCATCGTCAACCCCGGGAACCCCTGTGGCAATGTCTACACCTATGAGCATTTGGCCAAGGTAAAGTGCTGGTTCATCAAGCAATCATATATTTATATATATGTGTCCAAAACCAATGACAGTTTATTTGTGGGGGTTCTGAATGGTTTGGATTTTGTGACAATGGTTTTGTAGGTTGCTGATACGGCGAGGAAGCTTGGCATCTTTGTGATTGCAGATGAGGTGTATGCGCATTTGACGTTTGGAGAGAAGAATTTTGTGCCGATGGGTGTGTTTGGATCGGTGGTGCCTGTGCTCACTCTGGGATCCATATCAAAGAGATGGGTGGTGCCTGGATGGAGACTTGGCTGGATAGTAACCAATGACCCCAATGGTGTATTACACAGAACCAAGGTTCAGTTGCCGAAACAGAGTACATTTCTGATAAAATAGCAGAGACATGCTTTCAGAGTTTGGAACTGTATGATGCTTGAACCATGGAAATTGTACTCAAATGATGCTTTATCATTTTCCCCCTTTCAGGTAGTGGACAGCATCAAGAGTTACCTTGACATCTCCGCTGATCCTCCGACTTTTGTCCAGGTAACTGAAAGACTGAAACTTCCTTCCCTGTCATTTTCTCTTTTCTTTCAGGAAAAATGCACAAAGACCAAAGAAAGACTTGCGTACCCAGTCTGACATAAATCATGCTTGTCAGGGAGCAATTCCACAACTTATAGAAAACACGAAGCAAGAATTCTTTGATCAAACTGTCGAGATTCTAAGACAGACCGCAGATATATGCTGGGAGAAGCTGAAGGGAATCAGTTGCATCACTTGCCCCAGCAAACCTGAGGGTTCAATGTTTGTGATGGTCTGTGAGTACTACACGCTCTGTTCCAAATGGCATGACACAAAGACAATTGCTAATGGGGGCATGAAATTTCATTGTCTTGCTGCAGGTGAAACTGGATCTGTCCTGTCTGCAAGACATCAAAGATGATATGGATTTCTGCTGCCGGCTTGCAAAGGAAGAACTGGTGGTGGTTTTGCCAGGTACGTTTCCCAGATAGATGATGTGACCCTAAAATTGTAAATTATTGGTCACTATTGCATCTGTAATTATGTGTAGTACAAAGTATTGTGTCCCCTTTTCGGTGATTGCAAATTTGTGTTAAAAAAAAGTTACAGTTCGAACTAATTTGTCCAGGATGTGCTGTGGGATACAAGAATTGGCTCCGGATCACCTTCGCTATTGCACCATCTTCTCTCGAAGATGGCCTTGATAGGCTCAAATCCTTCTGTGTGCGACACAGCAAGCCAAACATGTGATAAGTTTGAAGTATTCCGCATAAGATCCCTGCTAAGAATTTGGCTGCTTTAAGTCACCATTTGCTATTGTTACAACTCTTGTTGTAACAGCCAGCGTGTAGTAATGGCTAGGTGCACTGTTCTGGAAAAAGATGACAGATTCTGTTCACATCCACAGTTTAATAAACAGGCTCAATATAAATTTGTTACAAGCACAAGTAGTAGGATTTCAAAAGCCTGAGCAAAGGCCGGCGCTTTGAGTATTCAACAAAAATGCATTTCCTGTACAAATCATGCTTCGTTGGAAATCAGAATTGCATAATACCTCCATGTCAGGTAACCAACATAAACTCCTCGGTCCCACAACTCCCAATATCACATTGGGGCTCAAATTCTTTACAGGGCAAAAGAAAACAAATTATAAGCATGGCCACCTGAACAGGAACAAAAAGGCAACATAACTTGAACATGTAACATCTAAAACAGGAGTACTAGAAGACAAGACTGGAAACCTAGTATCAGCAAACTCGTTCGACGAGCTGACGAGCACAGTTTCAGTTATTTATGGTTCCAACAAGACGATTGATGAACACTTAAAGGAATGTTGGGACAGTCTGAGCATTCACCATTGTTGCCATAAGATAGTCATTGCTACTTATGTGGTTCTCTACTGGCATTGTGTTGCTACTAGACAGATGTAGGATTCCAGTGGGCGGACACAAATCATGGGTTGCAGTCCATTGGTCAGTTAAGATGTCTGGATATGCTGATTGGCAACTCTTGCTTTTGAAAACTTCACCTAGAGGTCCGTCATCGAGTGTTTCCCTGGAGAGTAGTAAGAGACTTTCCTGCAATTCATTACCATTTTCTGCTGAACTGCCTGCTCCTTGCAGAGTGTATGCCTGATCATTATCCTGCTGAAACTCCACTGGTGATAATGCCACAATGTCACGGTTCTGGGTAGAACCTGAGGATGTGAAGTCAAAGGAATCCATGGGAGTTGATGCTGATAACTGGTTGTGCACATTCTCTTTCTCCAGCAACTTCCTGCAAAGCAAACTCAATATCTTTAGTCCATGGAAGAAAACATTCAGCTATTCTTCCACTTCCAAGTTCCAACTGCAATATTTCATTTAAGTTGCACAGTTGCCTAAATGCATAAATTCAACTATCATCCAAATACCTTATAACCTAGTATAGTTGTTCGAGTGAGCAAGGTATTAAAAAACGAAGTTCGTCAAAAGGACGAAGAAAGTTAGCAGCTAAATGAAGAAATTATTGCTGCAATAAAAAAAAACAACGTAGCCTTTAGTCCCAAGCACGATGGGGTAGGCTAGCGATGAAACCCAAGAAACAAAGGTCAAGCTTCAGGCACGTTGATAGCTAGTCTCAATCCTATCAAAAGCTACTTTGGAAATTATGTAAGAAGCAGATATGAGAAAATCCAATAAGTCATGTAGGATCAGGTAATTTCACCTGTTAGATTCGCTTGCAAAAGGATCAGTCATATTAGCAGCTGAGCTTTTCCCCTGCTGCTGCCAAGGCACAGCATAGCTGTGCACTGATGGCCCACCAGAAACAGCCATGGATGGTTCTGCAATGGTGGGTGTCACCTTTCGGCTTTCCACATGCTTTCTTGAACGATGGCAATTGCGTTTTATATGCCGCTCGCAATACTTTTGGTCGCCAATAGCATCTCTTGAGCACCGCCACTTCTTGCCATCCGTACGACGGCATCTTCCAGGTTCAGCATCACCAGAACCAGGACGTATTTGTGCCCATCCTACTGTTAAATGCAGTCCCCATTACACATAGAAATGACAAAAACCTCCCAGAAAATTAAGCAACATTCAGAATTTCATATCACCCAAGCGACTACGTTTGCATCTAGAATGCTGGAGTCGCATACAACTTATGAGCATCTTGTTCAGTATAACAGAATCGCATCTCCAGCATGTGTTTTATACATCCAAAATCATGCAGAATCAGAGCATCACATTGGTAACAGTGCCAAATGAGCACCAGATAAGCACCACAGAAATGGCATGCTTTCAAAAGTACTACAATAATTGGGATCATTATTTGCCTAGATTTGCAACCTTTTGGTTTTTGTCTGAAGAAACAAACTGATGACAACACCATCCGTTCCCAAGATAGACAGCAAAATGTAAAACAGAATACCAATGTAAGGCAATAGTTCATATCTAAATGCCATAACAGAGTAGTGGACTAACGGGAAACTGAAACTAGATGACCATTTTACTTCCATGCATTTTGAGTTATGAGTTCACTATTCTTATCTTGCAAGTTCCTTGCTGTGCATGAAGAAACAAACCAACCAAAACACCATCTTATTCGAAGAAAGACAATCAAAGATATAACTAAACCATGAGTCCATGACAGAACCATAAGGCAAGACAATTTCTCATATCTAGAATGACAAAGCAGATCAATGAACCAACAGGGGAACGACAACCAGATGCCCATTTTGCTTGCTTCTTCCATGCATTTTAAGCTACCATTTCACAACTCATGCCTTAAGCTATTGACAAAAATACAGGTGAGGGAGAAGGATATTTACATGAGCCGGTGCCAACACTACCCCATGGATTGATACTTCTTCTGATGGGAAGGAGCAAGCTGGGTGGCACAGGAGCATTAACAGCAAAGTGCTTGTAGATCAGAGCCTGGTGCTCCAGCTCCATCCACTGCGTAGGAGTGAACGGCCCCCTCACCCTCGACAACACCCCCTGCATCTTGCTAGCCCCTGAGCTCAGGCCCAATCCTTAATCACAAGAACATCATTCATCAGTAACAAGAACAAACATTGAAACAGTAAGGACACAAGGATGCTGGTACAGTAGGGACTCCAGGAAACGGTGTCCGTGACCAATGGCTTCCTAGTTCCCACACATGCAAGATTTAAGGAAGCAGCACCAATCAGTGGCCACTTTAGCTTTTTTTTGCGAGCGACGTATGTTCAAGGGGATAAAGATTGCATCTTTGGGGACAGGACACATCCTGCCTGGGCTTGCAAAAGCAAAAGGTAGGAGAATAATGGACATGCGCACCCTTTTGCTGGCGACAAGACCCCAAAGGTAGGGGCTTTTGCAGGAGGGTGCCATGGCCATGACCATGACCCATGAGCAAGCAATCAATCACAGCTGGGCTCAGCTCAGAGAGAGCACGCACAGCCCCAGTGACCCACAGATGCAACAGTATCTTCGCCAGGGGAAAAAATTTGAGGGGGGGAAATGGGGAATAAGAAAAGATCCGTCTTTTCCTTGCGACATCTCACCTGCTGCGCCACTCGAGGAGAAGCTCAGCATCTGCGCTCCACCGGAGCCGGTGGTGGTGGCGGATCCAAGAAACGAACAAGAGCGCGGCGCCGGCGGCGAAGATGCCCCTGCCGCCGCACCCAAGAACCCATCTCTTCCCACTTCCATTGCTAGCGGAGATGTGCGGGGTAGTTAGGAGGCATTGGGAGCGATGGCTTCTTGGGGGATCGGATTCATGGTGGGGATTGCCGGATTGGGGAGAGGAGGTGACGCCTGCGGGAGTGCGGGCGATGGGGAAAAGAACCAGGCTGGATTGCTGCTTCGGGAGAACAGGGAAGGAGATGGGAAATGGAGGAAGCGAGCAATTGAATGCACACCCTGTTCTGCACAAGCGAACAAAAGGCCCTGTTTAGATGAGTTCGTGAAAGTTGGCGAAATGTCACATCCATCTTTTTGACACTAATTAGGAGTACTAAATATAGACTAATTATAAAACTAATTACACAGATGGACTCTACATCGCAAGACGAATCTATTAAGCCTAATATGTGCCGTCATTAGTGCATTTTTAATGACGGGTTACTGTAGCACGACAGTGTCTAATGACGAATTAATTAGGCTTAATAGATTCGTCTCACGATGTGGAGTCCATCTATGTAATTAGTTTATTTTTATACCTATGTTTAATACTCCTAATTAGTGTCCAAACATTCGATGTGACAAGTTGGCAAAATAAATTGGTGAAAGTTGGCGATCTAAACAAGGCCAAAATTGTAGCTTGCCTGCCACAAACTGGGACTAGAGAGAGAGTTTTTTTCCCCGCACCTTTTCTGATCCGAATCAACCAGTTTAGGATATTTGTGTTAACAGTAAAGGGAAAAAGTTGGGTTAAAACTTAAAAGATGGATTGCGCCTATAAGGAATAAATATTTTTTTTGTCGTAGGGTTTACTAGCTATTCCGCATGACGCGAGCCTCTGCTTCTTGTGCATTTTTTCTATAAAAAAATTATATGGATTGTGCATTTTTTTAAAAGAAAGATTATGTTGATTGTGCTATAGGAGTGTGTGTTTGGCTGCATCTCACCGTGGCTAGTAGTTTAGTGAGGCCTAAACCTTGTATTTAGCACGTGCCGTGAGGCCATAAGCCACTCCATCCACCTGTGCATTAGTAGACAATATACTTCTCCAAATACACTTAAGCCGTGTTTGGCATCATTGTCAAGCTTACCTTGTGTTTAGAAAGGAAAAAGTTGGCGAATTTTACTGTAACAAAACTTTACTATAGCAAAGGTTTGTAAGAGTAATCATGGTTTTCAATCAAATTGAATAGTGTAAATGAAGTAAATATCCGGCAACTAGCATGGGTGACTGTCAATCTGGCTCGACACAAAAGCAAGGCCAAATTTTGCTTTTACAGAGCCCCAACCCCCAGACAACTCATCGGTGATCCAAATGGTTGCTCACCTTTCTCAGCCAAGCTAGGCAAGCCTCAACAAGAAACCAGGCCAAATTTTGCTTTTACAGAGCTCCAACCCCCAGACAGCTCATCGGTGATCCAAATGGTTGCTCACCTTGCTCAGCCAAGCTAGGCAAGCCTCAACAAGAAACCAAACGGCATATAAATGAATTAAGGAACGAACGAATGAATGAAGGTAAGATGTCTTTGTTTAGAAGTTGGAATAGTGGTCAACAAAAGCACCGATCAGATAAGCTACACAGAGATAGAAAAGCACTTTTATGACAACTTTTTTATTTTAATACAAATGGGAGTGATGGAGAGAAGCATGGCTAAAATAAGCTGAAAAACTCGTTGTTTGGTTGTTAGTTTCAGTTTGATTTGGTCATAGGAGATGTTCCAATACTGCTTTCATGGAATATTGGGACAGGTGTTTTTCAGTCTCCCAATAATGTCTTCCCAATAGCACATATCATATTGGGAAAGACTCAACTCTCCCTCTATTGAGAAAATTCCACCACTGCCACAGAAATTTAGACCACTTCCACCACTGTCACAAAAATTTTGACATTCCCATTAGTGCCACACAAATTTTCACGGCGCTGCAAATGTCATTTCCATCCATCCACCATTATGTCACAGTTAAATAGAGAATGAAAGACTCCATTGCCCCACGGTTTCACCATTTCCATAAGTGCCATTTCTTAAAGCAAATAGACTAAATAGTAGTATGTTGGCTGCATGTAGGTTCATCTTTTTGTTGGCTGGATGGAGCATTAGTGGGCCAAATAGGTGTTTCATCAAGTCGCATTAGTAGTTCCAAGACAGATGATGAGTTAGGATCCATCCTGTCAATCAAGATGGCATCAAAACTACTGCATTTTTACACCATTCATCATAGCGTAGTAAAATGAGATCTCTAGCAAAATCCAGTGGAGAAATCCACTTACTCTTCTTCGAGCCAAGGAGGATCTGCCATGGCAAACCGCTACGATCTGCCACTGGAGAAATCCGCTAGGGCTTCCCTGCAGCCTGCGCCACCCTATTGCCCTGTGCCTGCAGGCGCCGCCGCCTTAACGCCTGGGAGGGGTGGACGGGAAGGGCGGCGAGAGGGGAGGGGCGGCATCTGGGAGGAGCTGTAGGAGGGGCAGCGGCCGGAGGGGCAGCGGCCGGAGGGGCTGCAGGAGGGGCGGCTGCAGGGAGGGGTGACGTCTGGGAGGGGCGGCGGCGGAGGAGCTGCAGGAGGGGCAGCGGCGGCGGAGGAGGAGGGGCGATGGGGAAGGAAGTGTCGAGTCGGGGAAGGAGGAGGCTGGTGGAAGTGATAAGGTTAAAGGGTAAAATGGGTTTTTACTACGGTACGGATACCCCTTCGACGGGTGAATCGGCAGAATTTAACGGCGAGTAGATGGAAATGGCATTGGTAGCATCGGTGAAAATTCTAGTGGCACCTATAGGAATCCTGAAAACTTTGTGGCAGTGATGGAAGTGGTCTAAATTCTTGTGGCACCCATGGAATTTTCTCCCCTCTATTTGGGGAGAGATGAGATTAATTATAGGGATGTCCCAATAGGTTTTTGGAAAAGGTAAATATATTGGGAGACTGCTAGAGCATTGTTTTCCCATAATCTCTCCCAATATGGTAGTTGGAGCATCTCCAGCAGTCCCCATTTCCCCAATCTAACTACCATATTAGGAGAGAGTATGTGAAACAATGCTCCAGCAGTCTTCCAATACAGGAAGAGAGTATTGGGAGACTACAAAAGTATCTCTCATAATAATTCATGAAAAAAGTATTAGAATATATCAATAGCACCTTATTAGAAAACAAAAGTATCTCTCATAACAATGCTCTAGGTAACATTTAAGCTCCAAACAGAATGTACGCCCTAGAATAAGCGGCTACATATGCACGGAGTTTGTTTACTTTCGAATCTTGAAAACTAAGAACAAATGTACAATACACACAGACTCATTATTCTTTCCAGACAACTGGTGTCTGTCGTAATAAGTAAATGTGACTTGGTTTATAAGATTATGGTTTCCTTTTTAAAAAATTATAACATATGCCATTTAAGTAATTTTTCTTTCTTCATCAGACAATGAAAAACTAAGCTAAAAAGGACAATAAAAATTAGCAAGTTGCAAATAGTGCTAAATAGTCATTTAGGGGCCTGTTTATTTGTTGAATTTTTTTTCACACTGAGACATGACACGTTTATGAGTGTAAAACTTTTGATGATTTTTCACCATCTAAACATGTGATCGTAACCTTGGCTGACACGTTGGCTGTGGGTTCCACGTGTTGACCATGTCACAACCGAAGATATGTTCCTTTCATGCAAAGAATTATTATGAGACTAATCCATTGCTCGATTCCCTCTATCTTCCATCTTCCAATTGCCTCCCTAATCCAACAACTGACGAAATTAGATAGACGTAATGACTAAGCACCTCCTAATCCACCGATTATATTCTAATCCATCCATCCATCCATCATACGCCACGCTCACGCTCAGGCCCAACAGTCATCACTGTTCCTCCCTTTGCTTCTGCCAAAGGATATTCCCGTCCTAATTGCTCCAACCTCGGGACAAATTTTCCCTTATCAGATTCTTGGCTGACTTGTCAAATACTCAAAGTTACCTCTGTTCCATCCATCTGGTTAAAATCCCGCTGTTTTTGTTGGGATTCCCCGGCCGTCGCCGTCGCCGCCGCCGGTTTTCGTGCTGGGTTTTGCTTTTGTTCGTGTCTCTTTCTCCCCCTTCGTGGCCCTACCTTCTCTTTCGTGCTGCTCTTCCTACTTGCCTGCCCCGATAGATTGGTTGATACGTATCTTCCTCTGTTTAGTCCCTGCTTCCCTCTTATCGATTGAGTCGCAGACTCGCAGGCGCGTCCGGAAAGGTAGGATCCCGACCCTTTCCTTGGTTTATTGATGCATTCTTGGTTTCCAATCCTATTTTTTTGGGGAAAAAACAGCATCTTTTTGTTGCTCTTGATTCCTGATGTGCCATCGGCTCTCGATTTCTGATTTTGTGGTTTGGTTGCAGTGCTGCAGCCTGCAGGGAAGGGGAGGGGGCGCCGATGGCGGAGCTAGTGGGGCCGCGGGTGTACAGCTGCTGCCATTGCCGGAACCACGTCTGCCTCCACGACGACATCATCTCCAAGGCCTTTCAGGTGAAAGAAGAGGGGAGTTCTGGGGGATTTCAGATTTCTTCCTAATCCTGAGTATCCCTAGTTCTTCAGTGACAGTAGTGGTGGCCCGATTGTTTATAGCATCCCATCAGTAAAGTAGTTCCCTTAATTAGTCGATTCATCAGAACACCAGTGGTTTGGCTTCAGGTGAACTGAAGGAGCTCAGCAGCAACCTAAGATCCTGTTTATTTTCTCCATTAATTCTACAGAATTTACAGTTCGAACTAGAGTGTCGTTGGTTGCTGCATTCCTAGGGACACCCAAATTTCTCTCTGCAGAGTAACGAATGCAGAGATTTGTGTTACAGGGTTTCGGTTAACCCGTGTTTCTGTTATTTCAAGGAGCAATGAAGCCAATCTGTTAATCCAAGTCTGTGTTCAAGTTTCAGTTAAGGTGATCTGTTAGCAAATCTTGACATGCCATGAATGGGTGTTGATATGTTCACATGAGTCTAGTTAGATTAAGAACAAGTTTGTGGTTGGATATGGCTTGTATTTTTTGTTTGTGTTTGGAGGATGATACTGTCTCTCCCTTTGCTCCTCTGACTGTTTTAGGGAAGGAATGGCCGTGCATTTCTGTTTTCTCACGCCATGAACATAGCTGTGGGGCCTAAGGAGGATAGGCACCTCATGACAGGGCTTCACACAGTTGCTGATATCTACTGCCGTGATTGCCGTGAAGTACTGGGCTGGAAATACGAGAGAGCTTATGAGGAGTCGCAGAGATACAAGGAAGGGAAGTTCATATTCGAGAAAGCAAAGATTATAAAAGAAAATTGGTAGTGGTTAAGGATTTGGCTATCAGACTTAATTGTGAAAGATGGTTCAATGTCTTTGTACATAGTTGTCGGCTGTGGCCTGTAGGTTCCAATATTTTGGGATGCATGATTGTGTTCATGCCATTTGTAATCTGCACACTTGCTGTTCATTTATGTGAAGAAGACAGATGCGTGCTTATCTGTTTGGTGACCATGTCATTATTCATAAATGAGTTGCTTGTTTTTTTGTTCTACTTCGGGAGTTATCTATCAGTATTATGCCATTATGCTCATTGCAGAACAAAAATCGTCATGCTTTTGATAAAACAAAGTCATAGTGTAAATATATCAGGCTGCCATAATTCTATCTTTTTTCATTGAAATTTACAGTTGCAGAGAAATCATCGTCCAGTTTACGATTGATCCTCAATCTGTAGTTCGCTTTTCTTCTTGTTTGAATGATTGATATTGTCTTTGTTCTATGTTCTTCCACATTCTTGCCATTGGAATTTTCTCTCTTGTTTCTCTCTACCAAAGTCAAATCCATGCAACGTTTTTTTTCTGAATTCATCCTAGGATGGTTAGCATGGTACTTCACATAACAGCAGTAGAACTTGCATGGTCAACTTCCTCGATATTAGATGCACTGGCACCATAACAGAAAACATGGATGTTGATTTGCTTCGGAGATTTAATCTCTCGAGCTTTGGCATAGCTGCTGCCTGCTGGTTCAAATATCAAGCAAGTCCCTTCAGGCCTTCACAACTGAATAATGTCCCTTTCAAGTATGGGGACCCTACTGCATGGATTAAAATCATGCCTCCTGAGGTGATTTCAACCATAAGAAGGGAAGGCAACTCCCTGACGATTATTATGTCTTCATTTGTTAGTTCCGCAATCCCTTCACAACTGAATAATAGCCCTTTCAGGTATGGAAACCCTATTGTGTGGATTCAAATCATGCCTCCTGAGGTGATTTCAACCTCAAGTCAAGACTAAGAAGGGACGGCATCTCCCTGACGATTAGTATGTCTTCATCTGTTCCAATGTTAATGTTTTGCGACTGTATACTGCAACAGGATTGAACACAACATTTCTGCACGATCTGATTGGATAGTTCCTTTAGTTGGGGAGGGAGGATGACCTTACTTGTTGCCACATATTCTCTTGAAAAACAGGACCTTTAATTTGAATCAGATTCTGTAATCTGTATACATGATCATCAGGGGCAGAGCATACCAACTATTTGGTCCTGTGCTAGGAACCTGCTGTTGTGAACTTGTTATTATTCTGAGGTAAAGCACATCTCACTTTTCCCCATGCTGCTTTGCTTCAACATCCTCTACTATAAGGAGGTATCATATATGAAATATTCAGCCAGATTTAAATAACATAGGATGGAACTACCATATTTAGAGCAGTGAATTACCAATTTGGCAATCGGGCTACTACTTTGTTCCACATATTTATTGTAGATTCGAAATTGATCTTGATCATATCTTTCAAATAACGTAGGTGATTAATGCTCAATATGTTATTTATGCAAAGCATTTCGATTCACTCATTCCTATTGTTTACATTATTTCGTGATCTTGTCCAAAAGAATGTGCAATGAAAAATAATCCATTGCTAATGTTCTGATGTTAGGTAAGTTTCAATAGATGAATAACCCCTATAGTAAGCTATGAAAGTGCAATTGTATTTGTTCTACAATCCCAATACTCGCTACGCTTCGAGGAGTGGCCGCAGGAGAGTTATACAAGCAAAGATCTATTGCAGGAGAAAAACCATAATAACATTTCAGTACTACACACATGCATATATCATTTTGCATAATTGAAGTCAGATTTTTTTTAGTATTAAGATATAGACATATGGCAAGTTGCTAAATATGATATAATAAAACTAGAAATGATAGTATTAGTAACAATTACTTAATTAGCTTAGGTAGTACTAATACACATGAGTGTTGGAATATGAAAAAGAATGAGATATAGACGTATGGCAAGTTGGCTATAAAAGAGTTCTCTTATCTTCTCTATCTAGAATGATGAGTAGCTCATTTTTATCTTTGTTATCAATATTTTTTCAATTAAAGAATTATTATGTTACCTTACATAAACTAGCACTGACATATTTCAAAATTGAGAGACCATACCAATTTTTCTTCCTTGCATTGACATGTTATGTCATTCATCATAATTTCATTTATTCTAAGCAAGAAAAAGAAATATGTTTTCTTGTTAAACCTTCGTGCAATGATAAGTCGCAGGCCCAAAGTCTAGAGATTGAGTTGGAAATGATTACAAAAACATTCATGGTTGGATCTAATGATGATAATGATTTAGTGCATGTGTTGTCATGTTGTTTTATCTTCTTTGAATTTGATCAAACTTTTAACAATTCTAGAACGACCTCTTGTATATCGAAACACAGAGGGAGAGCTAGTATATGCCATTGATTAGCACCCAACATCTCAACTCCACACCCATCAGCAACTAATTACATAAAGATTTACTTCAACACTTGTTTCTTCCCGTGCACGGACTTGAGGAGCTCAGTGAGCACGGCAGGGCAGCTTGCTTCCAGGTGCTTATATCCCTCTGTCGCCAACACGGCGTGAAGCGTGTCGGGCGTTCCAACAATGAAGTCGATGCACTTGGCCTTGAGCCGCCGGTACCCGTGCTGCTCCGCTAAAGCCAGTGTCCTCGCCGCCATGTCGACGTAGATTGCACCGGACTGCAGCTTGTGCTTGCAAATCAGCTTCAGCCTGACCAGCTCGTACCTGGCGAACTTTTTATATTTAGTTTTTTTTTCTGAATTCTGTTCATGTTAAAATCCCAGAGCGACTTGAATTTATCTTTGCACTCTAGATATCACAACGTCTGGACGCCATGAGTTGAGTTGTCAGCTGACTTTGCGACCAACTGGCGCAGGAACACGGCGGACTTCCCGGCCAGCACATACCTATGCGCCGCGACGACGGACTCGCCGGAGACGACGACGAAAGTAACATCCACCCCCGCCCCGTCCGTTCCCTTCCCGCACATGTTCCCGTGGAAGAGACTCAGCGCCTTCTCCGCCTTGATCCCGTTCTCGACGCCGACGGACAGCAGTATCCCCACCGCCGCCGCCGCCGCCGCGTCGAGGCGCATCAGGCCGGCGACGACCGCCGCCACGTCGAGGAACTTGGTGGCCTCGTGCACCATGAGTAGGAGCATTACGAGCGCGTCCTTGGCGAGTCGCCGTTGCTGCTGCGTCTGGTGTGGCTGTCTCCGCCGGAGGCGGTTGTGTGGGCGGCGAGCGTGTCCACGGCGTCGGCCATCTGTCGCCGCCCGAGGGCGACGTTGGCGAGCTGGCGAGTGCCGCCGGCGAGGTCGCGGTAGGTGCCGGAGAAGCCGAGGGGCGTGGCGCCTGGGATGAGACCTTGCCGACGCCATCGGAAGGTGCCATGGCGGCTGAGCTCCCTCCCACCACGTGCCGTCGGCGCTCTGGAAGCCGGCGAGGTAGAGGTTGTCGGCGCGGGTGGCGAGGGTGAGCGTGCGGAGGAGGACGTGGAACCACCGGCGCGGTGGCGCGCCGGGCTCGACCGGCGGGAGGACGGGGCGGTTGTGGGAGACGTGACGAGGGTTGCCGAGGCTTTTGCGGATGCCGGCGAGGAAGGCGCCGTAGTCGTCGTCGATGCTCGCGAGGTCGAACGCCACGGTGAAGAGCGGGTTGGTCGCCATGGTGAAGACAAGAACGAGATGTGATGAGGGAGACAAGCAAGAGTTCACGAAGGAAGGATGGGATCAAAAAAGCATTGAAGTCAATAGACAGAGCGCGAGTCATCCCTGGGAGGCAGGGGCGGAGCCAGCCAAGAAATCCACAGTTGTCAACCTGTTAAACACCGGTGTGTGTCAACTTCTGAATGGGCCGGAAATTGCATTGTTAATCGAATGTCAACTCTTTAGCCTTTAGGCGAATATGCATTCATCACCACCGAATGATATGGAAGTGGAAAACTGAGCCAGTGTAATAGTACGGCTGTATCTCCCAAACACACCCTCATACATTCAGACATCAATTCTGCCGACAGGGATTAGTTGGTTATGTGTGTGTGTGTGTTTGTTTTTGTTTTGACAATTGACAGTGGCTGAAGAATAACTTCATGGGGACAATTTACAAAGTGAAGCAAATAAAAAAGTCAAAATTACTCTCCAAAAGTATGGATAAAGTCCACATAACCCCTTAAAATATTTCTTTTGATTCAGTTTACCCTCTAAATATGCTAATTGGTTTAATTTACCCTCAACATAGTTTGCCTTTTTCTTTTCTCCAAACACAAGTATAATTTAAATTTAATATTTTGCATTGTTGTAGTGCACATCACAATATATGTCAAAAATTGTATTATAAATTTTCATCATTATTTTTTTTAATGTTGTGTCTGAAGAATTATTTTATTATTAAATATTTCAGCCTATCAAAATAATGATAAGAAATAATATTATATTTTTCTAACAAGCATTACGATGTATACTATTAACTTGCCAAATTTGAACATAATACCATACTTATGTATGGAGAAATAAAAGTGACAAATTATAATAGGGGTAAATTAAACTAATGGCATAGTTTAAGGGGAAACTAATCTAAAATATTGTTAGTTTAGGGGTTATATGGACTTTGACCATATTTGAGGGGAGTAATTTATTTCCTTAGGAAAATATTCGTGCGGACATACATATAATTTTGTAGGTGAAAATGCAATGGTTTTGAGGAAACAAGGATTATTTAAGAGGATTAGGAACAATAATCCATAAAAGCTTTCAAATAACCAGGAACAACTTTGGAGTGAATATTGCACACTTTTGACAGTGATTCAGAAAAAATTCAACTGAACTGAGAACACTTTCAAGTAAGGCATGAACAATCTTGGGATGGACATTGAACAAATTTGTACAGTGAACATGGAATAATTATAGAATTGTTTCGAGAAAAAAATAAAGCTAATCATGAATAGATTTCGAACTATTTAAAATATAAATAAACTGCTAGGACAAAAGAAATGCAATGGGGAGCATGATAGACTTATGATCATCAACTTAATGGCAAACGCATAAGTTCTGTGATTTGTTTTGTTTGAGGTAAGCTTAACGCGAGACGACATTCTTATTTCCACAAATGCAATTGTGAAACCCTTGTCAACTGTGGAGTCTGTGGAGTACTACTTAGTCTTGTGACAACGTACTAGGATGTCATCATAGAGCAAGCAGGGGAAAAATTCTTATCCTATATAAAAAAAATTGGGAACGTCAGAATAAGGTTAAGCAAAAAAAATTGGGAACATATCAAGTGCAAACCAACCTATCTGTGTAAACTATGTAAACTTTAATCTGGCCTACACGATGTTGATCTAAGAGTGTGCTCAGGTGAGGTGAGAGGGGTGATTTACAAAAGTATCTCTAATCACCCTTTGCAAATCACCCCTCCCACCTACAAATCACCCTCCCACACCTCACCTGAGCGCCTCTTGGATCAACATCCTATTATTCAGACTGAAGTTTGCATAGTTTGCACATAAGGGTTGGTTTGCACTTAAAAAAACCGTCAAAGAATTACCGTAAAAAAAGGTTAAGCAAAGAAAAAAAGAACCCTCTTGAACGGCCTCTTGTCTGAAAAGCCTTCTTGAATGGCCACTGGGCCCTAGCCTACTTATCCACACGCTGCAACGAGGCCCAGCCCATTACCGAGCACCTCTCTCCGGCACCTCCTCCCTTTCCCCCTTCCACACTCGCTGCCTCCGCTTCCCTAAAAAAAAAAAATCTCGCTGCCTCCGCCGCCGCCGCCGCCGCGCCGCCCCCGTAGAGCTTGGTTCCATTACTGCTCTCCGTCTTCTATACCTCACGGAGACCTCCTGTGCGTGCAGAGATGCTGGGGTTCTCGACCGGCCAGCTGCTGGTCATCCTCGGGGCCTGCTCCGTCATGATGAGTAAGTAATCCAGCCCTCCGCCGCCGTATCCCCACTTCTCCCTCCGTCCAGTCGGCGGCGATTGGTGAAGACGGGCGACCAATGAGGAAACGGTCCATTTCTGGGGCGGGTTTGGGACGTTTTGGGAGCTGATGTTCCTGTCTGATCCGCGATTCCTTCGTTCTTGTTCAGAGCCCAGCGATATGGTGAAGATCGCGAGGACAGCCGGGAGGATGACTGGGAGGGCGGTCGGGCGCCTCATCGTGGCGCGCCGGCAGCTCGACGAGATCCTGGGGCAGTCCGCAGCTACCCAGGTATCTTTTGGCTATGCCCCCCTTCGAAGCACTTAGCAAGAAGGCTGTGAGTTCGTGTTGAGGGGATTGTGAGTTCACCGAGGCTGGCTCACCTTCTTGGATAATGATGTTCCGGTTCCACTCTGCAAGCTACTGGATTTTAAGCTGAAATTGGAATTTGACGTTTTTATATCTGTTTCTGCAAGTTTTCGGAGTGACTGGCAGTGGAAGATACTTGTAAATGATTGTTGGGAATGGATTGATCACATTCTCAAGCCACATTGTTAAGAACTCTTTGAAAAAAAAATCTTGTTCAACTGTTGTTTCCCTTTTTTTTTTTTACTTTTTCTTAATGACAATAATGTTGTGACTTGTGTGGTTCTGGGTATATACAAGATGAGAAGCTTATCATGGATGAGTCCCCTTCATAAAAATAACATTCTGGTTTCTTAAAACAAGTTGATTGATGTATCTCTTGTTAGATCTTTTGCCAGCCATTGGACAATACCCTGGTAGAATTATGCACTATTCTCATTGACAAGTAATTACCCAATGCCACAAAACAGATGACAAAGCTTTATATAAAAATAAAAGGAGTGGGTATCACTATCGTTAACTTTAATTTCACTAGTTTTATCACATAGTTGGGCCAATTTGGGGGTGGGCCAATTATGTCACATCTAACCAACTTCGGCAACTTGGGGTGGGTGCTGGATGGACACCATTACCAAAGTTATAATCTTTTTGCATAATTTTGTTTGTACACAAACTTCAATAGTTGTGTAAGGAAACTCACCACTAGCTGTTAAACACAACTGAGGCTAAACATTCACAAAATTGTCGCTACTTTTTTTGAAAAATAATGCTCTTTTTGTTATCTATGTTGTTTGTTAAATGCTTGCTCCACTGTAATTTTGATAAAAAAATTTCAACTGCTTGGATAATTATGGCTGAAGGGCGGCCCTGGTGTAGCGGTAGTGCCTTACCGTCTGTAACCGGAAGGTCCAGGGTTCGAGCCCCAGCCTCTGCACTTTGTGCAGGTAAGGCTGTGTGCATACATCCCTTCCCCAGACCCCGTGCAGTGCAGGAGCCTACGGCACTGGGTACGCCCTTGGATAATTATGGCTGTTTACATGCTAATTGTTCATGATGTTAAGTATATGTGTAAAACTCATGGTAGAACTTCTGGATAGGCACCACTAATACCTCTTCTCTATTATTCAGGTTCATAAGGAGCTCAAAGATGCGATGACACAGTTGGACTCAATTCGTTATGAAGTTCAGAACTTGTCTAGATTAACTCCTGGCCAGTTTAACATGAGACCACATAACACTGGTAATTATGAATTTATGACCTTAATTTGCAATACTGTGGTGACCTTTCCATGTTTCATATTTCCCAGTGCATTATTTGATCTCAAGAATATTTACTAAGTACACATATGTGCAGGCATGGCTGAAGCAAGGACACCCGATGATGTTTCTGTAAGTAAGGTAGGATGGTCTGTAATAATATATTGCAAGCAGTTCATTGTGAAAAATTAATTAATTAATTATTTTAAATTGTGTTATCCACTTCTTTAGCAGGCAGGAGACAGCATCCTGCTGTATCTACTGATAGAGAATCTGTACCAAGGCTTCCTTAATCAGTACAAATGCAATTAGGTTAATATAATCTGTTTTTTTTGTTGTGTGTGTATTCTTGCCCTGTTCCATTTCAATCTTACTCGGATATGTTACTTGTTATTTATGAGTTAGCTTAATATTTATTTAAGTAAGGCTAAGGCTGAGCATACCACGGCCTCTACATACTGTAAAATTATTTCATCACAATACTTGACTGCAATATTTGGATTGAGAATGTTGATTCCTTTATATTTCTGTTTTCTTAGATTGCTAATTAATCGAATTTATAATGACCATGCAGCCAGAAGAATTTCGTCAGGAAATTCGAAGCATAATTCGTGAAGAAATTGAAAGCTTTTGTAGAACACGATCTGATTCAACTCAGAACTTCGGTAACTATGATGTCTCTTTCTGTACTTAATATTGGTGCTATTTCTTTCTGATTGTTTGCCAATATTTGACTAATTGGATCTTTACAAATATTGCAGCAAACACAACTGAAGGTAGAAAAGTCGATGTGGCTGTTGACCATACATCGCTGAAATCCAAGGTGTGATAAGATCATCTCTTTATTTTCTATGCAAGTGCCGGCTTACTATGAACTGTTTGTTTGCTCCTGTAGGCCATGAAAACTGCTGATGCAGGACTGACAAATCTACACAGCCAAGCAATGACCTATGCAAGGCTATCTGAAGCCGGACTTCAGACAGGTTCTTCCCTGAGTGGGAACTATGAAGAACAATTCAAGGAAAGCAATGGGTTGCAAAATGTACTGCCAATATCAGCTGAAAGTGCTGGATTACTTCCAAGCCGCTCAGGTATATAGCCAATCAAGCATCTCTTAACGTTAGCTCTGAAGAGTTCAGATGTTGTTAGAAATACTCTAATAATGTGGTACTGAGAGGTGTACAGGATTGCCATATGTTTTTTTGTGGATGTATTGATAGAAAAATATTTGTCATAACTTCTATTAAATTATAGCCTTTTTCTTTTGCTAATGCTACTGTGATTTGGCTTCAGTGAATGTTAAACTAGTTTGGTGCATTAAAAAATTCCAGCTACCCTACTTGGTGGAATGTCTGTTTTATCTTTCCGGTTATCTTTCATATGTGTTTCTATTAACATTATTTGCCTTCTATAACAAATGTAGTTCAAAATTGAGTCTAGGTTGATTTGTGATTTTACAAAACCAAAAGTGCAAAAGTAATATATGACTAATGTTCTGTAGAAGAAATGGGGACTTACCCGAACTTATTTTTTTCTTTTTTTCAATACCACATCTCCTTATGTTGTTGAAGTTATTAATACATACCCAGTTTCAAATATTCACAGGTGGACCAACAGGCTCAGACCTAGTCCTTGAGGCTGTGCTTGAAGCAGAGGTCGCTGAAAATGCCAAATTCTTTGTCTCGCAGCCTCATGATCAGTTAACTAAGGAGTGATACTGATGATGCGTAGAATGCAAACAATACCGAACTGCTTGGCACTCACGTACTACGTAGACTTAGGTGAGATGGTGGACATTGAGTTGTTGACCGTTGTATATGGGTTCAATACTGTAATGTAGGATCAAACAACATGGTTTCTGCCTCAAAAACAGCACAACTCTGATGCTTCTTGTTCAGCTCAAAGACTGTTATGGACGGTTACCGAAGCTTTCAGGCGTTTGCTGTGCTGGAATGGATGGGACTGAAATGATTCGGCTTCACTTGCAGCTTTTTCTGCTCTCATTGTAGATATTGTTGCTCGGCTTTATAATGTGTTTTTCTGTAGCAGTTGACAAAAGATTGGTACCTCTGGAAAAATAATATATCTTGAGGCTCATGCCATATTCTTGGCGTAGACAAAAATTTCATTCTATTTGGATGCTGGAACTAAGTTGTTTGATTTTAAATTCTTGCAGTTGACAAAAATTTGTTAAGGCGGGCATGTATTTGATCTTGTGCCTTGCATTTCACTGCACTTGGATACTGCAACTGAGTTGTTTGATTTCATATTCTTGAAGTTGATCAAATCTGTACACAACCTGACGCCTCAAGGCCATTTATTTTCCCTTTTCACTTATACACTACCCAGCCAGGGCTTGTAGTTGTGTAATGCTGTGTGTCACGGTGTCAGCACCTATACACATCCGGAAATTACTAATCTGGTACGGCCAATGAATGCATACAAATGACGATGGCAACTCTAATTTCTAGTCTGGTACTCTGGTTAACTGTGCAAGGCACTGAGACTGGCCGATCGAGAGTACCTAATTAAGCGGATGAAATGCTATTATAATTTTAAAAAAGAACAATATGTTCATTTGTACGTTTTTCCGCGATCCTAAAACCCTGATTCCTTTATACCGGCTATCTAATTGTCCGCGTTGTATACCGTTTGAATTGCTCAACTATCTATTCATTTAGGATGGCGGCTTTCATCATTCAACATGCAGTTAGTTTCAAATCCAAATGATTGAAAGATGCTGTTGCACAGACTTGATTTGATCAGTAAGTGCTTTCATAAAATACAGTACACTGGGGAAGTGTAGTTTACATTATTGAGTTAATTTGCATCAGACAAACGGATGCGAACACTAGACTGTTTCATGATATTTGCAGCAGCACTCATGCGGAGTAGTTTGAGAGTTGAAGTAAGCCTCCCTGATCTTCCTAATACCATGGCTTCCACACACAGAAGGGCAATCAAAAGATTCGCTTTCTGGCACAAAGCATGACTCTTTCAGCGTTGGTGGTGGGGGCGAAGGTTTGCAAGGCTTTCCCCAACCTGCACATGTACAACCCAACCCATATAAAAACTAAACGAGTTTACTTGGTTATATAATTAATATCAACACTCTCAGGAAATAATGGACACGGAGTTGATAGAAGTAGATGGCGTACAGCCTCCAGCCTGGCACGACGGTGATGAGCAAGACATGATCGCCAGAACCAAGAACAAAGCAGCTGTCAAGTGCAGAAGCCTCGCCGTACTGATCCTAACTATGAGGAAGATGGATGGCTCTTTTTGCTCGATTTTGCAAGGATGAGTGGAGTACTACTTGTGTCTGGATCGTATCTGTCTTAGTGTGCAGATGTTTATATAGAGAAACGCAACCGACTTGATGCGCAGTCTCGCAATATTTGCCCTCTCCATATAATATATCCTATGGCAGCGTTGAGATATCTTTAGGCCGGGGTTTGATATATTCTTGAACACTAAATATATGACTATGCATCTTGATAAATTTGGCCATGAGTTTGATATCTCCTCACACACTCCAATAATTAATATCTATGCGCAGAAGACACCATGGAAACAAAACTGACATGAGATCCAACACAGAGAGTTATTCAAGTCTATTTCTGCACGGGGAGTAATACACTATGTCATGTTTGGGATATATTTTTCTTTTATTTAGATGGATCTTGCATAATAACTATGGTGTGTGCTTCCCAGCGAGTTGGATACCATGAAATGATTGGGATCTGTCATCAAACACATTAAATGTTGTGGCAAATGATTTATCATTGTTTTCTCTATCTTAGTAACAAAAAAAGCATAAAAATATACTTTAGGATCAAGATGCCTAAGAGGGGGAGGTGAATTAGGCTTCTACAAAAATTTAAACAACAAATCAATCCTATGCAATAAGCCAATTCACCCCATGTGCCTACAAGTGTGGTTTGTGCCTAGCTAGTGTTGAAAAGAGTTTTGCAACCTAGTTTCAATCCTACTCTAGCATGACAAGTCTAGCAATTGAAATGCGGAAAGTAAACTTGCCCAAAGTAAAGAGACGAGTAGGAAGCCGATTTTTCCCGAGGTATCGAGGAGCCGGCAACTCCCCCTAGTCCTCGTTGGAGCACCCGCGCAAGGGTATAGCTCCCCCTTGATCCGCGCAAGGATCAAGTGCTCTCGTAGGGGATATCTATTTCCCACTCCGGGACGGTGGATTCCAAACCGTGTACACCTTCTTGGGGCTTCACACAATCTCCATGTGAGCTCCCAAGATCAACACCACCAAGCCGTCTAGGTGATGACGAATCACCAAGAGTAACAAGCCAAAGATCTTGACTTGACCTATACTAGACCAAGAGCTATATGGATGCACACTTGCTACTCTCAAGCACTAAAGAGAATACTTAATCTTCACAAAATAAAAAATACCAATCAAACCAAGTGCCTCTCTTGCCCTCTAGCACTCTCCAAACTCAGCTGGATGAACAGTGAAACTCGTGTGGCAAGAGAGTCTTCAAGGAGTGAGTGAAGGGGTATAAATATTCCCCACTCGAAATCCAACCGTTATAAGCAGTCGACTAATTCGATGGACACGCCGTCGAATCAGTCGACGCCCGCTTTGCATTCAAACTTTGAACAGTGCAACAGCTAGTTTCCTCGTCGACTCTTTCGATGCTTACCTCATCGAAACAGTCGACGCTACCCAGAGACATGCGCCACAAAATCTTCACAAAGATCAGAGACCGTCGACTCATTCGACGCAACTGCGTCGAATCAGTCGACGCGACTCAGAGCCATGCACACTGGGGTCTTCACATCTTCAAGCACCATCGACTAATTCGATGGATACACCGTCGAATCAGTCGACGCTACACAGAATGCTGCACCACCATCTGGGTGAAACTAAGAGTCGTCGACTAATTCAATGTTCACACCGTCGAATCAGTCGACGCTACTCAGAGTGCTCCGCCATCTTCTGTGTGAGAAAACCAGGGGCCACCGACTAATTCGATGGTGCCTCAGCACCCCGTCGAAATAGTCGATGCCTCTGTGTTTTGTGCTGTCTTCTTCTCTTTCGAGATCGAAACTCGTCCAATTCAACTTCTTTGAGTTTCTTAACTTTTCAAGGGCTTCAAAGCAGCTACCTAGTACTAGATTTCACAAGTGTACACCACACCTAACTTCTAGTCTTGCCTAGGTCAAGGTACCAACCCTCGATCCCCCTTTATAGTACAACCAAAGGAAAACAAAGACCTAAACTACTCTAAGTGCCTCTCATCATCCAAACGGCACTTAGAACTAGCTTATCCTTAATCTTTGAGCATATCCTTTGCATCAATACAATCATTCTCGAATGATGGGCCAAGAATACCGTGAAACCCCATCATTGCACTAACTTAAACTTTGCAACTGCAAAACACTTGTTAGTCGCAATGATTATGTTGTCATTAATCGTCAAAACCGAATTAGGGGCCTAGATACTCTTTCACTTTACAACAACAGGATCTCACAAATGTGCACAAGCATATGTATTCCAATAATCTATTGACCATAGAAAATGTCACAATCAATCAATACACAAATTTCGGGAACACTCGTGATCCTCCATAGCTCTCATGAAATTAATCTTGAAATCTAAATAATTTATTGAACTACTGATTCTAACTGAAGACCAAACACATCTTTGACGCCAAATTCTTGCATTGACTTTAGGAGTGCTGCTTGGTGCTGTCCACACATGTCTACATTGTAATTTGTAGCAAATGGAACAAATAACTTATACTACAAATTAATGTCAACTACAAAATCATACATGAATCGTGTGCTTAATGAAGGCGGCAAAGCACTCAAATGTCTGCAATAAAATTATCCTGTAAGTGCGCATGCTCTAAGATTTAGGCCTTGTTTGGTAGGGCTCCATGAATGGCTTCTACGGTGGCTTCACATGGATCCCTACCATCCGGAAGCCTGTAAAATCTGTTCAAAAAATTGAAGATGGAGCCGGAGCCATGATATTATCCTAAAACAGTGTTGAGATATCTTTGGGCTGTGTTTGATATATTCTCAAACACTCAAATAAAGATACATGGCTATATATCTTGGGTATCTTGGGTCAAGGGTTCGATATCTTCTCACACACTCTGATAGAGCGATAGTTAATGTGTTACTCCTTTCATATATCTGCTCTGGTATTTTGATATCTGGCTACATGCCAGCATCAGTATATCTTCTCATACTCCGAATAAATGTAGCCAGGCCAAACCAGGCCTTGAGTCAGGTATTGTCTTGAGGACCCAAGACTACATGCTAAGAAAACTGGCTGATCTATCCAAATTAATTACTTCTCTTCATCGCCTTTTCTTAGGTGCTACATGATGTGGGAAGGGAAAAGACCTTGCATTGAAAAGGATACGAGACAATGAAGAAACAGAGGAACCATCAAGATGCATCCAAACAGACTAGCTAGTACATGGAACTTCGGTCCTCGACTACATTCCATCCTCGGTCTTTTTATCTTGTGAATGAGTGATTCATATTCTTTTGACTCGAGAAGAAAGATTATTGATTTTCGTGGGAGTGGTCTTATATACGGAGAGTGTTTTCAAGGTAGCATGGGAAATCAAGGGAAACTATACGTTCAACAAGCAATACTAGACTTTGCTTTTGACAAGCCTTTTCCTTTACGTACATTTTTCCTATTCTTCGTGAGAATGTTGTAAAATATGTCTCCGCTGTGTGCGGTCGTAGAGGCTAGGATTATTTTTTTAAAAACCATATTATTTTGACTCGTGGAAGGGCGGCCCTGGTGCAGCGGTAGTGTCTTACCGTCTGTATCCGGAAGGTGCAGGGTTTGAGCCCCAGCCTCCAGCCCTCCACACTTTGTGTGGCTAAGGCTGTGCGTAAATAACCCTTCCCCAGATCCCGCACAGCGTGGGAGCCTACGACACTGTGTACACCTTTTTTATTTATTCTTTTGACTCCTGAAATGTCTGTCCTTCCCTTTATTTATAAAATCTACAACAATGACTTGTATCTGTCTTATACTAGTATAGAGGCTGGACTTGGGTTATTATGAAGCAGGTCAAAGATGTCCATAGGGTAATAACTTTGTCTTAATGTTTGGTTGTCTAGGGCATGTATGAAGAGAGGCGATGTTCTACATGCATGAAGAGAAGCGATGTTCTCCCGTCACCTTTACAATTTTCATGTAGTGGTGGTTGCTTGAGTTGCCTAGAAGCTTGTTTTACTTTTTTTCAAGGGAAAAGCATGTTTTACTTTAGTATGAAACATTGACATAGCATAAGGTGCAGGGGCGGACCTGGGTTGGCCCAACGCCTAGAACCACTTCATGGGTCAAATACTGTGGTCATAGTGTAAAAATTTAGCCTACGCCTAAAGCCATGGCCCTAGGATTCTATTCGCCATTGATGTTGGATCAAAAGTATAAAACACTGGGTAGCAACAAACACTTATATGGAGTGTCTACATGTACCGTGTGGTACGGTACTCACTGCATAGTAGAAACACTACAATAAAAAGAGAACATTACCTGCTGATTTTGAGCCGGTACTAACATGCCATTTAAAAGGGATACTAGTGCCCAACCGATACTAAACAGGTCTCCTCGGTACTAATGCCCATATTTCCAGTAGTGAAAAAGCATGCTTATTGAGTTTATTTCATCATAGAAACGTCCGCTTATACAAAATGTGGACAGCAACGCTTATGCGGATGGTAGTTGTACTCGCTCGCTTACACAAAATGTGGACAGCAGCACTTATGCGGATTGTAATTGTATTCGCAGTAGGCGTCCTTGCAATTCTTGATGCCATTAGCTGAGCAAACACGTTTGCAATAATCAGCAACACCACACTGACTTGTTTGTGGAGCCGGGAAGCATGCCCGTTTCCGCACTGCAGGTGGCCGCGACGGGAGTCGTCCGCAAGAGATACCTGCAGGTATGCAACCCAACCCAATCAAATCATACAAGTTTGTTAGCTGGTTATATAATCAATGTCAACAAGTGCACAGAATAAATCAACACAGTAAATAAAAGTAGATGGTATACAGTTTCCAGCTTGGCAGGATGATGAGATACGAGATAATATGATCGTCGCAACCAAGAGTAAAGCAGCTGTTGGGTACAGAAGCCTCGCTGTACTCATCTTAACTGGCGCCATGAGAAGATGGACTACTCTTTTGCTTGAATTTGCAAGGAGTGGAGTACTTGTGTCTGGCTCATCTTAACTAGTGTGCATATGTTTATATAGAAAAGCACGAATGACTTGAAGTAAATGTATCTGTGCAGTCCCACAATCTTTCCTACGCTAGTGTTGAGATATCTTAGACTCTGGGTTTGATATCTCCTGTGTAAGGAAAATGGCCCTAGGTCATTGTTTGTGATTTTGGTGATTGATTGATAAAATAATCATTGAGACTAACATTTTATCTAGATGATATTTATAGATATTTCTAGGTCCTAAAAATACTTTGGAAGCCATCCAAATGCTTATATAATCAATATCCAAATGATGGTTATCCAAATTGAAGCCACCCAATTCAAGTAGAAGAAAAGACCCACGAAGAAGCAAGGAAGAATTGCAAGACGCAGAGGCGATGACTAATTCGACGGTGTGCCCGTCGAATCAGTCGACGGTCCATCGAATGAGTCGATGGTGATTGAAGGCCGAAGGTGCGCACGTCTCTGGAACGCGACGACTAGTTCGACGGGGAGACCGTCGAATCAGTCGATGCCCCATCGAATGAGTCAATGGTGATTGAAGACCGGCGTGCGTTCGTCTCTGGTGGACAACGACTATTTCAACAGGGCACCCGTCGAATCAGTCGACGGTGCAAAGAAGCCATTGGAGTTCGAAGATTCAAAGAGAAAAGGGGGCGACGACTAATTCGACGGTCCCTCATCTGCACCCGTCGAATCAGTCGACGGTTCGCAGGAAAGTGGCAACGGCTAGCAACGGCTAGTTTCTTTGGTTGGGGCTATAAATAAGAGGTGCCCCGGCCATTTGATGTGTGCTTGAGCTCAAGAAAGATATTGGCAAATGTTCTACACATTCTTGAGTGCTCAATCCACCAAAGTGCTAAATAGAAGATCAAGGTGATTAGACAAGTGCTTAGTGCTAGTCTAGACCTTTAGCACATATCTTAGGTGTTGAGCCTAGAGTTCAGCGAGGTTTGCATACCTCTTTGCTTACCGGTGCTTGCACGCACCAAGTGTTGTAATCCGGGGCTTGTAGTCTTGCGAGACCCTCCAACCGAGTTTGTGGAGAGGCCGCCGGTGCTTGTGCAAAGGAGCAGAGGCCTTGGCGTTTGGCCGAAGCTCTACCAAGTGAAGGCGGCGAGGAACATCCGAGGAGGGACGAGCGGAGACCCACTTGAGCGTGGGGAAGTCTCGTGGTCACCCACGGAGTTACTCAACCGGGAGTTTATGCCCTTGCGCGGGCATTCCCTTTGAGAGGGGCTTCAACAACAAGGACTAGTGGAAAACTCGTGAGCTTTCCAATACCTCGGTAAAAATCGCTGTGCCGGGAGTTTGCTCTTCTCTATCCTTTAACTTCCGCATTTCATTCTTGCACTACTTTCCGCATTTACCTTTCCTAGACTTGCCATGCTAGTATAGGATTGGACCTAGGGTGCAAAACTTTATAGCGGTAGAGATAGCAACACATAGAGAAAACCTAGAGCACATTTAGATAGAATTTGAAATAGGTTTTCATATGTGCAATTGGAGCCTTAGTTTCTAGAGACACCTAATTCACCCCCCTCTTAGGGTGTCACGGTCCCTTCAATCACACTCAAATAAATGCAATAGATATGTTTACCCGTATTTGATATCTTTGCTCTGGCGTTTCATACTCCAATAAATATATGAGTATGTAACTTCCCAAAATCAATACTTGAGTATCGATATCCTTTCAATGCCAATGCTGTCCACAACTTACTCGATGAAACGCCCCATCCAGAGACCATGGTGAAAGAGAAGATGGTGAGGGAAGAGAGAAGAGACGCCCAGTCAGCCCTACATGCTCGTGTGGAGGGGTATAGACCTAGGTGATATACATAAATTAAAAATTTACGAACTAGAAATGTACTTTCAGAGTTTGTAAACCCAAGTCACAATTCCTTACATTTTGATGGATTCCCCAAAAGTGTATTTCAAAACTCCTAAGACGTATACTGTACATAGTGTAAGTCCGTAATAGGTGGCACTACTTATTTTAGGGTGGGTAAAATGATATTTTTAGGAGCAGTCTAAAACCGCCTCTATTTTTCATAGTTTAAAATAAGCTATTGGGTTGGATAAATTTTGAAGCCTCCCAAAAAATGAGGTACCCCCAAAATTAATTTGTGTAGTAGCGGGAGCCTTAAGATATTTGAACATTTTTGGATTGTTTGGTGGGTCAGTGGTAGGTGTTCTAAAGCATGAATGGAGATAGCAGCCAAGCCTACGTGATTGTGCTCTAGCGCATATGGTTGTCATTGATTGTAAGTTTGTAGCTAGCACTCTCATGAGGGGAGATGCGCAAGGTGTGTATAGATTAGGGGAAAAAATATTGTAGATCCAAAAAAACATTGTAGATAAAAAAACAGTGCAGCTAAGTTTTGGGAAGTATGTCTGTGAGTGAGAAGAATGAGATGAATAGAAAAAAATTAGAAGAATAGTGTTTTTTAGAAAGAAGATGGGATCTAAACGCACCTGTTTGAGATGAATAGAAAAAATTAGATGAATATGTGCAGTGTTTCCTTCCTCCGTGTGACTGGTTTGTGGGGGTTGGCTTATATGGATGGTTAGTTCCACGCAATCTTTTTGAGTTTGAAACTTTGGCTTTAATTATCTTTCAAACCGTTAATGCTTTTACGACTATGTTTAAACTATGTTATTATTTTAAATTTGTGTAACAAAACAAGATCAAACATGAATATATTTTGACTTATCTAATTGTTTTTCAAGAATCATGGTTCAACATTTTGAATAAATATGTTCAACAATTTGGATATACCGCCTTAACCTTTAATGCTGTTAAATGCTGAATTAATTTGTTAGAATTGCTGTTAAGTTTAAACAAATGTTCAATCTAATAGTTCAAAATGATAAATATTTAGTAAAAAAATGAATCACCGGCACTGACTGGAGAAGAAAAATCTACCACCAGCACTGTGCTATTCTCGTGTGCGCTCTATGCTATGCTGCTTGACTCTGTGATTGCTTTCTACCTGGAAGTATTATCATGTCATCGGCCGGCCCTTCCCAGTAGGCCAGTAGCGGCAGCGCAACCTACATGTGATTGGGCATTGGGCCGAGTGTAGGTCTGGTTGGTTGGGGGAAAAAATGGGGTGAGAGCCCCCGGCCCTGATGCCCACCACATGGATACCCAGCCATCCGACGACTCCACGCAGCACGCGGGACTCCGATACTCCGTTTCGGCTCGGCTCGGCTCGGCTCAACTCAACCGCGCAGGACGCTTCGTATTATCGCCTGTAGTACGTGTGCATCTTCCTCGTAGGGCACGGCAACAGCGACGTTGGTGGAGGCAATCAACGGCAGTTTACGGTGCCACGGCCGGTACGCAAGGCGGCGCCGTGGCTGGGGCGGCGAAGCCCTCGTGGTGGCAATCGTGCGACAGTTGAAGTCGGCGCCGTCGCAAGGTCCTGCCGGATGAGACAGGGCACGACGATCCGATACAGGTACAACTTGCCACACTTTATGCACTCATTTTTTTCTTGGTTAAGTAATAGAACCATCACGTATTGTTTCGCTTTGTATATTAATCTCTTATTTTGTTGCATTCTTTGGTTAAGTTGGAGAATCATCAACGAGCAGACTCTGGTGGAAAGTGTTCGAGGCCTTGAAGACATCACATCTTCTGCTCTCATGGAAGATCCACGTTCGTTAGAAATTTCTGCGGTTGGTAGCGGTCGTGGAGAAGAGCAAGAGCAAGCAACACAAGATGGGTCCGTGGAGAATGAAGTACCTAATGAGGTATAAAATTAAAAGTAACAAACATGATAGAATATATGATAATTTGTTTTTATTACAGCACACCTTTAATTGACAATTGATATGTACAGGAGGTGGTTCATGAATCTGGACAAAACTTGATCACACCTAAAGTCGGAATGAGTTTTGAATCGGAGGAAAAGGCTTATGAGATGTATAACACATATGCCGGACAGGTTGGGTTCATTGTTAGAAAGAGCAAAACAAAACACCGCGTAGATGGTAGTTTATGTCAGAAACATTTTGTGTGCAGTAGCCAAGGACATCGAAAAAATGAGTCATCACAAAAGGATATTACAAGGACAGGTTGTGATGCTCGTCTACAGCTTAGTATCAACCCAGAAGGGGTTTGTACAGTGCAAAAGGTCGAACTAGAGAACAACCATTATCTTGCTAGTCCAGACGAGTCACATAAGCTGAGGTCCCAACGAGAGGTTATAGAGGTAGATAGGAAATTAATTAGGCAGATACGACAGGCTGGAATGAAGCCAGACCAAGTTTTTTATTTCATAATGGAGCATTATGGAGGGGAAGATAAGGTGCCATTTTCAAAAATGGATTGCTTTAATGAGATTGGTCGCGAACGCAAAAAGTACTTAGAAGCTAATGATGCACAAACATTGTCTGAATATCTAAGAAATAAGCTGTTACAGGATCCTACATTTTTTATGTGATTCAGGTGGACAAGGAAGATGGTCGTATAACAAATTTCTTCTGGGCAGATGGTCAGTCTATCATGGACTACAAATGCTTTGGTGATGCTGTGTCATTTGACACCACATTTCAATAAGTTTGAAATGCCTTTTGCTCCAATTCTTGGAACCAACCATCACAAACAAACAATTATTTTTGGGTGTGCACTTCTATTTAATGAAACTATTGAATCATTTGTTTGGCTTTTTTAGAACTTTCTAACAGCAATGTCAGGAAAGCACCCAAGCACAATTTTCACAGATCAAGATGCGGCAATGGCAGTAGGAATTGCTTATGTATTCCCAAATACAAGCCACCATCTTTGTTTGTTTCATATTTACTTAAATGATGCTAAGCATCAGAAAACAACTCCGATGACAAATCAGATGCCAAGTCGGATGATAAGTCAGATAACAAGTTCCTAGCAGATTTCAAAAGATGTATATACGAAGACAGATTACACTACTACAAAATTTATTAACTGAGGCGGTTAAAATGGATTAACAGAGGCGGTTTTCCCAACCACCTCTGAGCCGGGGTCACAATTAATAGAAGATTTACTGAGGCGGTTAGAATAAGTCGGTTGGTCATTAACTGAGGCGGTTGTGTTACAATAACTGCCTCAGTTAATGGTTCTAGCCGAAAACAAAAAATGCAAAAAATAGCAATTTTTTTTAATTTGGGAAAGGCCCCCCACTAGCCATCAACCAACGGACTTGTCCCAGCCATGCTTTTTCACGGAAATTTGAGCACTTTGTGGCCGGTGGTAATCAAACTCGCGATCTCTCCCTCACGCGTGTCACACTTTACCACTACACCACACTCTATCTTGTGACTATACTCTATTTTGATCCCTACCATATTGTAGCAAACCGAGTATAAATTGCATTTTTATAGCCTAAACGTAGTCAAATAAAAAAGTTGTAGGCTACTGAGTTTCATAATTTTTCGAGATATACAACTTTTATAATGGTCATTTCTCTATCTGAGGTCTTTTGCGAAATGTGAACTTCAAATTTGAGAGCATTTGAACGTACTTTTCGTTGACATGATCATTTCAAATGAAAAAGTTGCTAACTACAAAGTTTCTTAATTTTTTGAGATCTATAACTTTCATATTGGTCATTTCTCCATCCGAGGTCATTTGGAAAATCTCAAATTTGAAATTTGAGAATGGATTAACAGAGGCGGTTACATTCATTTTAGGAGGCGGTTACATTTGACCGCCTCCTAAAATCGATTAACAGAGGTGGTTATTGTAACACAGCCGTCTCTGAAAATGGTCGATTAACAGAGACGGTGATAAAGACACGGCAACGTGTTTGAGAATTTTGTCCCAATCTTTCACGGTACTGGTAGCAAGAACAGTGCTTCTCTGAATTTTCTTTAACTTCAAGCAATATTTAACACCACAAGTACGGATAAATATTCTCGTAGGAATTAAACTACTGAAATCTGTCCTCTCGTCAAGCTAATGGTATATATAGGTGTGATTATTTTAATCCTTCACCCAACAGCAACACTACACAATCAATCTCACGGCAATATCAAAGTAAAATAGCTGACAGCAATCCAGATGAATAAAATACTTCCTCCTGGTCAACTCAACAGGACAATAGGACAATAGCACAAACAGAATAATTCCAGGAGATCAATCTCACACTAGAAGTAGTATCGATAGATGATTAGGGATCGGCTTACACAATAGATGCAATCCAAACCCTAGATAGGTCTTCCACCCACGTTCCACCCGCGGCTTCGAAGAACCACGATCACAAGATGAGAATTCCGGGAGGAATCCGAGACGCGCCCAGGCTGCAGCAGCTCGATCACGTACTCCACACAAATCCAAGGAGGATCGGCAGCCACCACCACGGCGATGAAGAAAGGCAGCGCCGCCGCTTCGTCCGGAGGAGAAACCCTCTACTGGAGATAAAACTCACGATAACAAAAATCTAATCTCCCCTGTTACATGGCCGGCCCTAGCCATATATGTGCACGCAGGCACCAAACCACCAAGACACCTAATCAGACTCAATTAGGTCCACCTGGTGTGACTCAGCCATTTAACTAATTTGACTTAACCTGACCAGACCGACTCAGACTTTTGAAACGGACTATGAGTCGACCACTACAAGCTAACAACTTACGTGCAGAGGGAATAAAAAATATATGGCTAGAAAACTAACCATTCTTGGACATGCTAATCAAATAGATTAAGCAGGCCACAAATTACCTCACGTGGGACTGTATTCCACCTCCAGATGCATAGTGCCAATTAGTATAATCCTTTTTAGCCTCTCTTGCTTGAGCAAATTAGATGGTTCAAAAATAAGCTTGGTCGGCAAAGTGCCATTAGTAAAGACAACTCCTTTCATATTATTCTGTACCAACTCACATGCAAATGATCCAAACTGCATCGCCATTCCATTTGTTACCTTGGAACAAGTTGCATCAAGGTTTTCAAAACAAACATGATGATCCATAGGCTCATTGGGCGGTTGTGTTACAATAACCGCCTCAGTTAATGGATTTTAGGAGGCGGTCAAAATGTAACTGCCTCCTAAAATAAATGTAACCGCCTCTGTTAATCACTCCCATTAACATAGGCGGTTATTTTTTAACCGTCTCAGAAAATAAATGTCAATGTATTGTAAAATGTTTTGTGTACTAGTGTTAGAGAGTTACTTCATACAGAAATGGGATGAATTGTTGGCTAAATACAGCCTTGAGAATAATTCATGGATGGCAAACCTATATGCTTTGAGGGCAAAGTGGGCTGCGGTATACCGTGACTCTTTTACAGCAGATATGAACTCGACCCAAAGGAGTGAAGGTATGAATAATTTCTTCAAGAAAAAATTTCGTAGGAAACTTGGTCTTTCTGAACTCCTTGTCGAATGTGAGAATGTTGCAATTAGTCTAAGGCCAAATGAGTTGGATGCTGATCTTAAGTCACGCCAAAAGAGCCCAGTTACATACATTCCAAATCTACCTATGTTGAAAACTGCGGCTGAATCATATACAAGAAGAATGTATGCAGAGTTCGAAGAAGAATTTAAAAAACAATTTACATTGTCTTGTCAATTGCTGGAAACCGCAGGGATGAACTCGAAATTCTTGGTTAAGTATATGCAATCTGTTCATGGAGCAACAGTAGTATTCAATACTGAAGATTCGACTATTACATGCTCTTGTCGGATGTTTGAATGCATAGTCTACAATATGAATGGAGTATACATTCTACCATCACAATATATATTGCCTAGATGGACAAAATATGCCAAAACTGGATTTAATATTCCAAAACAAGGAACCGAGGAGGGAGATTTGAAAACACAGGCAGCACTTGTATCTCGGCAGGCCACATCTCTTGCATTGTAGTGTTCATCATCAAAAAATCTTCTTGATAAATTTCAGAAAGCCATACATGACATGGACTTGGAAGCGGATACTTACCTAAGTGAGATGCATGAAAAATCCAATGAGAGTCCTCCTATTCCAAATGAATATGTCAGAGATCCATTAAATGGTATAATATCGTTTAAAATTCCTGAAGTAAAAAAGGTGCAAAGCAAACATGTTTTAAAAATGTTGTTCAAAAGAAGAAGAAAGGTGCCCAGAAGAAAGGTAATGACCTGTCCACTACCTTTTTCTTATGGGTAAAATTTATTTTAATGTTTGAGTAAATAGCATCCACCATACAACTACTTGTATGGTTATATCACTTTGATCCAACAAGTAGCGGAATGTACAACTTGACACAAACTTATCAAATGTGTGCGTATATGGTCACATATACCCCATGCATATGTATTTTCTCAACATAGAAGGTGAGTCGGATGATTTTTTTTTCATGTTACCTCCTATATTTATTTTTCTTGACAAAAGTTTATGCATTTTATTATTAGGCGGCTAAACATTGTATTGCAAAAAAATAAATTAACTATGTATGGAATATCCCCATATTCCATAGAAGATGAGGTATGTATAAAGGTAAAAAAATATTGTATTGGATATTGATTCAATGTACAATAATATATCTTTTGTCCAACCTGATTAGTTATTTTTTCCACGTCAGCAATATTCACTGGTACCTTTCACAAAAAAATAAAATTCATTATTATTAGTTCGTTGACATTTTGAGCTTTACATATTTTTTAGTCACTTTTATCCATACTTAATTCTCACTGGAAACCACTTCTCACTATAACTATGTTCAAATAAAATTTATATTATTATATTTATACAATATTGTTGGAAACTATTATATTACATCCGCATCGCGATTACTATACATATGAGTATGGACACAAAATAGGAGGTTACACATATAAACACACTAATTTCACCTATCACAGAGACAAAATACATCTACGGGCATATATATGACCGTATATGCACACAATTGACAAGTTCGTGTATCTGCTTGCACACTTTGCAACTTGTTGGACTAAAGTGATACAACCATACAAGTTGTTGTATGGTGAGTGTAATTTACTCTTACTTTTTCTATTGTCATGTATATATTTCATTGTAGATGAAGATCTAGAAAATAATGATTTACAAACAAGAGATGAATGCGTTGAGCCAACCCAATTAATTGTAAGGCATTATCTATTTTCACACTTTATTCCATTAGAAGCTTGATTTATGAACACTTTCTTATGATATGACACATGATTATAATGTTGGGACATCTTCAGCCATGGCTGCTCCATACGTACCGGGGGGGGGGGTATAAAAGTCTCTAAATTGGGAGTTTTTGAAGATGCTACACTGTTAGGAAGTTAAATTTGGATGGAGTGCAAAATCATGAATCTATGTAACTGTGCTCTTTCCCATGTTCTTTTGTCTCCATGAATGGTAATACATAGTTGTATGAATTTCACTCAAGTTTGAATCTGTTGGAAGTATAACTGTGTTCTCTTGAAGTTAAGGAACCCATCATCCATTTTTTTCCCCAACCTGGGCCATGCCCAAATTTCATTGCACAGACAACAAAATTACAAGGAGTACAGGTCACCAAATTTCATCTCTAGGGATGCCACAATAGAGAGAGTGATCACTAGTAGTACGCAAATACCGGCACAGGCAAACAGAGCCCACGCAGGGGCAGAGACAAAACACTAGACTAATGAAACAGAGCCCACGCAGGGGCAGAGTTATGCCTGAACAGCAGAAGCAGAAAGGCCATCGTCTTACCACCAGGCAGTGTGAAATTCCTGAATTGCTCGCCCGGTCAGAACGATCCCCTGGTCGTCCGGCGGAACCTGCCATCCATTTTGAGTGAACCACACTATTCATATCCCTTGCACTCTTTTTTCTGTCATCTACAAGAATAAGCAAAACATAAACCTGTCATTGTATACCACTACAAGAAATCAATGACTTTTTGACATCTCATTATATCATAATATACAACATTTATGTCATAGATCATGTTTTATGACATTCAGGTAACGAAAATGTAAACGTCAAAAAGTCACTGTCATAAATTTATGTTATGACGTCTGTGTATATAATGTCATAATTTTATGACATTAGTTCTTTTGTCATATAATTTTATGACATTGCATTTAGTGTTACAAAATTGTAGACCTTGCCACATAGGCAAATGCCACGTAGATCACAGACTGACGTGGCGGTGACATGTCCTAGGTAAAAAAAAGTCACAAAATGAAATTTGGCCCGTCAAAGCCCATGTAGTACTCAGTGGTTTCATGGGCCGCAAATATATTTTGGGTTTTTTGTCTGACCATTATTTCATTTTAAATTTGTTTTTGCTAGTTTTAATTTGGTTGTTGCTAATCGCCCAGCTTAATATTTTTATTTTCTATTCAACAATCCATAATCATTTCAGCCCAAATCAAGATATAAACCAGCTCATATATAGATACATTCTGATCCAACGTCAGATCTGTAAATGATACAACATTAAAGATTTTCTATTCATCATGAAATCACTTTAACCTAGATAATCTAGCAGAAAATCGCAAAAAAAGAGTGGCTTCTAGCAAAACCCTCCTTTCAAGCACCAACTCTGGTTGCATCCTCAACTTTTAAATGAGGACCTGCACATGATACAACACACAGTGAGCACACCCCTAACCAATGCTCTAAGCAAAGATCAAATTAACTCCTGACACTAAGACAGATTAAATTAATACTTAGCAGTAAGCTGGCTGCACACATAAATTAAAATATTTATGCAAATCAGAACTAAAATAAATCAGAACATAGCATGCAGTCTGAACAGCTAACATTTGCTTTTATAGCATAGACAATATTTAAGGACTACTAACTATAATCAATGATTTCTTATTAGTGCTTGTTATTACAAGGGATTAGAAACTTATCTTGACGGATGACAAGCTCAAAAGCTCTTATAAGCTTGTAGGTCACAGACAAAACACTGTACAGGATAATCAGGATAGTTACACCTTATCAGAATAAACATCAAGGGCCAGGTGACTTTATTTACCAAATCAAATTGTTATGTGATAATGCATCAAAAACATTAAACTGCAGCCAAAACAGTTGTATAATATAAGCTCAAAAACAAGGAGGAATTGTATTTGATAAAGAGATGCACATCCAAAAGTTAATTATATACGCAAATGCAAAAATACCAGAAGCCTAGTTTCAGTATACACCCATTCTATTGACAAAATATAGACCCAACCTGGCCTGCTCCCTATTTAATCACCAGGATCACTCAGCCATACATGCTTGTTGACGGAGATATATAGGAAAAACAATGTGATCTCACAGTTGACTCGTATGGCTGCTAGCATATACTCCTACAATGAGATAGAGGGCAGCAATAAGCCACAAGGTATATATGGTCGTGATCAGTGAAGTGTGTACCACGTGGAGTCTGACCTCTACAATAGCATAGGCATGTACAGCTATGGTTTACAAATGCATTGTTTCTCTGCATCTGACTCACCATTAGGCCATTCTCCAACAAACTCTCGTGCACTGCTTTGTGATCTAGTGTCTTCAGTTAACATGATAATTGCCGATTTTGCAAAAGTGCAAGGCAAGGGAATAATTAAACAACTAAATTAGCCCAAACTATATGCCCTGAAAAGGACAATGAGCATTCAGACTACGTACAGGTAAGGATTAATGCAGACACTAGTGATTTGCGCGTGCCTTGGCGCGCGGCTTAATCTTTGACTAAATAAATAAAATAAAATAGATGACTTTTTTGGTTGAGATCCAACAATCAAGAGGCCATCACTCCATGTCTTTTGGCAACATATTAGTAAAAAAAGCTCTCCTCGTATTGTTTTTTGTTCTCGAGCAAAAACCAAGTCGATCCTTAGTAATTGCCTATTTGCCTTTACTGATGATATACAATCGGCATTTGAATAACATACTATTTGCCTTTACTGATGATATACAATCGGCATTTGAATAACATAGTGCACGATATCTAGTAGTAATTATATTCATGTTATCATACAGTAGAAGAGCATCGTAGTTGGAATCATTTAAATACATAGATTAACTCATAGAACTAATTCCATGTGTGACACAGTAATTGCATTCTCTGTGCATGATTTGGCAGCTAAAGTCTGTTCATGAGGGTAGGTGCATGTGGCGGACCACTCCGAAATTATTCCAAGTTAAGTACCTCGGGACCACTAATCAAGTAGTCAGACACTTAATCCGGAATAAGCTGGAGCGCCGTCGGATTAAACCCGATTAACCACGTTCTTTTCTCGATCGAAACAACAGCACGCCCACACGAAGGTGAGTTCCAGAGATTACAACATTCCACAAATTAACATACACAATAGGTATCACAAGTTATTACAACCAAGTTCAAATTTAATTCAGAGTACAAAGTCTTGCAGCGGAAATAAAAGTTTCATTGCAGCGGAAGAAAATAATCTAACGACGATACAAATAACTCCGTGCTGAAGCCTGCCACGAAGCTACTCCTCCCGATCCTCGGCAGAGGACGGAACCCATTCGATGTGCCAGCCAGGTGGAACCTGGGCAGGCCAAGACAAAGCATCGACATCCAACGGTGTACCTGTAAATCAATGCCACAAGCAAGGCTGAGTATACTAATACTCAGCAAGGCTTACCCGTCGGGTGAAAACTACATCACCGACATCTAGACAATGAGAGGCTTTTGGCTGGTGGGTTTGTTTGCCAAAAAGCAACTAAAGGTAGATCCTTGCTTTCAAGTTTTAGCATCATATTCTAGTACATTTAACCATTCTAGATTAGCATCCTCTCTAAGCATACAAGTGGTGCAATACAATTTAATTCATACAACAAGTTTATCAATCTCAAAGTTCCACTTGTTACTCAATGTAGCAGGGCGGTCAAGCAGTCTCATTAACCGCGAGAAGCGGACAGTTCGAACCGAATTTGCGCTGCCTGGCCAGGGGAAACCCAACACACACGGATACTCTGCTTGCTATAAAAGGTACAAGCATTTCCCAACCTTTCCCATCGATCCACAATTCGGAACCGGGTCAATTTCCTTAGGATAAAGGTTTACTGCTTCACTCACAGCATCACGCATATATACACAAGTGTACGGCAGGGGAAAACAAAGTTTCCAAGGAGAGATGGCTATCGGCCCTAGCTGCTTCAATCTGGTACCGGGCTTACCGATCCCCATACATCGGCATGCATGTGGTACGTTCAAAAACTTGACACACTCAACCACACATTTCGACCTTAAATCAATTATCATACATGGACGGGAGATCTACATCTATCATCCCGCCCGTCAATCCTTATGATTCCAACATAAGTAAGGACAAGCAATTCCTATGTCTCGCGAGTGACAGGAAATCACTCGACTTGTAACGGACCTAGAGCAATGCCCTATCGATCCTTTCTTACTAGTGTTGCAAGTCAAAGGTTCTAGGAAATGTGCAGCTAAGGTATTCAATCAACTCCTTGAAACGTAAATGCACAAACATAGAGAATTCAAAGTGCATGATTTGGTAAAGTTAGGTTATGCTCCGGGGCTTGCCTTCTTGTGCTAGCTGGGGGTTAGCCTCCGGGTTGTTTGTGTCGACGTTGGCTCCGCCTTCGAGGTTCTCCTCTCCGTCGACGGGGACGAGGTCGTAGAAGCCGTCAACGAGTGCGCCTTCTACATGAGATGCACAAGTTAAGCGTTCTGCCAAAACATGATTCGAGGTTACTGCACTAGGTGATTTTTATCTTAACATTTTAACAAAGTTTCTCTTTTCTCTTCTAATCTCCTGCTTTCGAGGAAAAGAACTCGGTTGGTCTCGAGGACCGAGTTCTTCTCGACAGAAAGAACCCTGCTGATTTCCGCGGTCTGGGTTCTTATCGGAAAAGGAACCCTGAAGCTCGAAACGGAGTTCTTATCGAGAAAGAACCCTGTTCGAGTAGGAAAAGAACTCTACTGGCTCTCGTTGGCTGGGTTCTCATCGAGAAAGAACCCTGGCTCGAAACTGGGCTCTCAACGAGGAAGAACTCTGCCCACTACTGGCTATCACTGCGCCGGGCGAACGGCGGTGAAAGGAGGTCGGAGAGGTGGGGAAAAGAACCAGTGGCTTACCACGAGTCGAACGATGACGGTTGGGAGGCCGGAAGAGGCTCGTAAAACGCCGGCGACGTGCGGTGGCAGTGCGGTCGCCGTGGGCTCGATTCCGGCGAAGTGAGTGGCTTTCACCGGAGTTGGAGGGGTCCGTGAGCACCAGCGGGTCTCGGGGAAGCTATTGGGATGCTTGGTTGACCTCGGGGAGGGCTCGAAGTAGGGGCTCGACGTGCGCGTGCTCCGGCGGCCGGAATTCGCGATTTGGGGGAAATCTCAAATTCTCGCCGGAGAAGGGACAATAGCTAGGGGAAAGTGGGGGAAAATGGAGCTGGAGTAGAGGGCTAGCTTCGCGCGGGACGAACTTGGGAATGGTGGAGTGTGGAGGGTGAATTTCTCGGAGAAGCTCGGCTCGGTTCGCGCGGCGCGAGGAAGAAGAAGACCGAGCGAGCGCGGGGAAGTGGAAATGGCCAAGTGAGCGAGTGAGAGGAGGGGTGTGAGTGCTTGGTGGAGTGATTGAGCACGCAAGAGTGGCACAGTGTTGCCTCGGGAGCGTGCGAGCGCGTGGGTAGCTGTCGCGGTCGCCATTGATGGCGCGGCGAGCTCGAACAGAGCGCACACGCGCGGTTGGGCGTCAAAGATCATCGCGTGATGAAGTGGAGATCCTCAGCAGATGCTTTGGCGTGACGCGAATGGACTCTACCGCCTGCAGTGCGCTCGGCGCGGCGCGAGGCGAGCGTGCGGCCACGGCGGCGCGCGACCGTATGATGGCGCTCCGCGGCGCGAGGCGAGGCGACGGCGGCGAAGTGATGGCTCGGGAGTGCGCGTGAGTAAAGGTCGACGTGACGCGCCATTGATGCACGCCGAGCTCGAACAGAGCGCGCGCGACACGATTGGGCGAGGAAGATTGTGGCGTGATCGCTGGGGATCCTCCACAGTGCTCCTTGGCGCGTAGCGAGCGAGCATCGCGACTGCGGGGCGGCGCTGCGCGGCTGCGACCAGTGCCGAGCGAGCTCGTCATGATGGCGCTCCGCGGCGCGAGGCAGCAGTGCGCCGTCGCCCGCGACGTGACGGTACGGAAGGCTTGGACAAACGCGTGAGGACAAAAGCTAGCTGCCGCCGCGGCTCGGCCGACCCGACGCGGTCTCCGCCACACGCCGGCCACGTGGCGGCCGGACTCCGGCCGGAGCAGAGCGCGCCAGGGGCGAGCTGGCAGCCCCGTGGAGCTCCTTTGCCCCTTTTGAACTTTCTCCAAAAATTTGAGCTGAACTTCGAAACGTGCAAAAATTAAAAGTTGGAGTTTGAGGTGTGGGACACAACTTCCGAGCTTGGACCGGGCACTTCGACCAGGCGCTACGGCGCTTCGAGCTTGAACCGCAAGCTCGAGCTTGCCGAGCCTCGAACGGTCGGAAACGCCACTCGAGGGTGAGTGCCCCCTCGAGCTTGGCTGCGAAGCCTCGAGCGTGACGGAACGTCGCTCGAGGGTAAGTGCCCCCTCGAGCTTGGCTGCGAAGCCTCGAGCATGACGGAACGTCGCTCGAGGGTAAGTGCCCCCTCGAGCTTGGCTGCGAAGCCTCGAGCGTGACGGAACGTCGCTCGAGGGTAAGTGCCCCCTCGAGCTTGGCTGCGGAGCCTCGAGCGCTAACGTGCGGCCTCGAATCGTGACGGACTGCGGGGCCTCGAGGGTCCTATCGTGCGGCCTCGATTCGTGACTGAAACTACTAGCTAGGCTCGATCGTCACGGACAATACTGGCTAGGCTCGATCGTCACGGACATACTTGCTAGGCTCGATCGTCACGGACATACTGGCTAGGCTCGATCATCAGGGACAATATTGGCTAGGCTCGATCGTGACGGACATACTGGGTAGGCTCGATCGTGACGGACATACTGGGTAAGCTCGATCGTGACGGACAATACTGGGTAAGCTCGATCGTGACGGACATCCCCGCTCGAGGGTCATCGAGCGGAACGAACGCCGTGGCGAGGTTGTCGCGAAGGGCTGTAGGTGATGACAACTACTCTTTTTGTCCGAGATTTTTAAGTTCAGCACCAAATTCTTGAGATTTCAGTTGGGTGTCACCAGACCTTTGTTTTTGAATTTCAGTTTGAATTTTTGGTCAATTTCTGAATTCTAACCCCATTGTTTTGCCTTATCTTCCTTTTATTAATTATTTTATTTAACCTCTCCCTCCTTTCTTAGACCCTTCAATAGTGTCACTAAACATCAGAGGTATGCTGCTCAAAGAGAGTTTTCAATTTAAAGTCCTACCTCCTTTTATTTTGAGAGTAAAAATCTTATTTTAACTTAAAGTTAAAACATGGACACATACATGGAGGTTAAAAGCTTATTTATTTTATATGCTCAACTTTTAATTATGTCGTTAACAACTTGACATATATTAAATATTAATTAATTTACATCCTTTGTATTTTATGAAAGCTCATATTGTGAACAAAATCTCATTTTATTATTAAAACCTCAAGATTGCCACATGTAGGCCATGATTAGATCTACAAGCTTTATTAGTCCAAGTGTTTAACCCTAACATTAAATCATTAACAATTATTTTACTAAAGAACATCAGGAGCACTCTAAATATTATTCTATTTATAGCCCAAGGTGAGCTCCTTTAAAAAGGGTGTGTGACCGTGTGTTTTTCATCCCATGTTTAAGTTGGTCTTTCAAACTTGATTTCCTATGTTTGGTAGATTAAGCATCTGGGTTATACATAACTCACCAAGGTTGCAAATGACATTTTTAGATACACAACTTTCATTTGAGAAAGTGGTTTGGTTTTATAATTAGAACATACTTTCCCAAACCTTTCATATTGATCAGACGTTTGTGATGTGCACAACTCTTATTTAAAATTTTAAATTAGAACCTTGCCTTCTGAAGGTCATTAATATCGTTAGTTGGAATTATTTCATGTGTTGACTTCACATGAGCAATTAGTCCTTTAAGACCTTTAGGGCATAGAAGCATTTCTTAATTTGCCGTTAAATCCTGATTTCTTTTTAGGAAATTTTTATGCGTCGTCTCGAGAGTATGTATTTAGAGTTTTGTCGTGCAACTTGTAAGAGAAGATGTTTAGATTTGTACTAGAAAAGTTTTTGTTGGGTTCAATTTCAAGAACCAAAGCACGAGTACAAACTTAACAGTCCTCATGTATAATTCTCATTCCTACTAGTGATTTAGTTTCAGGGTTTATAGTTCCTTAGTTTGTTTAATCACTCTTACTTATACGCTTTAAACACCAGGGGTGTTACAGTGCATATATTGTACATTCCTATTATACAACACCTTCCTATTGTACAGATGTTGTAAGGTGTTTATTATGCTTAGATTATTTGGTTGTTCACAACTTATTTACAAACCAAAGATTGTCAATATTAAGTAACGTATAGTTTTATGTAGGTGAGGAAAATAAATATATATTATAAAGGATCGACCTGTGGATCTTATATAATTATTTATAGAAACTAATTACTGAGGCACTTTAAATTTGAAATTTTGGTACGTCCGAAGATTTATATTTTTGAATTTTGATTGTCTTTTGTATTGAATACTTCTTAATTTGAGGACGTTTT
This sequence comes from Digitaria exilis, assembly GCA_015342445.1. NCBI lineage: Eukaryota > Viridiplantae > Streptophyta > Magnoliopsida > Poales > Poaceae > Digitaria > Digitaria exilis. Next base: position 815,459 of record JACEFO010002708.1, read on the forward strand.
GGTATCTAAATCATAGATACGATGGGTCGTAGATAAATGTCTGCGTGAATGAATGTGGAAAGTGTTTTTGGGTTTAAAAATATGTTATATAATAAATTTGTAGGTTTTGAAATTATAACAAATTTTATGTTGGGTTTTTTTTGTTGGAACACGTTTTGGTGGTTGAATTGTACTATAGTATTTGTTGTAGTGAAGTAATTAATAGAATGGGTTGTTACGTAATTTTAGTAAAATTTGAGGGTTCTTTAAGAATATTTATGAGGGAGAGAAAAGGCCGACGGGTTGATTGTAAGGAAGTTTAGGAGTTTTCTTTAAAATTTTGATTGGATGGTTGGGGATGGACTGCGGGTTAATTCCAAGGAAATCCGAGAGTTTCTTTAAAAACAATCCTGAAAGGGGTGGACAGCGGGTTGTATATCTATAAAACTCAAGGTGTTTTTATTAAATGAGTGGACGACAGGTTGTATTTCCATAAAGTTTGGGGGTTATTCTTGTATTAACGAAAAATAGCATCATCTGGGACGTCTAGCCGGCGATCGGACGGCCAGAAAAAGCCGGCGACGTGGCCAGCCTCTCCGGCCGGCGCACGCGCCGGCCGCCGGCTTTCATAAGGTGAAATTTCAAAGAAATTGCAATCAAATTTCTGCACTACTACTGCTCACCTAAAAGCAGATATAGAGCTTGGGCTGTTTCTGCGCCGAAGCGGAGGGAGCAGGAGTGGGGGCCCCATGGCTCGCTGGCGCCCGTCCGCGGTCGCCCAGACCACGATGAGGCGGCCGACGAGCGTGGTGGCGCAGTCGGGGATGGAGGTGCGGCGAGGGGCTGGGCTTCAGGGAAGGCTTAGAGGCGTCGGGAGGTGGTGCTCGGCCGCCGAGGAGGAGCCAGGGGCGGTGGGAAATTGGAGCTCGATGCCGATCAGGGAGCCACGGCGACAAAGGGAGAGGAGATCTTGGGGCTCGATGCAGGGCAGGGAGCCAGGGGCGGCAGGATCTTGGGGCTCGCAGGGGAGTAAGACGAGTGGGAGAGCCAGTTGCAGCGGAGCGGCCGGATCCGGAGGAGGCCGATGGGGAGAGAGGAGGCAGGCCTGAGGGGACCAGCTAACCGGCACATGGACCAGGGAGAGAGGAGGTATGGACGTGAGGCCGTGCCCCGTGAGGGCGACGGCCACTGAGGGGGAAGACGGGAAGAGTTAGGGTTTAGTGAGCTTATAAGCTCATCAATGCGATTTAGACCATCGGATCAAACATGAACGGACAACAATGGTTGGGCCGTGCAAGTAACGGCCCAGAGCCAGATTTATGGCCCGTTTGGTATTATTTTTCCATTTTCAACTAAGTGGTGCATCATTGTACAACAAATAGCGTTTTATATAAGTTTCAAGAATTTTTAAACTTATTTACTATTTTCTATCATTTAAATGAATTTGTAGATGGTTATCAAATTAATTCCAAATTCAACTACATGTGCATGTAATAAAATATGGGAAAATTTCAAAAAAAATGTATTTAGCATAATATTCTCCATTCTATTCTATTTGTACGAGATATGTGAAAAATTCAACTATCTTTTTTAGATAATTCAAAGTTTCTTCATCAAAATACCACATAATAATTACAATAAATATATAAATATGGTAACAAATATAAAAATTTACATCAATGTAGTTTTGTTCCATAATCTTTACATAAAAAACAAATCTATTTTTTCAAAAAGTGAAACCATACATTGTTCATAAAGGGATGCGTCTCTCACATAGTTTCTTATAACTCAAGTCAAACTTTGGGAATTGAACATGTCCTAGTATTTTTTTACCTCCAATGTACCTCAAATTTAGACACAGTCTTATATTTAGGAGAATATTAGAAAATACGAAGTCAAATTACCAATTATCCTTCAAAAACATTCTTTTCTATTATATACTAAATTGTAAGAAATTAAGTAATATAAAACCGATCCAAGAAATAGCATTTAATACACAAAAAACACACTTAAATGAAACATATGAATTTTATAAAAATTATGTAAAAAGAATCATCACTTTTGGGATTTTCTTGAGGAAGAAATACCATTTACAAAATTGTATTCTGTTCTTCCGCGAATCTAGGTAGAGAAACGACGTGGCGCGACGGGATTGGTCGAACAGGTTGCATGCGGGTCTTGCTGTCTGGTCTTGTGATTGTATGTAAAAGGTAAATTTTGTAGCTCAACATAAAAACACAACTAGCTCAATGGTGGGTCGACTTGGTGCTAAGACGCGGACCCAGGTTCATATTTGTCCGTATTGTTTTTTTGCATTGCCGAAGACATGGCAGTCCGTTCTAAGAAAAAAAGAAGACATGGCAGTCCAGCCGGCCCTGTATTTGTCGGAGGTGAAGGCCCACGTTCAACCTTTTTGGCCGCACCATATTTTTTTTTTTTGCAAAAGGTCGATATTACTCTTCTCGGTTATAAGCAAAGTCTACGTAACTTCTAAACTATAATTTGGTTCATTTTACCTCATAAACTATGTCATTTGGTCTATTCTACCCTCTGATACAATTTGTCTTTTTTTATTTGCCCATGCACAAGTTGAACTTTAATTTTAAATTTTATATAATTACAGTGAACATCACAATACATAAATGTTTTTTAAATTTTTTTGCTTCCTCTATTTTCTACATAATGTGACTTTTATATTTTGTCGATCGTGACAAATTTGAACTATTGTTTAACTAATGGCGCTTAGTTAGAGTATAAATAAAAGATCTAAATACCAATAAAATTTGATGAACCAAAAGGTTAGTCAAAAGAGGAAGTAGCTTAGTTGTAATTGTGATGCCCCCTCAATGTGAGATTGCAGGTTCAATCCCATGCCCCATTCCTTTTTATTTGTTTTTTTATTGTTTCTCTATTTTTTCTACATAACTTGATTTTTCTACATAACTTGATTGACCCATGTGGCGCAAACTAACGTTTTATAATATCAACAAATATTTTGTGACACACAAAGTCTGTCGTTGATGGCATACAATTAATTTTGTGACATAGAACTTTTGTCATATATTTTATGACATACACAAATACATCTTATGACATAGCAATTATCGTCATTGGGTGATATTGGAGTATAGTATGACATATGTTATGACATACGGTTTTTTATTGTCATTAAATCAAAATGGGTAATGCATAATGGCATAAAATGAATGATACTGTGACATTATGCTTTATTGTTATACTAAATAAGTCACAAAGTCACATATTTCTTGTAGTGTACAAACTAACAACAACCTATCAAGTGTCAACAGAGATAGCAAACGAAGGCAGAAAAACTCATCCCGGACAGGGAGGTAGCAGCGGCATCGCCATGCTGCGGGGGACGCAGCAGCGGTGGTGGAAGGGAAGCGGCTCCGGCCTGCGGGGCCGGGCTGCCCGGCTCGGAAGGAGGCACCACCGGACGGAGCCGGACGTGGGCGATGGGGAGGTGGCCTGGCTGGGAGGCAGCAGTGGCAGGCTATGGGGAAGGCTGCTCGAGCGAGTGGGAACGGGGCATCGCCGGGAGTGGAGGACGCGGCGGCGCTCCGGCAATGGAGTTCCTCGGTGGCTTCGGCGACAAGAATTCCCGCGGCTCATCTCTAGCTGACCTCAGCAAAGAAGAAGCAAGCGAGCCGAGATCATTGTCACCATGAAGAACTCCAAAAGGGTTTGGGTTCCAAAGGCGACATAGAGTCCGAGGGACTCAGGAGGATTTGGAGGCTTGGCCAAAAGAGAAGAGCAACTCAAGCAAAGAGTCAAGCTTATCATGATTTGGTGCATTTTGAAAATCATGGTAAATCCAATACCCAAATCCTCTCAAAGGCAACATAGGTAACTAGATTTAAATTCATGCAATTTCAATTACCATCTAGTTCCCTTTCATGTCTAGGATTGCATGTTCCTATCTCAATTCTATTGCATTGCCTAGCTTACTTTTCATATGGCAAATTTGCTTGTTTTTCTCACTAATCCATGAGCAACTTACATGTTTTATTAGTTATAGAAAAATGACACCTAGAGCTTATTTCATATCTAATATGTGCCAAATTTACAAGCTATAGGATACATCCCAATGTTGTTATGAACTAGTGCATGTCTCTCAGAAGTAATTCAATTGCTTGTATGCACACATTTAGGAGGTGTTATCCTATGGTTTGTTATTTTGAGACTAACCTAGTTTGCAAGCTTATCATGTGTGTAGTCTCTCATTGGAACAATCCTTGGAGATATGCAAGGCTTGAACTTCAAGTGATATAACTTTCTATTGGTATCATTGTTCTTCATTGATGTCATGCATCTTATTTTATATAAGCTATCTCCATAAATAATATTGACTAACCTCCTCATCTTGCCCTAATTAACTAGTTGTGCATGTGGGTTATTTTTCTATCACATGTATACACACATTTAGGAGAGCTTAGTCTATGATAATGTGAGTCTCATGTTCATGACCGCTGATCGACAAAGGGGGAGGATTTTATTTCTTCCACTTTCAAAGCTTCATGTTCTATGGAACTCTCCCTTGTGCATCTGATGTCTTCCTTTTTGGTGTTTAATTCCAAAGAGGGAGAATTCTAGTGACCAAAGAAAGTACACCTTAAGGGGGGAGGATGCAAGAAAGCAAGAACCTCAAGTGTAGGGAAGATCATAGATTTTCAGCTTGGGGGAAATTGCAAGAAATTGGTCCAAGAAAGGGAGAAGAGTGGCATTGGAGTAAGAGGGAGCCTTATGTCCAAATTGACCACACAAGGGATATTTTAGTCTGGTAAGAGCAAGGTATGACCAACTCAAATCTTTTAAGCATTTCAAATATTTGTTTCAATTGATACCTTGAATGCATATGTTCTTGCTCTTGCATAGTATCCTCGCATAGTTATTTTCACTTCAATACATTTTTTCTCTTGCTTTGGTTGTGTTGTTATCAATCACCAAAAAGGGTGGAGATTGTAAGGAAAATGGCCCTAGGCCATTGTTTGTGATTTTGGCGATTGATTGATAAAATAATCATTGGGACTAATATTTTGTCTAGATGATATTTATAGATATTTCTAGGTCCCAAGGATACTTTAGAAGCCATCCAAATGCTTATATAATCAATATCCAAATGATGGTTATCCAAATTAAAGCCAACCAAATCACGTGGAAAAGTGTCCTTTGTCATATTCAAGGACATCCAAAAGATGGCACAGAAGATGTATAAAAGAACCGCAAAGAAACTAAGAAGATTGCAAGATTCGTAGAGGCACTGACTCATTCGGTGCTCTGTGCTAAAGCCCACTGAATCAGTCGGTGGTGGCGGGAACCAGAGCCCTGTGAAGCCCAATAAGAAGGACCACCGACTCATTCGGTGGTATCATCAAGGGGCACCAAATCAATCGGTCATTATGCCCTGAAATACCAGTTCAGTACTGTGTGAACTTAGAAGGGCACCGACTCATTCGGTGGGTAGCACCGAACCAGTCGGTTCAACCTAGAAAGAGCTGTTAGGTTCTGGTTAGCACTGATTCATTCGGTGGTACAAGAAGAAGGGGCATCGAACCAGTCCGTGCTAAAGAAGACCAAAGATGAAGATCCACTCAGAGACCACCGACTCATTCGGTGGTAAAGGAGGAATGGGCACCAAATCAGTCGGTGGTTGGACCAGCGCCACATGTCAGTGACACAGTGGATCAACAGCTAGTTCGACGGCTACTTGAGGTGATACCACAGACTAATTCGGTGGTACCCCTCCTGCACCCACCGAATCAGTCGGTGGTACGCAGAAAGGTGGCAACGGCTACCAACGGCTAGCTCCTTGGCTTGGGGCTGCCTCGGCCATTTGAAGGGTGCTTGAGCTAGGAGAAACTATTGACAAGTGTTCTACACATTATTAAGTGTTCAATCCACCAAAGTGCTTAATAGAAGATCTAGGTGATTAGCAAGGTATTTAGTGCTAGTCTAGACCTATTAGCGCATCTCTTAGGTGTTTAGCCTAGAGTTTAGCGAGGTTTGCATACCTCTTGCTTTACCCGGTGCTTGCACGCACCAAGTGTTGTAATCCGGGGCATGTAGTCTTGCGAGACCCTCCAACCGAGTTTGTGGAGAGGCCGCCAGTGATTGCGCAAGGGAGGAGAGGCTCTTGGTTGTTTGGCTGAAGCTCTACCAAATGGAGGCGGTGAGGAGCATTCGGGGAGGGACGAGCGGAGACCCACTTGCGCGTGGGGAAGTCCCGTGGTGACCCCACATAGTTACTCGACCGGGGAGTTTATGCCCTTGAGACGCATTTGTGATGGAGGCTAGGGTTCCCGATCTTCCGAAAGGTTCAGATACGCAACGATTTGGTGGAGTCGCAACACACTTCGATCCGGTGTCCGAACAACACGTTCCGAGCCCCGCAATCGCAGCACCATGTCTTCTTAGGTTATCAACTGGCGTTGCACAATTGACCTCACCAATAAGACCAATCCTTGCCTGCGAAACGAAAAACACAAGCAAAAACAAGAAAGATGCAACCAAATTGTAGATGAATGATTAATCTTACGAGTTGGGGTCTCACAAACCGATGACGGTGAAACTGTTCTTTGATAGATTAATCTAAGCAACATCCAAACCCTAAAGTTGGTGGAGGATGCTGTAAAAATAGGGTCTAGGGTCGTGGTAGACCCCCTGGACACCCCCCCTAATGGGATCAACGATGATACACGGTCCAGAGGCCAAAAGACGATGACGCACCAGGACAGATTCTGGATGCCACATTGTTCGGATAATTCTCGATGACTCAAGATGAATTTGGGCCTCAAACCAACTCCATTGGAATCTATATGAAATCTTCTTTTCAACCATATATGGATCATCGAAATCGGACTCCTTATGTGGCCTGGGTGTCTGTTTTACCGAAGGTAGGTCCCGGACTCCGAGGTGGACTCGAAGTTGAGTTGTATTGGGCCTCCACCTTGACTTGGGTGTCCTTCCTGGTATGCTAAGGTGGTGGCCAAAGTGGAGGACGTCCTTGAACATCTTTGAAGCTCTTTCCATATGCCTGGGGCCTACTCCATCTTGGGCCCGAGTCCCATGTGCGAATAACAAACCCGCGAGGAAATTGTAATAACACATTGGTACCTTCAATCAAATAATGACTGGTACATGTGGAGCCAAGTGAAATTGTATAATAAATCATCATGCAAATGGAGAAACAAGTCCACCTTATAACCAATGCTCGTATCCGAAGGTGTCATGTCCTTATCAACTTGTGAGGGCCTCCAACAATGAGGATTATTGGAAAGCTCGTGAGCTTTCCGATACCTCGGTAAAAATGGCCGTACCGGGAGTTTTCTCTTCTCTACGCTTTAAACTTTCACATTTTATACTTGCATTACTTTCCGTATTTACCATTCCTAGACTTGCCATGCTAGTATAGGATTGGACCTAGGGTACTAAACTTTGTAGCGGTAGAGATAGCAACATATAGAGAAAACCTAGTGCGCATTTAGATAGAAATTAAAATAGATTTTTTATATGTGCTTGGAGCCATAGGGACACCTAATTCACCCCCTTTTAGGGTGTCACGGTCCCTTCAACTGGTACAGAAGGTTCAAAATGTTATACCAAACCACATGTTGTCTGGTTCAAAAACAGGGCAAATGTGACTCTTTCTTTGCATGGGAATAGTCCGCTCTTTCTCCATTTGTGGCCTTTTTCAGCCTTCATTGTACATACGTTGCTCGTGCTTATACTGTGTTTTTCTGGAGCAGTTCTTTATCTTTGTTTGCAACTCTGATATACTTGATAACAAGAAGTGATGGAGAGTCTGCAACTCTGCATTATTTTTTGTAATTAACAATACCTTTTTCCTTTAATAAAAGGGGAAAAATAAGAGAAACTCCCTCGACGAAGGGACGGTCAGATCTCCCCTCCTTGGATGAACGGCCGGATTTCGCTGGCAAAAGAAATTTGTTTCCACATAAAACCCCATCCGAAGCAGTCTTATCCCAAACACACCACCCCCTTCCCTTCCCCTCACCCACGAAGCAGAGCGAGCGAGCGAGCATGTCGCCGGTCACCGCGCTCCTGGCGGGCACGGCCGCGCCGCCGGCCGCGTCGACGACGAGGCTATCCCGCCCGTCCGTCGGCTACCCCTCTCTCCCCGTCGCCGGGCGCGCGGCGCTGGCGGTGGAGTGCTCGTCGCGGCCGCAGAAGAAGGGGACCAAGCACCACATGAAGACGCGGCCCAAGAAAACGCAGCCGTGGGACATCAAGCGCCGCCCCACGCAGTACCCGCCGCTGCCGCCGCTCCCGCCGGACTGGACGCTCGTCGCCGCCAGCGCCATCGTCGACGCGGAGGAGGCGACGGCCCCGGCCGCACCCGTCCTCGAGCTGGCCGCGGCCGCCGCCGCACCCGCCGCCGCGGACTGAGATGGCGGGCGGCGGCGCCGGCTTTCTCTCCTGCGTTTTGTTCCCCTTGGACTCCTTATGTACGGTTTCTTTACTTCCAGGTTATGAACAATTGCTCCACTTGTTTGTGATTATAAGTATATTTAGAAATTATAATCTCCAATGCTAGTCCAGTGCATGGCTGGTGTTCAGTCCAGTGCATTTCTTGATGATTTCTCAGTTGCTGAAATTACAATTTCAGCAACTTGATTCCGGTTTACTGCTTTGCCGCCTAACGGCTGTCTAGAAAGATTGGCTGGTCCATAGGTTGAACATCAGAATGTACTGCTCAGCTTCCTCCAAAAAAAAAAAAAAAAAAAAAAAGAATGTACTGCTCGGCGAAGATTTTTATGGAGAATGGATTACTGGAGTACGGTTTTCAGGAGTTGCTCAACAGTCAACATTGGTTTTGTTTGACACCAGGAGCTGGACCTAGTTTGTGTAGGCAATTGCCAAATGTCAGGGGACATTGAGTGAAGTCAGCTTCTATGGTATCAATTATCAAACGTCAATGAAGGCAAAGATTTGTCAGAAGCTTTAGGAATCAGTTTTTGTATTGTGACCTCAATTTTTCTCCTCTGATAAAGAAACCCAGAAGGCAGGTTATTACGTATTACTTACTAGGACCTCTGTTCTCACCTTTGCATTTTGATCAAGAGGAGGGGCATAACATGGTTATGTACTTATGTGCATAAATTATGTACCTGATGGCCCATGATCTTCCGTCTTTCACCTTTCCAGTTGCCAGACAAGTGTCAGTCAGCATGCTTTGACACTCCTGCACATCCCAGATTCAGTCATCGAGAAGCAAAACAGCATTGCATATGGTCTATCTAGCTGTGTCTTGTTTCTCCGTTTTATCCTTCTACTTAAGTGAAAGGAAGCTGAAGGGTCATAATCTGCCGTATTCCTTCTCCTTGAAGGACCATGGTGTTCTGAGCTTTGGTCTGCAGTGTTGACCTTTTTCGGTTGAGTATCGATGTCTCACGATCATCGCCTGAACCTTAGCTGCTATGCTGGATGGGAGGAGGGTTACCCAGCGCTGGCCAACATTTGTCTACTTGGAGTGGAGTGACTTGTTTCACGTCTTCACTGCACTATATTCATATTTAATTTCTTCATGAGACCGAATTGGGCAGAAGGGTCGACATAGGTAGGTCACATTGTTATAGTTTCCAGTTAAAATGAAAGAGATATAATATATTGGTGTAGTGTGCTTACTCAGGGCGTGGCCATGTCAGACTACTTATTTAGTTGCTCCCTGCTTGGCTAATACAGTCAGACTGCACATCCGCATTACACTCAGCTGTATTGCAGTATTGTCAGTCCATTGGCAGCTTATGGGCAAATTGTTTGCAGTCTCTGTGTCAAAGTATAGACTGAAAGAAAACAAGTCTACTTATTAATGTACATAAAAATTATTGTCTGTTACAAATTACAATACAATATATGGACTACAGATGGCTGAAGGAGCAAAACTAATGGCACTATATCCAAGGTTGTTGCTGCTTTCAATTCAGTGGCTTGACGGCTTGTTGGTTACTTTCTGTGTGCAACTCGTTTTGTCCAGCCCATTTGATTTACCTCCACTCTACAGTGACCTATGGTGCTCTAGATTGTTTAGCTAATTCAATGGATGCTCATAGATTAAATTTTAGATAGTGTTGTACTGTTGCTTCAATAAAGTTATGGTGTATGTTGCAGTAAAATGTTTAGCACCAATCATCCAACATGACAATTCACAGGAGCTACTGACCCTGTGTGGAGATAACTTCGTGAAATACCTGGTTACTGCCTTACTGGTAAGAATTCAGCAGCTGGCCATGCCCCTGATTCATGTGGTGTCCGAAATTGACACAGACAAGGAGACAAATGCAGTTAAGTCAGCTTACAACGCATCGACAGCCTCTGCAAATATGGCAGTGAATGGGATTCCATTTGGAACACAAGTTCAGTATAAGTTTGGATACAATTTAGCAGGAGGCAGTTGTGCTGGCAGAGATTGTGATGATTTTTTGTGTTGCAAACACAATACGTTGCTCGCTGATTTTAGATGATGGAACAAAACATGCAGAGTATATATTTTTTAGAAGCATTAAGCCTGACAAGACCATTCTTCGGAGTCGCTGATCATGTCTTCACTTGGTGTGGGGGTGACGCCAGGGAAAATCCGGAGAAATCAGCTTACAAGGCAGCAATAGCCATGCACTGAGCACATGAATTTTACAGGAGTTTCAGATAGCAGTGCAATTCACCAAGGATCAAGGAAGTTTCGGAAATGTTTATACAGAGCTAAATTTCCTACTCAGAAAAAAAGACCTTCAGTTGCCCGATTGGTACTTAGCAGGAACGTGATCCATACTAGCGTAGTTTTGAACTTTTTATCACAGGTGTTGGACGTACTGGAGCAAAGTTGTGTGAGATCTATACAGAACCTGATGGGCCAAGATCAATTATCCAGTACCTTTGGCATCGTTCTGTTCAGTACGTTCACATAGCCCCAAGACAATAGAGTGTGTTCCAACCAGCACTGTCTGTCAGTGCATTCAAACAATCCCAGGAATCACAATCCGTATATGGCTAAGGAATGCATATAGTGTGGTAATCCGGCACATCACTAACATCGTTTTCAGGTCTTTTACAATGCACAATACTAGCCTAAAAGGACTAGTATAAAAACATCTAACGGCTAAGATTAATTCTATACTACTCAAAACATCACATATGGTATAAGCAGTATACGAGAGTAGTATAGGTGGTATAAGGGTAATATAGGAAAACAATAAATTGTATTTGTGTAATATTTTTTACATTAGATTAAATAGTATTTATATGATATTATTTCTACATTAGGCATTCGAAGAGATTTTTCGTCTTGCGAAGAGATTTTTCGTCTGCAAGTATATTTTTCTTGCCGTCCGTCGTCGTCGACCGGCAGGGAACGGCAGTGGCAGGCGTTACCACTTACCACATCTTTCACCAGGATAGGGTCGCACAACGGCTGGCCGCTGGCACCTAGTGTGATTCGCCGCCGGCGAGGCAGATTAGGCAGACACTTGTGCCGGTGATTCGAGAGTTGTGGCGGCGGCATGGAGCCTGCCTGCCTGTCATGTCTCCAGAACTCTAAGAAACGAGAGCTCTGTATGTACAACAATGGCTACGATTATGCATGACGACTAAACTACAACAATTTTTCGGAGGAGAACAACGCATACGGAAACAAAATTAAATGACTGAGCCGATGTAGCAATTCAGGGTACACTTTTGTTGAAAATAAAATTTCTTAACATCGCAGGTTGAATTAAATCTCTAGGAATTCCATAATGGTCTTATCCTCATTCAGTTCTTTGGCCGGCAGCAGCTTGTGGACGAATTGCTTATCCTCGTTCAGTTCTTCGGCTGCCAGCAGCACGGGGATGAATTGGGCAGAGGCGGCGGCGGCCGGGTAGGCAGGGAACTGATCTGTAGCCGGCGGCGGGACGTACAGACGCACTGGGCAAGTGGGCAGGAGTGGGCGTCCTCAGGCCATGGCCAGTCAGGGGCAACTTGGGCAGCGATGATGGCCGAGCAATCTGGAGGCGACGGCGGCAGCACATCATGTTGAGCCAGGAGCCCGGGACGTCGGCCAAGAAAAATGGTGGCGGCGGCGGCGGCGGCGGCGAGGCGTAGAGGTTTTCATGGGCCTGTAGACGACCAGGGGCGACCACGGGGCTGATGCACACCCCTCCGACGTTTGGCTGCCGATGGCCATGAACTTGTGCCGAGGAAAGAGTTTGGGGCTGACGGGGAATACATGGAACGAAAAGGATGGAATGCGATTCTATTAACATATATTGAATGATTACTATATTACCTTTATAAATGGATGGTTAGATCTTCTCCATACCTTATACTACTGAGTGGTAATATTGTGCGCTGTAAAAGAGCTCCATCGTTTTACCTTTGTACTTTTAGATACACCTTATATTTTGATCCAAAGGAATATATGATTGGGGTTTTTTGGGTTACGGCAAGCTCATGAAGAAAACCATTAAATTTAGAGTGAGATTGCTGTTTGAGATTTGTGCAGCACGTGATGTCTAAGCACATGGCACGCAGCACACGGGAGCACATTGTTTGTGGCTCTAGGTTAGTGAGTTTATCTTGAGAAATAGGAGGGAGCTATAGTATAGTATGTAGACTTGGCGGATACCACGGTGTGCCATCAGGCTCCCGGATTACATTAAGTCCACTGGATGTGCTGTTATCGAGGCCAGATCAAGGCCACGCTCCCTTCCCTGGTTAGATTCTCTTTGTCCTCCAGATATTCCACCATTCAGATGTACACCAAGCTTAGTTAATAGCAACTCCAGCAAAACCCCTACTCAGGCCACTACTCATAAACTAGGGGCCGAAGAAAAAAAAAATAAAGTGGAGCAGGCCCCTACTCAGGCTCCTGGAGTAGCAGGGAGGCCCCTGCTTTACCCCTCCGGCCCCTTCTCCCACGGGTGGTACTCCTCCCGCGTTTTCTCTCTCTTCTCCCGTGCGTTCTTTTTCTCTCGCGCGCCGCTGCTCCATCTCGCCAGCGGCCGGCGAGCCCGCCGTGCTTCCGTCCGAGAAATGCCAGCATGGATCCACCACGTCGTCACACAAACCGAGTAGCCGCCTCTGGTGGTTCGATCGAGGCTGCGGCGAGCGGATTTGCTGTCGTGGTGTTCTGATTCGAGGCTGCGGCGAGAGGATTCGCTTCCGTGGTGGTCCGATTTGAGACTATGGTGAGCGAATTCATTGTCATGGTGGTCCGATTCAAGGTCGAGGTGGGCGGACGAGGTCGGCCGCGCTTGCTGCGGAAGAAGCGGCATGGTGCCGTGGTACTCACGGCCGGGATCGAAGCTTCGTTCCATCCGCTGCCGGAATCAAACCTGCCGGCCACTCAACACCTTGGGTGCCATCTTGCTTGCTGCTAGTATCGTGAGCACAAGTCAAGAGATCTCTCGTGCATGAGCATTCCAGTGTTCAAGAGTCCAGATCTTTGAGCAGCACAGCACCTCGAGCTCTGTCTGCACAAGCACGCCGCTCGTCTGCGCCGCTGCACGAGCCGCCCGAACACCCTGCTGCTCCGCACCACCACACGCACGGAGTAGCCGGCGGCAGATGAAGAGGCTTGCGGACACGAGCAGAAGGTGCGCGGCGGCGGAAGGAAGAGGAATCGCGAACAGAATGACGAAGCCTGATGGATGCGGGGAATCAAAAAAAGAAAAAAACAATATTACACCGACAAGTGGGTCCTACGGAGCAGGGGCAGGAAGTAGGGGCTATTGCTGGAGTTGAACATAAACGGGGCCCCAGAAAGTTGGGACTAGCCCCTACTCAACAAAGTAGGAGACTTAATAGGGGCTATTGCTGGAGTTGCTCTAACCAGGGATATACACCAATAAAGCGAAGGCATCTTCCCCACACCATATTGCCAAGCCATTTGCTACATGATTCTCTTTGTCCTCCAGATATTCCGCCATTCTCTTATACACACACCATGAGCCACCGAGAACTTGAGCTAGAAGCCATGGGGGAGATAGTCACAGGGGCAATGGGCACCCTCCTGCCCAAGCTTACCAACCTGGTCAAGGGGGAGTATAACCTAAGAAGAAGCTGAGGGGAGAGATCATGTTCCTCGACTTAAGAGCATGGAGGCAGCTCTCATCAAGGTCTCCGAGGCTCCGATTGACCAACCACCAGACAGCCAAGTCAAGATCTGGACAAGGGAGGTCAGAGAGCTGTCGTACGACCTTGAGGACAGCATCGACAAATTCATGGTGCGCGTCGACGGTGGTAAGCAGCCGAGCAAGCAGAGTTTCAAGTCTTTCATTGATAGAAGCCTCAAGCTCCTGACAAAGGGCAAGATTCGACACAACATCGCCACAGACATCAAGGAAATAAGGAGCCGCATAAAGGATGTCAGTAAGCGGCGTGATAGGTACAAGCTCGATCAGGTTCCTTCCAAGCTTGTCGAGAGAACTATTGACAACCTGCGGCTGTCAGCTCTATATAGGAAGGCCACAGAGCTTGTTGGCACTGAAGAGAAGAGCAATGACCTCGTCAAAAGATTAATGGGGGGCGATAATGAGTCATTGTCGCAGCAGGTGATAGTCTCTATTGTTGGTTTTGGAGGATTAGGGAAGACTACTCTTGCTAATCTGGTGTACCTGAAGCTTAAAGGGAAATTTGATTGTGCCGCCTTTGTTTATGCTTCTCATAATCCTAACATGGACAAGATATTCAAAAATATGCTCTATCAACTTGATGGGCACAAGTACAGAAACATCAATCATGAAACATGGAGCGAAGAACTACTAATCAGTGAACTCAGGGAGTTTCTTCGACACAAGAGGTATGTGCCCATGACCATACGCATTTATGTGCACTTTTTCCAAATGGTAGAGATCAGCTGAATATTTCTTTCTATTATTGGTGCTAAAGATGTCAAATTTGATTCAAGTTGTTCTCCGGTCCTGCCAATGTTCTCTGCTGAATTTGTTAATCCAAATTTAGTTATATGGTGATGAATGTACCACACTGATAGAATATCCATTATTAATGTACTCCTTTTGTCCCAAAATAACCCTATGTAACACTCCAGAATCCACCAACACTCTGGAATGCTACTAAAACACACCAACAGCACCTGAACTTAAATAAATAGAAAATTCAGTAGCATCTCCTTTGAATTAATAAGCAACGCGGAAGAAATAACAACGGATATAAATCATATAAGTACCACGCCGATGTAATCAACATCCTAGATAATATGAGTCAACTATAATAAGAGTTTAACAACCACACTATGGTTTAAGCATAAGTCTCGAGTCTCCCAAACATAACATTCGCTATGATTAAAACAACGGGTTTGTATAAAAGATGAAGTGTGACGTGCAGCTAATCCCTCTTTTTCCTTCTAGCAAACATCAAGAACCTAGAAAGAGTAATACAAGGGTGAGATAAAAATCTCAGCAAGAAAATTTGTTTTGACAAGCCATTTAGACCACAAGTTCAATTAAGCATCAATTTAAAATATCAAGAGTAAGACTTCACAAAACCACTGCGATAATAATTAAGAGATAGAACACAATCACTATTGCATATAAAACCACTTAACCTCCAATGTAACATATTATGTTATTCACTTCCATGCAAAGAAATACATATGTATGCAATGTCATGACCAATTTTACATCGCACCCCTTCTCGGGCAACGCACGATCTATACCGGTACAATTGCAACCATAGGATTGCAACAAACTTCAATACGAATGAGATGGTATGCTCATGATATGCCTCATATATCTCATAATGAGAAATAAAATCTCCACAACCTCAACTTCAATTATAACCACAACCTCCACTTCAATTATAACCACAACCTCAACTTCAATTATAACAAACCTCGAGTGAGTAAATAATAGGGCAACAATGAAGATCCCCACAGCGGCGATCGACGGCGACGAACCCTAGTTCTCCACTCCTTTCTTCTCTTCTCTTCTCTTCTCCTCTCTTCTCTTCTCCCTTTAGATCAGGGGTGGATGCAGGGGGATGCCAGATACAGAAGTGAGCGGGGCGACGTAGGGAGAAGGAAATTACGGAAGGAGGGGGGGTGTCGCAGGGGGAGGAAGTCACGGAGGGAGGGGGAGGGTGCGACACAAGGGAAAAAGGAAGGAGTCGGACTCATTACTGTAGCATCAAGGTTACTGTTCATCCAACTGTTCAAACTTGCACCGCTAATTACGTTCGGATCCGAAGCCTGAATAACGCATGTGAGTAGTCAAACGGAATGCATTCGACGAGTCCTACGCATCTGTGGTCTCCGATTATTCGTACGAGCATAGGATCTTAAAGTCAACTTTTTGACCCTCTTCTAACAATGGACAACTCCTATAATTTTTACTCTTTTCTTTATAAAACACAAATTCCGATCTACGAAAATTCTAGGTGTTACACCCTCTTCTTTGAATTATTTTATCTTTGACAATGAAATTGTACTTCATACGTCTGTTTTCTCCCCTGAATTCCTAGATTGTGTTAGAGACCATGTATTCTGATGGCAACTAGTAACCTCAAATCTGGCATGTCCATCAACTAATTAACACATGCAATCTGTTCTAGCAAATGCCATCTATATGTCTGAGCTCCACAAGACAATTTCTATTTTACCCTTTTCTGTAGTCACTTTTCACTTGAATAAGAAGACTTTTGGTGGATTTAATATTCGTCTCTTGGTGTGTTATAGGTACTTCATTGTGGTTGATGACATATGGAATACTTCTGTCTGGGAAACAATCCAATGTGCTTTGATAGATAATGAATTGGGAAGTATAATAGTCACAACAACTCGCAATCTTGATGTCGCAAAACAAGCTGGTGCTGTTTATCAACTGGAACCTCTTTCTATCACTGACTCAACAAAGTTATTCTACCAAAGAATATTTGGCAGTGAAGATGAATGTCCTCCAGATGATTTGGTTGAAGTGTCTAGAAAAATTTTACAGAAATGTAGTGGTGTACCTTTAGCCATCATTACCATAGCTAGTATGCTGTCCAATAAAAATGGAAAGGAAAAGACAAGTCCATGTGTACCAATCAATGGGTTGTGGTCTACATGGCAGTACTAATGTGAAGGATATGAGAAGGATACTATCAGTTAGTTTCTACGATCTACCATCATGTATAAAGACTTGCTTATTATATCTAAGTTTGTTTCCAGAGGATTATAAGATCAACATACAAGATCTGATATGGAAATGGATTGGTGAAGGTCTTGTATTCAAAGAACAGGGAAAGACCTTATATGAAGTAGGTGGGGTGTATGTGGAAGAGTTAGTCAACAGAAGTCTGATACAACAAGTAGATATTGGCCGTGGTAATAAGACTTGTCGTGTACATGATATGGTCCTTGATCTCATCTGTTTCTTGTCAAATGAGGAGAACTTTTTAACAAAATTAGGTTCTCAACAACCCATATCTATGCAAAATAAGATCCGCCGCTTGTCCCTCGAAACTGGTTGGGAAGACGAAGCCCACCAACTGGCAACCATGAGCTTATCCCAAGTGAGGTCACTTAATGTTGTCCCTCATGTAGATATTGGTTTGATTCCAACACTTTCAACCTTCCTAGTCTTACGTGTATTGGATTTAAGATACTGTGAAGGGATCATGAATCAACACTGTAAAGATATCTGCAGTTTGTTTCACCTGAGGTGTTTGTGTCTCCGTGGTACATCTGTTACTGAGATACCAGAAGATATTCGAAAGCTAAAACTTCTGCAGGTGCTAGAAATAAGTGAGACTAAGATAGAAAAGATGCCTTCAAGCTTCATTCACTTGACACAGCTGCTGCACCTTCATATTGATTACCTAAGACTGCCCAATGGATTTGGAAATCTAAAATCTCTCCAAGATATTGAAGGGTTTATCAGTATCGAGTCTCCTAGCCTGATGCATGATTTGGGCAATCTGACCCAACTGCGGGTCTTTGGACATCAATTTCTGTGAGTGGAACGAGAGCTATGAGAAATCCTTCCTCCAATGCCTATCTAACCTTGTCAATCTCAGATTCCTACAAATAGACGCTGCTTGCGTGATTAGCAGGCTTGATTTGGGATGTGATATTTTATCTCCTCGGCCTCAACAACTTTGCTGCATTTATATAATAAGAGGTCAAGGCATATGTGCAGCATCAAGATGGATGTCCAACCTGTGCTACCTTTCCTCCCTGGATATCAAATTACTAGCACTGGACCTTCAAGTCCTTGGGAACATACCAGCTCTCAGTGATCTCACTATAGTACTACTGCCCAAGTCGTCTACACAAGCCCGTGGTAAAAGGCTGTCAATTGGTGACCGTCATCCATTCAGGTGTGTGACATGTTTAAGAATAAAATTATATGGTAACATGGAGGTAGCATTTGCACCAGGAGCTTTGCAAAACCTCAGAGTACTCTATTTATGTTTTGGATATAATTGGATTGGTGATTATAACATTGGTCTGGAGCACCTTTCATCGCTTGAGCACGTGTTTCTTGCAACAACCAACAGTTACGAGAAGGCAAAATCTGCAATTGAGAAATTTATGGAAATGAATCCCAACAGGCCCATACTGGAAGAAGATAAAGAAGAAGAGAACGAGATTGTACGGGTAACTATACTATCTCACCCTTTCAAGCAACACATGTTGAATAGCTAGCTTTGACAGTTGCTGCTTTAGTTTGCGTCTAAGTTAATTACTATTTCTTTTGTTTAGAGAAAAATTAGGGCGCATGCTCACACTATAAGAGCAGCGTTTGCATTTAAAATGGCTGGGAGTATTGATGTCTCTTCTCAGTAATCGACTGGTACGTGTTACTCCAGTATTTCAGCACTTATTAGCATCCTTGCAATACAAGCCTGTCTTTCCTGTTCCAGTGCTGATTTCTCTTCATATAATTCTGGCAGCGTATCCAAACTGTATATCTGGTTTTAGCTTGTTGAGTTTCTTCAAGTGGTAGCATATATTCCCCAAGGTTGGTTGAAATTTCGGTTTCGATGACCACATAAAAAAGTTCATCCCATAAACTTTGGTATAACTATTTTTCAACTTGTGCAACAATTTTTGCTTTGTGTTTAACGAAAATGTTTGTGCTCTTTACTACCTTTTTTCCATGCAAATGGATAACTGAATACGAATTAATTCATGTGGAATCAGACATTTTTTTTTGCTATATTCTCACAGTACAAAAGAGTTGTGGTTATCAGAAGTCATATAGTATATTAGTATATTACCCACAGTAGAAACACTATATCATTATGATATATATCCTTCAAAAAAATTATCTCAATTTCTTTGGACATCTTGCGAACGAACTCTCATCTTAAACAGCTATATGTTTATTTAAACGAATGAAGTAACAACTCAATTTTTGAGTTACTGTGTCACCTGATGAATCATGAATTTTCTGGTCAGGTTTGATGAAGGGTTGAAGATTGAGGTTGGGCCTTTGGAGCCAACAGCCAACTTGTGGTTTTCATGTACCTGGACCTTTCTGTAGAGCCCCAGTCCACCGTTTAGAACCCTTGCTTTCCAAAGGAATTTCACAGGAATCTCATTCCTCTATTATAATATTAACCAATGCGTCCTTAATTTCTCTTGATAGTTTAATCTTATCATGTAACATTACTAACGACCATACGGGAGCGTGTGTTGATGACTTATGCCTAGTAATATAGAATGGAAGTACGTTGCACTTGATATGTTGGAACTATGAACTGCTCTGCTGTTTCGTTGCACATCTGTCCTCTGCAGACGATCGTTAACTCCAGCGGTTTCCATGCTTTGGTGCCTACTCAAGTCATCAGTTTGACCATAAGCTATTCTACTGAAGATGGAACAAATAGCTGCCGAGACCTTTGTCTGAGCTCCCTTTTAATCCCCTGGTCTGCCGCACCACTGCTTAATTCTAGTCTACTCTACAGAACATATTGGCAAGCCCAAGAGTAGCACCAACACCGTCCTTGGATTGCTTCATGTCAGCTCTGTTGGGTGTGTTGCCATCTTTCAGGGCTTGTTTGAAACGTAGTGAAATGAAGTGGAATGGGAGGAATTAGGGAAAATTTAGTTCAATTTAGACTCAATCTCCTACATTACATTTTATTCCACTCCTTCCCAAACAAACCCTCAATCAGACACGTATCACACAAGTTTTCCACGGCTAGCCTGTGCCTCTTCACACTAGTCATGCGCGCTTATGTTTGCTCTCCCAAATTCTTCATTACGGTCCCCAGTGTACTCGCTACTGCACTACAAGTACAAGGATTAAGCAAGATCACTCCATTGCGTAATTTATAAAGGAAGAGCGCTTAACATCAGTGCAACCAAGGAGATGCCATCTTTCACCAAGGAAAGGGAAGATTCGATTGGTTTTTTTTATAGAACAGGAGGGATTGCTCCCTACTGATTATATTTATAGTAAATAAGAAAAGTATACAGTGTCTTACATAAGGTCCTCAAGAGACAAAGAAAGATACAAAGAAAATCATGAAATTTACAACATTGTATTTATCCATGTGGTCCTTTTTGTGGGTAGATTCTTTTTTGCTCGTAGTACAACTAGAGCAAACTCCTTTCGAAAAGTCTCCTTGATGTTTAAGATGGACGGTTGGATTCCTCTGAAGATATAGTCATTGCGGGCCATCCAAATGCTCCAACTAAGCAAAAGCACCACATCCATAAAAAAAGGAATACAAAGTTGGTCCTTCAGAGCTTCTAAAGCCACCAATATGTCCCCTGGATCCGAGATATGCAAATTCAAAAGCCCCCAACACTGCTGAGCAAAGGAAGATTCGATTGGTTACGGTGTAAAGGAATAAAGCAAAAGACTATGGATATTTCTGAAAAAAACCGAGTTAAAAGTCATAAGTGGATATGTGTTTACACTTGGAGGTGACACTGTTTTCTATAAGTCTTGCAAGTAGACCGGTCAACTATGGAAGCAGAACTCACTCCATTGGATACCACTAGAGTTGAGGTCAAGTGACTTCGTGAACTTTTGATGGATTTGCTAGTTGTTGAGAAACCGATACCTACTATTACAATGAATTGTGATAATCAAACTGAGATTGTGGGGGTGAACAACTCACAAGACAACATAAAGTCATCAAGGCATGTGAAAAGGCAGTTGAAGTCTATCAGGTGAGAAACTTTGGAGTGATAGCATTGGACATTGTCCACACTACTAAAAATCTAGCAGATCCTTTTTTACTAAATGCCTTTCACGAAATGCGATCAACGAGGCATCAAGGGAGATGGCATTGAGACCCACTTGACCTATTCTTTTTTTATCAGCCGTAAAGAAGGATGGCGAAACAAACTATTTACTAACTGAGATGGAGAGTACCTTTTCTTTTTATAAACCCACTTCGTTGGAGATGCAATCTGTTGTATTCTACATGGCAGGTTGGTTAAAAACTTAATGTGATCCGAGTGGCTTACTGAGAGATGTCCTACAAAACATCTTTTGAGGAACAAAGCTATATGAGTTTGGTTGTTGCTCACAGTCTATGAGATAGGGTAATCTCTAGATCAGAGACTCATAAAAGTCCTAGGAGTACGACTTATATACTCCAACCAGAGGGGAAGCAATTTGCAGCTCAGTATTGATCAGGGACATAACTGAAACTTGTTTGCACAAGACTAATAATTCATGGCATAGTTCATTGTTTAGTTGTGGGCAACCATAGCTTATGCTCTAAGTGGATGTTCATCCTTAATCAAGGTCTCAATCGAAACACCGGTACAGTGGTGGAACTGAACATGTGCCTTGAAATTTGATGGGGATTGTTAGATTAATTGGACCGTGGGCCTATTACAAATGATCAAGGTAAATCCCAAGGGCACAAGACACGTCCAAGTTGAGAATGGTTTTGCCTTTATTAATCACAGTTTGATGACCAGTAACTAACGCATGGTTAGTGATTAGTAACGGATGCCAGTAAAGATCGGTGGTTGTTGAATGGTTATTATCAAATGTAGTAACATACATTTCAATGGCAGGGAGTTACTACCTTGATGACGCTAACTTAGGCAGCCAAAGGACCCCCTTTGCTGGCATTTTCATGGCATTAATATGGCATCCAAAGGTCTCTCCCATGGTGCCTTTTGATGGCATTAAGCTGGGTAGCCAATGGTCTCCCCTGTTGCTCTTTGATGTCATTAACCCAGGTAGCTAAAGGTCACCCATGGTGCCTATAAGAGAAGCACCTCTCCATTGGCTTCTGCTCGCAACACACAAAAGCTCCACCATGTGCTGCCGTTTTGTTCTCCCTATTCCGGCAATCTGTGCGCACGGACTTTGTTGGAAGAGCAGGCCTCAGAAGTTGTGCCCTCAGCGATCAAGTTTCTTGGAAGTGCATATGTGCGACTTCTCGCTACGATCGACTACTTCCTGGAGGTGCACTGCACTGCGAACATCTGCATGACATCGCCTTTGATCGACTACGTTGAACAGACTTGTTGTGGCGAGTAACAGCGCGTCCGGTGTCCTCGGCACTGGCCTAGCTACTGGGTAATTACTTATGAACATCATATGTCCTACATGTCGTCTGGAATAAACACAGTGGATTATGCACATGTTTATGCTATTCTCTATGTCATGACTTATGCTTTAATATGGATTAAAATAAATCATAAATGTCCCCAATTCCAACATTAAGTACCATGGGAGCTTGTCTCACTTGAGGTAACTCGGACTCCATGACACAGGCATTGCCCAGCTACCAGAAGAAATAGAGAACATAGAATGTTTACAAACTTTTGGATGTGAGGGGCACCTATATTTACATGTTGTCATCAACTCTTGTTCAGCTCAGACATCAGATGTGCCTATACATTAATGAGTATACAAGAGTCCCTAATGGAATTGAGAGCCTAACAAGCCTTGAAGAGCTGTCATTTTTACGGATTGGCCACTCCACCCTAGACATCATAGAAGAGTTGGGCCATCTGACTGAACCGAGGACGCTGGATATTCATCTCTACAACAAATGGAACAGCAAGTGCTGGTTGAATTACTCTCTCCGTTCTAAATTACAAGTCACAAATTACAAGTCGTTTGACCTTTTTGGCCCTAACTTTGACCACTCATCTTATTCAATTTTTTTCCAAAATATTAAACGCTTTACAATTTGGGACGGAGGGAGTACTAGACAAACTGAAAAAGATCCAGATTTTATTTATCGGCTCTAGTGGCGAACGCAACTTCGGCGGATTGGACGCCTGGATCGCCCCTCCACATCTCCGTTTACTGAATGCACAAGATAGCTGCTGGTTCTCATTGCTGCCGGCGTGGATGAACCGGTCGCTTGTTCCGGACCACACCATCTTATCCATCGCCATTTGGCAGCTACAGCAGACAAATCTTGAAATCCTTGGGGACTTATCTCTTCGGTCTCTAAATCTGCTTGTAGCCGATGAGGACCTTTGAGTCCGAAGGGGATTCGCCATTGGTGCTGGTTCGTTTCCATGTCTTGTATACTGCGAGTTCTGGGGATTTCTAGTGCCGGTATCTTTTCTGCAAGGTGCAATGCCTAGGCTCAGAACCCTTCTTACACAGTTTTGTGTGCGGGAAGCTAGAGAATACACCAGCAGGCTAGAGAATACACCTTTGAGTCCCAACTCCATATTTCTGGAACTCCGGCTGCCCTTCTATTCCTCCGGGAGCATGTTCAGCTGGTGTTCGACGACGAACCATGTGGTTCACATTGCTAAGCGATAGATTTCTAGTAAATTTGCATTTTCAAAAATTCAGTTTTTTGCAGGTCCGAAATTCAGTTACTCGATCAACTAGTATTTGACTTGCTCGTTTAATCTCCCTTACGCGACACGAGCTCCAAAACAAAATTTATGACCTTGCTTTTTTTGAACGAACGTTAACCTTGCTTTTTTTGAACGAACGTTAACCTTGCTTTTGCTTGCTCTACAATCTGCAAAACGTCAACGGCCTTCAGTGGTTAGAAAGTTGGTGCTTCCTATACTGTGAATAATTACTCAGACCAGAGGTCCACTCATGGCCCTTAAGCTCATCTTCCTCCTCTGCCTCCTCTGCATTGTATCCTCTGCAGAGAGGCATCTGGTAGCCAACCTCCCAGGCTTCAATGGAACTCTCCCTTCCCAGCTAGAGACAGGGTATGTCTGGACCTATTACAGGCCTTGTGCACACAATCTGAACTTTTAAATTTCTTCATTACGACATGGATGGCTTTTAAATTTCTGCACTTCATTAGGTACGTCAGCGTGGATGAGAAGAACGGTGTCGAGCTGTTCTACTATTTCATCCAGTCTGAAGGCGACCCCCGGCATGACCCTGTCCTCCTCTGGCTAACAGGCGGTGACCGCTGCTCCGTCTTGAGTGGCCTTGCCTTTGAGATTGGTGAGCCGTTGGATTTTCTACTAGAGAAATTTCTTTTCTGGTATTCATGTGATCATGTCTTCCTCCTGCTAGCTGGCATGAAAATTAGCATTCCAAAACTAATGTCGGTTTCCTATCTTCTTTGAGTATTAACTTATTCATTTTCAGAAAGTTCTTTACCTCCTCCTGATTGGCTCCATCAACTGCAGGCCCAGTGAGATTCATCATCGAGCCCTACAATGGCACTTTACCAAGGCTGCAGTACAATCCCTACTCCTGGACCAAGGTTGCAAGCATCATATTCGTCGATTCACCGGTCGGTGCTGGGTTCTCTTTCTCGAGGAATCTCAAGGGCTATGACGTTGGGGATGTATCTTCTTCACTTCAGCTCAAGGAATTTTTAGCTAAAGTATGAGCAGGCATTACATGTTCTCTGCAGTCTGTGCATCACCTTTTCTCATTGTCCTGATGGTTCTTTGTGCCTTAACTGCAAAATAACATTAGTGGTTCCGTGAGCATCCGGAGTTCCTTACAAACCCGTTTTACATCGGTGGAGACTCCTACGCGGGAAAGATCGTTCCATTTCTTGCTCAGAAGATTTCAGAAGGTGCAGATCATATTCCAAACTTATTTTTAGGAACATTGCATATTGAAATTCTATCTGCATCAAATAGCTTAGTACATTGAGTCTGCTTTTTCAGATCTCGAATCTGGGGTCACCAGGCCAGCCCTTAATCTTAAGGTATCCACTTTGCCAACAAAAGAAAAATCAAGATTCTACTGTAAGAATGAAACAGATGGTAGCTTTAATTTACAGGGTAATCAATTAACGGCCGTATTAAATCAAAATGTTCAGAATGAAAAAAGATGGCAGCTTTAGAGGCCCAATGAGCTCACTAACTTTTGTTTGTGAACAAAATGGTCAAATCAGGGCTATCTAGTAGGAAATCCTGCTACAGGTGAAGCAATCGACCTTGACTCCAGAGTGTCATATGCTCATGGACACGGAATAATTTCAGATCAGCTGTATGAGGTAATTTGTTAATGCGACCCATACTCAATCACATGCTTTAAAGTTTCAACAACTAAACTCCAATGCTGAGAGTGAGGTTTCATAATTTGGTCCTGATGTGCAGACTATAATGGAGCACTGTCAAGGGGAGGATTATAGCAAACCCAAGAATGTGGTCTGCGCTGAAGCTTTGGACAGATCTTCCAAAGTACTCCCTCTATCCCTCTATCTTTTTCTAGAGAACCATATTTCCCTCGCAAACACGGTTCTCTAGACACTGAGATTAAGGTGTAAGGACTAAGGAGACATTCAATATGTTCCATTTGGTTTTTGCCATTTAATTTCCAAGAATCATTTGTCAGGATTCCTTCAATTTGTTTTCTTGTTGGAAACAGCCATCCTTAATTTACCTAGGATTATTTATTTATCCATGATACTCATCTCAGAACTTTAAGAACTACATTTTTTTTGAGGTTACACACTGATGATATTCCACTACAGCTGCTTGATGAATGTCAAATGGGACACATTTTGAACAAAAAATGCGTATATGTGTCCCCAAGACCCAAAGATGGGACTGCAAACAGGAAGAGCTTGAAGGAGGAAACTGAAGCACTAAGACATATACCACCACGTCCCCCAATGGATTGTTATGTACGTAAAGGTTTACATACTTTGGAGTTCGTTTTTCTAGGAATATTTGGGATCCCAATGTTTCAGCAGTCAGCATTTCACTCTCTGATCACAAATAGATAAAAAAAAATTGAGTAGTAGGTAACGCAGATTGTTTATCATACTAGTAAATAACACAAAGATTATTTAATTACTTCCAACGAGACTGAATCAGTTTCCAATGCGTTCCTCTTCCTTTTGCAGACGTACAAAAGTTACCTGTCATATTTCTGGGCGAACAACAACGTCACACGTGATGCACTTGGGATCAAGATGGTACAGTAATAATTAAATAATTCTCATCTCTTTATACAAGATCCTCTTGTCTTACAGGAAGCTCCTAGTACTCATATTTTGCATAATTATAGTTAATGTGGCACTCTGTTTTATGTCACTATATGTTAATACCGCTTTAGGGGACCAAGCATGAGTGGCTGAGGTGTCATGATGGTGATTTACCATACTCCCGTGACATCAAGAGTAGCATAAAGTACCATTACAATGTTACATCAAAAGGTTATCGCGTACTGGTGTACAGGTAACCAATATAATGTTCCATATTTGTTAGTCATTACTTTTACATATGTCATATGGATTTTTCATACAGCAGTGTTTAGATAATATAACTGTTTTTTGCGAAACAGATAATATAACTGAATACTAGATTAAAAAGTCCAGATTTGGATTATACATGGCGAAACTTTTAAAAATTATGTTATGTGTAAATAATACTGTACATTGCACGAACAAAAGTGAAATATTTTGAACTGGCTAGACACTCATTCCATCCATTAATGTAAGTAATAATTTAATTTGAAAAGGATAAACCTATATATATGCTCAAGGACAGCAGGAATACGAGGTTTACTTTCTGTTTTTTTTTATAACAGGTTTACTGACAAATATTTTACTAGTGTCCTAATGGGCTCAAGCTACCAAAAGCTGCTAATTGGGCCAGACACCATTTGAGCTTTATCCATCATTATCCTATTCACAATTACACATATTAAATGGGCCTGAGCTGTGCAATGCGTTACATGAAAAGAGACATTAGAGTAACTATGTCTTTAGTCAACACGCTAGTGTTCTAAAAAAAATCAACACCCTTACAAAACAATAGCGTTGGACAAGCTGTACATAGTGTTGAACATGAGAGAGAAAATTTGGAATATTGCTTTTTTATTTGCACATCTATCAGATATTTGGCGACCTTGAACACAAAGAAAAGATGTTTAGCCTTTTTATTTTGCTGTATTCATCACAGCGCTGTATCAATTTAACATTCTATAAAGTATCCAGCTAACATGCAAACAAACCCATCTCTATACGCATATTTATACAGTGGCGACCATGATGCTATGATACCATTTATTGGTACACAAGCTTGGGTGAGATCACTCAATTTCCCCATTGTGGATGACTGGAGGGCTTGGCATCTTGATGGTCAATCTGGAGGGTGAGCTATTCTTCATACGATTAATTACTTTTACTGTTCGTTTATGAGGGGGAAATGGAATCTTGGGTAGTTATATTTCTCGTATTATACAGTATTTGTAGTGCCTATATGTTTATACCTGGAAATATAATCACATGCAGATTCACCATAGCATACTCAAACAATTTGACCTTCGCTACAATAAAGGTAAGATTATATCCGTCCTTCGCTTTAGCCCTATAATTAACATATATAAAAAACAAACAAGATAAAAACAATTACAAGAGTATAATTTCACCTTCCAACTACTTAAAAAGTATAATTTCTAATCTACAACTACAAAACCAGACTGAGGACCATCCAACTGTCAAAACCGAGCAAAATTGACCATTTGGGTGGTTTCAAAGATAGTTTTATATTCCCAAAACTATAAAAAAATAATTTATTAATAAAAATCATAACTAATTTATTTTATATTATAAAATATGAAACTGATGACAATTCTTTTCTAAAATGTGACCTATATGTCGGTGTGCCATTCGAAGTTATTTGTATAGTATGCATTTTCATTCTAGATAGGTTTTAGAAATATAAAACACAAGCAATATAAACACATAATAACCAAATAACATTAAATAGTGTGTGAATATGTAGGTTACATTTAAACAAATTCCTTGGATTTCACAATTTTTTATAAAAATAAATTATTTAAGATGTTTTGGTTTGAGATATTTTTTTGCATTTTTATAAAATCTAAAACCACCTTCCAAACCACCCAAAGGATCAATTATGTCTGGTTTAGATGGCTGGATGGTCTTTAGTGTCTGGTTTTGCACTCTTAGGTTAAAATTCATACTTTTGTAACAGTTGGAGGGTGAAAAGGGGACTTTTCCCAAAAAAACATTAGTATATACACAATGTCATGGTACAATTCATTATATTATTGTACATTATATGTACTGCAGAACGATAAGCATATTGTAGTTTATATCACTTTATACAAATGTTTTACTAAGGAGTTGGATACAATAAAATTGGTAATACATCCTCAAATTAGTCTTTTAGGATATTATTTTAGGCATTTTGTTCCTCTCTGCATTGCCCAAAACCACCCATGCCATGTCCCTCCTCTATCATATTACTTCCAATCCAAGCAGCTTGAACTCCTCCCTCTCGTTGTTTCTCTATCCTCCACCGAAGCAATCAGCCGCGCCTAAGTTCATTTAGTCCCACATCCATAATTGATGGTGGGGGAGCACAACGTATAAGGTGGGGCAGTCCTCCTTCTATCAGGCTATTCTTTTGGATTGAGTTAGGCCAAGACCTTGGTTGTGTTGGGCTTCGGGAAACCTGAGACCGAAATCTGCTGCGCCACTCTAACAAGTGGCATCAGAGCCAAAGGTTGAGGAATCGGTAATATCTCCAGGGTCACACAGATGGTTGTTACTGGAGAGTTGGACTCGAGGCCTGGGATAACTTCTTCGGGTGATCACACGAATGGTTGTGATGGAAAAGTTGGACCCGATCTGTGACGGGGAAGATTGTTAGATTTAGTCCCACATTGGTATTTGATGGTGGGGAGAACAACATATAAGGTGAGAAGTCCTCCTCCTATCAGGCTAGTCTTTTGAGTTGAGTTAGGCCAAGGCCTTGGTTGTGTTGGGCTCTGGGAACCTAAGGCCTGTGGGGCGCCGGCTCGTGTGTACAGCAAGCCGGGCCGAAATCCCCTGCGCCACTCTAACAGATAAATAAGAAAGCCTAGATATTTTTCTTATGCCATCACCCATAGTGACGCCCCATCCTTTATTTTCTGGCGGTCATTGCCTTTTCGATTCCCTTTGTTCAAATATTCTTGATTTTTTCTTTCTCCATATCTCCAAGCAAGTTAAGATGACAAGAGTGTGCAGGCCTTTTCATGTGGTACTTGGTGTGGTGCTTAGTTGTATCCACCATTACAACACCAAGTCGATAGGTTCCCAATTAGCTGGCCATAAGAAAAAATTACTGAGCCCTTCTGCTAACCCTTCCCAGATAGTTTAGTGTATCTGCAATCTTTGAAGAGATGGATGCCCATTTCCTGCATTCTCCACCATAATGGATAATGGCAATTGTTTTCCCATCCATAGGCTTCAAGCCTATCAAATGTCCATAAAATTTCACTGTAGGTCCTTAAACTATTGCCGAGATCTCATCTAGGTCCATAAATTAAAAAAGTGGGCATCTAGGTCCTTAAACTATTATCAAGGTCTCATCTGGATCCATGAAGTAAAAAGGTGGGCATCTAGGTCCGTGATCTATTAAAGAGTAGTCATATAGGTCCAAAAGCTTCTGTAGAGATATTTTTCCTGCATGGTAATTCCAGCGTGGGAAAAAGTTGCAAAAAAACTCTCCATGAAAGAGCAGATGACCATCAAAAAATGTCTCCATGGAAGAGGAGAGGTTTTTTCCTTGCATATTTTTGCCCCGCTAGTGTTGCCACACAGGCAAAAAGTGCCTCGATGGATGTTCATGGACCTAGATGATTACTCTTTAATATATCACGGACCTAGATGACCAACTTTTTAATTCATGGACCCATTTGAGACCTTGGTAAAAGTTGAAGGACCTAGATGACTACTTTTTTAGTTCATGGACCTAGATGAAACCCCGGCAATAGTTTAAGGACCTACGGTGAAATTTACTCTTTTCTTTAAATGGGTAGCCAGCTAAATAACTTGTAGTATGGTGGTGTTAACGCTTACAAAACTAGAGTGTGAAAAGTAGTCTGTATCGACCATAGGAATTGTTCTTGGTATGCTGATCTTGTTGTGTATGCTCCATATTCAGTTAACTTACAATTATTGATGTGATCCTGAGTGTCTAGACGTAGCTGGACTTCTCTGGTTGCCCACAAGAGATGTAGGAGTTCAATGTAGTGCTGGGAAGTGAATCTTGATTGCGGGAGGTTGAGGTCCCGAATCCAATTATTCCTTAGCAAAGCCTGTTGCAAAAGATCTTTTCTTCTTTTTTTGAGATAATGAAGAGATTAGGGGGGATATCTTGTAGTCACTTCCCTTCAACCTAAGCACTATGCTAAAACGAGATCTTCGTACCATGACCCACGACGATGAAGCTAGGTTGCTGCCGTGAAGAGCAGCCTGTTTGTAGCATTCCCCTGAATGTCTGAACCAGTCATCCCATCCATGCCACAGCCACCAAAGTCTCCGAGCTCTTGCAAATTTTCCAAGATTTTACACAGCCAAAGGTAGTTGGCCTAATCGATATCTCGGCCAGTTTTTTTTTCTCGAATACGCAGGAGAGTTGTGTATCTTTGTATTAAGAATCACTCCGAACCGAGTTGTGAGGGGCCGTGGCAACAACTTAATTGAGACTTATACAGACACACACTAGGTGAGACCAGACCTGGTAAACCAACTAGTTGGCGCCTCTTTAGACCTAAAGCCCGTCGCGATCGGGCGCCAGCAAGGAACCACAATTGCTTCTCATTGTCGATATCTAGGCCAATTCATATTAAATTTTGCGCTTGTGAGAGCTTCTGAGCCTGTCTATAACCAATATCAAATCCTTGACAAAATCATGCTATTACTTCATGTCATAATGCAATTCTCTCTGCTGTAACATACAGGGTGGAGGCCACACTGCTCCTGATGATGAACCTGAGAGAAGCTTTGCCTTGTTCACGAGGTGGATTTCCAAGAGGCCACTTTAATTTCTCTGTTTCTGGCCGTTAATCCATGAATTTGCATGGGCTAGAAACATATGGAACTTTGTTTAATGATATTGTTGTCAACAATCATGTTGGACATGTTACTGTATACACAGAACTTATCTCCCTTGTCTGATTTTATTTTGATGTGTCACTTTCATTTTAAGTAAAACAAAACACAAGGTTTGAATTGAATCAGAAATCAACCACTAAAGTGTGACATCCCAAATTTTTGAAAAGAATGAAGTTTGACCAAAGTCAAAATTTGGTCAAAATTCGACATAAATTTGAAGTAAAAATTTCAAATAGACCAAAGAGATCTATAGAGATATGTGGATACAAAATTGGGATGAAAAAGAGTATGGGAAATATCTCAATTAAAAGAAATGAAAAGAGGAAGGCTACTATTCCCCATCTGAAAACAGCAATTTGGAGTTAAGTTAAAATTCAGGTTTTGGCATAGTGGACAGCCATCTTCAGAGCTGATTTGTGAGCAACCTATTCATCATATGATCAAGGTGTGAAAAGGAAAGATGTTAAGCAAAGTACATTAAACAACTTTTATGTTTGGGTCAGATCGAGATCGGGTCCGTATCATGGAGAAACATTGGGTCAAAAATTGAATCAGAAAATAATTCAGCAAATTCAGAGTTTTAAAGCCTGAGATGAAATTTCTGAAATTGAGCTCAAACCGTTGAGAATTTGACAGAGGTCCAAAAATAAGAAATGCAATTCAAGTCAAGGCAAAGAACTTTTGTATTTCTAGAAAGGTCAAGTTTTATTCAAAATTGTGGATTAATTTGAGTTTGAATTCTGGATCAAGTTAGGTTTTCAGGTTTATATGAACACTCTAACCCGACCAGCGATCAAGGTTCAAATTCGAGCAAATAGCTGAGAATATGGACTTGGTTCAAAAATAGAAAATGAAATTGAAGTTCTTACGGACAAGTTTCTTTTGGGAATCGAGGAGAGTTTGAATGGAAATTCAAAAGTAATTTGAGAAATTCAATTTCGGAGTCTGAAAATGGGGATAAAACTCGCCCGACATTGGAGCTCGGATTCCGCTTTGGTTGCTGCTCAAATCAGTTATGGGTTAAAATGAAAGTTGTAGTGCTTGGATTACTCTACAAGTTCTATGTTTGGAGTTTGACAAGTTTAGAAGAAATTTTGGGAGAAAAATGGTCGTAATGTCTCGGTTCTAGAGCTGGAGCTGGCGGCAATGGCGGTTCGACGTCGGTAACCATGGCCACGCGTCATCGTGCATGATATCATCGTGGCGATGTGATCAGCAGAAGGTGGCGTTCTTAGGGTGATTCTTCTCGTCGATAAATAGCTCTCCATCTCCTCCTTTCTACGTCTTTTCCTTTCCCTCGCCATTTCCGGTTTCTCTCGGGTCGTCGGCGTCTTTGCCGTCGCACGCCGCCGTCTCTGCTCAATCCTTTGATTCCCTCCGCCTACGGCTTCGCCTTGAACTCCTCTACATCTTGTACCTGTCCTCGTCGGTTTTCGTCCTTTACCGAACCCCAGCGCCGTTGCTTCTTCGTCTTCTCCGACGAGCAGCGCCGCCGTCAGGGCTGCCACACGCGGACAGCCCACCTCAGTCCACCTCCGTCCAGGCTAACGCCCGTGTGAGCTTCCTCTCATATCAGTGATGCTTGTGGGGTAGATGTTTGCCGGCGTTTCATCGCGGTTTGCCCGGCCGGCGAGCCGAGCCTTAGCGTCGCCGCCTGCTCCGTCGAGAGCTATCCTCGGGGAACCTATCGAGGGGGAGATGAGGGGCAGCAGGTGCGCGAGGTCGAGGGGGTCCTGTGGGGGCAAATCTCGTCGCCAGGGAGCCTCGCCGTCGGCGAGTAGCCGCAGGTCATGGCCGGCGGGGGCGCGGTCAGCGCCGCCCCTCTGTTTTAAACAGAGGGAGGGGTGTCGGGGGAGAAGGAGAGGTTTTGTAGGGGTTTCTGCAAAATGTCCTTTTAGGTTTTGAATATTAGATTTAAATTCGGTTTTTCACTAGATAATTCATAGACAATCATGCAAATGTCCAAAATTCATGAAATCAATTTTGTTAATCTTGTTTTTAAGTTTGTCATCCATTAAAAATGTTAAGTAACTAAGTGTAGATAATTAATTTAATTCCTTTGTTTAGATTTAGTAAATAAATGCTTAACAATGACTAAAAATGCTAAAATTCTGAATAATTCTTTAATAATTAGAAATGATTTATAAAATTAGTTTATGTATTTATTTAAAAGCTTCATCCATTTATAAGATAATTTTTAATCATTAAAAATCAACTAAAAATTATTTAGTGCAAGTTTTAGTTAAAAGAAAATTATAGACTTGTCTTTAAAAATCTTGGGGTAGCTTGAGTTGGCTTGCAACTTTATCGAGAAGGGAAAGTTGCATAGCTTCTTTGAAAAGTGTCGCATATCATATCACTAACTCTCATTACGTTTTAGTATCTCAAGCTTCGGAGTACGGGCTCGTTGGACTCTCGGAGGAGCAGCGACAATTTAAGGAAGTGATCGTCGTCGCTCCAGAATCTCAACCCACGGAAGGATCTAACTTGCTTGTGATTCTAGGCAAGCCCCAGAGCATCTTTGAACCACCTATTTATTTCATAATCTTCATGAGTCCAAATCTTATGCTTTAATGTTGTATTAGGTTAGGGATTGATTGAAACCCTTTGATGCATGAAATAATCCTTGGTAGAATTATCCTTGTCTAGTTAAGAAACTTGATTAGCAATGTCTATATTGGCTATGCTTAGTAAGGTTAAGTTAAAAGATGATGAGCTAGGCTATCACCAATCTTACATGAATCACGAAAGGATTGGTGTTGAAAGATAGTGGGCAGATTTTGGTAGGAGGGATTGAGGTAAGCTCGATCCTTAGTTCTGCCTACTTGCTTAAGTGACTAAGGAGCGATCCGTTGTTTTAACCGAGGATCAAGTGATTCTACCTGGTTTCTTACTGGGTTATGGGACCAGTAAAGCCAATTAGATTAGTTGGTTCAATGATTGGAAATATCGGTTATCCGTGCTTGCTGGGTCGGAGAAAGGCGGGGCCGTAGCCTGTAACTCACGGGGCGGTCGCCAGACGTGGGGCCCACGTGGGGGTGCGTTCCCGGGTTCGAGTAAGGATATTTCTGGTCGTTGGCCCAGCTGATTGAAAGGTTGTTGCGTATAGTATGATCGACTGTGCGTGACTAGGGGCTAGGTATCTCCTGCAGAATGTACATTGTTCTGGATCGACACAACTCTTGGTTATGAGTGCACTTGATCAACTGTTAAGCATCGTAGAGGAAACAAGTGGAACAAGATAAGTTTGATTCATAGATGTTGGTTGAGCTTAGTACCATATGTATGCAAAATATTTTATAACCTAGATGGATAAGTAACAACTCAACGGATCTAAAATAAAGAAAATATAAGGATCAAGCTTTAGTAACGCTTTTTGGCAAACGAGTCGAGTCAGCCAAACCCACATAAAGTTTAGTCATATTCCTTGAGAGTCTTTTCTGTTGGTAAGGCGGGTAAGTCTTGCTGAGTACCTTTGTACTCAGGGATCTTCCTTGTTTTTCAGAAGCAGCTCCCGAAGAGGGCGCACAGGAGTTCCCGAAGTCCTAGATCATCGTGGTCCCGGTGATTCTAGAGTTGAGCCGGAGGTTGTAAATATTTGTGTAATAGAACTACCTAGATCGGTTTGTATTTAAACTCTTAGCATGGTTGACTTTGCATTTAAGTTCTCTTCAAAACTTGGCTTGTATTAAGTAAGAATCTTGGTATGTTATGTAAAATGGCAATGCTCGTTGTGTTCTCCTTACCGAAAACGATCCTGTCATATGGTAAGATAAAAGTAACGTGGTTTATCGAGGAGTCCTTGGGACACTCGACAGATCACCAGTTTAAACTGTTTGAAGTGCGTTTAATGTCCGTAAAAAGATGTTATAACACACTTGAGCTAGTTTATATTGGGTGGTTCTGCCCCACATAAAGAGTGAGTGAATCTGAAGCACCGAACAGTAAGTGCAGTATCTAAGGACGCTAGACAGGGGAGAGGACAGAGGAGGATATCTGGGTAATGTTTACCTCTAGTAGTCCTGTGATGTCAGTGTCAGGTTATTCGTGGTGGCTGCCGGCAGCCCGGCACCCTTGTTGTTGGTGACCATGGCAGCGACAGTTGTGAATGGGCTATGAATACGGCGATTGGGACTTTGGGGGTCTGACAGGAGGGGAAAGATGTTTTTTCCTACAGCACATTAATGCACATATATGGTCGTTTTTAAATAGCAGAGAACAGAGTAAAATATATCCGGCCAATGATCTATGAGAATTTGTATGCACGGCTTTGCTCTGATCGAAACAAGAGCAAGTGCTGCGTCAAAATTCATTGGCCAGTGCACATTTGAGATAGCCCCGTTAACACGGTGACACCTGATACTCCAGCAGGCAACTACCGCATCAAATTTTAAAATCCTACTCCCAAAAATTGTTCTGGCTATTATCATCGTGTCAAAGAGGAGGGATATGAATGTCCCACTGATTTGAAGAAGATTCATACAACTTTGACTGAAGGGGCAGCAGAAGAGAAAAATGGAAGAGCCGAATAGGCTAGGATTTCTTCCTCACCAGTTTTGCAGAAAGGACACAAATGTGATCTTGGTGACATATGTTTTTTCCTTCTAGTAAGATCCCTTGTGTTGGTCCTGTGTTGAAGGAGCTGAAAGAAGAAAAAAATTGTACTTGGTTCTAACGTATGATTTCTGCAACCACTTAAACAAAGGGCTTGTTGGGGAGGGCCCAGTTAACTGACTGTAAACCTTTTTGAACAGAAGCACACTCTAGGTTCACAAAATGCGTCTTATACACTATGTAGTTTTAGTATGGAAAAAAGTCTATTTTTTTACCTTGAAGCTAATGTCGCAATTGAGTTTTGGCTATCGAACTTGTAAACCGGGTATCTTTGACCATTAAATTACTAAAACCGTATAAATTTTGCCATATACCTACTTTCAATAGTCGTTTTGCATATATATGTATTTTATAAAACTAATTAATTAAGGTTTAATCTCTAAAAATTTATAACTAATTTGGTTTAAATCGGACAAATATAAACATGCACTGAAGGTTTTCAGAAATATAATCTACCAGTTCATACTCTGTTTAGATTTATTTGAATATTATTTAATTATCTTGCTATTGTTTTATTCATTGTTGTCATGACCATTGTTTACTTAAATTATGGTCTGATGATATACTAGAGTAGGAGATTGACTAAAAGGATTCCGGCAGAGAAATGTTTCTACTAATTTCATAGTTTCCCTATTTAACATGAATTATTAGATGTTAAATCATATTTATTACGTTTAAAAAATACATGCATATGTAAAACCACCTTTAAAACTAGAGAGATGGCCAAAGTTTTTTGGTTTTCATATTTCGATGGTCAAAGTAACCTGGTTTTTAAATTGAGTGGCCAAAATCAACCTCTGCCGTAGTTAATGGTCAAAAATGGATTTTTTTCTTTTAAGTATTCATTTTCTCATAACTAATTCATACATCTAAAAACATTGATTCATACTTTAATTATTGAATATTTTACTACGAAAGATCTTCCTCATGTTTTGGATCATATATTTTAGATTTAATAATGATCTTATATTTAAACATATCCATTTTTCTTGTAGATTTTCTTTATTATTTTATATTATTATTTATCTACTATGTCATATTCAGTTTCTTTGAGATTTTTGTCTAACATTATATAAGGACAAAGGTTTTGAATAATGAGATTAACACAAACAAGATTTTATTATGATGTTATCACACAGATGGGTTGGTTACAACATCTCTTAACTCGGGCAGCAGCACTCCCCGGGAGAAATACTTTTACAGTAGGCCATAGCGCCATTGTGGTGGTAGTGTTGGCACATCCTGCTGCACCCTTGAGTCGTACAGGGGTGTGGTGAGGATCCAGCATGGTAGCACGGATTCTCGTTTGGGCAGCAGCACTCCCCTGGAAGAACACTTTTACAGAAGGCCAAAGCGCCAGTGTGGTGGTAGTACTCGCACATGCTGCTGCACTCTTCAGGTATACAGGGGTGTCGTGAGGATCCAGCATGAAAGCACGCAATCGCAGGTTTTGGCTTGGGAGTAG
The DNA here is from genome assembly GCA_015342445.1 of Digitaria exilis. Taxonomy (NCBI): domain Eukaryota; kingdom Viridiplantae; phylum Streptophyta; class Magnoliopsida; order Poales; family Poaceae; genus Digitaria; species Digitaria exilis. The sequence goes on from JACEFO010002708.1 coordinate 852,768, forward strand.
GCTAGGCGGAACCTACACATGTAAACGAACACAACAAGATTCATTGTTTCAGCAAATAGTATGAACATGTCAGGAACATAATGAAAATTGAAATTAGGATTTGCGCCTACATGTTCCAGCAACTATAAATGCAACAACCAAGAAAACAACAATTGCGCTCTTGTTGAGTACCATGGGAGGGGGGGGGGGCTGTATTTCTGATTTGTAATAGTGTCGTGGTGTCTAAATATACACAAAAGATGTTGGCTACTCTCCTTTAAATTTAATGACGTTTGTAGGTTTGCTGCTTTCTATAAACATATAAGGTTCCATACACTGGTGCTTTCATATATCAAGATCTTATTCATATATCATCGTAGGTTGCAATAAATATGTAGATATCCAATTCATGTATAGATACTAGCAGGTATAATTTTAACCCCCAAAAAATAATTGTTCATACTTTAACTATTTAATATTTAAGAATTTAATTTTTAAAGTGCAAATTTAATAATGAAGTTATATTTAAGCATATCCATGTTTCTTGGTGGTTTATTTGTTGTTGTTGTTGTTGTTGTTGTTGTTGTTGTTGTTGTTATTATTATTATCTATGATATCATATACAATTTCTTTGAGATTTTTGTCCAATACTATATAAGGACAAAAGTTTTGAATGATAAGAGTAACTCAAAACAACATTTTATTGTAATGTCGTCAAAGTTCAAACAGATGGGTTGGTTTGCTTATACCATCTACTCATTTGGACAGTAACAATCCACTGGAGAAACAGTTTTTACAGTAGGGCGTGCCACAGTGGTGGTATTGATTGCATAAGCTGCTGCAGCCTTCAGTCGGCGAGGATCCAGCATGGAAGCACGTAATCATGGGTTTTTGCTTGGGAGTAGGGCAGCCCGAGCCTACATATGGCCGTAATAAAAAAAAAAGTAATTTTTACTTTATATTCATCCCCTCACATAAAATGCTTCTCAGAAAAAAAATTCTCCCCTTTTCACAATAAACACCACAAGAATGAACGTCTAAGCAGCAAACAGTATTGCTAGGAACAAGGCGTCTGAACGCAGCCGGGCCCCATTGTTGGTCTGCTGGGCCCTGCCTTGCCTGCACGAAGAGCTACCTATTAATGTCATGTAAGGGTGTGTTAACGTGGAGGGTCGAATCGACCGCCATGTCATCATGCCTGTTAACGTGGAGGAGAGAGAGGAGTGAGCTTGTCGCTGGATCCGTCTACTAGCTCTACAAGTGCTCCAAGACTACCACAGCACTTTTGCTCTGTGCTTCTCTCTTTTTCCTGCACCACACTGAGGAGTAAAACTTACAGCTGGGGCCATGACAGTAAAATAATCGATATTGGAAGCTGTGATCAGACAAGTTGCTGTACGCGTCAAGCTATGCAATCGTCTCTTGGTGACTTTGCTTGGCTAATAGCCAAACCTTATTAAACTTGCTCTCATGCGTGGCCCCGCTTGGACCTTGTGCTTGCAGCAGGGAACGCAGCAACTGCTGCCCTCCTTTTCACAAGTTGCTAAGTGCAGAACTGGCCTTCGTAGCTAGGCCTGCCTTGCTTCCTGCTTGAAGAGGAGCAGCTGCTGCTAATCGCTACTACGTGCAACTTCTGATTTAGCTGCTGCAGTGCTGGCCCTCATTTGTGTGGCAATGACAGCTGGGCCCTGCTTGTTTTTCTTTTCTTGCGTGGGAAACAAGTGCTGCACGTGGGTCCTGCTGTCATTCTCTCAAATACTACGAGCTAGTGCTGCAGCAGGTTGTACCTCATATATATACCTTCTTCTTGTTACTATATTTTCCTTTCACAGATATGTGTTCCAACTAAGACACTTTCATGTATATCTTGCACGTTTTATACTTGTATTGGGTGACATCCTGAAATAAATAATTCACCAAAACTTGTGAAATATTAGAGATAAACTCTTATTATTTTAATTTGTTTGGTTGTTATTTTCGGCAAATATTGACGGTTAAATATAGTAGTTAATAAGGATCATCAACACTCTGCTCGGACCGAGGGGGAAGGAGAGGATTATATAGGGGAAGAATTGGTCCCGTTTGGTTAAACAACCCGAGACTAATGCCACCTCAATAGTCCCGGTTCTAGACACCAACAAAAATTAATGGATCTAGGTTGTTTTTATCCTAGGTCATGTGGAACTCCAGGACTAATGTGGTCTTCATTAGTCCGGTTTGTCTCACCAACAGAAATTGATTTGTCTCACCAGACTATTACCATTCTGACTAACGGAGAACATTAGTCCCGGTTGCTATAGCGAAACCAGAACTAAAGACCCCGCACCCTCGTGACATATTGAACCAGGACTAATTAACCAGGCCAGGATTATTGTGCGGTTTTCTAGCTAGTGTGTCAGAACCAAAGGTGACATGTGGGCCCTCATGTTAGAGACGGAAAGATCTGAACTGTAATGGGGGTATTTGATCCACACAAAATTAATGTTCGTATTTATGCTGGCCTGCGTGTGGGCCAAACGGCCAAAGACGTAGAAATGGAACGTCTCGCATAGAGAGAGAATTGTAATGACGTGTCTCCAAAATCCAAATAAGTGAATTATAATTATATATATGTGAAAGGAAAAAGTCTATTTTTCACCCTTCAACTGTTACGAAAGTCTGATTTTCAACCTCAAACTACAAAACCAGATACAAAAGGCCCTCCAACTATCCAAACCATGCAAAATTGGCCCTTTGGGTGGTTTTGGATTTTTTAGAAATAGCAGAAATATTATTTAAATTTTAAAAAACCATAACTAATTCATTTTGTACCCAAAAATATGAAAGCAGTGCCAAAAGTTCTCTTAAAATGTAACCAACATATTGGCACACCATTTAATATTATTTGGGTATTATATATTTATATTACTAGTGTCTTATTATTTTTCTAAAAATAATTAGAATAAAAATAAATATTATGCAAATAACTCCTAATGGTGCACCGACATATTGTCACATTTTTAGAAAAATATTTGCACCAGATTCTATTTTTTCTAGTTCAAAATAAATTAGTTATGAATTTTTAATACAGATTTATTTTTAATTTTTTGGAAATACAAAACAACCTTCAAAACCACCAAAAGAGCCAATTTTGCACGGTTTGGATAGTTAGAGGGTCTTCAGTGTCCGGTTTCGTAGTTGTGGGTTGAAAATCAGACTTTTATAATAGTTGGAGGGTGAAAAATAGACTTTTCCCTATGTGAAATTGCATATTTGCAATAGGACCATTCCAATTAACCCATTATTTATTTGATTTGCACCAAACAAATAGATGCGTTAATATTACAGTGCCGCTAGCTTGCAGCAACACTGCCTTCCGTCGCTTGTGCACTTGGCTTCTTCATCATTGTTGTGATACATATTGCAATACTTCTTACATTCTTCTAGATTACAATTTTTTAAAAAGTCACATTTAAACCTTGACGCTGGTGGTGACGGTGGCGGGCACCGCCCTCCGAAGCCTAGACATGCAACACAAATCAAATAAACAATTGGCTACAGAATCAAGAAATTAACATTCATGAACATGTCAAAATTCAAGTCGAGATATAGGTGTTTACAAGCATTCCCAGCTTGGCAGGATGGAATCAGGGTAGATGACATGATTGCAAGAACCAGGAAAACAGCAGCGGTGATGTACTTGGTCCTGGTGATCTTGTTCTCGAGCGCCATTAGGAAGATAAAATCTTTTTCTTTTTGTGCGGGGAGCAATTGTGGGTTATGACTTATGAGACCCTTTCAGTGTCCATGTGCTTATATAAAAATATTTAGGTGCAGCCGGGCTGCAAACCCTCTCCCGTGCAGCCCTGCTTTAGATGCAACGGGTAGAGGATCTGGCGCCAATCCTGTCTGCGTCTCCCACATGCCAATTGCTCAGTCTCATCGCTCGGCTCCCAGGTTTCGACCTAGTGGTCAATCTACTCTCTGAGCAGAGGACATCAACTGACCTCGTGGTCTGAGGCTCGTATGTGAACTCAATAATGCACAGCCACGTTCAGGATCAATCCAGCATGCATATCTATCAGTCTGTCACATATTAATGATTGAAGATTGAAATAGGCAAGTAGCCAGCGATGCAGGAATATCATGTAAGATATTGAGGGTGAGTTTAGATTGGGAGAAAAAAAACACTGTAGATCTAAAAAAACACTGTAGATCGTGCTGGGATGCGTGTTCTGTGAGTGGACGGAATGAGATGAATAGGAAAAAGATGAATAATGTTTTTTTGGTGGAAGTTAGGGGAACTAAACGCACCCTCGGATCTTTGTCTCTAGGACCAGAACAGGATGAAGTACGTAGCGATGACGCTCGATCGCGGCTTCCTCCCGATCGTCTCCTGCTTGAATAAAGTGATCATGTTCGCGTGACCGAAACACATTACACAACTTGTAGTGTCCAAGACTCCAAGCGTTGTCAATGCGATCGATCTCGATCGATTAGCTTCTTGAATTCTACGAGCAACGACCTTTGGGGAACAAGATTTTGCCCCGGACACTCTTCTGTAGTTCGTACTCCTTTGTGGGCAGGGCTACTATGAGCTTGGACAGGAGGGTGCTCAACTACTCATCACCCTAATCATGACCTTCGTGGTCACTTGCTCCGACCAGCCCTGCTGATCATGGCCTATGTTCCCTGAGTTTAGCATCTGTGGATCAGTTACAACATCAGAAGGCCCTCGCCACGGCAGATGCAGCTCGCGACCTGCAAAATCCATCGTGCAGAAGGATCAGAAACTCTAGGGTTACAGAAGAATGACGTAATAATATGAGTTAATTCCTTATTTGGCCCCGAAAAAAGTCATCGTTCCTTCCTTGGCCCTGAGAAAATTTTTACTCCCTACAAGACCAAAAGTTTCTCATCCATTCCTTCGTGGCCCTGTCGTCCAATTGGAAGGGGTAACAGTAACACTGTTAACCATGACGCAAAAAGATAGTTTTGCCCCTAACAATGAAAGTTTATTGTTAGAGGTTGTTTCTGGACATAATTATCTTTGATTTGTATGTTAAAAACAATATAAAATGGCATAGAAAAAAATGCTCAAAACAATTACTTGTCAAAATGCTCAAAACAATTACTTGTCAAAATGCTCAAAATAATTACTTGCCCCAAAAAACAACTTCCAGCATTAACTATTCATGTTCAGGGGCAAAAATGTCTTTTTGTGCACTGGTTAACGGTGTTAACCCTTCAATTGGATGGCAGGGCCACGAAAGAAAAGGATGACAATCTGACAAACATAAAAAAATATAAATTAGCCAAATGGAATATTCTCTGCCAACCAAAAGAAATTGGAGGGTTAGGAATAAAAAACCTAGACATTTAGAATCAATGATTGTTCAGCAAATGATTGTTTAAATTAATTAATGAGGAGGGTATGTGGTAGTCATTACTCCAGAATAAATATTTGAAAAATCAGACTATTGGTCATGTTGAAAAGAAACCTGGAGATTCCCATTTTTGGTCTGGTCTTATGAAGGTTAAGAATGTTTTTCTTAGCTATGGATCATTTTGGCTAAATGATGGGTATCAAATCCGGTTTTGGGAAGACAAGTGAATTGGTAATTCTACACTTAGAGAGCAATATCCAACTTTATTCAATATTGTCCGAAAAGAAGCATGCTACAATGGCATCTGTTTTCTCAACAGTGCCTTTAAATGTTTCTTTAGGAGATCTTTGAATGGCTATAATTTAGTATGTTGGCATGATTTGGTTGCTCGTATATGCCATGTACAGTTAAATAACAGTAATGACACCTTTAAATGGAATCTTAACCAGTCGGGTCTGTTTACTGTTAGCTCTATGCACAATGCTTTGATTACCAATGGTAATGTGAAATTGATAAGAATTTATGGAGATTGAAGATGTCTTTAAAGATCATTATTTTTATGTGGTATTTAAAAAAAGGGGTGGTTCTTATTAAGGATAATTTAGCACGCCGAAATTGGAATGGCAATAAATAATGTGCCTTCTGTTCCAGTGAAGAGACGATACAACATCTCTTTTTTTATTGCCAGGTAGCCAAATTCCTTTGGAGAGCCGTACAGTTTGCCTTTGAGCTACCACCACCTATAAGTATTACTCATATGTTCGGTAATTAGCTTAGGGGGGTTGGTACTAAATTAAAAAAGACAAATTTTAATAGGAGCATCGGCTTTATGTTGGGCTGTATGGCTTTGTAGGAATGATATTGTCTTTGATAAATCTCCTATGAAAACAAATTTGCAGGTACTCTTCTGGGGAACACATTGGCTTCGGTTTTGGGCGCAACTGCAAAGGTTTGATGAACATAAGAAAATGATGCAGGAGGCAAGTCAGGCCATAGAGGTTTTGTCCATGCAAGTTTTTACCAACTTTGGGTGGAGGTTTAGAAATAGGATTGGTCCTTAATGAGCATCTTTCCCAAACTTTAGTTGGCCCTGTCATATTTATTTTGAAGTGTGATTGCAGACGGATGTGCTGCAAATTTTGTAATAAGCAGTCGTAGCCTCAATTGACAATTGAGGTCAAGGCTGGGTACTTTTTTGTCCCATTATCTAAAAAAAATAAAAGCTCTGAACCTTAGCTGCGGGACAATATGGGAGCTTGCCATGGCTAGGAAGCCCAACTCCATGGAGTGGGTTGAAGGTGACCAAGAGTAGATGGAGGGTGGATGGAGCAAGTTATGAAGGAGACGGGGGGCATGCAATTTGTAGCGATAGATGGATGTGAGGCGTGGTAAGGGGGCACCACCAGGGGCCTGGTTCCTTTTTCAAAGACCGGCAGTGCACCGACAAAACTGTCAAGATATTGTGCATTGTAGTGCTTGTCAGCCTATCTTTTCTCTACCGCTCCTTGCTTGTGTTCATTAAAGAAACAAGATAAGAACAATGTGCAGTTGATAAAAGGTCACAACAAGAGATGACATTTAATATGATCAGCTCATGATGAATCACCAAATCTAGGAAGAGGCGGTTCCTCAAACCAAACATCCCGTTAGTCTCAGTTCAACAGTATGCCTGCTCACCCATCTCTAATTAAAGGACCTTTAAGGATTGCATGTTATTTCTAAGCTCATATTGAGAGGATCTGGGGATAAAGAAAAGCTTACATGGCAATGGGTTGGTGAAGGTGTCATAAGAAAGGAAAATGGCATGCCACTTAAAAAACAAGGTGTGGGCTATATTGCTAACCTCATTAGTAGAAGGTCTTATTCAACCAAGTGACATTAACATTCCTATAGAGATAGACAGATTTTGTTATTAGAGTAGAAGCCTTATTCAATCAAGTGACATTAACATTCCTATAGTGATGGATGGATTTTGTCAGTAACATGCAGCGACAGATCCAACGCCGATGGGGAGGGGAAGAGTGGGGTCTAGGGGGGATTGAGCCCCTCCCCCCTACCGCTGTTGATCCCTTGAACAACTATATGAGATTTACTGCCTTTAGATCTGTCAATTTTTTTACCAATAGAAACAATGTTCCCTAAAACAGTGTTGTCAGATCCCCAAGGTCATCAGACTATTCCCTGACGAAAATATGAGGTGAAATCTGGAAATCGTGAAAATAGTAGCCAATCGGCTTTTGAAATGCCGATAGGCTTCTAATTTCAATACATGTACTTATTTCAATCTAACATTGGGATTTGGATAGTGCTGTTGATTTGTTGGTTGGACATGTTTTGAGCCCTGATTGTCTCTAGAACTTTCTGTACAAAATAATATGACTCTCTCTATGGCACCGCGCGGTATCCAAGAGAAAAAAATTACATGATCCAATTGCAAGTGTATACCAGAAAAAAGAATTGGCAAGTGCTATGGCTTTGAGATGAAAACCACACTCATTGATAAATTTATTTGTTACTGGCTTGTATCGACTCTGCTTGTCAACTAAACATTTTGCATATTAAATGTTTTTGTATTTATTAAGCAACTTTTCCAAGTGTGTATTCAACTTCTTTTTTGTTAAATTATAGTTCATTTGCCTTTTTATCCTATATAAGTTCGACCACTAATCTTAGTAAAAACAATAGTGCAAAATAAAATATTTTTTGTTATGGCTTGTTTTATTAATATTTTTTCAAATGATTTAAATTTGACTATGTGTGCACACATATTTTGCATAAGATGAGCTATCAAACTTAGGGCAAAAAACTCAAACAAACTATAGTTTGAAACAGATGTAGTAGTCCTTATTTAATCTAATATTTTTTTGTTGAACTCCATATTTCTGTATGTGTGGTTCAAGTGCAGAAGGAATGATGTTTCAATTCAACATTTGGTTTTGTATCACTTTTTTATGCAGTCTTTGAGGTCAAAGTTTGTACCTTAACAGTTAATATTCACTGCTACAGGTCTACGTAGAGGTGTTTCTATGTTTGTTGTCTTGAAAGTAATAAATTTTTTAAACCAATTAAAACAAATTGTATAAAAGAGACGAGATCAATACCTATTGGTATTTGTGTCTCAACACCTGAGAGAGAGAGAGAGAGAGAGAGAGCGCTAACATTGTAAACGCAAATTCACGGTAAGTATCCAGAATCCCCCTGACGACGTATCCCTCTGAATTACTCTTTGGTCTTGTTTGGGCTTTTTTGTGTGGCTACTTCAGTTGTTACTAGAAAGAGAGAAGACTGTCTGTCCGCATGTAGTTTGACTTCTTTTCTTTAATTTTTCTTTTGTTGGCAATTTGCTTCCGAAAGTAATCGGAGGCAAGAGGTTTCAAAGGCATGTTTATTAGAGTTCGCATCGAGCATGTGGATGCATTACAACGCCTGCTAGCTAGTCCTGGCAGCAGCACTGCTCTGGATCCGTGCCTGTTCTGCACTCGCAACCTTCTTTCTTCTTGCCCTTGTGTGCACAATGGTTGCAGCACCCCACAACGTCACACTGTCGGTAAGTGTAGCACGTAACGGACAGTGTTGTTGGTGGAGAATCAGGGCCTTTGATGACTGCACATAAGACAAAATAATACAGATCAAACATGCAAGATTGCTTGCACATGTCTAAAAAGTATAAAGAGTAGGCATGTAAATGTAAGGGGCTTACTGTTCCCAGCTTGGCATGATGGGAAGGTGGAGGACGTGATTGCAAGAACCAAGAGAAGAGCAATGGCAAGGTGCATGATCCTTGCCTTATCGCTCTTGAGGATTGCCATGATGATGATGAGGAAGATAACAATACCCTTTTCTTTTTTGTGGAAGAGCGATTACTCGTACATGTATGGGGCGATAACAATACCCGACATTTTATACCTGGGAGTTGATATCTTCTTGGATTTAAAAACAATATATATATGCCAGCATCCAGTATGCGTGTTTGATATCTGAAGGCTATGTCCTTTGTTTTAATTCTTATATCCGTTGTTCATTTGGTGTCACATTTATTAATTTTATCTGAAAGCTATGTTCTTTTTTAATTCTTATATCCTTTTTCCTTTGGTGTCACATTTATTAATTTTATATGCTATCATATATCCAACATTAGATTTTATAGTACCTCAATACTAGGTTGATATCTTCTTGGATTAAAGAAAATAAATATTTCAGTATTCAGTTTGCATGTTTGATATCTAATGGCTGTGCTCTTTAATAGTTTAATTTAATGTTTTTCAATTTTCCCTATTGTATGGTATTTGTTGTATGTTTATATTTATTGAAGAAATAAATAGAATGGCATCAACTAATATCTACCTCATTGTTTTTTATATTATCGGATGCCTTGCAAATTTATTGTAGACCACCACACAATAATTAAGAACAACCATTTGTACACGCGTCAGAACACTATTTATAGGATTTGTGTTGTCAACTCGTTTCTCCTTTTCGCGTGTAGAATTGAAAAGGAGTGTTTTGAGAAATAAATTGAAAATATCCTCCACAAAAATGAGACAAAATTATTTGTCCCAAATGCCCACCACACGGATAGGCATTGTTGAGCTCTCGGGGATTCCAATCAAACCCAAGAGGCCAAGACCAAAAGCCTGGCATAAAGCTTCCTCCTTTTCATCACTACATGGCTACACACACATAGGCACGCAAAGTACACGATTTAGTGAGCTCCACAGCTTGCAGGAGTCGCCCTCCAAGACGCAGTGACCCCGGCCTGGAATGCGGCCAGTAGATGGCTTGATGCTATTAGGGTTTTGGAACTTGGTGAGTTTGATCTCTGAGGGTTTCGGAACTTGACGAGTTTGAGGAAACAAGTATGGGGCAGCGGCGAATCCAGCAAAAAGTTCACCGGGGTTAACTTTACTAAATGATGGTGTCAAAGCTTTACTTATCTTGATGATGAATCATGATGAAAGTAAGAAAGTACTAAATCGACTGAGTCACCTGATCCCATCAATATGGTCTAGACTAGATCCACCAGTGATGGGCTATAACATTGGGCCTTGCTTGTTCGGTGTTGCCGGCTGTGTACCATGTTGGGCTTGATTGGGCTTCTTTTCTTTTTGCAATATTTGTGCGGGAACTGGAAGTGATTTATTTGTAGTACTCAGGGATTAGTAGTTTGACTTGTTTTGTTCAATGTTTCTGTTGTCAGCAATTTCATTACTCGGGTTGAGACAAGAGAATAATAGGTTGAATAATGTTCTTACTATCCTGTAAATCAATTCTTCTCTCTACGTTTTTGTCAATGCAGAACTTAGTTATATATTTTTCTCTAATTTTTTACAGGGTTAGTTTGATAATTTTAGTTCATATGGCAGTAACAGGTCCACATGAAACTAAACATGGAAAAATTATATGTTCTCATTCTACTATATGTATTTCAAAAGACCTTCCACTGTATCAAAGTTCCCTTTCTCTAAACAACGAAATAAACACCACTGGCCTTGGGCTGACATTGCACCATGTCGCCCACAAAAGCTCGGTCGTTGGATCGGCCAACGAACGGACTAGGTCGTGCAATCTTTGGTTAGTTTTGATAAAAGCCCTCAGGTTTTGTTTACGTACAACTGACCAAAATTTAAATTCTAAGTTTTTTTATAATCAGTAATTAGAAAAAAGATTACCATAAAAAATTAAACAAGAATCATTATTGCCATGAAAATTACTATATTAAACATTGTAATATATGTTCCATCGCCAAATGATAGTCTGATCATATCTATACTCAAATATTAGTTATGATATGATACTCATAATTAAACTACACTTTGCATCATTATATTTTCTTTGTCCTGTTATCCAAAAAATACAATGCTTGACTTATTTTTTTTGTCCTAATAAAATATATAAAATGGAATACGGTGACTAATTGCTCAAGCCAAACAACTAGGTGCGATGACATCAGCTGTAGAGTCTGTTTCCTTGCAGCACACACAGAAACAGCTTTTTCCATATCTAAAGGAAGCGCTACAGCAAAAAAATTAAAATGCTTTGCAATGAATGAGGAGCAATGCACAACTATTCATCGAGTTTACAATGCAACCTCAGACCACCGAGCACCTACACGACTACAGTACCGACTAGTACAATGCGCATCGATGAGCCACGAATACATAAGCCACATTAAAAAAACAATATCTCCTATACATAAGCCACATCAAAACATATACTACTGTTAAGTTTGGGCATAAACACTGGCCCAATATATGTTTAAAACAACAAATGTTGGTCTTCGTTTCTAGTCTATCCCTAACCTAAAAGAATCTAAACTGATCACCGATTATACCCATAAGCCGCAAGACATTTTAAACTGCCGGAGGCCGGAGGTAAACCAGAGCATCTGCAAACTGAGCTGACAGATACTCCCGTCCAAAAGCCACCTAAACTGATCACCGTCCGTATCCTTCCTTCTCGAGAAAATTGCTATTATTAGAGCAACTCCAACAGATCTTGTAAATGGTTATGAATAGGTAAAAGTAAGAAAAAAACGATAAAACCGGCTTCCAACAGTGTCGCTAAAATCATCGGATCGCTTTCTTCTACGCTAACCCGTGAAAGGCGGGAGGCATATTTGCCTATCCTCCGCCGGTCGCCATCGCGGATTCCCGCACACCTGGTCTCATTCCCGCGCGGGCGTCTCCCTCCCGCGCGCCCATTTTGGAGCTGCTGAAGATCAGTGTGCGCGCGTTGTGAAGCTGCTGAAGATCCGTGCTTGTGGCTGCTTGCTGCGCATTGACGAAATAGCGAGACCGCTGGACGAACTGAGCCTGTTGCGCTGCCGCCGCCGGCAGCTGGTGGACTGGATGAGCTTGCTGATTTGCTGCAGGTGGCGGTGCCGCCTGCTGGTGAATGATGGCGCCAGGGAACCTCGATTCGAGCGAGGCTCCTCACGATTAGGCCTAAACGAACCTCGATTAAACAGCAGTAGAGCTCAATTCATCGTTGAAGAAGAGCTCGACGGATTTCTTTGCTTCCGCCAGCGCAAGCATCTCTTTGGTGGTGGCCTGGCCTCCACTGCACGCCACTGCCATGCGCCCATAGCCATCCTGTACCCCGCCTTCCCTGAGCCGTCTAGCTCGCCGCGCCTCCCCTTGCCATCCCGTACAGCACGCCACCGCAGCTCCTCACTAGCCGTCAATGGATCTTGGCGGCGGCAATGGTGGACGACCGCCGATTTCTTCGATTCAAGCGAGGGAGGGTGGAGGATTGCACTTGGAGGTGTCGGAGAGGAAGCTAGGGTGTTGTAGTTGGCTCAGGTGCGGATGATTGAAGGGAGATGGCCGGAGTACGGTGGATTTTCGGTCCGACGACTTGCCGCTTGGCGCTGTTCGGTGGCGGAGGAAGAAGAAAGGTGTCGGTTGGGAGGAGAAGGCGGAGTGAGGCCCATGTGGTTCGGCGGCGCGTGAGGCGAGTTCCGTTGGCCGGAGGGTACCGGCAGCGGCTCGGCGGCGGGTGGGCGGTGGCTCCAGCGCTGCGGCCATGGATGGGATTGGGGATTTGGGGGTAGGAGAGGAGGATGAGAGGAGAGTTGTGGGGCCCACGCGTCATTGAGTTGGGTAGAGGAGAGGAGAGAGGAGAATAGAATATCAGGAGTAATATTTAACTAGTCTGTTGGTTCCCACTCCTTGAAAAGTTAAAAGGTTAGCTAAATGACTAGTTAAACGAGAATTTAGCTAATGTGATTTGAGGAAACTCTTGGAGATGCTCTTACACAGCAAACAATGTAGTTTCTCTATAATGACAATTCAATCGTTGACTTTGCTATTATAGGTCTTCAATCGTTGGCACCTTGCTATTATAGGACAATAGGTATTTTTATCAACCCCATACATGTATTTTACCTATTTGTGACTAATTTGCTCTTCTGTTTGTTTCTCTCCGACTCGTGCGCTCCACGAAGATCTCGTGTGCCGCCCGGTGATCCTCCAATGGCGGCCGGAATCGATGCTGAAGAGCACCTGGCGCACGGCCTCGTCCACGATCCGGTGGCCCTCGACGGAGCACTCGTCCATGCACTCGTGCATGATCTGGACCAAGGGCATGCCTATAGCGACTGGATCGATGCATGCGAGCTCGTCAAAAGGCACGAGGGCTTCGGCGTCGACGTCCGCCACCGCCGGGGCCATGATGACAAAGATCTCTGATAGTACGTAGAGAGCGCTAGCTGGCATCAGTTAGTTGCCGCGATGGCTTCTTTGTAACATAATAACAGTGCTCGACAAAAATAAACAAGGCCTAAATTAAAGGCAGCTCTGCTGGGCTACTGCAATTAAGCAATGGCCGCATGAGAGAGGAGACAATATGCAATATAATTCGTAAAAAAATGATCCATACATAATTAAACCATGAATTTAGCACATACGAGTTTATCTCATGAAACCAGAATTTAATTCCAAACAAGATCCAATACATGTGAAATAAATCATGAGTTTATGTATCATCACAACTAAATTAATTTATCATCCAATCTGTAGCTTCCTCTTTGAAGTCATCTTTTTTTTGGTGCCATGGTAGACGTCCTTACGAGACTAGTGTTGCCGGTCTGTGAAGATGTGCCCTCTCCCAATAACATCGCAAGTTTGCTGCAAATAAATACGATACAGTAATTAGATGCTTTGAAAAATTAATGTGCAGTAAGTGTGTTAATATTCCTTACCTTCTACTAACCCTTCCTGGACTATCCCATAGAATTTCTTCTCTAGTCGGCCTCCGTGGAGTGTTAGGTTCTATTGGCGCTGATTTTGTGACATTCTTCCTAGGTTGCCTACGCTTCCTACATGTAATCAAATAAATTAATATTGACATCTTCATTCAAGTATTTTTTATAAATAAAATAATTTATTACCTCTTTTTTACGGTCCCATTTAATGGGCACTTGGCACTAGCTTGCCTGTGACCTTTATGCCCATATTTTAAGCAAGTCATTGGTCCTCTGACCATCTTTTGTCCCTTTTTATTTGTTGGAACAGTATCATTGTCACCGTCGTTGGTAATTTCACCATCTTTCGAAACTTTTTTCTTGTGTCCACCTTCCATCCATCCCTTCATTCTAAGTTTTCTTCTTCTTCCAACAGGCAATTTAGCAAGAGGTGCACCGACTAAAAATGGTAGTTCAACTTGCGGCCATTGTGTTTTATCTAACATCGGCTCAATCTCTCTTCCATAAGCAGCCCTAAATCTATTCACCGAGTAGTAGTCATGCACAAACTGTTCTAGATCAACTCCCCGTTGGCGGGTTACATAGGCCAACCAGTGTGCTGCCATTCAAGACAAGAACATGGCCTTTGGTGTAACTTGACAATATGCCTCTCAACTCTGTTGCTGTAGTCTAGTCCCACACCTCTGCACTCCCGGGGCTCCGCTTGATTACCTCAGCCTTCCACCTAAATAATAGCTCAAAACTATCTGACAATTTGCCATACACCTCATCAAGAGCTCTGTCCTTGCCCCACCATATAGTGTCATATCCAATTTGACACTTGTGATCTCTCTCCAACATCTTTTGCAGTTCCTTGGCACCAATATGTGGATCATCTCTAAGGATACTCACAGCCTTGCTAGCTACCCACTTGCAACTTGGAGTTGTAGTTATCTGCCTCATGCTGGACACACACTCATGCTCATCGACTAAGACTGTTACCTGCAAAACAAGAAATCAATGAGATTGATACAAATTTTAATAACAAGTATAATTACCGAAATAAATTCAATATTCACCACCACAGTGGCTTGTCCTTTTTGTTTATTCCCATTTATCCTCCAAGGGCAAGGGCATTCTTCATCACCGGACTTGCAAAAAGCCCTGTATCTCATCGTACATGACTTCTCTACTCCTAAATTGAACTCGTTATTGATGGCAAATTGCCACACTGCCAGTCTGAATTCATCCATTGTTGGGTACACTGTTCCTACCTCCATTGATGGATTGTTCTTATCATATGATATGACCATCTCACATGGTACGTCATCGCTAGTAGGAATGTCAGCACCATCAGTGTTTTGCCCAACCTCATTATCATTCCTCTCTTCATCCATTCGGAAATCAAAGCCCTGTGCAGGTATATTTCTTGTGACCTCATCTGTTAAGCCTAAAAGCTCATATATCTTACTCTCACCCATAAGATCAATACGACCGTCGTCATCATGTGTCTCCACTATCTGTATGGTATCCCAATCAACTCTTTCCATATTTTCCACATCATTTACTTCAGGCCTATAAACAAGCAAAATCAACGTTTACTACAGTCTACTACTCTTCTATCTTGGTTAAAAAACAACAGAAATAATTAGGGCCAACCAGCCAATACCTTTGCGCATCAAGCACCGGATGATTGTACTCTATTGCCGGATGAGGAGCAGTGGGCAGCAACGCTCTCGCTAGGGCTTCAGCACTTGGGTCAAAAGGGGCCTGCGCTGACGATTGTAGATTGCCATCTGCTGCCACGACCTACGCATCGATGCCAGCAGTCGGCTCGGCCATGGCACCAGGCGTCGTCGCATGGAAGGCCATCACAGGGAGGGCCGTTGCAGCCGTGATGCCTTGGTCAGCAAGGGCACCATGGCCATCGTGTAGTAGAGTACTAGACCGAGTGAGGTTAGTGCTTGCCTCAGGATCCACAACCTTTGCCAAGGCATGTACGTGCACATGCCCTTGCTCCAGATCATGCACGAGTGCATGGACGGGTGCTCCCTCGAGGACCACCGGATCGTGGACGAGGCCATGTGCAAGGTGCTCTCCAGCATCGATTCCTGTTGCCGTTGGAGGATCGCCGCGCGGTGTGGGGGGGGGGGGGTTCGCCGTCTTCTCGATCCATGGCGGCGGAGAGATCTTCGTGGAGCGCACAAGTTGGAGAGAAACGCGGCCGGTTGCTATGCGGGACAAATCGTAGAGAAATACAGAAGGAAAAAACAGAAGGGCAAATTAGTCACAAATAGGTAAAATACATGTATGGGGGTTGATAAAAATACCTATTGTCCTATAATAGCAAGGTGCCAACGATTGGAGTCCTATAATAGTATAGTCAACAATTGGATTGTGATTATAGAGAAACTACATTGTTTGTTGTGTTATAATAGCAATTTCTCTTCCTTCTCACAAAGCTACAATGAACTTTTTCTCTCCCCAAGTATAGAATTTCTACTTGAATCTACTAAAGAGGAGACATTGGCTACGAACTTGTTCATTGAAATGAACACCGCATGAGGCAAGCCATTAATTCAACAAGATTTTCTTTATGATTTTTTTTATGAGGAAGTAATAAGCATGTACTTTGGTCCCGGACTAAATCTCATAATTTTTCTTGAAAGTTTTGGCCTTGCAAAATTTTAAAAACTATCTGCACATGATCTTAGTGTGCTTGAAATAACTCATGTACATCACATATATTTCAAATGTCAAGTAATTCCAAAAATAGTATAAGGATTCCGTATTCATGCTTATTTTTTTTATATTTTGTTTAAAAAGTAAAATGCACCTGGGGTCCTTCAACTAGTTGAGGTGCGTCGATTGCGCCCATGAACTTCAAAAGTACATACTTAGGTCCTGAAACAATTTAGTTGGATTGTTCTAATGTGTCATTAGTTCTTGCTCCACCAATATAAATGTCAAATGCACGAGTTTCTTTCTTTTTTTGTTACAAGTGTGGTGATCAATCAAGTAATATTGCTCCAATAAATATTGTTTAATTTATGTACAGGAGTACGAGATCGAGGAACCTGGTAGCCGGTGCTTTTGATGCAAGATGAAAATGCGAATGTAAATTGTATTCTGTATTTTTTTGCTTCTGGATGTAAACTTGGGATATTATATTTGATTTGATGTTGTAATCTATCTATAAAAGAACGAGTAGAGCTGAAAACATTTCTTACCCAAATTGGGCCCACCTTACCCCTCACGCCGGACCCACCTATAAGGGTCAACGGAGATGGGAAGGGGGTCAAACCCCACCAAAATCGTATGTTAGAGAATGTTTCTACCAAAACACAATTTTTTTTCTCACCCATGTTTTTTTCTACCCACCAAAATCAATTTTTCTGTTCCCACAAAATTGTTTTCTTTTTTTTTTCTAAAAAATCGGACGACCTCTAATCGGATGACGCGGCTTCCGCGAGGAGCTCCTCAGCGTCGCCATCGCCGCCGCCCGCTCCTTCCGCACGAATCCACTGCCTCCTCCCACTCGACGTCCGCCAGTGATGCTCCCAGAATCGGCGGCGGCCACCACCGTGGACGGGATCTACGGCCACCAAGAACGGACAGTATCGCTGCGGACACCGAGAGCGATCTCAGCGAAGCCGACTTGTGGTCGTCCATTGTCGAATGAACATGGGGCAGCACTGATGAGTTTGCGAGGATGAGGCAGGCATAGCCGCATAGGGCAGGAAGGACGACCTGCAGCTTGTTTGGCTCAATGCATCACCATGGCCGGCACTCTCGTGAGCACACAGAAGTAGATTGTCGGAGACGCGAGCACAGGACTGGAGGAAGAGGTTAGAGGGGAGAATTGCTCGACCTGCAGAAGGAGGACGGGGCCACCAGCTCGGCCGCCTACTCAAGCACATACGAAAGAAAGGAGTCGAGGAGTGCCCGTGGCCCCGCCATGCTGCCGTGCGGTTCGCTGGAGTCCAAGAAGATGGACCAGGAAAGATCAATAGTCAGGCACACGTAAAAGAGAGAAGTAAATTCACGTGGTTTTCAATTAAAATTGATTACAGTAATAGGTTCAATGTCCTACAGTAGATTGGCATCGAATTTTAATTTTGACAAGGCATATTTTTAGTAGTTCCTAGTAAAAATATATTTTTTAATGGTGTCTTTCAGGTGTCAGCCCATGCATATATTCCAATCGACTATCGCAAACAAACCAACTGTTGGCAGCTCTATGGAATCCCAACACTCCATTAACAATGATATGGTACTTTATATTAATGGTCGATAAATTTTCATTGCATCACGTGTGTGTCGCACGTGCGTCTTTACTAGCTATCTGTAAAAGAACGAGTAGAATTGAAAAAGTTTCTAACTCAATTTGGTCCCACCTTACCCCTCATGATGAACGTACATGTAACGGTCAACGAAAATGAGAAGGGGATCAAACCTAGTAAAACTAATATTTAGAAATTATTTCTGCCAAAATCTAAATACTTTTGTTACCCTGCTTACCCCGCCACGGGTACCCACGCTGCCTATCACGCCTCCACGTCGGCCAGGACTCCACCACATCGTGCCCGGCCTTCCTCTGCCCCCGTGCCCCGGTGCCTCGCTCTGCGGCGCGCGCATCTCCGTATGACCGTATCCCTATCTCGTGCGGTGCACCTCTGTCTCCCGCCAACTGCGCCAAGTACCATCTCGCATGACACAGTCCAGCGCCGAGGCAGCAATTGCCCACCAATGCAGCAACATGTACGGGGACGCGTACGCTTTGCCTATACCACTATACCAGGAGACAGGAGCACCGACGGCCTACGGGATGCGGTAGACCGAAGTACTGAACTCACTGAATGCGCATTACATAGTTGAGGATTTTGGTTTAAGTGCTTGCTTGCCGGCAACATATGGTTACTAATACTACTTTTCTAGCGTCTCCTAGAAAAGATCAGGAGAATCGGACCTTACATTCAAAATGATTGGATTTAGAGCATCAGATTTCTTTGGTCCTACAATGCAACCGATATGGGTGGGCCGTGGGTAGCATCTTACATTTGTATTGAAAGAATGCCCTCCAAGAAAAAAGGTAACGGACATATAGATAGACACCACATATTTGTATTGAAAGAAATCATCTCTAAGAAATAGGCAAAAAATTTTGTGTCACGTGCGTGTCGCACGTGTATCTTTGCTAGTTTTGATAAATGAGCTACATAATTTAGTGTGCCTTCTCGGCTAAAATGCTATTCTAATAAAAAGATTGAAATTGGACCCATGCAGAAGCTAATATGGGCTCGAGAAAATGGCCCAACTATCTCAAAATAGACCTAATAGCAAATGGACCGTGTTGTACGTGTCAGCTGCCACGTCATCTGCCATGTTAGCAGAATGACCTATGGCGGATGCTACATGTACGTCATCAGCAGCCACAACATTTGCCACGGCATTAGTCATGTCAAGCAGCTACGTCATCCGCCAAGTCACGTGTCACGTCGTCTGCGACGTCAATGTTCATGACATAATGCATGGGTGAACACATGGCATCGTCTGTGACTATTATTTTTGTCACAAATATTAGGCTTGGGTTGACTAAGTGGGTACTAAGTGGACTTTGGCGGTGTTTGGTGACGATTTTGAAACGTCGTAGTCACTGACGAATACGGGAGAAACATCGACCGATTTAATCTATGACCCTCAATTCATGACGTTGTCCGAAACCATCACGATACCGTCACACACATGATTTTGTAACATTTTTTTAATCTGTGACATTCTCATTATTACGTCATTAAATAGTTTGTTGTAGTGAATGCAAATTCATGGTTAGTATCCAAAGGCATGTTTATTAGAGGAGCATGTGGATGCATCACAACGCCTGCTAGCTAGTCATGACAGCAGCACTGCTCTGGATCCGTGCCTTTTCTGCACTCGCAAAATTCTCTCTTCTTGCCCTTCTGTAAGCAATGTCTGCGGCACCCATTGATATTACACTGTGGATAAGTGTTATTGGCGGCGAATCATGGCCTGTGATGACTACACAAGAGACAAAATAATACAGATCAAACATGCACGATTGCTCGGTCACATGTCTAAAAAGTATGAAGAGTAGCCGTGCAAATTAAAATAAAGCAGGGGAGCTTACTGTTCCCGGCTTGGCATGATAGGAATGTGGAGGACGTGATTGCAAGAACAACGAAGAGAGCAGTGGTCATGTACATGATCCTTGTCCTACTGCTCTTGAGGACCGCCACGCTGAGGATGATGACACCCTTCTGTTTTTTGTGAGGTAGAGAGGAATACTCGTACATGTGTGTGATCTCCATATTATAGTCGCTTTGTCTATATATAGCAACAAAACGGTGGGTCTTGTATAGCGATGCCTGCCACCTTTGCACGACGTGTCGCGCTGCTCACCGCTGCACGTGACCGCTCACAACTGTTGCGGCCTTCCGCCCCGCCTTGAGCCCACGTTTGCCGTTGCCCGCCGCATATGCCAGTGTGTCACCCGTTGCGGCATTCGACATGCCGTGAGCCCGTGCCACCATGAGCCTGATCTCGAGGCTCCCACGCAGCACCACCGCACAGCCGTCGATGGCTCGCCAGAGAAGGTGCAAGGCGAAGGAGAAGGCTCAGTATTGTCTCTCGTTTCAACATTTCATGTCTCTTGTCCCAACAATTCATATCTCCTGTTTCAACTATTGTTAAAATACTTTGTTGAATGTGTTTTAGATAAATGTTGAAACTATATGGGTCACTATCTTAATTTGAAAATATTTTATTAGATCCTACGTGTGTTAAAATAACTCAAGAGGTTTATTAAAGTTTTTGTAGTTCAGTGACTAATTTTAACAACACACAAACCATTTAAGAAATTGTTTAAACAAAAAAAGAAACTAAATACTCTAAATCAACCATGGGCTTATTTGTGCCCATGGCGAGCTAGTGGCGCAGCGGCATCTCTTCTTCCTCTAAACCGAGCACGCCCGCATCAAGCCATCGGCCAAAATTTATGGAGCCTCCTGCATCATTTCCAAATTCCCCTCACCCGAAGCTCACAAACCTCCCAAGCGCTCTCTCTCTCTCTCTCTGACCCCTCCATGCAAAGCTCGGACGACCTCCCGACCGTGAATCGAGGATTCCTCGGCCGCCAGACCTTCGTCCCCTGTAGCCGCCATGCCTGATGGAGGTGCTACGCTGGCATGTCCCAACTCTAACCGCTGGTGGAGGTCCTACGCATCTTGTGCGCGCCTCCCAACACACTAGCCAGTTGGTTCCGACGTGTTAAGTGGGAAAAAATAAAAGTCGTATATTCAAATTGAAGTAGTACAATCTGTATAAAATAGACATATTGGATTTCTTTATGTTTCATTTATTGCTAATAATATGGTACTCACAATTTGAGATAAAAAAATGTATTTCAACTTTCATGTTCAAAAGGAAAAGTCTATTCTTAAACATCTAACTATCACTGCAGTTTTGTTTTGGCAACCTAAAAACCGGATAGTTTTAACCATCGAACTACTAAAACGTACAACTTTGGCCATATACGATTTCAAATGTGGTTTTACATATACGAGTATTTTGTACTAGTAATGGAATATGATTTCACATCTAAAAAATCATAAATAATTCTTTTTAAATAAGAAAAACATGAAACTTGGAAATCAAGGAGGTCTTATGTGTGGCATAGACTAGGCAAAAACCGTTGATCGAGCCATGTTCCCCGTGCAAACTGTTGAGAGCTTTATTTTCCAAAAAGATCGGTAGACGAGGTTGAAAACGAAATTGTAAACAATGGCATGTGGTGGGGTGAACAATGATCCAAGCTCAAGAATTTCATCTTTCCTGACGAGCTCCCGTGCACGCTTCCCTTTCCCGGAAAACTGAACCCAACACCACAAGCTGACAAGCCCGAGCTTCGGCGACAACTTGACCCAAAATGGCCAAACTAGCGCCGCCGTGAACGCTTCATTTTTTTTTCTTTTTTTGTTTTTTTGTGTGTGAAATGTAAACTCACGCTCCCTCGCCACACACGTGTCCTCTCCACCTCCTCCCGTGCTTCTCCGCTCCCCCGCACGCCACCACCACCTCCCCCTCCCCTTCTTCCTCCCCAGCCGCACGAGGCCCGCGCCGGATCCCCGCCGTCCATCCCGCCCTGCCAGGACTCCCTAGACCCAGCCGACGGCCAGATCTCCGCCGCGCCGCCGCGGAGCGAGCCCCTCCTCAAGTCCACCTCGACTTCTCCTGTACTCCTCTCTCCCTGGCCTCGAAGCAGCGACGCCAAGAACATCGACGACGCAAGCCCCGTCCATCCATGGCCATGCCCGTGATGATCCGCCTCGCGGGCCCCGCCGCATTCCTCCCTCCGTCGCCGGCGCCATCCTCGTCGTCTCTGCGGCCGCCCGGTGCGCGGGGGCGGGCCGTGCGCCTACGCGTGGCCTGCCGCGCCGGCGGCGGCGACGGGGCGGAGGGGAAGGAGGAGGCGCCGGAGTCGCTGTTCGCAAGGGAGCTCCGGCGGCGCGGGATGGCGCCGGGGTCCACGCCCGCGGAGGCGAAGGAAGCGGAGGAGGGAGGGGCGGAGGCGGGGAGGAAGCGCGGGGTGGCGGCGGCGGAGTTCGAGCGTGGCGCCGCCGCCGATGGCCAGCGGGAGCGGTCCATGGCGCTCAACAGCGAGGGCCTCGAGGTGCGCTCGCGGCGATTACCCTTCTCTTCATCTCAATCTCACTCACACACACGCACGCGGCACGCGAAATGGCGATAAAAAAAAAAGTTGCGATCTTGGCTTCGCCTGAACTGATTAACTGAAAGATGAAACGTTTGAAGTTGAGCAAAGTTGAATAAGTCATGATTTTTGTTGGGCGCTGTAGTATTCACTGTATTTGTACTAACTGGAAATGGAGAAGTGATTGCTTGGCATTAATACGGAGGAAATGCTAAATTTGTCCAAGGCCGCGCTAATTGGGGAAAGGGAACTCGGACTGGTTGCTATTATCTTTCTAGTACACCTAGTGTTGTGAGAAGAGATGCACTGCTTAGTGATAAAAAAAAGTTGCGATCTTTAGCTTCTCCTGAACTAAAATACGAAACCTTTGAAGTTGAGCAAAGTTGAATAAGTCATGAATTTAGTTGGATGCTGTACTACTTGTAGTAATTGAAAATGGAAAAGTGTGTGCTTGGCCTAGTAAGTGCAAAATTTGTCCAAGGCAGGTGGTACGCTAATTAGGGAAAGCCGGAAAGGGAACTATCACTTGTTGGTGTTCTGTCTTTCTAATAGTGCCGAGAAGAGATGCACTGATGTCAAAAGGGGGCTGATTGGAGAGGAGCCCCGATTTATCTTTGAGGTTCTTTCTTTAATTGTGTCGGTACATCATAGTGGCATTGAGATTTTTGAGCACTAGTTAGTTTTGTCCTTTTTTTTGGTAGGGTCAGATGAGCTGATGAGCACTACTTTTGGCGTATGACATGGATTAGTGCATCGTGAGGATTGTTGGGACCTGATGTTTTTTAATTTTTGTACTAACTAGTCAGTAGTAACTACAGGGTGCGTTTAGTTTCAAAACTTTTTCCAAAAAAACACTATTCATCCAACTTTTCCCTATTCATCCCACACTCCCACTCACAGAACACTATTCATTTACAGTTTTTTTGGGTCTACAGTATTTTTTCGGGAATCTTTCCGAATCTAAACACACCCCAGCATATGCATGTATGCTTATACTATGTTTGTTGTTCCCAAGAATATTCAGTGTCAACCATCAACTCAGCAATATAATAATCAGATTTTTCTAGGAGCATATAATAATCAGTTAATCAACGGTTTGTCTTCATCTTTCATTATCTTCTGAAGAATCTTCATCTTGCTGTATCAACTATCAGTTCAATAGTAAATATGAGAATCAGATCATCAGTGATTTCTTTCACCTTATCATTATGTACTGAAGAATGCTCATCATGTATCAACGATGAATTCATTAACGATAGCATCATCAGATAGTCAACAATTTGTCTTAAGCGTACAATTGTATATTTCTTTCCAGGGCCTTGTACCACGGGCAAAGTTACTTCTGTCACTTGGTGGTACCTTCTTTCTGGCATTTGGGCCCCTGATTGTTGTCACTATTTCTGTCTTCGCTGGTTTATATTTGGTAAGCCCTCACTTATATAATAATATTGCCTTTCATATGCTCATGTATGTTATGGGCAATATGTACTCTGTTCTTTATTCATTGGCGTTGAGCATCTCACTGATCATTCTGGGTATATATCCTACTTGCATAAATGCATTAAAATCGATATGATTTGAGCTCCAAACAATGCTGTTGCAATTTTCGCTCTAAATATGCCATTGCAACCTGTTATTTTCAACTACTTTGATTTTTGTTTACTCACTGAGATATGCATGCAGGGAGCTTACCTACCTGACATTTTTTTTTTGTACTTGTGCCTTGCATAAATTTGAATGGACCAAAGTGTTTGCACATTATATTGACCTGTTGTTCTCCTTGCAGTACTTCGGACCGAACTTTGTGCATGATGCAAGCAAGAATCCAGTGTCGCCGCCACCATACATCGATCCATATGAGCTATTGGAAGATGAGAGGCTCACTCGGCCATCCCCGGACGTGTTCTGAACCATAATAGTGCAAGAACAAGTGCAGAAGGGACCACAAGAATGGTCATTCATACATAGCTCAATACTCTCTTTTTTTTCTTACTAGACGTGTAGCTGTAAATGAAAATATAGTTGTAGACAATTATAATCGAACATTTCAACACGATATGTTCCATTGGTTTCATGCCGGCCTTGGCTGAAAATGATGTAGGTGCTGACGGGCACGTCAATCATCACTAAAATAATAACTACTCTCTTCGTCCTGAAATAATGAGTCTATCTGTACCGACGAAGTGTAATTTTGCATCTAGAATTTGTCCTACAAATAATACATTACTTTTCAATGAATGTATGTATGCGAAAATTAACCGTATTAACTAGGAACGTATATGTTATTTTGCATGACTAATATTATTGTGTTCTAATAAACTCGAAATGTACTTCACAATTGAGCATATGTGATGATGTGTTGGAGACTGAATCTAGAAGGGTCCATGTGATGCGGCCAATTTTTTTACCATTCGGGAGCCACGTTTTCGTGGGCCAGGCCGAATTCCGCGTCCAGGCAAACCATACTAGTAGTAGACGAACTTGCTTGCATCTCATGGGCCTATTAGCCAAGCCAAATTCAGCCCACCAAGCAAACCTTGGACTAACTGTACGTGGGGAGGGGTTGATTACCAAATATTTTGCCCATTTTGATCTAGGCCTTTTTATTATTATTTTTTCTAGACCCCAGGAACATTTTCTTTTATTCTTCGATAGCTTCACATTAAACGCTTTTGCAGCAGCAGGCCAAATAATCCCCATCTTCTATTTGGCACGTCGAGTAGCCCCTACCCATCTTCGAGCAATACATGTCGCACGTCAGCTTCTGACACGGTATTTCATGGTAGCATGTCTCCGACAGGCGACATTGGCAACTTTGGGGCCCTGGGATGCCCACCTTTTTCTGCACATGCAGCGCAATAGATGTTAAACAGAACTACAACAGTTGAAATTTAGAGTCGGGATTTTTCTGAGACAGAGGTAGTAATTTGAAAAATTATATACTAGGAATAGTATAGTAAGTAAAGGCACAGACGTGTCTGTTATCATTCGTGCGTAGTTGACGACGTGACGAATCGGAATAATCCTTGCAAAAGAGAGGGTATAAATATACTTAAAATAACATAGGAGTTTCAAGATGCGCTGGGTATTTGAAAGGCACATTTATTGATGCCGCATCAAACAAATGGATGCATCTTGAGATGCCTAATTTTTGCAGCAGCAACTGTTTGTCGAACGGCAGTGGGCACCATCACGCGGACGTTGACGCTCTTCGCACGAAACTTGACAGCGCATAGGGTTACAATGTTCTTTGTGGAAGCACCAAAACAATGGTGCCGCTAGTGATGGAGGTGGGCGTACGAAGACTGCACCTGCGATATATATAGAATAAATGAAACAAGAATATTGGTTTGTTCAATTATTAAGAAACCTGTATAAGTAACGCAAAATAAGCCAAAAGAGGGATGTTTACAGGAGTTCCTAGCTTGACTGGATGAGATGGTGGTTGACATGATCGCAAGAAACAAGCAAACCACGATGGTGAAGTACAAGATCCTGTCCACATCTCTCTTGATGAACGCCATGAGGAAGAGAATAGCCTTCTTTTTGTGAGGAATAGCTTCTCCATTTCATTGATATTGTCCAGATGTTTATATAGAAGCACAACCCATCGAAATAAACAGCTAAACACAAATAAACTAAGAATATACATGTAGCAGCATAATCTATCTCTATCTTGATCTCAATCTCTATCTCTATATATATCTTCTCTATCAATTAGCTTGTATACTGTGACATTAATTTGGTTGCTAAAGATTGCAGCAGAGCTCTTTTACAACATACAATACTACTATATACTAGTGTTTAAAAAGGACTAGTACGTAAACATCCAACGGTTGAGATTAATTGTATACTATACAAAATAGTCCTAGTGATACGAGTAGTATAGAGGAGTAGTATGGGTGGTATAGGGGTAATATAGGAAATGAATTAAAATGGCATTAATGGCACCAATATAATTCATTTACATATTTATTTTTCTTGATATCTCCTATCTTCACGTTTCATTTTGGGCTGGAACTGCAGGGCGGCTAGGGTATCCGATGGATCTGCGGCCGGCGATCCCCGGCGGGAGAAGGGCTGCGGCCGTCCATCGTCGCTGATCCCACAACTGACTCGTCGTCGCAGGTGAGACGGATAGGAACTGGGGAGCACGGTCAACGCTCGCGCGCAGGGGAGGCAGATCGGGCCCAGGCTTGCCGCCGGGAGGAGATCCACAGGCGTCAGTGCACGCCCGACTTTTTAATAGTTCATCTCTGATCTGATACCTGTAGATGATGTTTTCTGCTTATCATCTGCAATGTTGTATTTCATTGTGCGTCCGTACTGATTTTTCGGCAAATCACTGTAGTTTATGGTTGACATATTGACATGGAAAACATAAGTGTTGGTGTGCATTATATATACCGGTCAGTTTGCAGTCTTTTATGCATTCAACGATTGGCCATTCTTTGACTTGGGCATTCTTCCTCTCCTGCCCTTATATCAATTACAGGTCTGCTAGGCGATGGACACGAATCGGGCTACCGCACCGTCGCTGGCCACATGATCCCACGCCTGACTCACTGCCAGGAGAGTGTGATGCAAATCAGGCCAGCGGCCGATGCTCCCCGTGGAGTTTTTTTTTTTAATTGCGTGAAGCGGATAAACACTCTTCTGCATGGCGAAGAGGAGGCCAGTCCTGTACAGTGGCGGCTGCGCAAGCCATGAAGACATGGAAAACTGATTTCACTATATTTTTTTTACTTAGGATACGTAGAGCTTATTGGCTGGGTATTTCGAGACTGGTGTAATAATGTAGATGATCATTGTAGATGCAATGGGAGATTGAATCTCTGGACAACATCAGTTGCTCATTCAGTGCTGGCTGCAGCTATTGGCACAATAATTGTATTACATCTCTTTACGTTCAGTAATACATTGCTAATCCTTATGACTATTGACATTTGACAAATTGCCTAATGTCATTTATTGAGTGAGATATGTATATGTTCACTACACTATGCTTGAATCCCGATTTTGGCTGCTTGTCTACTTGTTCTTTGCTATTATTCATATGCAGCTATCAGTAAATAACTTAATATACCTATATATCTTAAGTACCATGGTATTTAGGCAGGACAACTAGCCTCAATCGGTCTGATCAATGACTAATCGTGATTAGGTATCTTATTGATATCCGTATGACTAGATTTGATTATACGATTTAAAAACATTGTCAGAAAAATCATGCAACATGAGCGTGTGAAACAATGCCCTGCAACACTTCATATTTTGTACAATGTTTAGTTCGTACTCTAGTGAACTAAGCAACCAAATTTGCCTGGGCAGACAGTGATGGCTTTGACGTAGCCCACGATGAACATGAATGCCCGTGAGAGCGACGATGGCAACCACGCGACGACGGCCAAGCGCGACGTGGGCGGGGCGGCTTCGATCGGCGACGGAGCAGGGATGCAGCAGGGAGGCGGCGTGAGCGTGACGGCTGCAGTTGACGAGCCGCGACGGCCGTCGGCCAGGGACTTCCGGCACACGTACGTCGTTGAGGCTGACCGATCAAACAAACGAGGCAGAGCAGGGCAGCGGCGCGTCGGGGGTGCACGACGGCCACACGTAGATGATAGGCAGGCCAGCGGCCGACCAGCGCAGCAGCACGTCGGGGGTGCAGGACGGTCGCACGTCGGGGATGCAACCCTTCGATGCCTGGCGGATCGGAGTGGCGGCGCAGCCGGCGGCTCGTGAGTCGTGTGACCTGTGCCGAGGAGAAGAAAGATCGGGGGAGATGGAAAATATGCAGAAAGGAAAAAAAAATGATTCAATTAAGATATGTCCAATAATTACTAAATTACCCTTAAGAATGAATGGTCAGACTTTGTCTATACCTTATACTACTATGTGGTGGTATTGTGTATTGTAAAAGAGCTCTTGCGAGCAGTTTTACACTGTTAGAAAAACTCGCATTCGCTCATCTCCCAATAGTACTGGTTGCTTTAAATATGGTACTAATGTATATTTAGTATCGGTTCGTAAGCATAATGCGCTATGGGACCATGTCATACCGGCTCGTAACATCACCCGATACTAATGTCTCTTTTTCTTGTAGTGTTAGTTCAAACGCAGCATCCAACACTATCACCCTTCAAATTCAATTTCGTCCTCCTGCAAAATGCTGTAAGAAATCCCTGTAAGAAATCATTGAGCCATACTATTCAGACTTGCCTTTAATTTTTGGTACTAAGAAAGCATTAAGCAAGCAGAGGTCATTTTCTACGTCCTCCTTTGAGGCGTCAATGAGAGACTGCTCACCACCATTCCGGTGTCGCCTGTCCATCGCCGCTGAAACCATCGTCCCGAAGTGTGTCCTTCTTCCGCTCGTCCTTTGCCTCCTCCACACATATCATATGTGAGGCTAGCTCTAGTTGGTGTGATCGTTGTGGTTTGACGAGCATTGTCATGTGGCACATCTGCGCTGCCGTCACTCTCCTTGTTGATGGGGCAGAAACTCAATTGTTGAGCGGTGTCTTTACAAAACAAATTTATCGAGTGGTATTTCCACCGTTTCTACCATTCCCCTCTAAGGATTCCTCCCCTTGGATGGCGTCGGTTGTTGATACGTGGAGTCTAGATATGTCGTCGGTGTCGCCATCGGCTCCAAGGGAGGTCTTCATTTCCAGTGAGATTTGGCTTATGCACCCTTCATCTCCTTTAGCCCCAATCCCACTGAGTGGTCCCTCATATGGAGGGGAATAACGGGGCGGCGAAGCTACGGTGGGGTGATGCATGGTGCAAAGGTCACATCAAAGCCGATGAATATGTTGTTCTTGGGTGGTTTTAGTCGGCGATCGGTGGTTCCTCTCGGCTGTTTTGCATTATCTTTGATTTGTACATGAGTTTGTACCTATATTTTTACCATGCTCGTGGTATTTGAGCTCCATGTCTTGGTGCTTTTAGTGTTCTTTCATCAATGCCCCATCCCCCCTTCTTTGTATATGTAGGCCTTCATCCATGGCAAAGTATAATTGGCACCCAGCACTCTCCATCAGTGCTAAAAATTCAAAATTCTGGTGGGACTCCCATTCCCCCAGCGACTTCTAAAAAAAATCTAATAGCAGGAATTTCCTGGTTTGTTCCTTCTCGGTTAGATAGGCTTTTTCTTTCTGCATGAATGCTGATGTTTAATTTCTTCTATTTTGACGTACTCCTGTAATAATAATGATAGTTGAACCCAAGGACTTAGGGCCTGTTTGTTTCAGTATATAATCCTTGAGGCAACGACAACATATGAGGTATTAGAAGTTTTTAGGTGGCATAAAAAAATTGTCCACCATCCATCTAATATTTATAAGCGAAGCAAATATCAATATAATTATGATATCATAAGCTAGATTTTTCTTGTATAATATAAATTATATAAGTTGGGTGGAAAACAAGCATGCCCTTTCTTAATTAGCCAATGCAAGTATGCTGCACACGCATTGGTACATCCATACATGAGCGCGCGCACTCGTTGCTACATGTTCATCGTGGAATATCCATCTCACCCTTAAAAGATGGATTATCCATCTTGCATCTATCGAGAAAATCGGGAGCATAGAGGAAGGGAAGGATGAGAGCGATCGATTTCAGATTATCAATACGATATTTCCTTTTTGTTATTATTTTCTTGTTCTTTTCTCTCTTCTTTTATTTATGTGAAAAACTGATAGCATATATATCGTCCTAAACTGACAACTGTCTCTTGTTCAAGATATAGTTACGCACATATTCATAAATCATTTGAGACCGATGTGTGGGGTTATGTAAATGTAAGAGCTATTATGTGATTACTCTAAGTGCATTGTTGGAAGATTTATCTCTTAACTATATTTTAGAACAAGAGCTAATATCTACTAGCTTCTAACTAGTGGTGCATCATTCTGTTAGGACAACTTGTTTCTCAATAAATCGCTGCGCACTGCGTCTTGCAGTTTCTCGATGTTTGTTTGTAGGTGTTTATCCGGGCTTCTTTGCCATCATTTGTTCAATATTTGGATGGCTTTATAAAGATCCTTGAAACCTAAAAGATCTACAAATATTCATCCATAAATCTTGTTAGTGCAATTGCTATGTTGTCAATCAATCACCAAAATCACAAATAGTAGCCTAGGGTTATTTTCCTTAAGAGTTTTATCGTAGAACCTCATAGACCAACCTGGTTACACATGTTTTCTCTTAGTGAAACGAGCACCCTTAATTCGTATTACCTCCATCCCAATTTATAAGTCGTTTGACTTTTTTTTATCCCAACTTTGACCATTCGGCTTATTTAAAAAATTTAGAAAAATATAGTCAAACTTAAGTCGTTCTTAAAGAATATTCATTAATAAAGCAAGTTATAACAAAAAAATTAATAGCTCGCATAATTTTTTGAATAAGACGAATGGTCAAAGTTGCAGCCAAAAAAGTTAAACGACTAATAAATTGGGATGAGTAAAAGACATCAGGAACAAATCAAAGTTTCAAACACCGAAGTGTTCGTATCCTAAATATGGAACACCAAGTCAGCAAAAAGGACGTTGGAGGTTTAGAGGCTCGGATGAGTACTACTTTAAGTCGCTAACACATGGACCCCACAGCACTTGGGCCAGCATGTTAGTGGCTCAAAGATAGAGAGAGTCGAAGTTAGAGGAACCACTTTCAATCCCAAGATTGTTTTCTAAACCCGAATGTTGCCAGAAGTAGAGGCAAGAACACCAAAGAAAAAACTGAGATATACTCGGATGCTTGTAGCAACAACGTTCCTGTCTTCAGCAGACATGAATGTTACAGGAAAATAAGATGACACAATACCATGGCTTCTCATGTGAGATCAATGAAACATATAATCTGGAAATGGCAGGTTATAGCTATCTACAGTTGTCTCAGCATATGCACCTACATGTCCAGTGCAGTAAAAGAAAAACGGTTAACTCTGTACCCGAACAAAGGAATACCATACAGGCCATCAGATCACAGGTGCTACTAGCACAAAATCAAACTGGGAATAAAAATAAAACAAGAGAAGAAACAAGTACATGTTATTTACTGCCCAGTATACCTTGCAAATCGAACAACATGCTGATTCATCTACAAGTTCAACTCACTACAACTGAGATTCAGAAAAGCCGCATTCACATCTATAGGCACTCATTTCTATATATCACATGACCCGTGATAGCGAGTTGTAACGAACGGGGAAAAAAAACATACAGCACACACCCGCATGCGAACAATCTACAAATCAAACAATTCTATGATGGGCATCATTGTCTAATAACCTGTATGAAGGGTGTGACTCAGAATGTGACCAAAGTAGGTCACTCTTCACACCCATTGTCAATCCATGTCTGAACAAACCAAAATATGTGAGCACTTAGACGAAAGTATAAGCTTTTCCAGACTGCTCTTTGGCATATAGGCTGTGACGATGCAACATTAACTTAGTTTCCAAGATCAGTAGCTCTAGCTTCTCTGTACCGTTTGCGGAAGGGTTGGCCATGCAACCTCCTCATCATTGGTGTATCCATTGACACAAAAATCAGTACAGTTCCTCTGGCAACCTCGACTGTAAGGATTTCTGAAACGCCCATCAGGCCCTCGAAGATATGAGTATCGGGACTTGTTTGCTTGCTCATTAGTTGTGATATTCCATGCTATCTGGAATAAATAGGTGGAGTGCACAGGTTATAAAAATGGACCTAACAAAATTGCATGCCACTTCTACCAAACAGTTGAATCCTGCGAAGCTTTTAAGTAATATGCAGTTTAACAAAACATGGAAATCATAAAAAGATACTCAATTACTCATAAGATGATGGTCTACTTAGCAAAGGATTTGAACTGTATAAGGCACAACATAAAACCTACTGTATGTCATGCATGGACCATGAGACCATAATTAGATCATACAGCAGACAAATTGGAATCCTACTATAACCAAGGAATGTTTGTTGAAAATTTGCAGTTACATATGAACTGGGAAAAAAATCATGCTGCAGTGTAATCTGCATGGTCGCTACAGTGGACAGTTTACCTGCACTGCTTGTGCTCCAGTCAGAATAAGAGCTCCAGTTAATAAAAAGACATCCAGAAACATGAACAATACAGCACCAGGATGATTTTTCACCATGAAGTGTGTCCAGGATTCTGAAGATGAGAGCATAATGGGCTCTGTCCAAAGTCCTGGCATTGAATCACCTTGACTTGTTAGTACAATATCCATGCAATGGAAAAAAAATAAAAAAAGGAATTTGTTTACAGATGCCCTTACGGTGGAATCCAACGGCAGCACCCAGAAAGGATGTAGCTATCCCCATACAAAGAAACACAAAAAAGTCCCACCTATTTCGCTGCAAAAAAAAATATTATGCTAGTTATATGGAAATCTGTCAGAGCTGAACAACTGAATATAAACATGCAGATGAGGTTCAAGTGTGACGAGGTACTGCAATCAGATTTTCATAGAACAATAAGTCAACAGTTTCTTTAGGTGAATAATGAACTTAAAACGACTGTATACTTTTAGCGTAAACATTCTATTCTTCCAACATGTGTATCCACTTTTAGTCCCTAGTAAAATAACAAGTAAAATGTTTCCTAAAACAACTGGAACAGCAGAACAGGCATTTAAGTTAAATAAAGATAATTCCAGATGTGCAAATTAATGTTATAACACAGAAATATACATGTCCTACATCTTACCTTTCCAACACAGTTTGATATCCATGGGCAGTGATGGTCAAACTGCTCAACACAATGCTTACAAGTTGGACAATGTTTGGAGCGCATAGGGCGAATTATCTGTTTAAAATTACGCATCAGTAATAACAACAGGGTGGAATTTATAACCAGAACAACTGCATGTAACAAGAGAAGCACATGTACATATGGTATGGCAGCTCCATATGAAAACTACTAACATAATATAAAAGATAAAAGGAGGACAAAAGCACAGAGAGAGAATGAACATATGATAATGAGAAGTTTTTCCCTAATACCTTACAAGTAGGGCATAACTGAGACCAATTGCCTGTCCAAGTAGAGGAATTGGTAAGATCAATCTCCATAAGTGGTTCCTGTAAATAAAGAACTAATTATCATATTTGTCAAATTAACAGAAAAATTATCCTGAGAATACAACCTTCTATAGCTTCACAAACCATATGATGTTTAGTCTGTCCAAAGTGTTTGCTACACTTGGTCACACTGACAAAAAGATGGCCGGAAATAGACAAAGGAACAACTAACCTCCACCTATTGTAATGTAGCATGGTACTCATAATAGTATATACTACAAAATTTAGCGTGTTTAAAGTATTCCTTGAAATTACACATAGAAAGATTATATAAATGCCGATGCGACGCATTTCCTTGAAGCACATGAGTAGAAAAAGTCTTTGGACAATAGTAACAGAACATTTTTACCTTTGGATCATATCGCTTGGTACTTGCCTTGATATATCCAGGATTTTTTCTGATAAAACATCAAAAGATCACAGACTTTAAGCAGGCAGTAGAAGAGAAACGACATGCTGAGGACAAAATAATATGAAAATCTTATAAAAGTAGCAAAAAACTTAAAAATGGAGATTTCCACACTAGCAAGCATGCATGTGATACATGATCAAATCATTTCTCATGCTCTCAGCACAAATTCTGCTTTTAAACAATGTGGCATCTTTTTAATGGCTACATTCATTTATCATTTATTAAGCTCCTTAAGGTAAAATGAGTACATAGCACATCAGAAAAATAGCAAAAGGTGCACATAGATGGTCTAAAACACAAATACGTGGTGTAAGCTACCTGCTAACTCTGTAGAACATTACTTGTGATGCAAAGAAAAGTGATACAGCAGCCCAAGACCAAAGCCCAGCAGTAGCAGTTATCCTAGAAAAATTAGGTGCTGCAAAGAATTTATAATAAGATCTAAAAATAAACAAATATCCAGATTTTAGCATAAACAACCAAAGCTCACAAACAAGACTCACCAAATACAATCGAGTTCAGAAAAAGGATTAGGCAGATCACAAGATAAGCAAACAAGAAAGGGGCATATCCTATTTTCTTTGATCTCCCAGGGAAGTACTTGTCTTCAAAGCTTAATTTTGTAGCATTAGACTACAAGCAGAGATGCTTCCATTAGTAGAGCTGAAAAGATCAGTACAAAACACTAAACAAATATTTGGAGAACAAACTTCAAAATAGGGGAGGCAAGAATAGGAAAAAAGTACAGCAATTCAGTACACGTTATTTGAATCATTTACCACAACATCACACCTTGATGCAGTGGTGTGCGAACAAAATGGATAGCGGCATGAAGCAAAATTTCTCAGGTGGAGAAAAAGGGTACACCCTTTGTCTCAGAATACAATTCGTCTTGGTTTTATTAGATACATAGTTCCTATTATGTACATAGCCATAGCATATATCTAGATGCATAATAAAATCTATGCATCTAGAAAAGTGAAAACAAAATGTATTTTGGGACGGAGGGAGTAACTCTTAATAGATAGATAATTATGAATGACAGGGGAAACATACAAGGATATTGGAAAGATGCCGATGACCTTTTTCTGCTGCAAGTTGCACAGGAGTTAGCCCGCCACTATCCTTTAGTGTGAGTTCTTCCTTCGTACCCGCATGTACAAGAACTGTGCAAACCTCCAAATTTCCTCTTATAGCAGCCCAATGTAAAGGGGTACAACCTGCATGGCATAAAAAAAAAGGAACTTAAATATTCTACAGCAACCTAGTTGCCCGGGTGAAATAAATATAATGCTGCCAAATTCACAACCATCCCTATTTTTCAGGGAAATTAATTCATTCACCCAGAATTTTTTCTTTCCATGAGGTTGGGAGCAAACTACACAATTAGAAAAAGAGGTCTTTTTCAAAATATTTTGTGAAGCACTGAACTCCGCCAAAATTACATATTTCTCTTATTGTTCTTAGCATAAGACAGAGGCATATGAAGTAGCAAAGATGTAACTAAATACCACAGATAAGAGGCAGGTACCGTTTTTGTCTTGCCTTACTTGATTAGCATCCATAAACAGAAGTAATCTGATTGTATCTGCATTTCCTTTGTAGGCAGCCCTGTTTAAGTTACAGAAGATATAATGGTTACATTAAATCAAACACTGACATATGGATCAACATATCTGATGTCTGGAATATCAGATAGATGTCAAGCAGCAAATAAATTGAACCGACTTTTCACTCTTCAGGACTCTGATGAGGATAACTAGCTATGTTTAACTTCATACTGCTCTAACTTTGGAGGCTCTGCAATTACAATCACTGATTTGTAGGGACAAAGACATTGTCAAATGGGAACTTGGGGAGACTGGCTGAGATGGAACTACCAGTATGTTTGACAACTGCCATATGATAAGAGAAAGTGAGAAACAATCAAAGCGGAGCCAAACAAATCACTTTATGTACAATATATTTGCCAGAACAAGAATTTAAAAGATGTTTATCATTTTTAGCATACTCTAGCTTAGGTACAACAATGATATTTTTCAGCTGAGGTGTATCATGGTTGCTGTTAATTTATCGATACCAATAGGCAAACAAAACTTATTAAATATAAAAAAACATATCATATGCATACAGAACCGTGATTGACTTGGGATGAGGCGTTAAACAGAGACCTTAAAGAGTGGAATATTTCCAAGGAAGTAGCTTTCCATAGGAGCGCTTGGAGACTAGCTATCAACGTGCCTGAAGCCCTGAACCTTGAGCTTTGTTTCTTGGGTTTCATCTCTAGCCTACCCCAACTTGTTTGGGACTAAAGGCTATGTTGTTGTTGTATATGTGTACAGAACCGTACAAATGACATTATCTGAATGAATTGTTCACCGGTGGGAACAATTCGAGGCACGTTTCAAACAGAATAAAGAAAGCATAACAAATATAGTCTTTTTCCAGATAGCAATGATACATAAACCAGGAAAACATGCATTATGAAAGAAGAGTAATTATCAATAATCATGTACCAGTGCAATGCGCTCCTGCCATCATTGTCCAAAGCATCAAAATCTGCACCGTACTTTGAGATAATGTGATACAAGAATGACGTCTGGCCATATTGAGCTGCAACGTGCACTGCCTGACATATAATCAAAATATGGAACAGTCAAACAAAAGATTTCTTTGGACCCAATAGAAAAGCTAAATGCTGGAGACATCAAGCCATGGCCAAGAACTTTGCTTATTTTTTTCATCAGCATTATAATGTATGACTCTGAAGGAGGGCTGATAAGCTCTTAAGATAAGGTATCAAGCTGAAACGAAAATCTTCAAAAGGTAGTGTTTTTGTTACTCATTTTGTCCAATAAAACACATAAAGCTAACATAGAAGCACAATTAAGCTTTAATAGCTCTTATTGCCAATGATTTGTTGTTTGCAAAAACATTATAGCCATTGCATGAAATTTTTCTGCTGCTTCACCCTTACCGGAGCAATAATGTTTGGCTCGAATCAAGGAGAAAATCTACTTTTCTAATCTATTATAAAATAGAAGTGACAGAATTCTATACTGCCAACCCAACTCTTACTTATGCAAAGTGTAGACAATTGACATAATGACATCAGTGTTACAGAGCATGCAGATTTTTTAGATGAATTGATCACAGCTGACCTAGCAGACCAACCCATAATCAACACAAATTCCACATAACTGAATGGTCAAACAAAAGCTACCCAACACACTATCCTTAAAGCCATATCCTCAGCAGTTCCTCGCCAATCAGATGCTAAACCGAAAAGCCAAGGGAAGGGGGGAACGAAGAGTGAAAATCCAAACTAAGCATTACCCGGTAGCCGTTGACGTCGGCAGCCTCGACCCTCGCGCCGCGCTCCATGAGCACATTGGCCACAGACGTGGACCCGCGCACCGCCGCCCAGTGCAGCGCCGTCTGCCCCGCGTGGTCCGTGGCGTTCACGTCGGCCCCGTGCTGGAGGGAACCAAACAAACCAACCCCGTCAGTACCGAATTGCTCGAATCAGTACCGAAATGAAGCAAGAAACCAGAAGAGCGGCAAGTGAGGATTCGAAGGGGAAAGGGTGGGAAGAGGAGGCTACCTCGATGAGGTAGAGCGCGACGTGGGGGTAGTTGTTGAGCGCGGCCCACTGGAGCGCGTGGTAGCCGTTGCCGTCAGGCTCCATGAGCGCAGCGGCGCCCCCGCACTCGACGAAGCCCCGCAGGCGCTCGAGGTCCCCGTACGCCGCGGCGGAGTACACGTCCACCACGGGGTCCGGCTCCCCCGCCGCGGCCCCGCGCCGCCTCCGCTCCTCCTCCTCCTCGTCCCGCCTGGCGCCGTCCGACACCACCTCGATCTCGGCCATGGCGGGCCACCCGGGGGCGGAGGAGGCGAGGAGCTAGGGTTGGAACGGGTTGACCGCAACCCCTTGGAGGCGACGCAAGGTGGGGATTGGAGAAGAAGGGTGGTGGTGGTCTAAGGGATTTTTTTTAAGTAAATTACATCCACAATACAATAACGAGGTTGTATCATTTTAGTCCAACAAATAACAAACTATACAAATAGATATACGAACTTGTCAAATGCGTGCATATACGGTTATATGTACTCCATGTAGACGTATTTTTACCACCATGGTATGTAAAATGAAAGGTTTTATGCATGTATATTTCTCTCCCTTCTCATTTAAATCTTAATCATGAAAACAACTCTTTTTCATTTGTGAAAAGATTAAAAAATAATTGATCATATGTGATAAGGTAAAGTGTAACGCAACTTACATGTTGATCTAATTTTAACCTCGTATATGTGTACATCATATATATATGGCCCCAAGTTAGCTTTTAAATTTCTCTCACTTTCTATAGTTGATTGTAGTAATAAGATAAACGTTAGTACTAAGTATATTTTCAGCCTTTACCTTAAATAAATCCTTTACTTCTATGTAGGCGGTAATATTTTTGGTTCCATATGTATTAGTCATCAAAATTTAGAGATTACCACAAAATTGTTTTATATATTTTACCTCCAAAACAAGAAGAGCTAATAAAATTACAGTAGACACAATAACTTTGAAGTATTTTTTTTTAAAAAAAAAGATGAGAAGGTGGAACGAAAATAAGGGGCCACATGCATAAAAATACCCACCTCAAGTGCTGCCATGGCAAAATATATCTACATGGCGTATATGTGACCGTATACGTACACATTTTACAAGTTTGTGTATCCAATTGAATGTTTTTCTACTTGTTGGGCCAAACTGATACAACCTTACAAGTTGTTGTATGATGGATACAATTTACTTTTTTTTAACACCTGGTAAGGGAGCTGAGACCATCCCCTTTTCCCAAAGATTGTGAAAAAATAGTAGCAAACTCATGTTACATCGCTTTTTTTAAAGGAGAAAATTGCATTTTTGGACTCCAATCGTTGGGCTTCGCAGTTTTGCCATTTCAAACATCAACTTCGTAAATATGGGACTCGAAACATGAGACACTTGATTTTCATGCCACTCGTTGTATTTCTTCTCTTTTTACTTGTATTTGGCACATGGATGGACCCTATTGCCCTTTCTGATTTTTTCACAACGTGCATGACCGAGGCTGCTTTTCCTGGCCGCCGCCCTGGCCCCTGGGCAAACTGGTCGCCGCCGTTTGCAGCACCTACGTGCGTGCTGGTGCTGCCTTCCGGGCGTCGTCACGATCTGGGCAGGAACCTCTGCACGAGGGGCATGCTGGAGAACGTCCTCTGGGATCGATGGCGACATGTCTTCGAGAGGTACCGGACGAGATCACGTACGGCTGCGTTGCCAAGCCCGGCGGCCGGCGCGTCCTTCTCCCGGCCGGCTGCTGCTCATGGACGACGGCGTGGCGCAACACAACGCCTGGTGTGGGACGCCAGGTGCGGCGCGTTCGGCGAGGTGGCCGACGATTGAGCCGGCGCCACCGGCGTTGCCTCGTAGGGCGACAGTCGGTCTTTGACCGCGGCGGCGAAGAGAAGATGAAACGTCAGATGGATAGACCGATAACCATGCCGTGCACAGACACAGAAGGGCAGTATGGTCTATTCATATGCCAAATATAATTAAAACGAGATAAAATACATCTAATGGCATGGAAATCAAGTGCCACATGTTTCGAGTCCTATATTTGCGATGTCAATGTTAGAAATGGCAAAACTGCGAAGCGCGACGATTGGAGTCCTAAATATGTAATTTTCTCTTTTTAAAGTTATTGAGACATTCCAATAAAAACATCTCCAGCAGTCTCCATAACCATATTATGAGAGGTTATGGAAAAAATGTGCTCGAGCAGACTCCCAATATATTTTTATTTCCCTAAGTTATTGGGACATCCCAATAATCAACTTCAACTTTTTCAACATATATAAAAAATAGGTCGGGGCCTCCCATACTGATTCCCTCAAAAAAAAATCAACTCAAACCCTCTCCGAACAGAGAGAGTTTAGTATATCCTAATATGGTACTAGTTGATATCGGGATGGAATTATTTGGGAGACTGCAAAATCAACTCTTCTAATAATGTACGAAAGTGGTATTGGGACATCCCAATAGAATCTTATTGAAAAATATGTTTTGTATATCGCGGCCGGTATAGGTGGCCGCGCGGAGGAGCAGAGCCAAGCAAGCGGTGCGGATGAGAGCAAATCAAGCTCTAGCAGACGAAGACTCAGTGACAGCTCGATTCGGTGGTGGCTGCGAGCGATGTGCTAGGGGCGGCAAGCACAATGGCACTCAAGCAGGCCTACTCGGGCAGATGGAAAGCGGGTGTGGCTCTACCCAACGAACAAAACCGATGGGTAGGGGTTGTGGAGAGAGCCCTAGGTTTATGAGGTGTGGATGCGAATTTGGAGGCCTCCCCAAAGTAGGGCCTTAGTATGGAATCTATTGGCACTCAAATTTATAATAGGGGCCTTGTTTAAGAGTACTACTGGAGTTGCTCTTATGTCATCTTTAGTCTTTAGATCTTGTTTAGATTGGTTCAATCTAACTATTCGGTCGCACTTCCGTTTCATTAAAATCATTATTTCTTTTATAAACTTTTTCTACGTTGAAGTTTTGAAAACTTTCGCTATGTAAACATGCCCTTACTTGATCTCGAATCTCAAATGGATATTCATCGATTGGCTTCCGCATTCTAGGATCACTAATGATCTCTGAGGGACAAAACTTTACTTTGGGTGTTTCTGGTTGCCTTGTGCTCTCGTTAATCCTTGATTAACACTACTACTAGAAAAAGTTATGAGAAATATTCTTTTGAACATCTTGCAACCCTAGAAATTATTATCAAAATTGAAGGTTTAAATATCAAATACTTGAACCAGTGACATACATTGCAATTTGCAGAATATCTTGTCATTTTCACTTACTTTACTTTGTGCAGTGAAGCCTGCCCCTGAAATTGCGTCACCGCGAGCGCAAGCCAGGCAGCCATCCATCTAGCGTTCGGCGTGGCGGCACACAACCCCACGGACACGAGCCACGCCGCATGAGCCCACAGCGGCATGTGTGCAAGTCGTTGTGCAGGCGCGCAACCCACAGGCCACGGTGGCTGGGAGCGCAAGGGCACACGGCCACATGCCATCCATACCTTTCTCGCCGCTCTCGTTCATGTCTACCGCGGCGTACTGGTCAGGGCTTCTCAGGGTCTTTGTGTATAGTAAGGTGTCAATACGAGGGGCGACAGGGGTTTAGCAGAGAAGGAAAGGAGAGATTTTGACGTTGAATAGAGCGAGATTTGCGGATGGGATTAGAAGTGGGTACGGTGGGTGGGTAAGTAAATCTTTGGGTGAAAAAAAGTAGAGGAAAAAACGGTGGAAACATTTTAGAAAGTGCAATTTTGCATTGTCCACGATTTTAGACCTCCCACCTCGACCTGATAGGCGGGCCTTTTAAGAGGTATGGACAGTGTTACTAAAGGCGGAATTCTGTGGCCGTCCAGGAGCGATTAAGCACAAGGCGATGGGTTACCGCCTCGCCTAGGGGGTAGGCGGTACCTCGGCGAGCAGGGGTGGTGGCGGCGGCCAAGATGGGTGACGCGGGGGGGGGGCAGGGATGAGCGGCGGCAGCGACGGAGGAGGAGGACTGGAGGAGGAGGCAGGGGACGAACCTTGACGGCGGCGGTGACTGCAAAGGCGAGCGGTAGTGGAGGAGCCGGCAGAGGGAAGGCAGCACGGGTTGGACTGCAATGGCGGGGGCGGCAGAGCGGAGGGAAGCAGAGACGGGAAGGAAAGGGAGAGATAGAGAGGGGTAGGGTTGGCCGGTTGGGCTGGGCTGAGTTGGACGGCCTTATGGGCCTTATTTCTAACTATTGGCTTATTCCCTAGCTTTTCTTTTATTTTTCAGATTTACTAAACCGCCTTAAAAGCGCCTAACCGCCTTATTCCTAGCTATTGGCCCATTATTCCCTAGCCTTTCTAACCTTGGGTATGGAGACTTTTTTCGGGTGAGAAAGCTTTTCAAAAGTTTTCGATCTTTATAGTATATATATAATAGTATAGATAGATACAAAATAATTTAACTGAAAATTCATAATTAATTTATTTTAAATCTAAAAATTATGAAATCAGTGCCAAATGTTTTTTAAAAATATACCAGATAGATCGAGAGGTTCAACCCGTTCAAACTACCAAACCATCCTGGAGGGCCTTCTGTATTATTGTCGAGCAATTTTTGTGTTGCTATGACATCAGTAGACAGTAGTAGCAGACTCCACCTCCAATTTTTCAACCGGAGAAGGTTGGAGCATTTTTTGACTGATGAGAAAGATTATATTTCAACTGGGGCACAGATCTCAGCCAAAATATCCTAGTAGCCGAGGGTGGTGTGGGTGGGTGGATTTGAGGAAGCCAGATTGAGTTAGGTGATCTACGATAACTAGCTTGACGCATATTTGTTTTTTTGAATAGCCTGACGCATAAATTGGAGAGTTCAATTGGAAGAAGGATAAGCTAATAAGGGCATAAAGGCGCGCACTGCACACTTTACCAAACCTAGACGTGACGTGA
Source organism: Digitaria exilis (assembly GCA_015342445.1). NCBI lineage: Eukaryota > Viridiplantae > Streptophyta > Magnoliopsida > Poales > Poaceae > Digitaria > Digitaria exilis. Next base: position 895,558 of record JACEFO010002708.1, read on the forward strand.
AGCAAAACATGCGTTTAATTACTCCGCTCTTGGTTCGTGGGTACCTGCCAAATTGCCGCAAACTGGCCGCACTTGCCCAGCTCGATCTTGCTCCTGGGCTCGTGGGTGCCCGTTTCCCTTCCCCGTGACCTCCACCGCACCGCTCGTGTAGCCAAGGTAGGTGGGGATCATACTAATTTGAGCAGCACACCGGATTCAAGCCCCTGGTTTCCAAAGAGATCGAGAGAGAGAGGCAAGCAGTGGTCAGGTCGGGTCCCCTCCAGAATTTCCCAGTGGTGCAAGGGTGTATTCTTTGGCTTACTACACAACACTAGTTCTCTCACAAGATAAACAACTTTAAACTTTAACTTCATATCTGCCAACGGGGTTTAACGCAAGAATCGTGGAGCCAGTTAGAAAGAATCTTGAGACCGAGACTAGCTTCATCCATCGCATGGAGCATTGACTAGTTTTTTCAATGCGTGCTCAAACATCTAACATACTCCACAATCCGAATTTAATTTGCTTCAGATCATGCTATCTCCAAACTAGCTTTCCAAAACCAACCAAATTGCCACATTGCATTGCTCTATCATCAGCCTGTGCTTTTATGTTCTTTGCCAGACACAAGAACACTTGTTTCTACGATCATCGTGCCAGGGCATTCTGGCGTTGCATTGAAGTTCAAGATGTCCCACCCCTGCATAACATCCAAGAACTTTGGTCCGTCCATGATGATCACAGTGTGGGCTGCCGGCTCTAGGGGAGGGGCAGGCAGTGTGACCGCCGGGGCCCAAGACCATATATATAGTTAGTACATGTATTTTTCTATTTGGCACAATAAACCTTTGAAAGCCTGATGACAAATCAGCCTATGAGGCCATGACGTTTAGGTACAATATCGTAGTGAAGTCTTTTAGCCTCTAACCTAACGATCGGTTCCGTGTGGATGACATTTCGTTTTCGTTTTTCTTGCCACTTGCTGGCCGTAGTGACCCTGCACTACTAGTACATATTCGCTTAAATCAAACGCCCATTTACAGCCGATTTTGAAACAACCAGTTGTAAAAGATCATCACAGTCGGTTAGATTACAAACTGGCTGCGTTGCTCCTTATCACAGCCGGTTTGTATTACCAACCGGCTGTGAAGGGGGTGAGGGAAACGCAACTGGTTGGTGGTTGGAACCGGCTGCGTTGAGGGGCTCATCAACGCAGCCGGTTCTAGCCACGAACCGTTTGTGTTGGTTCTTATCGCAGCCGGTTGGAGTCACGAACCGTTTGTGTTGATCAACGCAACCGGTTCTATATGCATATGCACTTGGCAAATACAATTTTTGAAGCCCTAAACATATCCAAATTGAAAAGTGTTGAACTACAAAGTTGTATAACTTCTCAAGATGTAAAGCTTTTATATGGTCATTTTTTCATACGATAAAGTGGTAGTAAAAGTGTTTACAAATCCTACATCTCTCATATAGGATTTAGGGTATGAAACTAGAAGACACATGTAGGGTTAGTGAACACTTTTATTATTACTATGTTGTATGAACAAATGGCTAAAATAAAAGTTGTAAAACTCGAAAAGTTATGAAACATTGTAGTTGACAACATTTTCATTTGAATTCATATTGTCAACAAAAATCGTTTGAAAGTATTTAAATTTCACAAACGACATCGGATGGAGAAACGGACAACATGAAAGTTGTAGTGTTTGAAAAGTTACGAAACTCTGTAGTTGATAAGTTTTTAATTTGAATTCGTTTAGGCCCTCAGTCATTTACACTCGGGTTCGTATAATATGTGGGGAATGAATATGTGATATGGTCATAATCACCTGTGTAGCATAGTGGCAAGAGGCGGTACGCGCGAGAGGAAGGTTATGGGGTTCGAATCCTAGCTACCGCATAGCGCGCGAAAAGTCTTGTGACTTGCGACTAGGCAGGGCTTGAGTGGCTGTCCAGTGTGGTCCTTTCCCCCAATTAAAAAAGTTTTTGCTATTTTTTAGCTCGCGATGATGCTGCCCTGGACACCCTCATCATAGCCGGTTCCTATGAGGAGCATAGCAACCAGTTTGTGTTGAGGGTGTCAACACAGCCGCTAAAGCAAACGCCTCCCCAAACCAGCTGTGAAGGGGGGTTATGAACCGGCTAAACCAGCTGTGAAGGGGGATTACGAACCGGCTGTGATAGGGCATGTGTAGTAGTGCTGGCACCCTAACCCACTCTCGCCATTCGTGCTATTTTACGTTCCCGGCTTCTGATAGAGAACAATTGAGAGGATAGGAAATGTCGATGCCGACGCCGACTTGATTCGCTCCACACTCGGCGACCAACAGTAAAGACGGGCCCAATCCGCTCCTCATACTTATAATGGTTTAATTGATCATTTTTTAACACTATTGTTATGTTTTATGAGCTATACATATATTAAAAAATAATTTTTATTGTTCGTCCTATACACTGTAAATTGTATACTAATGGGCTGCTTGCTTGGTTACCAAAAGGTGCCAATCCAAAATGTGGGCAAGCTCATAATTTTTTGGCATTCATTTGGTTGAAAGTCAATTTTTCCCCCAAAGATTCTTAGCAAAGTGTCAATATTAAACTAGTTCATATTGACACCCAATCAAATTTCTACATGTGTGAAGGCATAAATCACATACATTAGAATTTGTATATGATGTTAAATCATTCAGTGACATAATTTTGCCATTATATTTTGACATCGAGTGCTATTATAAAAATTTGGGCCAAGTTTTGGCCAAAATTGTTTGGCAAGCCCATATTTTGGCTTGCCTACATTTTGGCTTGGTATTTTTTTGGTAGCAATCCAATCAGTCGATAATATTTAGTTCAACGGACACCTTCTTGCTTGCCCAAAGGCTCCTATAATTAGAGCCGGCCCCCGGACGTGTCTTGCTAAGAATGTGACAATGCAAGTAAGCTATGGAACATCTGAGAGGACAGCAATGCCAGGAAGTTTGGAGATTGCGCCCTTTCACCACAACGGATATAAAAAAATCGGACTCCTCTGAACTCATAGGGAGCATGATCAAGACGAAAAACCAAACCTGAACATGCACACCATGCAATAGTCAGATGCACAAAAGCTGTGGCTTTAAGACAAGCCCTTCGGACCTCCTAGGACCTCCCAAATGATTATTTGTTCAAATACACCGGGCCTGATTGGATTCTAGTGCTCCTTAATAATATCACCAAAGATCTAAGAGTAAAATTGATGCTGTTTTTTTGGAGGGTTTGGCATCATCGAAATGATGTAATGTTTGGGAAAGGAGAGTGTCCTATCTCTGCCTCAGTGATTTTTCTGGTGAGTTATTTAGCATATATGAAACCAGGCTTGTCTGATCAAGCTTTTATCTCAGCAAAAGGCAAAGCGACCTGTACATCTAGTCTGCACACCTCCAACCTTGACGACATAAATGAGTCACCAAATATGAACCCATGGAAACCTCCTCCCCCTGGTTAGATAAAGCTTAATGTGGACGCATGTTTTGACCTTAATACCGGCAAAGCGGGGTTTGGCTACATTGCTAGAGATCACTTGGGAAATGTCGCCTTCTCAGGATGGTCTAGTGACCAACTCTGCAAGTCAGCTAAAGAGGCGGAATGTGTAGCTGCTTTGACAGGAGTTCGTCAAGCTCTTTCTGTTTTCCAAGGCCCAATTTGGTTAGAATCTGATGAACTGAAATCCCCTCTCCAAATCGATCTGATAACTGCTTTGTCATAGAAGATACAAAAGATTTGCTGCTTTCTTTTCAGACTTCAAAAGTTTCTTTTTGCCATCGGCATGCTAATGGAGTGGCTCATATGCTGGGTCAGTTAGGTAGGAGAGAGCTTTCTTCCGGTTTTATGTCTAAAGGTGTTCCGGCCTGCGTGTCGGTAGCTTTAGACCATGATTGTAACGAGTTACATGTTACCTTAATATAAGTTCTGTCCATGTTCAAAAAAAAAGAAAAGAAAAACCAAACCTCATGGCTTGGAGCGTGCATATAGCCAATGTAAGTAGCTGTCTTCTTTTCTCCCTCTTTTTCTCTTGGCTTGTTTCAGACATCTATATTTTAAATTATATTTTATTTGACATTTTTTACCCCACATTTGACCAGATCGTCTTGTTTAAAAAATTATGTAAAATATTATTTTTTTTGTTATGGCTTGCTTTATTACTAAATTTTTTTCAAGAATGATTTAAATTTAATTATGTTTGCATAATTTTTTAATAAGACGAGTAGTTAAAGTTGAGAAAAAAATCAAACGAATAATAGTTTCAAAAAAAAGAGAGTACTCCTCTGTTTGAAAGCACAAGTCGTTTGATTTTTTAAATATCAAGTTTGACTGCTCGTCTTATTTGAAAAATTGCACAAAATAGCGTAGTGTTTTGTTATAACTTGTTTTAGTAATAAAAGAATTTCATGAATGATTTAAGTTTGACTATGTTTGCATAAATTTTTTGAATAAGACGAGTAGTCAAACTTGAGGTAAAAAAAGTCAAACGACCTACATTTTAGAAGGGAAGTAGTATTATCTAAAATAAACAGGTTGCGTGATCTCAATCACTTTTAATATGCACTCCCTTTGTCGAAAGTTCTAGATGTATTTTATTTTACAAGTACCAGTTTTTGGCAAATGATTACTCATCAATATGCATATGTATATGATGCAAAATTACATTCACATGTAAGCATTTTATAACGTACTCCCTTCATTTTAATAAGTCGTTTGATCTTTTCAACCTCAACTTTGACTACTCATCTTCTTCAAAAAATATGCAAAATATCATTTTTTATTATAGCTTGTTTTATTAATAAAAGTTCTTCAAGATAATACAATCAGTTAAACTTGGAGAAAAAAATCAAACAATTTATAATTTGAAACGAAGGAAGTATATGAATATGCAGTAAAAAATCCTTTATTCTATGCCAAAATAAAACACGCCATAATATAATTCAAGCAGGGAGTAGTATTTTGTCATTCTCGCTGGTAGATATGGATCAGATTGAATGCTTGATACAGTCAAGCAGCAAAAAGTACTCCTACTCCTACCTAACAAAGTGGACCATTGCTCACAGGCTCACACCTTTGTTTCTGTCGCCTGCTCGAAAACCCTCCTCCCTCGCTCGAAAAAAAACCCCCTCCGACGACTTCGCCGCCGCCGAGCACCACGCCGGGCAGCAGCGAGCCGCCGACCGCCCTCGCCTCCTCCGCTCGCTGATGAAGGGCCTCTACATCCGACCGAGGTGACCTGGGAGAGTCAAAGGAGGGCTCGCGGAGCGCAGCCGGCGACGAGCTCGAGACCCGCCGTGCTCCCACGACGCCAGGCGTCGAGTCGCACGCTCCCTAGGCAAGTACCCCCTTTTCTTCGTCCTCGCCTTTTGTTCCTTGTGACGCTGGAGTGCTAGCGGAGGGAGGAGCGGGCCGAATCCAGTGGCATTTAACATTTTTGCAATGGGCGAAGAAAATAATGGTACGGCAGAAAACCCACGGTCATTTTGAGTGCGGTGGGGGCAATTTGCATTTGGAAAGTGGCGATGATGTATATTTTTAAATCGGTTTACTTTCTGTTAACACAAATTTTGTTCTTGGTCTTAGAATGAACCGTAACATTGCCCTGCGGTATCTTATAGTATGATAAATAACTGCATATTGTACTGCTGCCGTTATTCTGCAATGCAGAGGAGTTTCTTATGATTGCATATCGTGGCTGCATTATATCGAGGACTGCTCTGATGCCAATCCGTATATTGATTTCAATAAGTTAGTGATAAATAACTGCATATTTGTGTTTGTCTGCGTGGATTGATTTCAGTAAGTTAGTGATGCCCGGGCGTATTAGCTGCTTTGTCACACAACACATTGGCGCAGCCGCGCAGGAATCTATTCAGTGTCATGTTTTGCTTTGTTTGAACACTTGTATTACACAGCGCTTATATTGGTTGCTGCAGCATTGTATTAGATTAATCAGCTGCGTCCTGCAAAACAGTTTTTATGCTTACAATAGTGCATAATCTAATTGCACATAAATTTCATTTTAATCATAAGAGGGTGACTCCACTGTCACACTTTCTGCACAGATGTTTAGATATCTTATGCTTCTTTTACTAATTTATTCAACATAACACATACTTTTGAAGGAAGCAATGCAGAGCTATTAATTGAACAGCCATTTGTTGTAGCAGGTTCGCCACCCTTTTCAATGGACGATTAGGATAGCAGAGCCACCCTATTTACTTACCGATTTCTTTGACCAAACGTATGGGATCTCATATATTCTTAGAGTTGCTCAGACTGCAAAAGTTCATTTGATCCTTACCTGATTTCATTTGCCAGAACCAGGTGGCAATAATAAAGCATAAAAGCTGAACTATTCTAAGGGAACATGGCATCCACTCAGGAGTTGACAGAGTTCAACTTATAAAATAATTACAAAAAGTATTCTGATTCTTCCGTCGAATCTTTTACATGTATAATTTGATTGCAATCTCATTATGATTCTAAACTGCAGCATAGTTTACTGTTTTCATAGATTCAGCCTTGTCCATAGGTTGAACTTTGCAGAAACCGATACTTGCAAAGCACGCTGCATGGCAATGAAGTTTGAAGTCTAGAACAAGTTGTTAATAATCACAGGTTCGTGCATTCATGTTTTTTACTTGTAGAGATTGAAAGAAACAACTTTTTCTTTTTTTTATAATGCAAGCCTTTTTTTTTTTTTTGGAAAACTGTATGCTTTTAGCTTAATCTGAACTTCCTCCGTGTATATGTTGATTTCTTTTGCAGTTAGTACTTGGAGCCTCCAATGGAATGTTAAATCACGTTTTCAGACATTTGACTACCGAAGGATTGGATTTCTGGCATCAGCACAACTGCTAATAGAGTGTAACCATTGAGCACTGATCCATGGCTCAGTTACTCTCTTCTCTTTTGCAAGGCCTCCTGAAGAAATCTGGCGAGTCACTGTCCACAGAGTTTAGCTTCATGTGTGGCATTGAACAGAGGCGTGAGAAGTTGTACGAGTTGCTGCTAGCCATCAACCAAGTGATCCCTGAAGCTGAGGAACAAGCATTCAAAAAACCTGCCGTGAAGTCCTGGATTGCCCAGCTGAAGCTGGCTGCCTGTGAAGCAGATGATGCACTTGACGAGCTGCATTATGAGGTACTTCGCAGTGAGGCACTTCAGTCAGGGCATAAGGTCAATAGTGGTGTAAGAGGCTTCTTCTCTCCTTTGTATAATCCTCTACTTCTCAAGTACAAGATAGGGAAAAGACTCCAACAGATAGTGGAGCGTCTCGGTGACCTCGTTCTCCGTATGAATCAGTTTGGGTTCATTAGAGATTGGTCAATACCAATGGATGAGAGGATACAAACACATTCCTATGTTGATGAGAAAGATGTTATTGGAAGAGATGGGGATAGAAAGGAAATAGTGCAGATGCTACTTAATGCCAGGACTGAGAAACTGCCTGTTTTTTCTATTGTTGGGATTGGCGGATTGGGCAAGACTACTCTGGCGCAGATGATCCTCAGTGATGCTGAGATTAGAAGTGGTTTTCAAAAGCTTTTGTGGGTTTGCGTATCAGAGGATTTCAGCGTTCCAGATATCGTGGATCTGATACATCTTTGGATATCAAATGGATTTATTCCATCTACAGTAACATCCGATCTAGAAGCAGAAGGCAATCACATATTTTCACAACTAGTTTGGAGATCTTTTTGCAAGATGTCGCGACAAAATGGTCCTGGAGAAAGGCACCATATGGAAACCGTGATGTGACAGCATGCAAAATGCATGATTTGATGCATGATCTTGCATTGGATATAAGTAATGATTGTTTCTGTTTGCAGAAACTTTCTGACATTAGGCAAATACAGCAGGATGTCCATCATGTAGCAACTCTTCGTTCTCAGAAAGTTGATTACATAATGAAGCATTGTCCACTTATCCGTAGTATATTTTCTCTGGACAAAGACAACATACCACGTTTCCTTGAGGATTTTCATCTCACAAATTGCACTTTGAGGGTGCTTGGAGTTCCACGTACACAGATTGGAATATTATCCATTGAGCCAGCTTTTATGAAGCACCTGCGATATTTGGATTTGTCTTTCAGCTCCATCAAAACAATACCTGAAGCGGCAAGTGCTTTATACAATTTACAAATACTGATCCTTACTAACTGCTATTATCTGAGTCAGCTACCTGAGGGCATGAAATATATGGTCAATCTTCGACATTTATACCTTGATGGCTGTTCCAAATTAAGATGCATGCCAGCTGGTATTGGGAAGCTGAGTTCTTTAAGAACATTAACCAATTATATAGTAGGGAAAGAACCTGGTCAAGGTATCACGGAGCTCAAAAGCCTTAAATTAGGTGGTAAGTTGCATATATCTGATTTGATAAAAGTTAATAATGCAGTTGATGCAAAAGAAGTTGCTCTTGAGACAAAACATCTCGAGTAGTTGACATTGTCCTGGGCAGACTACACTGGTTCAGAACTTTGTGCGGCTGATGTATCCGAAGAAGTTTTGGAAGGTCTTAAACCCAACCAGAGCCTAAAATTTCTAAAGGTAGAAATGTACGCCGGGACTAGATTGCCGAATTGGATGGCAGATGATGTCACCCTACAGAATCTAGTCGAGCTCATTTTGATTGGCTGTGTAAACTGTACTACTTTACTTTCAGCATGCCAGCTTTCTTCCCTGGAGGTCCTAAAGCTAGAAGAGATGAGCAGTTTGGTATATTTGTTCAGCTACTCAGCCGATGGAGGGGGATGCAGCAACTCTTTCGTGATATTTCCGAAACTGAAGCTCCTGTCACTAAAGAAGATGGACTGTCTTGAAGGATTTGATGCCAGGGAAGCGTCATCTCTAACCCTTCCATTGCTTGATTCATTGGATATTATCGATTGCCCAAAATTGACAGAATTACCCAAGGTTCCAGCTCTGAAATCATTCGCTGTGAAAAGAAACAAAAAACTTCTTGATCTAGCAGCAGGGCTAACAAAATTATCATTTCTCTATCTTAGTGCAAATCATGAAAGTTTTATGGTGCTGAATAATAATCTTCCTGAGACTGAGGAAAACCATGACACCACTGAAAATATCTGGGGATGTCTTACTGAGTTGCATCTCGAAGGTTTCAGTTGCCTTCTACCAGATGGTAGAGAGCACAGAATTGAATCCTTGTCTCTCACTTGTTGTGATTGTTTCATCCAGTCAGATCCGCAGCAGTCACCAGTGCGGTTTTGGAACCTCTTCACCATCTTGAAAAGATTGGTTCTTAGGGAATGCGATAATCTAACCTTTTGGCCAGAGAATGAATTCGAGTGCCTGAGTTCACTAAAACAATTAGAGATTCAGCGATGCAAAAACTTCTCAGGTATATCAACTGGCCTCCTCTCAGTGAATCCCTCTTCATATGAAGGCCTCTGTAACTTGGAAATCTTGGATATTTTTGATTGCCCTGAATTGGTGGCTGTGCCACCATAATTGAGACGCCTTAAATTTCTTTTTATTTTGGGATCTTCCAAAATCGAGTCTATGTCTCAAGGATTTGATTGTTTTGGGACCCTTCAGTCCCTCGAAGTTGCTGAATGTCCAAGCTTGAAGGTGTTGCCGGACATGCAGTGTCTTTCACAATTACAAAGCATCCGCTTGTTATTCTGCGACAGACTATCAACACTGCCTGAAGGGATGCATGAATTGCGATCACTCAAGTCCTTGGAAATTATTGACTGTCCAGCGATTAAAACTTTACCTAATGGACTTTTACAGAGGCTGCCCACCCTAGAAAGTTTCATTATAGATGGTTCCCCTGCATTGGAGAGAAAATGCAAATGTGGAGGAGAGTACTGGGACAGAATCAAGGAGATTCCACATTTATATGTGGGAGAGGATTCTACTTGGCAACATGCAGCCAATGCCCTAAATGCTCTGTGCACAGCTTGGTATAGAATAATATTTTGTGGTCAACATGCATCGTGAGCTGATACTCTGAAGGTGCGCCTTACTCTCTCTTTGTTCCACTTTGTGTGCATCGGAGGTACATTATCTTTTTTTCTTTAAGCAATTTCAAGCTCTGAATTGAAACTAATCCTTTGCTGCCTAACAAATTCAAAACTACTCGGTTTATATACTGCGGAACCCAGCACTCCCTAACAACCTGCCTAACAACTTGCTAATCCCTAGTGCTAATTTGTCGCCTCAAACAAACTGAAGCCCCTAAATATCAGGACCCTGTGCCGCCTTCTGGCTGCTCTGTGCTGCCTTCTTGTTGCACCTCTGGTATGTGTGGCCCACAAAGGCATCCACAACATAACCCGGAGGATGTCAAATTCATTTTTTTGCTTTCGTGGTCAAATCAATTAGTTGGTTCTTTTTTTATTCTTTGCAGGTAATATATATTTCGTTCTCAATTTCAGTGGATCCATTTTAGGGAATATAGGGGCACCACATGGCATGTTTGACTTCTCCCTTACACAAGATGTGCCTTAAGAAACTGTGTTCTAAAGAGTCTGGTATTTGTAGTATGGCAATTCAACAGTGGTTTGACTCCTAGTGCTGCTAAATATTCTGACATCTTGATGTCTTCGAGCTGTTATACCTGGTTAAGCTCTTCTGACATAAGCATTCTGCCTGGGATGTACTCTGCCTGTCGTGTGTGTGGTAAGCTGGTTGAAGGCCGTACTTTTGTTTTATCATCATGTCATGGCTGTTTTATGACTGACCATATGAAAGAACGTAACGATGCTAGTGCCGATTCTTCATGTAGTTGCTGGCTCACATAATACATAACTACATTTTTGTTTAAAAAATTAACATTGCTTTCCCTTGATGAGTGGCTATTTCTATATTCTCCATTCATCCACTATAAGAAATATTCTGATAAGGCAACGTTTCAGTTGTCATAAAAAATAAAAAAAGTAATTAGATCTCGCAATTTGTGACACTCGAGTTAAAAGATGCGTCTGTCACATATTAACGGTCGTAAATTCTGTTTGTGACAAAAACATGTTTTGTTTTCATAAGTTGTGTAAAAATCCGTCTTGTCAATGATTTATTTTTGTTTTTGTCATTCTGCAAGCCCGAAAACGTCACAAATGGATGACTATACATGTGCCACTTAGGACAGGAAGTGTCATAAAACTGTGCCATCGTGAGATGTATGTGACATATCAAAATCTGAATGCGTTTCACATTCTTTTATCATAACGTTGTGATGTCACGATGATTAGAATGTGAGTGCATTGTGATATTTTTTTTATCCATCATAAAATGTTTGATGCCCATCAAGGCCATGTAATCATGAGCTAAGTCCCAATTACAGACCAGATGTATCATAGGCTTCGCCCATGTTAGGCACACTATGTTTTTCCTTAGCCCATATGTAGGTCTTTTTTCTTTTTATTTCAAGAGTGATATAGCATTCAATGCAGGCCAAATCTATGTTTACAACCTATGTAGGCACCATTCGAAGGTTGATGGCTCACCCCACATAGAATAGGAATCTTTCACTAGGTTTACATACATTGTCGACTTACGCTGTCCCCTCTCAGTCCAGGGTGAAAAGTCTACTTGTATAAGTGACCACGGCGCTTATCGTTCAGCGTGGATGGAACCTTTTGTCTTGGGATGGTGCGAAAGGGACCCAGTTGCATGTGAAAAGTTTTGCACCTTTCATTTGTTTTATAATGGTGGGGGCCAAGCGGTCAACTGATTTTTTCCTTGGATGTTTGGGATTCCCTGCCTGGTGCGCACATATTGTGTGCCCTGGCCTGTTCAGAGGCATAGAATGTACCTGGAACTCTGGAACCTAATAAAGCGAGACAACCAGACCTATTGAGGATATAGGCAAGCTTTCTCCCTTTCATTTTTTTCCCTCCCCATAGTAATCTCGTTCTTCTTCCCAGGCTTACCCTTTTTCCTGCCTGTCACAACGAACTTGAACTCCCCTGAATTTTCTGAGAGGAGGCAGATCTTGTTCACCTAGAGATCTACACCAGCAGGTTTCCTTCTAGTTGTCAATGTTGCGTGGATACATTTTCGATCTGGAATGTTAGGCTATCTTTTTCGGGTGTTTTGGATTGAAGTTATGTTTTTGTGGTTCATGTATGTTTCTTGTAGAGTATGATATTCATACTTTTGTTTACCTTTTGTGGATCCAGGATATCTGCTCGCCTGTGAAGATGGAGCAGGGGGTGACTTCTTAACTTCTCCTGTGAGTATGGTGACTGTTCATTCGCCAGGCAGCGCTACAACATCTGCTTTTGCCCACGAGTTGCTTCTCAAGGTAATTCTTTGAGCGCTCTGCAGAAAACAAGGATGATATGGTTATGATGCTTCTATTTGGGACGGATCATAGGATCTTTATGTTGGCAATGGCAGCTGCCCAGCAGCTCCCTGCCAAGGTGAGTTCTCAACTCTCCCCTTGACACAACACCATTTCGGCTAGAGATAGAAGATGGAGAGACAGAGGCACCCCCATACACACAACAATTGTGCTGAATTTCTTGAACTGAGCTGAGCTGCCTTGCAGCCGGCCATCTCTTTTATAGAGATCAAATTCTACACTAGGTAAATACTTCCATGAGTGGAAATACCAACTCAAATGTACTACTACCAACTAAATATCTACTACTAGTACTATATGTACAAGACTACTACTAGTACTATATGTACAAGACTAAACAAGTGGTGCTGCCATACGGCTGGTAGTAAACACTTGAAAAGTTTTACTAACTCCATGAACTTTAGTTGGTAGAGAGATTGTAGGGGAGCAACTCAATTTCTCAACACATTAAAATGGTATATTCCCATTTGTTTATTTGGCAAAAAGTTCCAGCATCCTGTTCTTTGTCAAACAAAAAAAATCAGATTATTTCTTGTTTCTGACAAAATGTTCCAGTATATTGTTCTTCATCTGCTTTTACCTCATGTGAGGTTGTTTCTGTACACTATTAGCAGATAAGAGGATTGCCAAACAGGTGATAGATGTTCTTTCCATGCCACATGTTCTTATGCTATTTACTGTATCCTTGTCGCATTTAGCTTTCTTGGGTTGGCGTTATACACTTTTGGTGCTAATGACATGCTGAATGAGCCCCCCCTCCCCATGCGTGGGATTATTGCATTGAGCCTCTAGTGCAAATATATAGGAGTACATGGCTTGGAGGGCGTGTAGCGTCTCCTAGAGCTAAGGAAGGTTATTCTGGGATATCCTAAACTAACTATATCTGGAGTTGCCTAATATACTCTTTGCACCTTGCTATTTCATCTCTTGTTTATCTAATGGACACGAGGGACAGGATGTGTGATTCAAAGGCTTCTTGGCTACCAATATAAGCTAGGTTTTGCCTCTTGGTGTTTGTTGGCAAATGCAATTGCCTTGCAGCTGCCTGCCAAGGTGAGTTCTCAACTCACTAACACTCACACGGCTGCAGGTAGGAGATAGAACACACACAACACTTGCTGCTGAATTGTTTGAACTGAATGAGGTGCATTTCTTTGCTGCCCTCTCTTCTCTTATACAGAGGAAATAGTCTACTCTAGGTACATACTAGTGATGAGTGGATATACCAACTCTATTGTGCTCTACCAACTGCATACCAACTTGTTGGAAGGGGAATATTTTGCTATGCATTCCTCCAACCCTAGAAGGGTGGGTATACAGTACTATACATGGGCCTCACAGATGGGCCAGACACATGGGCCATAAGGGCCCATATTTTATACTCCAACACCCCCCACCCCGCAATCTTAATTACCGGGGCAACGGAGTTCAAGAGTGGAAAGAAAGTACACACCCCACAGGCACAATTAGCCACTGGCTACATTGAAACTGGATCGAAACTCCGAGAACGTCAAAGAGGGGAGACCCTTGGTGAAGATGTCCGCGAACTGGGAGGTAGTCGGGACATAGAGAACCCGAACATAGCCGACAGTGACCCGATCGTGAACAAAGTGCAGGTCGATCTCCACATGCTTCGTCCGCTAGTGCTCAACGAGGTTGGTGGAGAGGTACACGGCTTTGACGTTGTCGCAGTAGACGAGGGTGCTCTTGACAAGCGGGCTGTGAAGCTCCGCCAAGAGCTGCCAGAGCCAGGACGCCTCAGCCATGCCGTTCACCACGGTTCGGTACTTCGCCTCGGCACTGGAGTGGGAGACGACTGGCTAGCGCTTGGACGACCAGGAGACCTGGTTACTGTTGAGGAAAACGGCATACCTAGAGGTGGAGTGTCGAGTGTCAGGACAGCTAGCCCAGTCAGCGTCGGTGTAGACAACGAGCTCGGTGGAGGGAGACCAGTGAAGAACCAGGCCATAGTCAAAAGTGCCTCATACGTAGCGGAGGAGGCGCTTCAAAGCAGCTAGGTGTGACTCCTGGGGGTCATGCATACGAAGACATACCTGCTGAATACCAATTTATTATGGCGCGGGCGTCGAGGTGTGCGAAGAGGAGAGCACATGGATAGGTGGGACTGGGAATTGGAACGCAAGGTGTAACGAGGAACCTCTAGCGATGGACTGTCGTTGTCGCTGGCCAAGGAAGTCCTAGCCACAACGACCGAAGACAACCTCGCCACAATGGGGAGACTTTATTTCTTCGGTACCCTAATTACAAGCTAGGCGGTGACCTTTATAGATGAGGTCCCGATCAGGCTAGCTAACCAACCAATTGCTAACAAGAATATCCAAACACTTAACAAACTCCTAACAACTGATAAAACATCCCTTATATCCCCCTGGATTCCTTGCTAAGGACCCAATAGAGCTGGCCCTAGCCGCTTTGTGCCGGTCCATCCTTCTTTTTCCTATAATAATGTTTACCCACAAAATTGTCGATAACATATGTGATGTTCAGTTGGGTGAAAGCGAGGTACTACAAGGCACCAACAAGGCCACAGTAGGAAGTTGGGTCAGCCACAGGATCACCCATGTCCGCAGAGAGCTTGGCCTGAGTGTCAACAGGAGTAGAGCTCGGCTTGTTAGTCATCCCTTCCCGCTCCAGAATATCAAGCGCATACTGCCGCTGGTGAAGAAAGAGGCCTGAATGGTAAGGCTCAACAATGACACCCAAGAAGTGGTGGAGGATACCTAGATCCTTCATGTTGAAGTATAAGTTAATTGCCCACCTTTCCTTATCAGCTTAAGCTTTTGGGTTGAATTGGTTGGAGCATGCAACTCAATATGGTATCAGGGCCAGAGGTTCCAAGATCGAATCCTGGCGGGCGCGATTAAATAAAATAATTGCAACCGACTCCTAAATTCCACGTTTGAGGCCTAAGAGAGCCTACACATGAGGGGGAGTGTTGAAGTATAAGTTAATTGTCCATCTTTCCCTATCAGCTTAAGCTTTTGGGTTGAATTGGTTGGAGTATGCAACTCAATATTCATGGCAAACTCCTGCTGTAGTGACTATATGATGCGCTGAAGTAAAGTCTGACTAGATGCGGTGAGAATGATGTCATTAACATAGAGCAACAGATATGCAATCTCAGTGCCACGGCGGTAAACGAACAGAGAGGTGGCCGACTTGCACACTGTGAACCCTAGGAAGAGCAAGAACGTGGCAAACCGTGAGTACCGAGCTCGTGGAGCCTGCTTCAGACCATAGAGAGACTTGTTTTTCGATAGTCCATGTCCGGACGACTGGAGTCCACATATCCGGTCTTTGATAGGGTGCCATGAAGAAATGCATTCTTCACATCTAGCTGGTGTATAGGCTAGGAGTGAGTGAGAGAGAGAGCAATCGACAGAACCGTGCGCACCGTCGCAGGTTTGACCACTGGACTGAAAAAGTCTCATCATAGTACACACCAGGCCACTAGGTGAACTCCCGAAGAACCCAACGACCTTGTAGCGCTCTAGTGAACCATCAGCCCGACGCTTATGCATCTAGATCCACTTGCCAGTGACGACATTGCATCCAGACGGACGCAGCACGAGGTCCCAAGTCTAGTTGGCAAGAAGGACCGTGTACTCCATCGCCCGACGCCAGTTAGGGTCGGCCAGGGCGTCGCGGAGAGAGGAAGGTACCATCGAGATGTCCGGCTTGTCCTCGGTGGGGAAGAGAGTGGTCGCCCGTAGAACGCCCGCCGCCCGTCGTGTCACTATGGGATGACTGTGGCCAGGGTCCCGATGGATGACCGGCGGGTGGTCATGCCCAGATCAACACGAGAGCGGATCCAAGCACGGGCCGACAGCTCTAGAGGAGGCGGCGGCGATGGAGACGAGGCTGGTGGAGCCGAAGAAGGTGCCGGTGCCAGTGCCGACACCACCCTTCGCCGGTAGACCTACATGGGCTGCCAGGAGCGCGCAGGGAAGCCCGGGGGGACGGGTGGCGGAGGTGTTAGGGTAACAGGCACACCCGAAGACACGAAGGTGATCGTAGCTGAGAGGGGTACCAAAGAGAGCGTGGTGTGGAGTAGGAGTGGCAGTGGAAGGAAGGCGGTTGAGCAAGTAGGTAGTAGTATGGAGAGGCTCAGCCCAGAAGCGGGGAGGAAGTTAGGCCTGGATAAGAAGGGTGCGTATGACATCGTTCATGGTGCGAATCATTCGCTCAGCCCTGCCGTTCTGAGAAGAGGTATACGGACATGACATGCGCAGTTGAATCCCCTGAGAGGAAGAAGTCACAGGAGGTGTGGTTATCGAACTCGCGACCGTTGTCACAATGAGCAGCCTTAACAGTGCGGCCGAACTGGGTGGAGACCCAAGCAAAAAAAATGGGGGAAGGCGGGGAAAGCCTCAGACTTAGAGTGCGTTTAGTTTCAAAAATTTCTCCCTAAAAAACACTATTCATCCAACTTTTCTCTATTCATCACATCCCTCGCACTCACATAACACTATTCATCTACAGTGTATTTTTGGTAAACAATGTATATTTGGAGAATCTTTCCATGAACTAAACGCACCCTTAGCACGCAAAGGAAAAGTCCAAGAGTAATGGGAGAAATCATCAACGACCGCCAGATAGTATTTATAACCAGAAATGCTCAATACAAGAGAGGTCCACGTATCATAGTGAACAAGATCAGAAGCATGACTCGCATGAGAAGAAGAAAAAAGTAGTCTAACATGACGACCCAATTGACACGTTGGACAAAGATGCTCATCAGGAGCCCTAGCACAAGGAAGATCTGCACTACGACCGAGACGGGCCAAAACGTCGCGGCCGGGATGACCGAGACGGCGGTGCCAAGTCGTGGAAGTAGAGGTGGTTGCGAAAGCAGCTGATGAAGAAGAAGGCGAAGCTAGGGCAGTGGAAGCAGGAAGGCGGAAGGTGTAAAGGGGTCCCGTGCTGTCACATCAGAGGAGTGGGTGCCGGGAAGTCAAATCCTTCACAGTAAGACCAGAAGAGTCAAATTCAACAGAACAAGAATTGTTAGCAGTAAATTGGTGAATGGAAAGAAGATTGTGAACCATCTGTGGGGCAACAAGAACATTGAAAGACGGAATGGACCAGGAGTAGTGCCCACAATCAACAGAGGTAATAGGAAGACAAGAACCATTGCCAACCATGATAGAAGAAGGACAAGAGGGAGGTGGGGGTGGATAGATGAAAGAATACCAGAATTGGGCGTAGTATGGTACGAGGCGCTAGAGTCAGCGATCCACTCGGCGGAGGTTGGTGGTGTCAGCCCCATGGTGCTGAAGGGCTGGGCCAGCGCTGCCTGGTCCCATCCCCCAGTCCAGAATGGAGGCTGGGTGGGCTGAGGTAGTGTAGTCCAAGGCACCAACACCGGGGAAGTAGGGCCGGTGAACATGGCCGCGGGCTGGTGCCGAGGACGAGGTCCCTCCCCTGAGCCTGGAACGACCACATCGAGATGCGCCCTAACCATGGGTTGCTGAAGTATGGCTAGGGCGCGCCTACAGGTGGACTGCCAGGAGTTGGAGGAGCCGAAGTCGGAGTCCCTCGGCGGCCCCCACCAGAGCCTCTGCCACGACCCCCCCAGCGGCGACGCCCGCCGCGCCCCCTAACTCCCGCTCGGCGCAGGGGGAGGAGCGCCAAGTAGATAGGTGGCAGGGGTCGGGGAGGTAGGTGGGGTCAAAGAGGCTAGTGGTGCGACGACCAGCGCAGTAGACGACGACGATGGAGTCTAGTGACCCCTGGTGAGCTCCTTTAGGAGAAGGTCGTCCCGGACCACCAGGAAGGTGGGGAAGGGCTTCTGCCGGGTGATCCATGTCCGCAGGTGGTTGTAGCCGTCGCTGAGACCACGTAGGACATTGAGCACCAGGATCCGGTCGGTCACTGGGCAGCTGAGGTCACGAAGAGCAACCGCCATGGCCTTCATCTTCCGGCATTACTTGTTGATGGAGAGATCGCCTTGCTCGAGCTTGCGGAAGGCCGCATCGAGCTGAAGGGCGCGGGAGTTGGCGTTGCCGAGGAACTGGTGCTCGATCGCCAGTTGGGCCTGGCAGGTGGTGCCACCGGGAGTCTTGACGTTTTCAGGGATATCGAGGGAGACGGTCCCAAAGATCTAGGAAATGGCGACAGTGTCCAGGAGTAGCCAGATTATGTCTCGCGCCGCAACAGGCACGTCGACGAGGACGTGGTCGTCGAGGCCGTAGCGGCGAAGAGCGAGGAGGACCTGGTCGGCCGTAGAAGGGAGATGCGAAGCTACACGCCAGTTCACGTAGAGCTCGGAAAGCAGCGCGGCATTACCCGATCCAGGAGCAGACTTGCAGTGCATCTCCACCTGCTGCAACCCGCATCCATTGGCTGTTGGGCTCTGCTCCTGCCACGGGACAAGGAGTTTTGGGGGAATTATGTGTGTGTGCTCAACTCCATCCGCAAGGGGCTAAGATGTGTAGCTTGCAGATCCTGACAGTAAAGAATGGATTGTGCTGTGCGACAACTCCCATGTAGTCTGTGCTGTTGGTGCTGATTTGTTGTTTTCTTCATTGATGTTAGATTGATAATTTGTTTTTCATTGAATTGGATCCAGAATCTTGCGCAAGTGAAAATGACCAACTATCTTCTATCCTTTTAATAGTATCGGATTCGTTTCCCCTCCTGATGTATCCTGTTCTTTTTTTCCTCTCCATGCTCTGGTGATGGATCGATGACAGTCAAGTCAGTGACAACCACTTTATCAGAGGAAGATGTTTCCATTTGGATTCTTTGTCATCTGATTCCAAATTGCATCGGATGCTACTTTCATCCGAGACCCGATGTGGTTCCAATCACAACATATTTTTTTTTCTATCTGATTCAATTTGGACTCTCTCGTCTGGATCCAAATTGCATTGGAGTCAAATCATCCATAGGTTTCATTTCTTGTAAAGATTATAGTTACTTTCTAATTTGGATGGAACATATTGACATGGATTATGAAGATAAGAGAGAGAACAATAGGAGATGATAGATGAACCGCACAGTGGGATGGGAAGTTTTTTATTAGGGTGTGTTTAGATTGGGGAAAGATTCCCCGAAAATACACTGTTCACCAAAAAACACTGTAGATGAATAATGTTCTGTGAGTGGAAGTGGTGGGATGAATAGGGAAAAATTGGATGAATAGTGGTTTTTTGGGGAACTTTTTTGAATCTAAACGGGGCCTTAGTCTATGGGACCAAATGCACTGTCCCTCTGCTAACGACAGCTGGGGTGGACACGTACCGCTACGGACACAGACTTTGTTTCAGTCCTTTTTTATCTCTTAATCTGCCAGTTTCCAGTGAAACCAGCTATCATCGGACTAAACAAGCAATCAAACTGCTAGAAGAATGGGTGAAGCATACAGGGAACTAACAAATCTACCCATAAACGAACACTTCACACACAGGAAGCCAGGAAAACCATTACCTTGACAAGCAATCTAGAGCAGGTGGGTTTCTCACAGGACTTGCAGGAGAATTGACTATCACCATCCTCACCAGGAACTCCCAAACTGAATCTGCCAGAACCAAAGCAGGAATTAAAAGAAGAAACTAGGAAACCTGGTTCTATCAAAAGGTTCTGATCAGCGATAAATGATAGGAAACAGAAATATGTCACATTTTACAACTCTCATAATGTCTAAAAGGTTCTGATATACAATTTGCCAATGATAAAAATGAAAAGTACATAACGTTTTGAAACAAAAAGAAAGAATAAAAAGGAGTTCAACACTGTTGAGTAATTAATCTGCTCCCCTACAAATCCTCCTCATTAGACAAGGTCAATGGAGTTGGTAGAATTCCTCAAGTGCTCACTACCAGCCATGGCAGCAGCAGCACTCAAGTGTATGAGTAGTATAGTCTTGTACATATAATACTAGTAGTACAATAGTTGGTATGTAGCTGGTAGAGTATAATAGAGTTACTATATCCATTCATCACTAGTATGTACCTAGAGTAGATTATTTCCTCTATACAAGAGAAGAGAGGGCAACAAAGGAATGCGCCTCATTCAGTTCAAACAATTTAGCAGCAAGTGCTCTGTGTGTGTTCTGTCATCTCCTACCTCTATCTGTGTGAGTGTTGGTGAGTTGAGAACTCATTTTGGCAGGCAGCTGCAAGGCAGTTAGTTGCATTTGCCATGTGGTATCAGAGCCAGGTTCGGGCTGAGGGAGGTGATGGCTGAGAGAGAGCGGAGGGGGCGCCGTGGGAGAGGCCGAGGGCGCCAACATTCCATTGGACACCGGGGTACGTCTATCCCACCGTGTCGCTAGGCGACGTATGTGTTGCAGAAGACCATCCACGACGTCGGCGGCGCCCAGTACCCGATGCTCACCCGCACCAACCATGTTGAGTGGGCGGTGCTGATGAAGGTCATGCTCAAGGCCAGGGGCCTATTCGCGGGGGTCACCAACGACATCGTGGACGAGCAGGAGGACCAGATGGCGATGGAGGCCATCCTCAAGGCGGTCGCGCTAGAGCTCGTGACTTCGCTTGGGTCCGCCGAGGACGCCACGACGAAGAAGGCGTGGGACGATCAAATCCATGCGCCTCGGTGACGACCGAGTACACAAGGCCAAGGCGCAACAGCTGCGCCGCGACTACAAGGCAATCGCCTTCCGCGAGGATTTCGTGCTGCGCCTCTTCGGGTTGGTGAGTCAATTGGTTGTGCTAGGTGACGAAATTAGTGAGACCGAGGTCGTTGCCAAGTACCTGCGCATCCTAACGCCACAGTTTGATCGGCTCACCCTCGCCATCGAGACCATGTTTGATTTGGGCGACCTCACCATCGAGGACATGACGCAGTGCCTAAAGGCGGTCAAAGACCACGCCGATGCAAGGGACAAGGTGCAGGCAGGAGGAGCCGCTAGCGACCAGCTCCTGCCCACCCACGACGAGTCGGTGGCGCGCATACGCGGACGTGAAGCAGGGGAAGGGTCCTCTGCTCCGCATGGTGGTGGGAGAGTCGGACGAAGCAGAGGCCGCGGGCGCTCCAAGAGGGGAGGCGGCGGTGGCGGCCGCAGCAGGACTAGGCGCATCGCCAAGGACCATTGCCTGAACTGCGGCGATTCAGGGCACTGGTCCCGCGATTGCATGCAGCCACGCCGCGAGTGCACTCTCCTGGCCTAGGAGGACAACGACCACATGCTCCTGATGGCGGTGGCGGGACCAGGGCCTCGCTCCGGGCTTTGGTCTGCTGACATCTCCACCGTTGCCGGTCACCGGAGATCACAGTGAAGCCGAGGACCTCATCCTCATTGACTTTTTTGTGCTTGGGTTAGGAATTTTTCTACCTGGGGGAGGGAGGGTCACGGGGAGAGAGACAACAGGATGATGAGGGAGACAACAGTTTGCTCGTGACCTGATGGGCCCTTCATCGGCTGAAAGATGCTTTGTCCGTTGACGTCGTCAGGCTAGGTTGTTTTTTTTTTTCTTGGAACAGATGTACACCATTGGCTCTCCATCGAAAGTCAAGCAACATGGATGGGCATATGCCCGCGTGGATAGAACACTCCAAAGTTAGGCCTGTTATTGTAAACTCTGTCCATGTTCCATGAAAAGTAGTGCCAACGAAGTATAATATTTGTCCAAATCTGTAGTATAATTTTTGTGTGGACTTTATTTTTGCTGGATTGGTTCTGAAATCAATGTCCATATGAATTCTGAATCTTATTTTAGTTGTGGTCTGATAATTTCTTTCTGTTGCAGTTATTGTTCCTGACGCAAATATGAGTAATGAAAATGTCCCACATTACTGAAATCGTTTTGGATGTTTGAGAAAGTAGTGAGGTGTTACGTACAGTCTGTCAAATCCCCATTTGAGATTGGCTGTTATATCCATTCTACTCCATTGGGAGAAAAAGTATGGATTTTTACAATTGGCTTGAAAATGAAACTGATGTTTGGGGTCATCTGACTAGGTAAGATACTGCGTTTTTCGAACAGCTTAATTTTAGTTGGTAATATTAGCTTGTCAACAGATCAGTTTTGTAATGATTGTTTTTCTCAGATGCAGGGTCTGGGATCAACATGACTATCCAACACAAATGTTCTTGCATGATTATTACCTCAGGTCTCCGTTTGAAGAACATTCACTGCAGCTATGTTGATGCAATTCTAAGGACTAGCATACAGATTGGGGGTGGAGCAAGTGCTACCCCACTCAAATTTGTATTTGCAATGGACCTGTTAGCGTGGGCTGTTAGAGGGCCATTAGAGCCGGCTGTATGGGCCAGGCTTAGGCCTAGGGTTTCTTGTGATTGGTTCTAAATTAGGCAAGGATCACCGTTGATTGGGTACTTCTATAAACCCTTCATTGATCCTTGCCTATATATGTACACACCTTTGTACCTCAGTAATCAATCTTTATTTTTCTCTAATCCCCTTCCTTCATGGTATCACGAGGCCAAAATTCTCGTCCTTTCCTTCCGCTGCACTAAGCGCATGCCGGCCCCAACCGCGCTGCGCACGCGTGCCGGCCTTTGCGGCGCTATGCCTCCCTTCCCGCCGCCATGTCGCTGACGCCGCCCGCCTCCCCCAAGGCCGACGCCTCCTCTGCCTCCATCCAGCAGGAGGAGATCTCCAGGCGGAAGGCGCGGGACCAAGCCGTCGTCCTCGCCAAGGAGCGACAGGAGGCCCACGCCGTGGCTCTGTCTCGCGTCGCCCAGGCTGAGGAGGAGATCCAGGCCGCTGTTAGGGCACGGGACGAGGCCACCCATTGCATCCAGGCCACCCAGGCCCACGCCACCCAGGAACGCGCGGCTGCCGCCGCTGCCCTCGCCGGCCCCCACCCTCGCCCTCCGGAGATGCATGCGCCAGGCGACCTGCAGGCTGCCATGCTCTTGCAGGAGGCAGCCGTACTCCTCAACATTCATGCCTAGGCGATCACTGTCAGCAACATCCGCACCCTCATCACCATCGTCCTCGACGCCGACTCCGGAAATTTCAGTCGCTGGCGTGACAACTTCCTGCGTGTCCTGTGGAAATACTCCCTAATGGATGTCTGCCTCGACGTCCCTGTCCTCTCGCCGGACTGGGATCGGATGGACACGTGGTCCACTCTTGGATCATGGACACCCTCACCGACGACCTCGCGGACATCGTCTCCTCCCAGGGCTCCACCGCCAGGGAAGCTGGCTCGCCGTCGAGTCCCAGTTCCTCGGCAACAGGGAGATTCGCTCCATCCACCTCAAGACGAAATTCAGCAATTTCGTCCAGGGGGATCTCTCCATCACCGAGTGCTGTTGCCGCCTCAAAAAGATGGCCAACGACCTCGGCGCCCTCGGCAAGACCATCACCGATCGCACTCTCGTCCTCAACGTGATCCGTGGTCTCAGCGAGCTCTTCGCCCACGTTGGGGCCCTGCTGCGCCACGTTCACCCTTTTCCCTCCTTCCTGGAGGCCCGTGACGACCTCATCCTAGAGGAAATCGTCCTTGACGACCGACAGTCCTCACCGGCAGCCGCCCTCAACGCCACCACCAAGTCCTCGAAGCAGTCTGGCTCCCACTCCGGGGGCTGCAGCGGGAACGGCTCGAAGAACTCCAACCGTCGCAGGAAACGCGGCAGCGGCGGTGGCGGCCAGCGCCCCTCCAACGGTCGACAACAGCAGCAGCCGCAGCAGCAGGCACAACAGCAGCAGCAGTCCGCCACCAAGGGCGCTACCCCTTGGCCCACCGCCTACAACCCGTGGACGGGCACCATCCACATGTGGCCTGGTCCTCGGCCTCCGCTGGCGCCGATCCTGCAGCCTCATCCTCCTCCACAAGCTGCCTTCGTCGCTCTGCAGCCCTCCTTCGTCGCCCAGCAGCAGCATTAAAGCATAAGATTTGACCTCATGAATACTATGAAATAATTAGGTGATTAAAAGATGCTCCGAGGCTTGCGTGGAATCACAAGCAAGTTAGATCCTTCCGCGAGTTGAGATTCCGGAGCGACGACGATCACTTCCTTGAATTGTCGCTGCTCCTTCGAGAGTCCAACGAGCCCGTACTCCGAAGCTTGAGATACTAAAACGTAATGCAAGTTAGTGATATGACATGCGACATGTTTCAAAGAAGCTATGCAACTTTCCCTTCTCGATAAAGTTGCAAGCCAACTTCAGCTACCCCAAGATTTTTTAAAAAGACAAGCCTATATTTTTCCTTTAATAAAACTTGCCCTAAATCATTTTTAGTTGATTTCTAATGATTTAAAATCATTTTCTAAATGGATAAAGCATGTAAATAAATAAATAAACCAATTTTATAAATCATTTATAATATTAAAGGGTTATTCAGTATTTTAACATTTTTAGTCATTATTAAGCATTTAATTAATTAATCTAAATAAAGGGATTTTATTAATTACCTACACTTAATTATTTAAAATTTTTAATGTATAACAGAGTTTAAAACAAGATTAACAAAATTAATTTCATCATTTTTGGACTTTTCTATTATTTTCTATTAATTATCTAGTGAAAACCCGAATTTAAATCTAATATCCAAAACCTAAAAGGACATTTTGCATAAAACCCCCCTGGACAAAAGCTTCTTCTCCCCCATGGCCCCTCCCTCTGTTTAAAACAGAGGGGCGGCGCTGACCGGCTCCCAGCCGCGCTAACCGCGGCGGGACTCGCCGGCGGCGAGGTCCACCGGACCCTATGACCCCACTACTAGATCCGTCACGCCAAGGCGCACCACAAGGAGGGTTCCACGAGTGGCACTGGTAGACGGACAAGGGCGCTGTTGACGGCCATTATGACACCTCGTGACCGTCAACATTTCGAATAAAATGAGAACTTTGCACAATGTTCCATGTATATTTTGCTTATATTTAACAAATTCCACAAGTTTTGGTAAAGTTGTGAATGTAGGGACACGTGGCAGAAAACAGGACAAAAATGGGCAAAAAAGCCTGGCCGACTGGCCAAGTCCTGGCCGGCCGGCCAGACATCTCGGCCACATGACAAGTCACTGATCCATGAGCAAACTAGCCAACATGCAAAGCATCCAATCCATTCATCCAATGACGGTTTGATCAAAGGGCCTGAAAGGCACATCACATGGATTAGAGGGCCCACCTGCATGCCTTAACTGCCAGGCAGTTAATAACCGTCATAACTACCGATACCAGGAGGCAATCCAGAGCGTTGCTGCGAAAGGTGGTGCCAGGTGGCGACCAACCCTGGCCGATCGGCCAGGATCCGGCCGAACGGCCGGCCACCGACTCCATTCAAGGCGCTTTTCTGAGGACGGTTGCATGCTGAGCTAACTCAACCGCCAAGATGCTCAACCGACCTGCTCAAGCTATAAAAGGACGACTCCACTTCACTTCTCAACACACACCAAGAAGGAGCTTCTCTTACTTTTTATATTTTCTAGAGTAGATTAGGGTTGGGAGTTAGAGTTGAATCGAGCTTGCCTCGAGGTTCCGGAATCTCTCGGAGATCGGGTAAAGTTCTTGTATCTTTTCTTTATACTTCGAATATTTCCTTTATCAATATAGTTATCTTCTTTACTTTATCGGATAAGCTTTCCTCTCCTGCTTTCCTTAGTTTATCTAGGAAAGTAGTGTGATCCTTTCATTTCATAACCTTTAGATTCAGTTAGAGTCTAGTTAGTTTGTCAGGCTTTTACCTTACGGGTTTCTCGCCCGGACTAGGAGATTTAGCCGTCTCCTAGGTAGAGGGGGGTTTCTTGTGAAGGCCTCACAAGAAATCCTAGCATCAAACCCAGACGTGATGTTTTGTTAGGTGTTAGCTAGAATTGTGTTCCACCCCATGGAAAGAGAGTGGTAGGCGGCAAGTGGTGATAGCCTTGTCCGTCCTTTGTGCAACCACAACGTTCGGGTGTTTTCATAGCAGTAGTTGCAGGTTACCGTTAGGACCCCTTCTATCCCGTCTGGACCTTTCCTCTTCCAGCCGCCAAAGTAAGCTCTTTTCCCTAACAGCTAGGTAGAATTCTAGTCTAGATCTTTAGAGGCTTTCTGATAAGTTTTGGAGTGTCTTAGGAATCCTTTCTCGCTCATTGCTCTCTCAGCTTCTTTTCTATCTCTAAGTGTAGAAGTCTCATGTGTCGCTGGTCATTTTGACCTTCTATCTAGCTTACCTTTTAAGATAAGCTAAGTCATTTAGGGCAGCCACCTATCATATCTTTGCGCCCCAGTTATCTCCCCTAAGATGGTGTATATTTCTAGAATGTGTTCCTGGTATAATTTCTCAATATCACTTTAACCAAAGAGCTTCCCCGTGGAAATTTACGATACCCTGGAATACTACAAGGTGAAGTGCTACACGGTCATTCTGTGCGCTTGTAGAATATTTTATTCTATAGGGCAAGAGTTTCCCACTGGCTTTCTAACGGCACAATTCCAGTGACGTTAAGAAGTGCCAACAGGCGCCCGATGGCTACCATCAAGCCTCTTCTCGGGATAATATGTCGGTGGACATGCCTGTCCACTGCAATGTCCTGTATGAAGAAGAAGAAGAAGAAGTGTCGACACCACCACAAGGTCCCTTGCGTATTCGAGTTCTTGTCGCGATTGATCAAATCGTGCCACGAACCGAATACGAGAGGAGTGCGCTAGAGTTGTTGAAGAATCGCAACTTTGCACATGTTACTGTCTTCAGCCCTGTCCTTCTCATCAAGACGGACTTGGGACATGACATGGATCGCGCATTCAAGCATGCAGGTTGGGAGGACTTCCACACCATCACGGAATCAGGTTCGAGTCTTCTCACTATTGAATTTCTGATTAGTTTGAATATCAAAACCACCCCGAAAGAAACTACCATTCGATTTCGATTTTTCAATGAGGATTTTATTTTGAACTCTCGCCAGTTTAGCAATGCTCTTGGTTTTCATCAACGTTGCATTTTGAACCCCAATATTTTGGAGAAGGACCACCGTTATAAGCGAACCTCATGGTGGGACTCCATCTCTGATGATTCTTTCAGCAACAAAAACAGCATAACTTCCATTCATAATCCTACGCTACGGTTTTTGGCAAAATGGATTGCTATGGTTGTTCATCCTCGTGCAGATTTACGTCTTTGTCTTAATGCTGAGTTGCCTTGCCTTTACGCTATGGCTAAATAAAGTTTTCTCCCGTGTTGAGTATGCTTAGTCATTGGAAAAGGATGGTGACTACAAAATGCACCATTGGCATTACTTCGCTGGAGACTTGTATCGCCACGTATGTCGGTGCTTTGACAAATGCAGAAGTCACCTACCTGCCATTGACACTGGAGTATCAAACCCAAATTGGTCTGGATCATTTTGTGCAAGGGCATTTGATGCGGGAAGGGCCGAATCATACTCATTTTATGTGTTACCCCGGGTACGAGGAAGAGATTGAGCTTCCCTGCTCAAACCTCGGACTCTACTCGGTGAAGCGGCTTAAATTGCAGATGAGGAAGGAGGAACCAGCACGCCACAGTGTGGCTGGCACACGACCAACAACACGTAGCAGGACCCTGCTGGAAAGGCAGACCGATGCAGGCACTTCACAGATGTCATCATCTGGAGAGCCTGGGACATCACTGATGCCTCCACCTAACCCGACTGCCAACATGACCTTCGAGCAGACGTACGACTACTTCCAAGGAGGGTCAGGCCAGTACACAGGAACCATGCCAGGCTATGGCCAGGATCCCAGGTACTACTACTCCAGAGTGAGCTCTACCAGCAGCAGCAGCAGATGAACCAGGACATGGCACACAACACGGATCTCAGACAGCAGAACTGGGCGATGGCGACATCCATGCACTACGACATCTCAAACATCTTCCAGCGCATGGATCTCAACCCCAACCAGCAGAACCCCGACCAGTCAGACTACTGAGCTTCATCGAAGTTTGGGGGAGGTATCACAGGTAAGTTATCTGTTGTTCCTTTGACGTTTAATTTCTTGAAATGCCATGACATGCTTTAGAATTTCATTAACAATAATAAAAGGAAGAGAATTCTCCAAGTAATTTGTACATGGGAAGTTTTGCAAGTTCTCTTTTGGACATGATGAATAGTTGCTCTGTTTATGCTTCACACGTGCCTCGTACATAACCCTTTACTCTCTTAGTACTTGAGTTCGTTGGCATGTGGCATTCCCCTATGTTTGATTCTAGTGGGAGCATAAGCAATAGTTGTCAAAGTCTAGTTGTTGGGAATATTGATATGGTTTGAACTAGAGTAAGAATGCATGCTCAATAAGGAACCTCTAGGGAGTAGATTAGTTCATGGAAAATACCCCGATAGATGATTGACCCACCAGAGCCATATATGCAAAATTTTATTCTAGCCACCATATGCAGTCTTGTGTTACTTTGAGATTTGTCGAGCGGTGTGTTCTCGTGAAGGAAATGCTTATCATCTACCTACTCCTTCTCCTTCGCGTAACTATTGTCTGCTAGCCTCAAACTGTCCGGCATGTTGATTTCTCACTCCGAGTATTAACATCCACCTTCGCCGGACAACACATTTCACCAACCAGCCCAAAATCTCCACTGTGTACCTATTCTGCCCATGATTCAAGAAAAAGGCTCCAATGAAAATACTCATGAATTCATGCAAGGATCAGAGCTCCTATTTTTACCTATCCTCTCTCCTCCTTAAAAAAAAGAGAGAAAGAGAGAGAAAGAAAGAAGAGAAAGGAGAAAGAAGATCTACAAAGAGAGTACAATATGAGCCTAAGAATCAGACAATCTTTCCATGTGTTAGTCCATTCTCTCCTTTTCCCCTGAACATTAAATTCCAAGGATGGGAATTTGATGAGCACTACTTCTCGAGAATCGCCATTCGGTTTGTCAACAAAGGTAACCAAGGTATGCTTCTTTTTCCCTACCCAAAGCTCCAGATATCGGCCATTAGAGTAGGAGTCATGGTCGGTTCGACCAAGGTGAGGATTTATACACTTGAGTGACTCGAGAGTACCATCGGGCATATTTACCATCTTTGTGAAAATTATCTCCCCGAGGAGGAACCTGAACAGCTGCAAGAAACTCCGGTGATGATCGTTCAGCTTTCCAACTGCCTGTGACAAAGACGAAAAGCAATAAGCCCCACGGATGAGCAAAGGTATGAATTGATTATGTGCCAATTAATTCAATCTACTTTGTTAGAGTTTAGGTTTATGCACAGGGTACTTGTAGGGGGTATGCATTGACGCAACTCCTGATCCACCGAGCCTAAGTTTTAGCTTTGCTCGAGGACGAGCAAAGGGATAAGCTTGGGGGTGTGTTGACGGCCATTATGACACCCAGACGTGGTGTTTGGTTAGGTGTTAGCTATAATTGTGTTCCACCCCACGGAAAGAGAGTGGTAGGCGGCAAGTGGTGACAGCCATGTCCGTCCTTTGTGCGACCACAACGTTCGGGTGTTTTCATAGCAGTAGTTGCAGGTTGCCGTTAGGTCCCCCTTCTATCCTGTCTGGACCTTTCCTCTTCCAGCCGTGGAAGTAAGCTCTTTTCCCTGACAGCTAGGTAGAATTCTAGTCTAGATCTTTAGAGGCTTTCTGATAAGTTTAGGAGTGTCTTAGGAATCCTTTCTCGCTCGTTGCTCTCCCAGCTTCTTTTCTATCTCTAAGTGTAGAAGTCTCATGTGTCGCTGGTCATTTTGACCTTCTATCTAGCTTACCTTTTAAGATAAGCTAAGTCATTTAGGGTAGCCACCTATCATATCTTTGCGTCCCAGTTATCTCCCCTAAGATAGTTGGGGCATATTTCTAGAATGTGTTCCTGGTATAATTTCTCAATATCACTTTAACCAAAGAGCTTCCCCGTGGAAATTTACGATACCCTGGAATACTCCAAGGTGAAGTGCTACACGGTCATTCTGTGCTCTTGCAGAATATTTTATTCTATAGGGCAAGAGTTTCCCACTGGCTTTCTTACGGCACAATTCCAGTGACGTTAAGAAGTGCCAACAGGCGCGCGGCGGCGCAGGCGACGGCGCACGACGGCGATGCGCCGGCCGGCCAAAAGACGCTCCCCCGACGAACAAAACGTAGCCTACGAGAAACAGGGAACCCAGGCGAACCTCAAACGCACTCTAACTTGGTTGGAGATGACGCACAGAGCCAGCCACGAGAGCAAGCCATGGCGGTGGTGCGACCCGGTGACGAGCAGCGTTCCCAGACTGCCCTGAGCCTCTCTCGACCAATCGATCCCTTCTACACCATCTACAGCTCAAGCACAACCCTACCCCATGCTCACATGTCGACCAAAACCACCGCACAAGCAACTTCAACGGAGGCCGACCTTGTTAAACCGAGCCCGACGAAGACACTCAGGAAGCAGACGGCGCGACAGCTCTGGAGGTGATGAGGGTGAACGAGAGTTGGTCTGGAAGATCAAGGAGGTCAAGACGAAGGTGTGGGTGGATCGAATAGAACTGTGGATGAGGGACGGCGGTGAATTTGCCGACGGTCGTGAGGATGGGAAGGACGACGAGCGGAAGGGAAAACAGAGATGGAGACTGGGAGCTCGGTTTTAAAGGGAAGAGTTGCCGACTATGTGTTCGCCACCTCATGCTTGCCACATGGGAGCTGTCGCTGTGCACCAGTGACGCGTGGCCCTCCCGGAACCGCCGCAGCTCACCGGCGACACGCAGGCAGACCAGCTGCACCCCATTCCCCTTTTCTTCTTCCGCAAAACTGTGACATTGTGAGTCCAGTTTCTTCCAATCTCTCATCTTAACTCATCTCATTCCAAACATCAAACTTGAAATTGAACCCAAGCCCTACACTTTCCTTTTTAACTCTCAATCCAATTGAGCAACAGCCAGTACAAAATCCGAGCTCCAATCATTGGCGCCATTAATCCCCATTTTCAGAGTTTGAGAATTTGAATTCGCAAATTACTCTCAAGTTGGCATTCAAACTTCTCTCGAATCCAAAGAGAAAGTCGTGCATGTTTACTTCAATTCCACTTCCTATTTTTGAATCATGTTCAAATTCCCAACCCATGGCTCGAATTCGGGCTCTGAATTTTTCAGCCAACACCATTATTCATCTCCTTTGGAAACCCTAGCTTGATCCAGAATTCAAACTCAAATTACTCCAAAATTTTGAACAATACTTGACCTTGCTCAAAATATAAAAGTTCTTTGCCTTCACTTGAATTTCATTTCTCCTTTTTGTACCTCTATCAATTTCTCAACGGTTTGAGCTCTATTTAAGAAATTCCAACTCAGCTTTTAATACTCTGAATTTGCTGAACATTTTTCTGATTCGATTTTTGGCCCAATTTTTCTCCCTGATTTGACCCGATCTTTGTCTGATCCAAACACAAAGGTTGACTGGTATACTTCAAAGAACATTTCCCTTGTTCATACCATACTCAAAAACTCAACCAATTGCTCACAATTTAAGACTTAAGATAGCTGTTCAAAATGCTAACATCTGAAATTTAAACTTGCTATTTTCAGATTAGAAATAGTAACCCTTCTCATTTTTGTTTTCCATTTAATTGAGCTATTTCCATACAATTTTTCATCCCAATTTGTATAAAAAATTCTCTATAGATCTCTTTGGTCTATTTGAAATTTTTACTTCAAATTTATGTCGAATTTTGACCAAATTTTGACTTCGGTCAAACTTCGTTCCTTTCAAAAATCTGGGATATCACACCGTTCGGCCTAGAAGATGTCGTTCGGCCTGTGTTCAGACTCGTTTTCATCAATTCAAGTTGCAGTGCGTCTCACACTCAGTACTTGTCACGTCTGCAAAAGATGGGTGCGAGAGGGCCCAATGAGAGGCCGATCGGCCACAATGAGGCCGGCCGGCCTGCCCTTGGACCTTCTGGCCTTCAGTTTTTGGCAGGTCGTCGGTGTGGTCGAGTATGTCACGTTTCCCTGCGAACTTGTTCAACCATTAGTGCAAAGGTGTGGTTGGTACACAAGTGTGCACCAACCACTCATAATCATGGGGAAATTCAACTTTTTATTTTTATTTAATTCAAACTATAGTGTTGCTGAATACAAATGAAAATTTTGAAACTAAAATTGTAAAAATGAAAATAAAAGCAACACTACTCCTAATCTAATCTATCCTACTTATTCTCCGCCTTGTAGAGATGCACGTTGCCCGTTGCCTTGTAAAGACGCTTGATCTAGAGACCAATGCCTTACGCAGGATCTCGATCTTGTCGTCTACCTCCATGCTCTCAATTTGGGTCTCTGCCACGCGCTCATCCATATTATTGTAACACCTAGATTTCCAAGAAACCCGAATGCTTCCATATGTGTGCCCAGGATGTCCACAGAACACATATAGATTACAAATATTGAGTCACATAGAACAAAATGCTGGAATAAAATAGTTTACATCAGAGTTTAACACAAGACATAGTCTTTTACAAATAACACAGCGGAAGTCTTAATATTATTAAACGGTGTATAGGTAACAAGGATTGTCCATGTTATACTTGCCTTCCTCAGCGAACTGCTGCTGCACCTGCTCTTCGGGAACGGGATCGTCGGCGAACTCGAACGACTCGTCAACTACTCACATCGATCACCACACAAGCATCCACACATACATGCAAACAAGGCATTTAATTAGAACAGTACACCAAAACATAAGAAAATGATGAAAAGAATGCTTTAGAATTATTGTATGCTTTACTACGAACACGTGAGCGCGAAGATCACTCAAATCGGAGTTAAAACGAAGAAACTTTGCTTAAAACGGGCTCTAGGGGGCTTGCTGGTGAGAGTTTTAGGCTTCTAGGGGTGTTTTTAAAAGAAACCAGGGACCTAAAACATAATTTCGTACAAAAACAGAAGGACTTTTGAGTAAAAAGACCTGACAGGATGGCGGGTTCTATTTTCCAAAAGTTCAGGGGCTAGAATAGAAGAAACTGGACCTAAACCTAGTTATTTTTGACCTGGACAGGACTGCGGGTTGATTCCTGAAAAACAGAGGGGCTCTTTTGCAAAATTGTCAGTGCTGACTGGAAGTCGTCGGTTTGACCTAGACTCAATCTAATCTAGGCCATTCGATCTGGATCGGACGGCTGTGGTTGATTGGGGCTTTCTGGTTTGCCGGCGGCTGACGGCTTGCGGCGGTGCCTTCCCGGGCCGCGGTGGAGCTTCGCCGGAGCGAGCTCGAGAATGGGCTGTTTTGCTCCGTTTCTAGTGATTCGGGGCACAAAAGAGAGAGGGGATGATGGGAAACCTATCTAGGGGGTTTGGCTCGAGGATTGAGCCAAGGTGGAGATGCGCGACGAGCGGCGGCGGACCGGGATCGACGGCGAGCTCGCGCGGGCAACAGAGAGGGAGAGAGCGAGCGAGATGGACGATAAGTTTCCTCACCTACCGTCGAAGCTTCGGGGCGAGCTTTTGGCAGCAATGTGGCGGCGAGGCGGTGGATTGGCGACAGCGGCGATGGAGCTCAAGGGCGGCTAGGGTTTGGTGCGTAGGGGGCTCCTAGGGCTGTGGCGGCGCCTTTATAGGGGTCGCAAGGGGCCTCGGCGTGCGTGCCAAGTCAGGACGTGGCCCGTATGGGGTCGGAGTCGCGTTCGAGGCGGACTCGAGCTTGCTCCGGGTCGGGCTCGGTCTGGTGCGGTCGGCAGCCGGAGGTGGGAGATGACGCCGACTGGTGGGCCCGGCGCGTCAGCGGCTGAGGGAGTGAGAGCGCAGCGTGGGCTGGCAGAGCTGGCGACTGCTGGGCCAAG
Source organism: Digitaria exilis (assembly GCA_015342445.1). Taxonomy (NCBI): domain Eukaryota; kingdom Viridiplantae; phylum Streptophyta; class Magnoliopsida; order Poales; family Poaceae; genus Digitaria; species Digitaria exilis. The sequence goes on from JACEFO010002708.1 coordinate 929,580, forward strand.
CTGGGTCGTTTGACTGGATGGGCCGCGCTAAGGAAATAGGGAGGCTGGGTTGCGCGAGATGGGCTGCCAAGCTGGGCTGAAAGAGAGAAAGTGGGGGAGAGAGAAAAGAGAATGTTTTTCTTTTAAACTTTCTTTCTTTTTCAAATTAAAGCACTCATTTGAATTCAAATCAAATTTTGAATTCAACAATCAAAAGAAATGCACCAGCATGAAATACATAACAATGTTTCTAAACCTTATATTTGTTTTTAATTTATCAAAAGTTTTATTTTTCCTATATTAATTATGAGCACTCGAATATAAAAAGCCATTTATTTACTAATTTCAAAAGAGGCATTTTTAGGGTGTTACAATTATTCAACCTTAACTTGAGTGTGGCGACTTTCTTCCTTAAGGCTTCAACATCATCCTCATCCTCATTCGACCATTCCATAGAGCCTGGAAACCCTTGGATTGGTGGAGGAGAATGGTGACGCCTGACTCCCGCGGATGATGATCTAGCGTCAGTGGACTCCATTGGGATGGCCCTCAATGGGGCTATGAGGACCTTCCCAATGCCCGGACCACGACGAGGTGTTAGAGTGCAGCTGCATGGGTAATACTTCGGCGACGTCGGCTTGGTGTCGATGTCCACCATGGCGGCACTAGATCGTGAGATCAGAGGATGCTTGGTGATGGCCTTCTTTGGAGTCAGTAGTCCTAGTGTTTGCCATTTTAGCGTCACTGCACGGCGATTCCCATCGGGCTGCACATGGGATCTTGGCACAGGGGAGCTCGTGCGAGGCGGAGCCGACCGGCGACGGGGGGAGGCCGATCGGCCCTTAGTAGGCGGCTGGCCTAAGGCAGGCGCCTCTGGCCCTCCGGTCGCGTGGTGATGGCTTCCACGAACGCAACTTGCTCGATGAAAATTGAGAGGCAGGGGGTTTGGTGGTTGAGTTCACAGTGGATGCGTTTCCCTGGCTCGCCATGGCCCAAAATCTCAGAAGGTTGCAAGGTGATTGGAGGAGAGGAATGGCTCGTGAGTCTGGGAAGAAGAAGGGGGCGCCTTTCGGGTTAAAAAGCATGCTCCTCCTTCGAATTCACAGAAATTCACAGAGGGGATCAGATGAGCATTGCCCAAGCTCAGGCTGAGTCAAAATGGCCGCGGGGCTAGGCTGTTCGGCCCTAGGGGTGCCTTTCGGCGTGGGCTTTTTCAGGCTCACTCGCCTCCCTCATGGGCTTTTGGTTTTTATCGCAAGGCTAGAAGAAAAGAAGGAAAGAAAAGATAAGGGTACATCTATCCTAAGATACAAGCATTTTTAAAGTCTTGCTAACACTTGGACTATAATTCTATCTTGGTTAACTCATAGACGTCCATCTCTCTGAGTTTCGGTAATTCGGGCTCGAGAAATATTTTCAATCATTGGCTATTGGCCTTGAAAACATTTCCGTCATCGTCCTGGAGGGTAATCGCGCCATGATCGGTGGCATTTAAGACTTTAAAGGGCCCTTCCCATTTACTTCTAAGCTTACCATGACCAAACAAATGAATGCGAGAGTTAAAGAGGAGTACCTTGTCTCCCGCTTTGAAATGCTTGATCTTTGATAGGCTTGTCATGTCATCGCTTGGTTCGCTCCTTATAGAGTTTGGAGCTATGATAGGCCTTCTCCCTTCATTCATCCAGCTCAGCTAATTGTATTTGTCTTTTGACTCCTGCTGGCTGAAGATCCATATTCCACCTCTTGATTGCCCAATGGGATTTGAATTCAAGTTCCACTGGCAAATGACAAGTTTTGCCATAGACCAGCAGATATGGTGTCATCTCTATAGGTGTATATCTAGTCACCAAATAGTTTACCAAATTTGCGTACCATAGGTTGGATGTAGTGACCGCCAAGAGAGTATCATCTCTCTGATAGTCATTAATTGGAGAATCCGAGTCTTTGACTTGCATTCTTGATAGGTGATCTGCCACGCAATTTTCTATCCCTTCTTATCCTTGATTTCTAAGTCAAATTCTTGAAGGAGAAGAATCCAACGGATGAGTCGTGGCTTTGCATCTTTCATAGTGAGAAGGTACTTCAGTGTGGCATGGTCTGTGTATACCATCACCTTAGCACCCACTAAGTAAGATCTGAACTTATCCATGGCAAATACAACTACCAGAAGTTCCTTCTCCGTTGTGGTATAATTCAATTGAGCTCCGGTCAGTGTCTTATTGGCATATGATATAGAATAATGCTGCTTATTCTTGCATTGACCAAGCACTGCCCCAACTGGCATCACACATAATCTCGAGAGGCAAATTCCAGTCGGGAGGCTGTATGATTGGGGCTGAGACCAGTGCCTTCTTAAGGGTGTAGAAGGCGAGGAAACAATCTTCATCAAAATGGAACGGTGTCTCTTTGGCAAGAAGACTTGTCAAAGGTCTGGCTGTATGGGAGAAATCCTTGATGAACCTCCCATAGAAGCCAACATGACCAAGAAAAATTCTCACTCCCTTAAAATTTGTAGGGGGTGGTAACTGTTCAATCACCTCAATCTTTCCCGATCTACTTCTATCCCTTTTTCTGACACCTTGTGTCCAAGCACAATACCTTCTCTGACCATAAAATGGCACTTCTCCCAATTCAGGGCAAGGTCATGCTCTTGACATCGCTTGAGAACTCTATCCAAATTCTCAAGGCAATGTTCAAAAGATGTTCTGTAGACTGAGAAATCATCCATGAATACCTCCATGATTTTCATGATTAGGTCAGAGAAAATAGCCATCATACACCATTGAAAGGATGCCAGTGCATTGCAAAGTCCGAAAGACATTCGCCGTTAGACGAACGTTCCGTAGGGGCAGGTGAAGGTAGTCTTACTCTGGTCATCGGGATGTATTGGAATTGATGATAACCAGAATATCCATCAAGGAAGCAAAAGTATGAGTGCTTTGCCAACCTTTCAAGCATTTCATCAATGAAGGGGAGTGGGAAGTGATCTTTACGGGTTGCCTTGTTGAGCTTCCGGTAATCAATACACATTCTCCATCCTGTGACGGTTCGCTGAGGTATGAGCTCATTTCTCTCATTCTGGACCACTGTCGTGCCTCCCTTCTTAGGAACCACTTGAACGGAGCTGACCCATTCACTATCTTGCACGGGGTAGATAATACCGGTGTGCAGTAGCTTCAACACTTCTTTCTTGACTACCTCCCTCATCGCATCATTCAGCCGTCGTTGATGCTCTCTAGGCGGTTTATGGTCCGGTTCCATAGGAATGTGATGGGTGCATAAATTGGGACTAATCCCTTTAAAGTCCTTCAGAGAGTACCCCAGAACAGACCGGTACTTCTCTAGGACTGTCACAAGACGTTGAGCCTCATTCTATGTCAGTTGATCACTGATGATGACTGGCGTATTGCGGTTGTTGTGAAGGAAAGAGTACTTCAATCCAGAAGGCAGCGGTTTCAACTCGGGTGGAGGAGGCTGCGATAACTCCTCCTTGTTGAGATTGACATAACCGCCTGGTTCTGTCTCCTGAACGAAATGATGAGCATCATCAGCCGGTATAGGCTGAGTGTTCTCTTCCTGAATAATGCTCAATACTTCTTCCACTGGGTCTTGTTCTGATCTAGCCTCTGCCATCGTGTTTAATGATCGGACCAGGCTGATCGGAACGTATTCTATGTCAACCTGGAGCTAGACAGTAGCTCTATCGTGGTTAGGATTGACAAGATGCTCTATTGGCTGTCCAATCAAGAAGAACTTTTCACCTTCATAGATATCGAAGATGTAGAAATCCAGGAAAATCTTGTTGCGACCTGTTTGAAGGGGCACAATGCGGAGAACCCTTGCTTTCTAGTATCTGGCCGTTGATCCATTTCAGGTGCTTACGTGTGAAGGACAGGGGCTCGTCTGGTGCAATTCACATAGCTAATGCACTGGATATGATGTTCACCCCGACCTTCAGATCGTAGGCTGCTTCTTGTGGTGCAGCATCCCCAATAGCGCAGAAGAGAACTCTGTACTCGTAGGAGAGTTGGATGACCCGACTAGTTTCCTCGGCCTCTTCAGTCCATTCCTTACTCAATATCGCAGAAAGACCCTCAATCTGCGGCATGACGTCAGGAATGAATGCCGTGGACTTCAAGCATGTGCACTTCGATTCAATCGGCATGTTGGAAACATTGCCAATCTCTAAGAATTCTTCCTCTGTGAAGATCTTAGGTATATAAAGCGGCAAATCTTCGATGAGTGGCTCTTAGTCCAAGGACTTATGTTTGATGATCTGCTCTATGATTGGTGGATGGGGATCAGATGCAGCTGTAAGGGTGTGAACTTGTTGCTCAGCTATGGGTGATACTGTTGGCTCTGACGTACTTGCATCGTCGAATACTCCCGTTCTCTGAGTGTTTGACATGACTCTTTTAAGGATATCCTGAACCTTAGCCACGGTCTTTTATAGCACTGATCCCGCGGATGTGACATCCATAAAGAATGCACTTGACGGTTTTAGTCCACCAACGAAATGTTGCATCAGCATCTCCTCTAGAATACCGTGAGGTACCCCCGAGTTTGCCATCTGCATAAATATTTCGCACGTTGCTCCAAGTTATTCATCTCCTTGCTCGAATGTCAGCAATTTGACTCTGAGTTATCTCACTTCGGAGAAAAAGATAGAAAAACAGACAGAATTAATCCTTAAACTTGACCCAATCTCCTCCAACTTCACCTGCTCTCCGGTTGTACCAAAATTTCGCTTCCTCCGCCAGAGAGAACGGAAAGAGCTTCCACATCAAGGTGTCTTGGTTCATTCCAGAAATGTTGAGAATCGAGCAATTTCTCTCGAATTCCTGTAGGTGAGTATAGGGATTTTCGTCCTTCTTCCCGAAGAAGGACTATGCACGAACCATGGCTATGAGACAGGGACGAATCTCGTAACCATTGCAATATATGAGGTGGCATGATGGTGGCGGTTCCAAATACCCGTGAGATGGAACTGCCAGATAACTAGGAGAAGACTCCATATGGAAAGGCGAAACAGTGTACAGCTAGAAAATTCTAGACTAGTGTTGCTACTGCTCCCCGGCAACGGCGCTAGAAAAGCTTGTTGGCACTCTTTAGCCTAACAAATTACTCCGCAAGTGCACAGAGACTGTTGTAGCCTTTCACCAGGGGAGTAAGAGCCTGGATATCAAATCCAAGGAACGGTAGACGCGACTAACCTAAAATCTCTAACCGGACCCACCAGGGTGCTACAGGTAAACAGGAAAGAGGTCTAACCTTAGTTAGCTTCCTTGATACTCAGACAATCTACGACTATCTAATCTGATCTGCTTCGACGGCTAGAGCGGGAGGAACTCAGAGTGGGGTGAGAAGGGGTTCCGCCAGGCTCAGCAACTACTGTTATGAAAACACCCGAACGTGGTGGACTATAAAGGACGAACAAGGCTGTCACCACTTGTCATCTACCACTGCAGCTCCATGGGGTGGAACACAACCCAAGGTAACTATCAAGCACAGACACCACGTCTAAGCTATCAGCTACTGACCTCCACCTAACACGAAAGGCTTATGAGGAAACCCCAAATGAGTGTGTGTCACTCACGCAGACAAGGGATCCTACAGATCACTATTAGATAAAAGTAAAGTGCTGAAAGTAAAGAAAAATACTAGCGAGATACTAAGGAAAGACGGGAAACTTACTTAGATAACTCTTGCAGCTTTATTTCCCCAGAGTGGCTACAAAGGCGAGAGGAGCTCGAGACAGGCCCCGAACTCTCCCTCTTAGGCTTGGCTGTCACCCAAGACCTCACTCCACTCTCTCTTCCTCTCTACTCTAAGAATGGAACAACTTGGCACTAGTGGCTCTTCTCTCCAAAATGGTGTGTCTTGAATGGAGTGTAGGGGGTCCCTTTTATAGCTTCCATGGTCGGTTCAAGGTGAGATACCGACATAACCAGGCTTGGCATCCAAGGAGTTGTATGCACGAGAAAGCAGGGCGCCAGACGTGCAGGTGGGAGGCCTATCGGCCACCCCTAGGCCGATCAGCCTAGGGTTGGTGCCATCAGGCACCGCCTTCCTCGTGTGCGGTCTTGATCACCTCTGGACGTTGGTTGTGTAGGATTTCTGGTGAAATTAGCTTTGTGGCGCATGTAGGTGGGCCCTTCAATCCAAGTGAAGCCTTTCGAGGTCCTTGGATCAAACCGACTTGGAACTCACTGTTAGGATCGATGGAGGGTGTGTTTCTTGTCTCCTGGATAAGTAACGTGGCAATTGGGCCTGGTAGGAGGCCGATCGGCCATCATTGGGGCGAACGGCCTGGCCCTGTGGCCTTTTGCCTTCTATTTTATCATGTATGCACCTTCTCTGACAAATTCATCAAAACTTGTGGAACTCATTAGTAATAAACATTTTAGCATCGAAAGGCATATGAGATATGAAATGCATGAAATGTTGGTGGTAAACATGTGAAATATCAACCACCAACACTCATGACCGTGAGCTTGGCTGTTATAACAGTTTTACACTCTGCATATGTTGTACACTTTCAGGACAATTCGCGTAAAAGCTCCGTAGAACTTTAGACCCAACCATGTTGTGCTGATCAGGCATGTATCACACTTCTGAGGTCTGACTGCATAGGGATGATACGATGCATTTCTAAGGAATTCCTATTTGTAGTGTTTGGTCCCAGCACATACGGTTTCAACAGAAGGCCTAGCCTTCCGATCCCCGCACCACCCTATCCACATGCTCATAATCACCCAACAAGCAGTCCAAACACAACATATAGTTCATCCAATTACTTAGCCAAAACCAGAGCCATATAGTATTGTGGTTGTACGGTAACTCCTGCATGTTCCAATTAATCATATGGTCCTATTTAACTTTACCGTCAGAACATGGATATATAGCACAAGATTACTGTCTTCACATTAAGTGCAAATCATTTCCAAGTATGGCAACTAAGCATAGCTACCCAACTTGAAATATAAACCTGGTTATCAAGGAATAGACAATGAAAGCTAGTCATCCTTAACATAGGCCCCGTCAAGTTAATGCAATAACATGAAAAAAACAACACATGGATTTAGCATGATATTTCATAGGTCAAAAGAGAATATACAGAGGGGGAAGCCACTTTCCTTTACCCAACATCATGTTGTAGTTCACTCTTTTCAAAGCTTGATCTTCAACTCAACTTGAGCATCGTCTAACGTCACATGATCACATACAAGCAAACACATGCACGAATAAATAACAATACTCCAAATATAGGCAACAAAATATCAACAAACATATAACAGGTTATGGTCTCAGCAAGGATCGTGAGGGCACAATACACGCTAAGATCGAAGCTAAAGTTGAAAGTTACAACTATAGAGGGATTTAATTCATAAAAGGGAAAGAACTATATGTTTCATTTATTTTAAATTAAGGAAAGACATGAGATGAATATTTCAAATAAATATTCAGTATTAAATTAATCCAAATTATACTTTCATTTGAAAAGGTGGGCTACCTCTTGATCAATTTTATTTGCAAAGGTGTATATATATAAGTTATACCAATTAAATGCTTTACTTTAGAAAAACTAAACATGAGAGAATATATATTACTCTTGTTCAGCTAATCATGTTGTTCTTTATAAATACATTGTAATAGTATTAATCATATTAGCTTTATTCATGAAAAGCAAGGTATAAGCCTAATTTACTTTTAATTAGGAAAGCTAGTTAAAAAGTTGTTTAACAAATTAACATAATTTGTTTATGAAACAACAGGGTATAACCTAGCCATATTTTAGTTATAAAATATTGGTTCAATAAAGATTAACCAAATTAAATTTCATTAGAAAAACACGAAGGTAGAGCTCTAATTAGATTTTAATATAGAAGGCTACAAATTAATATTTATTTTTATTTTCAAACAACAAGATCAGCAAAACAAAACAACACTGCTAGGTGACTCTTACGCTTTTTAGAAGGTTAACTTGGCGGAAATGAAGGTTAGACGCGGACACTGTTAGCTTCTAATGGCTGCATGGACTTGTTTACTACTTCCTCCGTTCCAAATTATAGGTCATTTTGGCATTGACATGATGTAATAATGACGTCAACAAGATATATTAGCTTCTACTTGCCTTCGGCCAGCATGCAAGCAAGCATGGACGACCCAATTGGTACTAGCACGGTTACTAGCATGTGTCTGTCGTGCATGGATGGTGATGATATGTGAGGTTTGGACGAAGCTTGTTTTTGTAGAATAACTTGTCATAAATAAGGTTATTACCCGCCTACCTTTACTTTATTTGAATATTTGAATCCTATATCTCTTTGTTTATTCTGAATCTAGCCAGCAATTAGAATTACACTGAAAGGTACGCAGCTAGATATAACTTTTGGCCGGCACTAAACAGGTAAAAGACACTGATCGCCATGGCATGCACAACGTACAGTTGCAAAACAGAAAGGGCAGCATGAGAATTCTTCTCACCAGGTTGCGATGATCAGCGATGAAGCGATCGAAGATGAACAATTTCAGGGAGATGTGGTGCTCCTCAATGAAGAGGACCAGAGTGGCTCACTGGAACTCGTCAAGTTGACCTTGCCGTGCTCTGATTCGACGCTGGGGAAGGGAACTCTAAGCAGCTTTCTATGCAGTGAGGGAGCGTAGCGTGAGTGTTTTGGGTGAGATGCCAGGGAGATCGGAGAGCTCCTGTTATCTTTCTATAGTGGAGAAGCAAGAATGGAGATAGGCGTACAAAGGGAAATGGCTTGTTGCTGGCATCAATGTTGACCACTGAAACATATGGAAATGGCAAGGTAGTGGTGAGGAATAAAGCTGGGAGGATTGGTTTGGAACGTGGGAAACATAAGTTTATAGGGGGGGTTTGTGTTATAATTGCAGGATATAGGAAATCGATGAAAAATAACCTATTTCACCGGGGGTCTATGGCAGATAGGAGCTACGGGCGCTCTGCGTCCTGGCGATTCAGTGGCCCCAGGGCGCGGACTGTTAGAGATATAGTAACAACCTGCTCTTGTATATCTCGAGTTATAAGAGATAAGTTTGAATAGAATCATTAAGAGATAGAATAGGAGATAGATTGGTTTAAATTCAGTTTTGTAACAATATATCTCTTGTATCTTGTTGGCCTATATATTAACACGTAACCGTGGTGAGCCAAGATAGGCAACCACGTTCTCTGATTTCTTTCATGGCAATCAGAGCCCATCTTCCACAAACATCCTAAGCCTCACCATCCATGGTGTCCTCAAGCTCGACGCCCCCTGCACTTGGCCTGGCGGTTTCTGAGAAGCTGACCAGGGACAACTTTGTGCTATGGAAGGCACAGATCCTTCCTGGAATCCGGGCAGCCCAACTTGTGGGTTTCCTAGAAGGAACGACACCGATGCCACCTGCGAGCATGGAGGTCGAGAGGGATGGCAAGAAGACGATCATCCCCAACCCAGAGTTGTCAACCTGGCTTGTAAAAGACCAGCAGCTCCTTAGCTACTTGAACAACAGCCTCACCAAAGATGTGCTGGCCCAAGTAGCAACTCTACCCACATCGACTGATGTCTGGAAGGCATTGAATGCTATGTTCTCTGCTCAATCACGTGCACGGGCGACTAACTTGCGCATGCAACTGTGCACGACCAAGAAGGGCAACTCCACCATGGCTGCGTTCTTCACCAAGATGAAGGGCATAAGAGATGAACTCGCTGCTGCTGGTAAAGTGATTGATGATGACAAGATGGTGTCTCATATTCTTACTGGCTTAAATCATGATTACAATCCTGTTGTTTCATCTATTATGGGCCGTACTGATGAGATTTCGTTGAGTGATCTCTTCTCTCAACTCATGTCGTATGATGCTCGTCTTGAGATGCTTCGTGAAGGACAGTCTCAGCCTCAGTTCTCCTCGGCCAACATTGCGTCCAGGGGGACGTGGTGGATTCCATGGTCGTGGTGGCGGCAGAGGCCGTGGCCGTGGAGATCAGGGAGGAGGCCGAGGTAACTCAAATAACTCTGGAGCAGTGAAGCAAGGGGGCAAGATGAAGAAAGTTCCGTGCCAAATCTGCAAGAAGGTTGGCCATGAAGCTGCCGTATGCTGGTACAGATATGATGATGATGAAGAAGAAGAACACAATCCCAGGACAGCTGGTGCAGCAATAGGAGGGTATGGAGTTGATACAAACTGGTATGTTGATAGTGGCGCTACTGATAACATCACCAGTGAGCTTGAGAAGATGACGGTACGTGACAAGTACAATGGCCGCAATCAAGTTCAGGCTGCCAACGGCACAGGTATGACGATGAGTAGCATTGGTTGCACAATTTTACATACCCCAAGTAATAATTTTCATCTAAAGAATATCCTCCACGTTCCTAGTGCTAGCAAAAGCCTTGTTTCTGTCCATCGTTTTACATCGGATAATAATGTTTCCATTGAGTTTCACCCAAACTTCTTCTTTATTAAGGATCATCAAACGGATGAAGTTCTACCCTCTCGTCACAAGTCGTCCAAGAGGAAGTGTCGTCAAACAAGTCTATGGAGTCAATAAACTATCTCAGTCCAGATGGCATAGTAGATTAGGTCATCCAGCAGTCCCTTTAGTCAAGCGTGTGCTTAGAGATAATAAGTTGCCATGTGCAACAGAAGAAAATGATTCTTTAGTGCGTGATGCGTGTCAGATGGCCAAGAGCCATCAACTTCCATATTCAAAATCAAATAGTAAATCTTCATCACCACTTGAGTTGATCTTTTCTGATGTTTGGGGGGCTGCACCTACCTCAGTTGGGCGTTTTTCTTACTATGTGAGTTTCATAGATGACTTTAGCAAATACACTTGGATCTATTTTCTTAAAAACAAATCTGATGTCTTTGATATTTTCCAAAACTTCAAAAACTTAATTGAGCAAAAATTCAACAAAAAGATTATTTGTTAAGTCGGATTGGGGAGGAGAGTATGAGAAACTAAACTCTTTCTTCCACAAGATTGGCATAACACATAGAGTGTTTTGCCCGCATGCTCACCAACAGAATGGGGCAGCTGAACGAAAACATCGCTACATTGTTGACGTTGGCTTATCTCTCCTTGCTCATGCTTCTATGCCTCTAAAGTTTTGGGATGAAGCTTTATTAACCATTGTTCATCTTATTAATATTCTGCCTAGCAAAATTCTAAATTTTTGCACTCCAACAGAGGTTCTTTTTAATGAAGCACCCAACTACAGCTTTCTTCGAACGCTTGGGTGTGCTTGTTGGCCCAATCTTCGACCGTATAATACCAAGAAGCTTGCCTTCCGCTCCACTAGATGTGCTTTTCTTGGATATAGTATAGAACACAAAGGCTACAAATGTCTTGATATCTCATCAGGACGAGTTTATATCTCTAGGGATGTCGTTTTTGATGAGAACGTCTTCCCCTTTGCTAGCCTTCATCCGAATGCAAGAGCTCTTCTTCCTAAAGAAATCTTTTTGCTTCCATCTCATTTACTTGGGGATGTAAATTGTGCTGATCCTATTGTTACTGATCAGGTCTCTAGTGATGAGTTACAGGAAGGCGACGAAGCAACAGATCCTGCTGAAAATAGTGAAGTATTCAATGAAGAGCATGCACAGTTGCCGGTGGCCACGGATCCAGCAGCCACAACCGATCCTGCGCGATCCCAGGAGGATTCTCTGCCGGCTGCTGGCGATGGATCCCAGGCTGATGCGCCGCTGAATCCTCCTGCGCACTCCCGTGGCCTGGGAGCTTCTCCTGCGTCGACTCGTGGCGGGGGCAGCAATCCTTCAGCCACGTCGCCACCCACCAAGCCGACAACCAATGCTGGATCTTTTGCGCAAGAAGGTGGATCTGGTGTGGATATTGAGCAGCCGGTGGAGACTTTGCAGCCAGCAAATACAGCTAGACCTAAGACAAGATTACAAAGTGGTATTACTAAACCTAAAAAATTTCATGATGATATGGTTTGGTATGGGCTAATAACTACTACAGGGGAACCTCAAACGGTGAGTGAAGCTTTGGCAAATCCCAAGTGGAAAGATATTATGGAGGCAGAATATAAAGCGTTACTACGGAATCAAACGTGGCACCTAGTACCACATAAACAAGGTAACAATGTCATTGACTGTAAGTGGGTTTATAAAGTAAAAAGGAAAGTTGATGGTACGATCGATAGATACAAGGCTCGATTAGTAGGAAAAGGTTTTAAGCAGCGATATGGAATTGACTATGAAGATACATTCAGTCCAGTTGTTAAGATTGCTACTATAAGACTTGTACTATCAGTTGCAATATCTAAAGGACGGTGCTTGAAACAATTGGATGTTCAGAATGCGTTTCTTCATGGTGTTCTGGAAGAAGAGGTTTATATGAGCCAGCCACCTGATTTTGAAGATCCTGTCTTGACAAATTATGTATGCAGGTTGGATAAAGCTATATATGGTTTGAAGCAAGCCCCTTGTGCATGGTATGCAAGGTTGAGTTCCAAGCTTTGTAAGCTGGGTTTTATAGCCTCTAAATCAGATACCTCTCTCATTATTTATAGAAAAGATCAAGTTACAATCTATATGCTGATTTATGTTGATGATATTATTGTTACTAGATCTTCCAAAGAAGCAATCTCAGCTCTATTACAAGATCTAAAGCAAGATTTTGCTCTTAAGGATCTTGGAGATTTACATTATTTTCTAGGAATTGAAGTCAATAAAGTGAAAGATGGTATACTCCTATCACAAGGTAAATATGCACGTGAAATATTGACTCGAGTTGGGATGATTAACTGTAAGCCGTCTCCTACTCCACTTTCATCTTCCGAGAAACTTTCCAAGTATGAAGGGGAGTTGTTAAAGGAAGAAGATAGCACACGATATAGAAGCATAGTTGGAGCTCTTCAGTATTGACTCTAACAAGACCTGATATTGCTTATTCAGTAAACAAGGTGTGTCAATTCTTGCACTCGCCAACTACTGTTCATTGGTCGGCAGTTAAAAGGATACTTAGGTATCTTAAGTATACAGTTGACATTGGTCTAGAGATTATAAAGTCAAGCTCTCGGTTGATTAGTGCATTTTCAGATGCTGATTGGGCTGGCAGTGTAGATGATAGACGGTCAACTGGTGGTTTTGCTGTTTATTTTGGTGATAATCTTATCTCATGGAGTGCAAGAAAACAAGCCACAGTGGCACGATCAAGTACTGAGGCCGAATATAAATCTATGGCAAATGCTACTGCTGAAATTATTTGGCTAGAATCTTTGCTTAAAGAACTTGGAGTATCTTTGGATTGTACTCCATGTCTTTGGTGTGATAAGTTGGGGGCGACATATTTGTCAGCCAATCCGGTTTTTCATGCACGTGTCAAACACATAGAAATTGATTTTCACTTTGTCCGAGAAAGGGTATCCAGTAAAAGGTTACAGATTCAGTTAATATCAACAAATGATCAGCTAGCAGATGGTTTTCCTAAAGCGTTGTCAACTCGCAAGTTTGAAGAGTTCAGAAGCAATCTAAATCTTGTCAAGAAAGATAGTTTAGATTGAGGGAGGGTGTTAGAGATATAGTAACAACCTGCTCTTGTATATCTCGAGTTATTAGAGATAAGTTTGAATAGAATCAGTAAGAGATAGAATAGGAGATAGATTGGTTTAAATTCGGTTTTGTAACAATATATCTCTTGTATCTTGTTGGCCTATATATTAACACGTAACCGTGGTGAGCCAAGATAGGCAACCACGTTCTCTGATTTCTTTCACGGACATGTGGGGGAAATGAGAGAGGAGACCGAGGGGATCTAGGGGAGGTGCTCACCGGGGGCGGAGGTCGACAGTGGTGGCCGGAATCGGAGACGGTGGCCGGCACTGTGGTGCTTCACGCGGCGGTGGCACTCTGGCGGCTGCTGGCCGCCGAGAACTGGTCAGGAGAGTGAGGCTCGGCGAGGAGGTGCTCGTGGTAGAGTCGGCTTCGTCTCGTGGGGTTTTGCGGCTGCGAATTGGAGATGGAGGCCAGCGATGGCGAGGACCACACGTGGCGGCGGTGCCATGGCCACGGAATGGAGATGGGGATGGGCGGAATCAATGCGAATTGGCAAGGAGATGCTCTTGCTGGTGGCGTATTCGTCAAACATCGTGTAGGTGCAGCGAATTGATGCGCATATGTCCGCCGGGATGCTCAGCTCGGCGAGCTCGGTGGGCGGCGTAGTGGGGGCTCGAGTGTTGGTGTTGGCGGTGAAGAAAAAGAGTGCGAGGAGGGGCGGAGGTGCCTTTTATAGGCCGAGAGAGGAGGAGAGGAGAGCGGACGCCTGGTTGAATGGCCATCAATGGTGCCTTGAATGGAGGATTGATGGGACGACTGTTACTACAGGAGGAGAGGGGAGTGAAAAGGGCTCGTGATGGCACTTGAAGGAAGAGGGTGGTGCGGCGCACTCTGGGAGCCGAGCGGACGCGAGAGCACACCGGCTAGGTCGGTGTGGCGCAGTTGGAAAGGGGAGCGATGCGGGAGGTAGGGGATGACAGGGTGGGTCCCGCGCAACAGTGAGAGACCAGAGAGAGGGAGAGCTCAGCTGATGGGGAAGAGAGGGGAGTAGGGACGGCTCGGGCCGTTGCGGGCGAGAGGAGAGAGAGCAGGCCGAATGGGCCGAGACGAGCTGGGCCGACTGAGAGAGAGGGGGTCCAGGGGGAAAAGAAACTGGGTCAGCCCGAGGAAAAAGGGTTTAGGGACAAATAGGAAAGAAAAAGAGAAAAAGATTTTATGGGTATTTCATAAATTCAAAAAATATATTTGAATTCAAGGCAACCTTTGAATTCAACACACACAAAAAATGTACCATCATGAATGCTTAAAAAAAACTGTGACCTATATATATTTTTATTTATGTTTAATAAATTGATTTAAATGCCTATTCAAAACAATATTCCTATAAATTTAATTTGTATTTCAAATATATTTCAAAAAAAAATCATAGGATTTCATCACACCCTAAAAAACATGTGATGAATTTTAGGGTGTTACATGGGGCAAGCTTGTCTATCTTGACCCACCACACTTCAAAACAATTCTCCTCCACTTGTGGTGCCAATAGGGACATTCCCACCATATTGCACAAGTGGAATCAAATCTGTCTAGCAAAAACGCACTGATCAAAATGTGTTGCATATTATCGTCTTGCTGGTAAGAAAGTACGCTTCTCTCCGGGTAAGACAATTAACACCCTAATTTCACCTTTATGATTATTTCTGAAATCTCAAAGAAGCTTAAATTACTTTTCAACAATTTGTTGATTTTGTCGGGCATATGAATTTGTTTCTAAAACAAACCCAATAATTTTTTTATAGGATCGCATTTTGATGCATTCATGCTGGTGCATTTTATTTAAAGTGGTGGATTCAAAGTTTGTGTTTTCTTGGTTGGAAAAAAAAACTTTTTCTTTTTCTTTGTTTTCTCTTTTTCCTTCTGTGCCCAAACCCTCTTTCCTCTCGGCCCATTCTCTCTCTTCTCGCCAGCCCACCGCCCAGCTCTTCGCCCTCTCACCGCCAGGCGAGCCCCGCCGATCAGGCCTTCTTCCACCTCTCACTCCCCTTCCTCCCCATTTTGTTTGACACGAAATAAGAATAAAACGCTAAGGGTGTGCCAACTGCGCGGGGCGCGTGGAGTAAAAGATCGCGGGTGTGCCAGTGTACTAGGTACACAATAAATAATAAACAAGAGTTGGGAAACAAGTATTTCATTAATTCTTTGATCAACAAAATTACAAGTCATTTCATATTATGCGCGTCATAGCCTCATGATGAGAGGGTCGTCGGACTCAAACGATGTGGTGTCTTGGCTCATGGGGCTCTAGAGAGCTCCCGGTTAATTACTCCTGTGAATTGAATCCACGGGATACCCCCAATTAAGCCGCGTGTGGTGGTCGTCGTCGTCTTCACTTCACTTCCTCCATGCATGACGTATTGATGGATGGGGTGATGATGCAGATGTAGGCATTGGCATGATCCGTGGCCTCGTCGGCTCATGGTGCCGTTGGTAGCGCGGCCATTGCCCAGGCTGCGCCTCGTCGGTCACGGGCGACGTGTAATAAAGTTGGTTGCTCGACGTGTAATAAAGTTGGTTGCAGGTGGTGCGACGACGGCAACGTCACGTCGTGGTCTTCTCGGGGCTGATGTACTTGTTCTTCCGGCGACTCCTCATGCGGCGCGGTATGCCGGCGGCCGTCGCAAACATCACGATGAGCTGACCTCCATGAAGATCAGGGATGTCCTTGCGCAATCTTGATCTGCAAGTATGGCGCGGCGAGTTGATTGACATAGCGCCTGGTTGACAGTTGGCTTCATGGATGTTCTCTGACCCGCGGCGATGACGATGGCGAGATCAACTCCGACGTGTTGTGACTCAGTTGCTCGTGCTTCTAGCGAGGCCTCGACGCAACAGCTTGTTCGCAGCCGAAGAAAGCGTTCATCTCGTCGAACTGAGAGACGCTCCGCCATCCAGATGTATGGCCATCATACGGTCTGGGAACATGTAGATGGAGACGGACTGCCGCCGAGGATGATCGCTGCATTCCGACCACCGGTCACGTGAAGGTGGGCGTCCAGTTTCTGATCGTGTGGATCACGTAGAAGCATTGATCTCACCCTCCTCATGTACGTGCATGTGCCTGTTCATGCATGAAAACAAAGAGATGAAAGAAGAATGATTAGTGTAAATAACCACCTGTTCCGGCCATGGATGACTCCGTCGTCGCTCGGTGGCTTCCTGCCCCCGGCGTCCCTGCCTTGTGCCGACGTGTGCTCCAGCGACGAGAAGATCAGAGCGGAGACTTCTGCTTCTTCCTGAAGTTGTGTGCGTGTGTGCAATGGATCTAAGTGGTGGCGACGAGAGCGCAGCGCAGCAAAACAGCAGGCTAGTCTTCTCTCCTCGCCGGTCTCTCTGTGTGTGTCTGTCTCTCTGTCGTCTCCTTCTGTGAACGAACGCCCCTCCTTTTATAGGCGAGCGTAAGGCGGTTCTTTTTTTTTAAGGCGGTTCGTGGCCTCTGATTAGCGCTGATGCAGGGACGACGCGCGCCTGCCGCTAACGTGAGCCAACGCTGTGATTCTGCACTAACCTTCCTTGTTAATCAACGTTGCCTTTTACCGGAGATCGGTCACGTATGATGGCTTCCATTTTCACGTCAGACACACATGCACGTTTCCATCAATAGTTGCTGCTCCTCGCTGCCAGATGCGATCACGTATGGAAACTTTCCGTTTAGCGAGAGGCACGTACGGCAAAGAGTTACCATCAGGACGATCGACGACCCAGCTGAGGGCGTGCTCTAACTTCCATGCAGGCCCTCTGTGTATCTTCCCGGCTCTACGGGCGTATACATGCATGGCTAGACCAATTTGCTTGTTGCCTTGTGTGTATTTGCTCCGCTCCTTCTCTATTTCTCCCTGTAATACATCTCCTAGCGATTGATCACGCTCATGAAACCTTCTATTTTGTTTACTGGAATATGCCGGCATGATTCCATCAATAACCATGTTCTGATGACGCCGTGTGCGTACGTGCGCCACAGGTGCCAGGTGGGCCCTCATATGTATTCGTATGATCGTATCTACATACATACGCTCGTGACGAACGTCTGATGGTCTTCTTTATTTGGCTCGCAAGCATACGTGTGTCGCCTACCCTCCTATTAACTTTATTAATTCTGAGCTTTGGACATTAGGAATGAGTTGAATGAATAGACGACCTACACTCTCTAATCGGTGCAGCCTGCTGAATGCCCTTACTCTTGGTCATAGGCTTCGGAGAGTCAGACTGGAACTACGGCTATGGGAAAGTTAACTATGGAAGGAAAGCATTTCACTACCTCACATCTGGTAAGTGTAGCAAGTCTAAATCCCTCATCTCATACGTTTCCCTCCACCTCTTGCGCTGGCCTCATAAGCCCCGTGGCCAGTAGGCAATGATCTGACTTGGGCGACGGAATGTGTTTTACAATAGTTCCAACGTTTGAGTAATTGAACTTGCTTTTTCACGGAGTTCCACACTTTCTTTTCTTGACTTGCAGCAACAAATAATGCAGTAATAGGCAATGTTTTAAATCCTGTTTATTAATCATGTACGTGCGTGACAGGCCATTCATGAAGTAGGGATGTGATATTTCATTTTTTTCTACTCTCGCTAACCCGTGATGGTTAACTTGCGACGTTGAGAGTGCATACACCTTTTGATCTCTGCAAGTTTGCTACTCAGATTTGGCCCATCAGTACATGGCCACGGCCAGCTTGTACTCGCACATACTTTTTCTACACTGCACGTTATCTTATTGTCGACTGATCATATGGCTGGTATTTTGATGTACCAAAATCCCTCAAACAGGAGCAATGTCCAGTTTTGTATAATATTGCTCATCATCCACATGCCACAGTGGCTGGTGTAATGGACTCTAGACCACTAAATATATTGTTTAGGAGATCTTTGGTGGATGAAAAACTTAGAGAATGGCTCATCCTTGTAGTGAGGATCGCAAATGTCAATTTATCGGAGGGAGAGATATATTCTAATGGAATCTTCTAAAGAGTAGAAAATTCTCAGTACGCTCGACGTATCTCCATTTGATAGATCAATATATATCTTTCCACAATAAATTTATTTCAAACTCAAAATTTCTCTCAAGATTAAGATTTTCTTATGATACCTCCAAAAGGGGTGATACTTACAAAAGACAATCTAGCTAGAAACAATTGGAAAGGAAGTCATAAGTATTGTTTTTGTAATTTAATGAAACAATTAGACATCTTTTCTTTGATTGTCCACACGCGAAACAAATTTGAAGGATAGTGTATCCAGCTACAGATCTTCCCCCATCTATTTTGGTATCGCATGTGTTTGGGAGCTGGCTTTTCTTAATAAAAAAGGAGAGAGATATGATTTTTGTGGGGTTGCTGCTATTTTTGGGGAAATAGGAGATGTCGTAATGATGTTATTTTTTGAAAAGGAGATAATCATCATTTATGTAGGCTATTTTCAGGGGAGGGCGTATTGGTTACGCTTCTAGGCACAATTGTAGCGTGAAGACACAACAAAGGAGGCCTTCAGGAGGTCGAGCTCATCTTTAGAGATCATAGCCGTGGAGACGGCCAATCTTGGATGGAAACATATTAATAGGATTGGTCTAGATGTTTCCCTTTGTTTTCCCAATCCATATGTAATGATGTTGCAAAAAAAAATCTATCAGTAACGTTGGATGATATCCTGTAATAATAAGTACATTTTGTAGAGCCTAGAACTTTTGTTCCATTATCTAAAAAATTAGCACCTCCAAGAGACTGCCAATTACCTCCTAATTATCAGTGTTCGCCTAAACGGCCGTTTAGGACGTTCACACGCCGTGTAAACGATACACGATGGCAAGCCGTGTAGACTGATTAGCCGTGTAAACCCGTTTCAGCCGTTTAAAAGGCCGTTTAAACAGCCGTGTAGACCGACTTTTTGCTTAACGACAAGTCAAACACTGCTAATTATGTTTTGAGTAAAACTTGTTGTTTTTTACTGCTCATCAAGGCTTAAACGAAATTTTCACTCCAAAACTCATGCATCATATAGAGGCCATTAATGTCCTCTTTTAGTTCGAAGAACCAAATAATGAATTGAAAATAAAAACAAACTACTGTCTTAATTTTGTTCATATCTCCGGATTCTAATTCCCATGCATCAGCCTCTAAAAAAAAGAGAGAGAAAAAGCCAAAATGTACCACAAACTCGTACGTGGATGTATCATTGACAAAAGTGTTCCACACACTTTTAGGTGCTCAATCAACCGAAGTGCAAACTAAAATATCTAGGGAATTAGCAAAGTGATTAGTCTTAGTTTAGCCATATTTGCGTTTCTCTTAGGTGTTTAGGCTAGAGTTAGCAAGGTTTGCATACCTCTTGCTGTATCCGATGCTTGCGCGCAGGAAGTGTTGTAATCCGGGGCTTGTAGTCTTGCGAGACCCTCCAACCACGTTTGTAGAGTGGCCACCAATGATTGTGAGAGGGAGGAGAGGCCCTCGGCTAGTTGGCCGAAGGTCTACCTTGTGAAGGCAGTGAGGAGCATTCGGGGAGGGGCGAGCGGAGACCCACTTCTAGGTGGGGAAGTCCCGTAGCCACCCACTGAGTTACTTGATTGGGGAGATTATGTCCTTGCACGGGCATGAGATGGGCTCCAACAATGAGGACTCGTGGAAAGCTTGCGAGATTTTCGATACTTCGGTAAAAATCAGTGTGTCGGGAGTTTGCTCTTTTATACCGTTTTGCCTTCTATATTTTATACTTGCACTACTTTTTACCTTTACTTTTCCTAGACATGTGGATCGCACAAGTCAGTGAGTGAAAAGAGAGGTATGGGAGAGGCATTTTGATCTATACAAAAATAATGGAATCTGTAGGTGGAACCATAAGCATCAAATACGTATAAAATAACATGGTTTGGAGAATGTCAAAATTATAATGGTATGGTACGATATAGGTGAATTATAGTGATATTTCTCCAGGTTCTACAAATTATAATGGAGAACAAGAAAATCCCTTGAAAAATAGGGAGAGAGTACCGAGAGGAGTTTGGTCAGGGGAGGGTATGTTTGTCTTTTTACAGATTTTTATTTTTTTAATCAGCTAACGGTGTTCAAACTCGAGGACTTTTCAAAATTGGGGAAATGGATCCTTCACTTCTCAATAGTCGGGATAAAAATGCAAAATGAGAAAAAGAAGGGGCAAAATCACAATTATAGTTCAGAATAAGGGTAAAATTATAATAATCCCAAAAGATTTTTGTGACCAAACGCACCACAAGAGAATACTCTACTTGATATGCTACACGCTCCGTTCTAAATAAATTATAAATCATTCTAAATTTGTTAAAGAGTCAAATTATTTTATGTATGACTAGCACCTCCAAGAGACTGCCAATTACCTCCTAATTATGTTTTGAGTAAAACTTGTTGTTTTTTACTGTTCATCAAGGCTTATACGAAATTTTCACTCCAAAACTCATGCATCATATAGAGGCCATTAATTTCCTCTTTTAGTTCGCAGAACCAAATAATGAATTGAAAATAAAAACAAACTGTTGTCTTAATTTTGTTCATATCTCCGGATTCTAATTCCCATGCATCAGCCTTTAAAAAAAAAGAGAGAAAAAAAAGCCAAAATGTACCACAAACTCGTACGTGGATGTATCATTGACACAAGTGTTCCACACACTTTTAGGTGCTCAATCAACCGAAGTGCAAACTAAAATATCTAGGGAATTAGCAAAGTGATTAGTCTTAGTTTAGGCATATTTGCGTTTCTCTTAGGTGTTTAGGCTAGAGTTAGCAAGGTTTGCATACCTCTTGCTCTATCCGATGCTTGCGCAAACGAAGTGTTGTAATCCGGGGCTTATAGTCTTGCCAGACCCTCCAACCACGTTTGTAGAGTGGCCACCAATGATTGTGAGAGGGAGGAGAGGCCCTCGGTTAGTTGGCCGAAGGTCTACCAAGTGAAGGCAGTGAGGAGCATTCGGGGAGGGGCGAGCGGAGGCCCACTTCTAGGTGGGGAAGTCCCGTAGGCACCCACTGAGTTACTTGATTGGGGAGATTATGTCCTTGCATGGGCATGAGAGGGGCTCCAACAACGAGGACTCGTGGAAAGCTTGCAAGCTTTTCGATACTTCGGTAAAAATCAGTGTGTCGGGAGTTTGCTCTTTTATACCATTTTACCTTCTATATTTTATACTTGCACTACTTTTCACCTTTACTTTTCCTAGACATGTGGATCCCACAAGTCAGTGAGTGAAAAGAGAGGTATGGGAGAGGCATTTTGATCTATACAAAAATAATAGAATCTGTAGGTGGAACCATAAGCATCAAATACGTATAAAATAACATGGTTTGGAGAATGTCAAAATTATAATGGTATGGTACGATATAGGTGAATTATAGTGATATTTCTCTAGGTTCTACAAATTATAATGGAGAACAAGAAAATCCCTTGAAAAATAGGGAGAGAGTACCGAGAGGAGTTTGGTCAGGGGAGGGTATGTTTGTCTTTTTACAGATTTTTATTTTTTTAATCAGCTAACGGTGTTCAAACTCGAGGACTTTTCAAAATTGGGGAAATGGATCCTTCACTTCTCAATAGTCGGGATAAAAATGCAAAATGAGAAAAAGAAGGGGCAAAATCACAATTATAGTTCAGAATAAGGGTAAAATTATAATAATCCCAAAAGATTTTTGTGACCAAACGCACCACAAGAGAATACTCTACTTGATATGCTACACGCTCCGTTCTAAATAAATTATAAATCATTCTAAATTTGTTAAAGAGTCAAATTATTTTATGTATGACTAGCACCTCCAAGAGACTGCCAATTACCTCCTAATTATGTTTTGAGTAAAACTTGTTGTTTTTTACTGTTCATCAAGGCTTATACGAAATTTTCACTCCAAAACTCATGCATCATATAGAGGCCATTAATTTCCTCTTTTAGTTCGCAGAACCAAATAATGAATTGAAAATAAAAACAAACTGTTGTCTTAATTTTGTTCATATCTCCGGATTCTAATTCCCATGCATCAGCCTTTAAAAAAAAAGAGAGAAAAAAAAGCCAAAATGTACCACAAACTCGTACGTGGATGTATCATTGACACAAGTGTTCCACACACTTTTAGGTGCTCAATCAACCGAAGTGCAAACTAAAATATCTAGGGAATTAGCAAAGTGATTAGTCTTAGTTTAGGCATATTTGCGTTTCTCTTAGGTGTTTAGGCTAGAGTTAGCAAGGTTTGCATACCTCTTGCTCTATCCGATGCTTGCGCAAACGAAGTGTTGTAATCCGGGGCTTATAGTCTTGCCAGACCCTCCAACCACGTTTGTGGATCGCGGCGCTGGCGGCCATGGCCGTGGAGGTGGCCGTGGTGAGGATGGCGGCTTGGGTCGTGGCGCTGCTGGCGAGGGTGGGCAGGGACGTGGAGGTGGTCGTGGTGATGACGGTGAACTGTTCCTCGGTGATGGCGGGGCTTTCCACGGCGGAGGCTTCAGCTTTGATCCGGGGTGTGGAGGAGGTGGCCGTGACCGCGGCTGGCAGCGGGGTGGCTTCAGGCCGCGAGGTACCCGGGGCTATGCTCCGCGTCGTGGGGGCTTCGCTGGCAGGCAGTGGCGTGGCGCCCGGGCTGGCTACCATGGCGTTTATCAGCCGGTCCAACGGGCTGCTGCTCCTGCTCCTGCTCCAGGTCCAGCTATTGACGGTGCTGATACTGCTACCGTAGCGCCTGGTTATCATGGCGCCGATGCTGCTGCAGGGGTTTGGAATCAGGAGGTAGCGATGGGTGAAAGGGAGGTGCACAAGATTGGGAAGAAGGAGAAGAACTGCAGCCGTTGTTCTCTGAAGGGGCATCTTGTGGCTGAGTGTTCGACTAAGTTGTACTGTGTTATCTGTGACGGACATGATCATGTCAATCATAGGTGCCATTTGCTCAAGCAGCCTTGGCCCGTGGCACATGCTGTTGGTTATGCGGTGACAGGCCTGGGGTTCTATCATATACCACACCCACCGCTTTCCAGGAAAAAGGATTCCAAGACGGCGCTTGTTACGGTTGTCGGTGGCTCGCTCTCTAGTGATCAATTGGTGGCGCAGTTGCAGCGTATTGTTTCAAGCAAATGGAATTGGGAACCTGTTGTCCAGGAACAAAACTCTTTTGTTGTCCCTTTCCCATCTAAGAATGAGTTACAGAGGGCTATTGCCTTTGGAGGTGCGGACGTCCGTGATAAGGACGTGCCTTTGGGGACGAGGATGCAGTTTGAGGAATGGCATGAGGAGGAGGAAGGCTTTTTACTACCTAAGGTATGGATTCGGGTCACTGGGATTAGGAAAAAATTGAGAGAAGTTTTGAATCTTTGTGCCATTGGGTCTATGCTTGGGTCTACTCAAACTGTCGACATGGAATCCACTCGTAAGAATAATTTTGGCCGGGTTTTGGTGGCTGTTCTGGATCCCAAATTGTTACCGCCAAAGTTAGATGCTGTGATTGGTGATCACTATTTTGAACTTAAGTTCGAAATTGAGCCAGTGGGTTTTGATGAAAATGGTGATGAGGTATATCTCAATTTTGGGGATGGAAATGATGGTGATAATCAGGACATGGAGGAGGACAACCCAAATGACAATAGTGACTTGGACAGAGAGGGGAAGAGATCGAAGAAGGATGCCTGTCATGGACAGGATGGGAACGATGCTTCTTTTGGAAAAGATGGGGCTGCTCATGGGGGCACTAATGTGGCCCTTGCTGAAATCTTAGAGCCAGGAGAAGTTTTGGAAGAAAAAATTAGAAGAATGGCTAATGAAATTTTAGATATGGCAGTGGACAAGCCGTTGGACTACTGTGTTGACAAGGTTCTTGCGGAGGATGATGATTCGTTGGTAGAGATTGCCGAGGATGCTTCCAATGTGGGGGCTGTTTTATTTGGTGATCGTTCAGTGGCAAATGAAAGTGATGGCTCTCTGGATGTGGTTATGGTGGACAACTTGGCTGCTGCTCTCTCTGGGGACGGTGGCAAAAATGATGCTGGGAAGGGCTCTGGTGGCGCCCTTGATGTGGGGGTGATGGTTGCGAATGATCTGTTGGTGGATGCGCGGCTAGGTCGTGCGCGGGATTGCCCTGCTGCCTATCCTGGGCGTAAAGGGGCTGGTTCCGCGCCACCAGGACCGAGAAAGGGGCAGCTACAGCCTGTTCTTGGCGTCCCTACACCTAGGGAACTGGAGGTCGCAGCGAGGATTGAGGAGGTGAAGTCGCAGCCCACCCGGTCGAGCCCAAGGCTCACCGGTGTGGCTGACCATCACATTCTGGACAAGGCGAAGTTGAGGACTGCTTGGAAGAATCTTTATCATCCAGGTACCGCTTCCCCTTCCTGCGCTTTTCTCCTTCCAGACAATGTTATTTCCGCTAAGGTTAGTGATCTAGGTATTGCTCTAGGTGCTAATTCTAAACAAATATCAGATTCGGTATCTCTTTTAAATAAACTTGAGCTTCATAATGCTGAACCCTCCTTAGATTTTAATATGGTTTGCTCTGGTTCGGAGGATGAACATTTTGATAATGATGAGGAGAAGTATGAATTGGAAAACCTCGCTCTTGGACACTTATGTGGTGACTTTATGGAGGAGGTTATGGACGAGGACAGTGATCACCTAAGTTGTGATTTTCACACTGTCTTTAAGAAAAATAAATCAAAGAATTCCTCAAGAATAAAGGGGAGTGCTAAAATAAGAATTGTTAAGAAACATAAAAAGTGTGCAAAATGAAAGGAATTTTTTGGAATAGCAGAGGTCTTGGTGACTTGGCTAAATTTAGGTTCCTTTCCGATACTAGTAAACAAGAGAAACTAGACTTCATTGCTCTACTAGAAACGGGGAAAAATGATTTCCCACAGAGTACGTTGAATAATATTTGTGCAGGTCAAGGCTTCTTATGGCACTGGTCGGAACCGCACGGTAGATCCGGAGGTGTCCTACTAGGTGTTAATCTAGAAGTCTTTGACATCAGGAGTATTGACGAGGGCGACTTCTATGAGAAGTTTCATTTACGAAATAAGGATGATGGTTTTAGTTGGGTTCTAGTGGCAGTCTATGGGGCTGCCCAAGATGAGTTCAAGGAATCATTTTTGGCCAAGTTGGTGCAAGCTTGCGCCAAAGAAAGCCTGCCCCTTCTTGTCGGTGGTGATTTTAATATCATCAGAAAGCCACAGGAAAAAAATAACGACAGGTACAATGATAGATGGCCATTCTTATTTAACACAGTCATTGATAGCTTGGACCTTCGGGAACTGTGTCTGTCAAACCGAAAATTCACATGGGCTAATTCTAGAAGTGTTCCTACATTTGAAACACTGGACCGTATCTTGGTTACTACTGAGTGGGAGGCTAAGTATCCTCTGACAACGGTTGACAACGGTTCAAGCATTGACGAGGGAAATATCCGACCACACTCCTTTGCTTATGAGCACTGGGAATGGTACACATTCAAATAGACAGCCGCTTTTTAAATTCGAACTCGGCTGGCTTTTGAGAGATGGTTTCTCGGATTTGGTGGCACAAGTATGGAAAAATGAGAATAGAGGCAGGACTGCATTACAAAAGTGGCAGTTCAAAATTCAAAGACTACGCCAATTCCTAAGGGGTTGGGCAAAAAATACGAGCAGAGCATATAAAAAAGAGAAAGAAGAAATAATTAAGAAGCCTGATGATTTAGACAAAAAAGGCTGAAACACAGATGTTAACTGCTCAAGAACTTGATTTAAAGCAATGTCTTAAGCAGCGACTTGCTCATTTGCTAAGAGAGGAAGAAATTAAATGGTATCAAAGAGCCAAAACAACTAAGTTGTTACAAGGCGATTGTAATACCAAATATTTCCAGCTTGTAGCAAATGGCAAACATAGAAAAACAAGGATTTTCTGGTTAGAACAAGAGGACTGCACGATTGAGGGTGACGAAAATCTTAAGCGATTTATGACCAATTACTATAAGGGCCTCTTTGGTGCACCCGAACCGAACAATTTTTCTATGATTGAATCGACTAGAGATGATATTCCATAGGTATCGGACCTGGAAAATGAAATTCTTACGTCACCATTTATGATGGATGAGGTTAAGAAGGCAATCTTCCAGATGGAGCATAATAAGGCCCCTGGCCCTGATGGCTTTCCAGCTGAGTTCTATCAAGTCTTTTGGGACATTTTCAAAGACGATCTATTAAGACTTTTTCATGAATTCCACGGGGGAAACCTATCCTTGTTCAGTCTTAATTTTGGCATCATCACTTTGCTTCCCAAGCAAAAAGAGGCCAAACAAATCCAACAGTTTAGGCCTATATGCTTGCTTAATGTGAGCTTTAAGATTTTCACCAAGGTAATGACGAATCGAGTGGCTCTAGTAGCACAGAAAGTCATTAAACCTTCTCAGACGGCCTTCATGTCAGGGAGGAATATTATGGAGGGCGTCGTTATTTTACACGAGACTGTACATGAGTTACATAGGAAGAAGCTTGATGGCGTCATCCTAAAACTCGATTTTGAGAAGGCTTACGACAAGGTCAATTGGTCATCCCTGCAACAAGCATTGCGAATGAAAGGCTTTTCCCCCCCAATGGTGCAATTGGATTAACCAAATTGTTAAGGGGGGAAGTGTCGGCATCAAGGTTAATGACGAGATAGGGCACTATTTTCAGACGAAGAAAGGACTTAGACAAGGAGATCCTCTGTCGCCGATCCTTTTTAACATTGTCGCTGACATGTTGGCCATTCTCATTGAGAGAGCGAAAAACAATGGCGATTTCGTTGGATTAGTACCACACTTGGTGGACGCAGGACTTTCTATACTATAATATGCCGACGATACTATTCTCTTTTTGGAACATGACCTCGATAATGCCAGGAATCTTAAACTAGTGTTAAGTACTTTCGAGCAGTTATCGGGCCTTAAGATTAATTTCCATAAGAGTGAATTATACTGTTATGGTAAGGCAAAAGATGTTGAGAATGACTATGCAAACCTATTTGGGTGCAAAACAGGAGGCGTTCCCTTTAGATACCTTGGAATCCCTATGCACCATAGGAAGTTGTCAAACAATGATTGGAAATTAATAGAGGAGAAATTTCAAAAGAAGCTCAGTAGTTGGAAAGGAAAATTGTTGTCTGTAGGTGGAAGGCTTGTTCTGATTAATTCAGTGCTCACTAGCCTTGCCATGTATATGCTATCTTTTTTTGAGATACCAAAAGGTGTTCTTAAAAAGCTTGATTATTACTGTTCACGATTCTATTGGCAATGTGATGAACACAAGAAGAAGTACCGGCTCACTAAGTGGAGCATCCTGTGTAGGCCTAAGGATTGTGGGGGTTTGGGCATCCAGAACTTGGAAATTCAGAATAAGTGTCTCTTGAGTAAGTGGCTTTTCAAGTTAATTAATGAGGATGGTATTTGGCAAAACCTTCTAAGGAGGAAATATTTGTCAAACAAAAATCTTGTCAAGTCCAAAGACAGCCAGGTGATTCCCACTTCTGGTCTGGACTTATGAGAGTGAAGGATCACTTTCTCCACTATGGGCGCTTCAAGGTTCATAACGGCAGGGAAACTCGTTTCTGGGAGGACCATTGGGTTGGGGATAAGCCTCTTAAAATTGCCCATCCAAATCTCTTTCAGATTGTACGGAAGAAGTCCGCAACGGTTGCTGAGGTGCTAAGCACCACACCGCTGAACGTGACCTTTCGAAGGGCGTTAACGGGCGTTAACTTGGTTTCTTGGTATAGATTAGTGGCAAGTGTCCTCAATACTTACCTTACAGACGACAGAGACATATTTGTTTGCTATTTGTTGGGCTATATGGTTGAATAGAAATGATATGGTGTTCAATCCGGCTAAAGCTAACACTGTCATGCAGGTCATTTTCAGGGCGACCTTCTAGACGCACACCTGGTCACTACTATGTAAGGACGAGGAAGCAAGGGCAAACATGAAGAAGGCGTGTCGTTTGCTAGAGTCAGTTGTCATAGAGGTGTTTGCTAATTTTGGGTGAGAGTTCTCGACTAGAATTACAGCCTAGTCATATGTGGGGCTTTTTTTGAACTTTTCTTGTTTCCTGAGTATGTTAGTGAGTCTAAGTGCTCTTTGGTTGTAATGTTATGCTGTGTACGTTATCTTCGATGGCGTAGAGGCCGGGACCTTCTTTGTTCCATTATCTAAAAAAACCAAAGCTTGATCCTCTTTTTGTTTCTTTGATCCTCCCCAACAAATGTCGAGTGCCCTCAGGTTGGTAAGATGACCCAGCTCTTTCACACGGTCTGCACAGTAACAGCCCATGGACAGTCCGGTCAGCTCTTCAAGGGATGAAAGATTCCTCAACCCCATTGGCAATTCTATACCTGGTGACAGGTACAGGCAAATCAAATGGCCTAGCCAAACGACACTCGATGGCAACGTTGCAGAAGTTTTCCCCAAATCCAGTATCTGCAGAAACTGTAGCTTTCGTATTTCACTAGGCAGCTTGTGGGCCGATGTGCCTTTCAGGCCTAGGTACCTCAAGTGTAGTAAGTTGCCGATGTTCTGAAGGCTAAGATGGCGGCTTTCACCAAGGCAGCAACCTTCTAGATCCAATACACGCAAAACTTGAAATCTCGAAAGAAGAGGAAGCATCTGGTCAGCAGCAGGGCTAAAAATAGTGAAGGACCTCACTTGTCGCATGCTTGTTCTAGCCAGCCGAGTGGTGATGAGCTTTGAAGTGCTCTTTTGGAAGGACATCCTTCGGATCTTTCTCTTAAAAGGGGTGTCTTCATTGATAACATCCAATACAGTAACAAAGTTTTCTTCGCTTGCCAAGTCACAGATGAAATCGAGCATCACATCATGGACACTACAGGCTTCTGCCCTGCCTTCAGCATTGATGCCTACTGGTTGGATCAGGCTTCTGTTTATGAGCGTGTTGAAGTAGCTCTCTCCAAGATCAAACAAGTTTGTTCCATCATTTACACCTTGGAAAAAGCCTTCAGCTATCCATCTCCTGATCAACCGGTCTCTACTAATTTCAGTATCCTCTGGAAATATACTTAGATATAGTAAACAAGTCTTCAGACGGTAATGGAGATCATAATAGCTAAGAGATAATATCCTCCTCATTTCCTCCATGCCCCCACCTCTTGTAATTCCACGTCCAATCGAGTTGAGCAAAGAATCCCATTGCTCCTTCGGTTTTATCTGCTGATGATCACCAGCCAAATGACTAGCTATAGTAATGATGGCTAATGGTACCCCGCCACATTTCTTCAAAATCTCTTTAGACACTTGCTCCAGGTCATCGGGACAAGCAGTCCCGCTTGGGAATATTCTTTTATAGAAGAGAATTTGGGAATCGTCATCAGAAAGAGGTTTCATGTTATAAATGATATCATTATTGGAAGAGCAACATGCTCTAGAGACTTCGAGATTGCGTGTTGTAGTGATTATCCTGCTTCCACTATTACTATCCAACAATGCGTATCTGATTGTTTGCCATGCTTCTACACCCCATAAATCATCAATAACGATGAAATACCTAGCAACACGAAGCAAATTTAGGCGCACACAAAATTATCCGTGTACAAATATCACATTATGCAGTACAAAAAGGGGGAAAAATGTAACATTCAGCCTTATATTGTAAGTGCAATCATTTCTCCTCTTTATGCGGTACTTGTACGAATTTATTTGGTATAAAAATTTACATTATGCATATTTATGTACTCGTGCATAGTACTATTTTTTATCAGAATTCTTATGAATTGTCTAATAAATGATTTAACTCAAATATTCTTAGATGCTAATGGTACAAATCAAAATAAAGAACTTAAATGCTATTAGAGCTCAGGAGGACACATCTCATTGTGTTTGACTCAGGAGAACACGATAACCATGTACCTAGCATGGGAAACTTTGCAACTCGCATCCGCTTGTCACTCCAAATCTAGCTAAAAGGTCAATCCTTTCGTAGGTTTTATGGTGTTAATCAAGTGCAATACTTATAAGCACAATAAAAAAATGGCACTACTTTGACCTGCCATATAAGGGGTAAAAATCAAACACAATGAGATGTGTCCACCTTTGATATATCACAGAAAGATCAGAGACATAGGGTAGCAGAGTCCTTCCCTTTGTTTTACGAAAATTGTAGCAATAAAATTTCCTTATATATCTTCTTTAAGAAAATCCTTATCTGCAATTTATTTCAGACATTTTTCTTGCAAAATATATGCTCGTTACCCAAAAGATCAACTCCTTTAGCACAATAGCTAACTTAACTAACTATTTATTGAAAAAAGCATGTTAATTAAGGTATTGTGGATAATCAATGAGAAAATTCCCTATATGACACCGTTAAAGTTACCTCTTCCTTATTTGACACCGTAAATTTCAAAGTTCCCTATATGACACCGAATTCCAATTTCGTGCCCTATTTGACACTACCGTGACTTGCATGTTTTAACGGCGTTAAGATGCACAGGAAAAGACAGTTTTAGCCCTGAGTGAGTTTTTTCTGTGTACGTTTGCACTGATATGACTAAAACAAATTTGACATGATATTTGTGGATATAGAGACATTTTTACACGGAAAAAAATGACAACAATAGTTAACCACCAAAAATACATGCAGAAAATAGGAAAAAATTACAAAAAAAAAGAAGCACCTATTTTCTTGTGCTCAAAATACATGTATCCAAGTGAAAAATAGACACACAAAATAGGTTCTTGTGCTCAAGTGGGTGCAAACATGCATCCAAGTTTATGCATCCATATCCACACATACTTCAAGTTCACACACTAAAAATAAAAATGTTCAAAAGGTACCAGCTACAAGGTTCACATACACATTACAAGTTCTCATACATAGAGTCAAATTCACATATTGAAGTCATAAGCTGAGCCTTCTTTTGCTTCTTGTGCTCATTGCTGGGCTTACAGGGTCCTTAGTCTTGCTTCTTGTTCCCATTGCCGGGCTGTCCAGTGGCTGCATAGGAATGCTAGGAATGGTTTTTTTCTTCTTTGCAGGTTCTTTTTTTGTCCTTTTTGCCTTTGCCTTTGCCTTTGCAGGTGCTTCCTCTGTTGTCTCAAGAAACTCAATGGCAAGAGGATCAGGTTGATTTGAGTCTGTTCTTGATCTATTTGAGACAACAGTAAACTTAGATAAGCTGAAACTGTGTTAGACAATATGATCCTTAAAAATAAAAAATACCAGATGGTACCTCTTGGATGCTCCAGAATTAGAGTTGACATTTTTCTTTGCCTTCTTACTTGTAACCTCTAAGCTTTGGCTGTGTCAAAGGAAATAACTCAGCAAACGAATCAAGTTTTAACTTTATCTAACATCAAATTCATAGTACCTTTTTGATGGTGCAGAGCCTAAATTGTCTTGCTTATCCATTTTGTTGGTTGTAGTTACCATGTTTTGGCTAATATAACAACAAAAACTACTTAGAGTTCAAATATAGTGTCCATGTTCAAATGGGCATAGGTGTAAAATTGCTAACCTTGGAGGAAAAGACATGGAGGCTGCTGGTGCTTCATTGTCCCCAGGCACAATAGACGATTGAGCCGTTTTTGCTTTCTTTGCCTTCTTCTTTGGTGGCCCTGTACATAAGAAAGAAGTTATTTTCCAAAAAAAAATATGCAAAGAAAGTAAAATAGCAGCACATCAGATTACCTCTCGGCCATCATAGCAGCTATGTCATCGGGGTTACCTCTTTTGCAATTGTGCCAATGATGCCCATAGTCTAAACAAATTGGGCATTGGTGCTGTCCATTTTTCCTTTTTTTATCACTGCAGCCTTTATGCCTCTCAGTTTTGGGCCTTCCAGCTGTGGCTTTTAATAGTGGTGGATGCATGAAAAATCCATGGTTGGCTTGAGGCCAATGGTTTTTGTCAGTCATAGCTGGGATTAGTTGGGCATAAGCTGCTCTAAATTTGTCAATTGAGAAGTACTAGTCCACATAATTATCTAGAGCAGCATTGCTAAGTGAGGTGATAAATGCAATTGCATGCTTGCATGGAATGCCAGAAACTTGCCACTGTCTACAAGAACATGTTCTGTCATGCAAGTTTACCACAAACCTAAACCCACTACCTCCAAGTGCAGTAACTTCAGCAACTTCTTCTGAACATTCAACCAGCTCCAAGTTTAGGTCTCTACTCTTTTCATTCAACATCTTAATTATGTGGGGCAGAATCATTCCTTCTAGCTTTTTGGATATTTTTCTCCTCTGATTCCATTTGATCATAAGCAATTGTCTAAGCTTGTCCATGAAATCATCCAAGTTCAAGGACTTATGGTGTTTTATCCAATTATTGAAGCACTCTGCCAAGTTGTTGGTCACATAATCCACTTTGCAAATGGTTGAGAACTGACTCCTAGTCCACAACCTAGTGTGACACTTCCTTAGATAGTTTGTGGCAGCCGGCCTTGCTGACTCCATGGCAACCCAATGTTTCTCAAATAAATATGGGTTCCATGAGTAAGCTGCAGCCCAAAGATGGTCATCAAAAACCTTCCCATTGAACCTTTTCTTGAAATTGGACACTAAATGAAACATGCACTCCCTATGTTCTGCCTCTGGAAACACTTGTTCTACCCCATGCATCACTGGCTGCCCACAATCAGTGCATATAGTTAGGCCCCTGGGTGATCCTATAGCCTCTCTAAGGCGCTGCATGAACCATTCCCAATTCTCATTTGTCTCCGAATCAAAAACTCCAAAGCAAACAGGAAACAACCAATTATGGCCATCAACAGCTGAAGCACTAGCTAGCTGCCCCTTGAACTTGCCAGTGAGAAAAGTGCTATCTATTGCTAGATATGGCCTGCAACCACTAATGAACCCCTCGATGCAAGGTTTCAAGGCAAAGAAGAATCTTCTAAATCTAATCTTCTCAATAATTGTGTGATGATCAATCACTACTATGCTACCAGGGCAAACACTATCCACTTGTGCCTTAAATCTGTACAAATTGTCAAAGCTATTGTCCCAATCACCATAAAGTTGCTTCGGCGCTAACTCTTTACCCATATACACCCTTTTGTAGTGGATGTTTACCTTGTGGTATTCCTTCAGTTTCTTTTGCAACTCCTTTGGCCCAAGAGTTGCATCATCAATCAGCCAATCCTTCACCTTGGCACATATCCAATATTTGGTTGCATTTTTCACCCTTTTCTTCCTTCTTGTACTGGAACACTCATGCGGACAGATGATCTTTCTCACCTACAAAACAACATAAAACATGTTTATATATAAAAACATAACACATTAATTATGGTAAAAAAATCACAAAGGAGCAAGGTTCTAAAAATTACCACTACTGTGGTCAAATCATCTGTTGTAGAGGCATGCAACCTCCATGGGCACTTGTCTTTGTCTCTTCTTGAACAATAGGCTCTGAACCTATATGATGCACTCTTCTCTATATCGAACTCAAATTCATGTTTGATTGCATGCTGAGAAATTGCCACCTTAAACTCTGCCATGCTAGGAGACATGCTACCAACTGCCATGGGAGGATCATTCTCGTCATATTCAAATTTTCTTATATGCTCCGCCTCATGACCTACCAAATCCTCATCTGCCTCTACTTGACCCCCACACTCAGCCTCCACCTCACTTGGATCCTCATTACCATCATTATGAATATCCTCCTTGTCCTTTTCTTTTTCATGACCAACAACCACATGAACAGGTGCATCCTCCAAGTACATGATCTCCTCATCAATACCTACATGCTCATTCTCAGGCAATGGATTACAAAGGTATGTATCCTCCTTTTGTTCTGTGTTGTCCTCATCCTCTTCTATGGTGTCCTTATCTTGTTCTATATTGCTGTTAGACTGCCTTTGCACATCATTTTGCCATTCCTTTGGATCATATGGCTCAGAGGAATGCCAATATGCAATGAATATCTGCACCACCTTTGTCTTCTGAGTGTTTCTCAAACATGCACATTAGTTCTTGGTCTGATTTCACTTCTGGGTAGGATTTCAGGACATTATCATAGTAGTGAACATGTGCAACTTCTAAATAACGCGGGGGGTACTTCTCTACGATTGACTCCACAAAATCCATATAATTGGTCAAGTCAGCATCAATAACCTCCTCAAAACTGACATTCAGTCTAGACTTTTTAGGATTTCCTAGCACTTTAATATCCATCATATACGTTGAATTTGGATACATGCTGTAAATGAAATCATAGCATTAGCATTTGTACTGGATGTCCATTCTACTCCTACTCGTCCAGCAAGCAAGAACAAAAACTTACCTTTCTAACCATTCATCCGAGGCCACTGCTGCAGTGCGGACAGAAGGTACGCCCACAGCCGTGTCCGACGGAAGGCTTGCTGTCGCGCTCGAGACCGAGCCTCCAGGCGCGCCGTGCCCTTGGGCCAATCCTCCACAAGCAGTGCCTCCCGGAAGGCCAACCAGCCCCGCGTTGGCTGCGTGGCCGCCGAGATCCGCGTCGCCCGCCAGGCCGCCCAGCCCTGCGCCGCCGAGCCCCGCGCTGCCCAGGCTCGTGCAGCCGTCGCCGCCATGCCCCACGCTGCCCAGGCCCGTGCCGCCGTCGCCACCCAGCTCTGTGTCGCCATCGCTGCCTACTCCCGCAAGGGCGCCGAGCCCCACGCCGCCTACGCGGCTAGCCTTGCCACCGACGCCGGCCGCAAGGCCCGCCATTCACGCCGCCGCCGCCACCGCCGCCCGATCTAGGGTTTGGGGTCGGAGTCGGAGGGGGGCGCGAGTGACGAGTCGGAAAAGGAAAAGTCAGATAAATGAGGCCAGGGGTATTTTGGTCCTTTCCATTCAAAACTGACATGGCAAAATCCTTGTATCACGGCAAAGACCGACGGAACTCACGGTAGTGTCAAATAGGGCACGAAATTGGAATTCGGTGTCATATAGAGAACTTTGGAATTTACGGTGTCAAATTAGGAAGAGGTAACTTTAACGGTGTCATATAGGGAATTTTCTCATAATCAATAGTAAAAACCTACGAATAAATAAACAGGCCCTGGGGTTGACAACTAGTATCTGCAATATCACCGTTTTATTTGATGTAAAGTTCTAACAATTGTTCTGACCGATCAGATTTGAGGTATATATGTATTCACTAATTAGGCACCACCTAGACAATATGAGAACTAAAAAAAAAGATTGTACAGGGCGTCATCCATCAATAATGCCGTACCTTTTGTTCTCCAGTGATTTTCGGAATTCGTCAATGAGCTGTCTTTCATCCAGTAGTACTGCTCCACTCAAATTCTTATGCTTCTCATTATCAAGTTCGTAGAGAAGGTCCCTAAGAACCTTTTTGACATCAGGATTCCGAGACACCGTCACGAATGCCCCGCATTCGAACTGCGGCCGGAGCTCATCATACACTGCTTTGGTCAGAGTTGTCTTGCCCAATCCTCCGAATCCAACAACCGAGAGTATCTTGAGCTGTTGCTTGGACGCATCATCGTCCCCTTCACAGAGCTTGCATATAACCTCATCCTTTGCATAATCGATGCCGACGATGTTTTTCTTGGCTCCGTACAAAGCTTGCAGCAGAGGATCGACGGTGGTGGTCGTGGGGACCCGTGTGGTGGCTGCAGTCAGATCAGCAACCGCAGCTTGAGGACCCCTATACCTTCCATCTCGGTTGGCCACTTCATGGACCTGATCTTTGATGTCTTTAATAGCTGTAGCAATCTGATCAGCAACCTGTAGCATTTCTTCAGCAAGGTGGTCGTCTTCACTAGAAGGCCCCTGAAGCTGCAGCATTCCTGTGGTTTAGCTGCTGCTGCTGCTGCAGCAGCAGCTGGATCATCAGATCTTGAGGCGTCGATGCGCACTAGGAAGGTATCGACGACATCCTCGATGTCCTGGGAGAGCTCCCTGACGTCTCCCGCCCAAAGCCTGTCATGCTGCTGGAGCTGCTCCGGCGCCACCTCGGCTACTTCTCTCAGGGCGGCGTGCATGCTCTGCAGCTCCCTCTGGAGATACTGGACGTCCCTCCTCACGTTGTTCTGAAGCTTGTACTCCTCGTCTAGAAGCACGCCGAGCTTGGGGAGGAGGGAGCCCATGGGCGCTCTCTAGCTTCAAGTTTGCTCTGCTCTGTGTGTACGTCTGTGGGGTGGGTGGGTGACTGGATGTGCAGGAGCGATCGAAGAAGATTACATGGAAGAAAAAGATTAGATGGAAGAAAAATACTGTAGCATTCGTTGAGAATGTTTTATGAGAGAGAAATAGTAAAAAGTTACAACAGAGAGTTGAAATGAATAGATAAGTTGGGAAACGGGCAATAAGACGATAGTACTCCAGTGTGCACACCAGACCAGCCGGTGGAGGGAAGACGCCGGGTGGATGACTTGAGGTCGCCGTTGACTCAGGCCCGGCCCTGAGGGGGGTCGAGCAGTGCGGCCGCACTGGGCCCCCCAAAACAAAGGGCCCCTCCGTATGTGTGACTGTATAAATGTCGAGCAGGTTGACGGCCGCTCAGGTCCAAAGACACGAGCAACGACTACCAGAAGATCGCGGCTGAATTCCTCGAACCAACAATCTGTTTGCCCTCCTCCGTCTCCTGCTGCGCACACGCAGAGTCGCCGACTCCTCTCAGGGACCTTTCAGCGCTTGCGTGTATGCTTTGTCAGCCGTTGATTAATGCTTTGAGCCCTCTCCCTTAGCACTAGTATACAACTGTACATCATCAATTGGTTCTCTTACGATCGATATTGAGCCTTTGATCAACTAGTGATAATAGTTGCCCATTCGCTGCTGCATGATTGATAATTAATTGATTGAACACTAGCTACTAGGATAGATATATTGTATAGTTTTGTCATTTCCATGTGATAATCTATTCGATTCATTTGAGATAATCAGTTATTTCTAGAGTTTTGCTTTGTTTTCCATTACGGATTGCTTAAAAAATAACAAAAGTAAATTTTAAAGTAATATTTATCAAATATTTGATATGGTATTATTTCATAAATAATGTTTTCATATCCGTATTGTGAGGGCCCCATCTTTAGTCTCGCCCCGGGCCTCCAAAATCTCAGGATCGGGCCTGCGTTGACTGGCCGGGGCAGCAGGCCCACCAGGCACCAGCACGCGCAAGAGACGTCTCCAGTCTCCTCCCGCGCCGCGTACGTATGGGACCCTCTATCACCACCACCCCACTCTGGCACTCTACGGTTTCCAGTCCTATTCTCCGTGATTCCCGCTGTCCCCGTATATGTACAAAAATAAACAAAAACATACTTTGATTGACCACGAGGAGTAGAATTTTTTACGAGGGTGCATAACTGTATATCACTATTATTGTCGCCAGAAAAAAATAATAAAACATACTTAACAAAATAAATTAACGTAGATAAAATGTTGACTTTTTGAATCGTTCATCATGTGAACGACGATCAGAAACCTTAGCTACTTACTCCCTCCATCTAAAAATGAACGCAACTATAGCATTTAGAGAAGTCAATATATCTCAATGTTGACTAAATGTATACAACCAATTATTACTATTTATGATGCCGAATAATCATAATTATATTTGTCATGACATATATTTTCATATTATATATATTATGTATTGAAAAAGTTACTAATATTTTCTATAATCTTAGTCAAACTTTAAAGAATTTGGCTCGATCCAAACCTAGAATTGCATTCTTTCTGGGACGGAGGAGTAGTTACGTAGAGAAATGACTTTATTTTACTACTCATATGTCATATTTAAATAATGGCTTAGTTCATTGGAAGCCAAATACCTAATCAATCTAGACCATTGCATTTGGCTAAAAAATATCTAGAACATTACATGTCTTAAATAATGGGTTTGATATGAAAATGTTATACCGCTTGGCGCCCGCTCGTGTCGCTCCCGCGAGGGCGATTCGGGCGGCTAAACCCTAGCTGCTGCCGCCCCTTTGCTGATGAGGACATCCCTAGCATCGAAAATAATGTTATTAAGAATAAGGATGCAACTAATATTGTTGGTCCAGTTACACGAATGCGGGCTAAACAACTAGAGAAGGAAATTCAATCTCAGGTGAATGCTAATCTTATTCTAATCAATGACAATACTTCAGATCATTCGATGCTTCCAAGTTGTTGTTTGAACATTCTTAGGAACGACGGCATCTGGGCAAAGGCATGGGACGAGGATGGTTTTGATCCTCCAACAGTGTGGTGATCAGCTTACTGTTTGTGGGAACAGGTTGACGTGTGAATGTTGGAAGAATAATGATAGGTGAAAGCTATCCCTGAATACCAAATACTGGTTGTATTTAAGAATATTATATTGTGTGCTATATTTATATTGCAGGACCTAGATGCTTGGACGTGCTGTGTTAGCGAAAGAACAAAGAGAGAAGGAGAACCATTCAGCTACCATGCAAAACACTCGTGGATGTACCAGCAATAAAATTCGTGGCATGCAGAAGAAAACCAACCATCCAAAGAGTTCCACTAGACCACGCTATTAATAGGAGTGCTACAACTTTCCAGTGCATGTTCTCCATTGTTTTATCTAAACTGAAAACTCCACTCGTGCTATATGTATGCATGTAATAGATGACGAGAAGGGACTTTTTGGCTACCATTTTTCAGAACACTCATCTTTGAGATAATACACGTGAGTGTTGAGAGGCTTACCAACTTGTTCTTTCGATTCCTGAGGGAGTTGTAGAATGCCGAACTGCGGTTCACCCAGTTCGTGCCTTCACGTCTATACAGCGTGATTGCGTG
Source organism: Digitaria exilis (assembly GCA_015342445.1). Lineage (NCBI taxonomy): Eukaryota > Viridiplantae > Streptophyta > Magnoliopsida > Poales > Poaceae > Digitaria > Digitaria exilis. The sequence continues at coordinate 968,859 of JACEFO010002708.1, forward strand.
GTCTGGTTCTGTCGGTACGTGGAAGGGCGATTGTCTCGGTTGTTCATCGCGTGTGCAAGATCTCGTGGTGCGCAGCCTCGTTGTCAGGTCACGCAATGATATTTATCAAGTTAGTGTGAGGATCCTTCGAGAAGGTCGGGCCACAAAAGTCGCTCTCGTGTGATCTGTACACGTGCGCGCATCATCTTGTATCACAGCCTACGTTTACTCGGTAGGATCGATCTTGTTTTTGGTAGGATAATTTTTTTTCCAGACCTACAGTCAAATAAAAAAATCATACCTATTGCATTTTCTTTGCCGCTGATCTGTAGTTTGCATTTTCGAGTTTTGAATCCTTTTGAGTCTTGTCTAGTTGCTGATTTTCCTTGGTACACACTCTTTGCTCAATTTTTTTCTCTTCTTTTTTTATCTGAAGTTTTGCCTTCTGTTCTTCATATCTTTTATCGGAAACAAAAAAAAATCCCCACCCATCCCTCCCTTGTTTTCTTTCCCCTTTGCAGTTCTGCGCCACCCTATCTTTTCAAGTTGTTTGTTGTTTATCCATGTGGTATTGAGGAAAAAGGAGCAGTAATTTTGTTAAAAAAATAGAAAAAAAAGAGATCCTGAAAAAAATGAGAAGCAATTGAGTAAAGAAAAATATAGAAGAGACAAACGAGCTTTGGCAAGAGTAAGAAGATTGAAGTGCAGTTCCCGTTGGTGAAAGTTGTGTCTTTCTTTTCTTGTGTTCACTCTTCTGCATCCCTGTCTATTTCTTTTCTTCCTTCTTAATCAGCAACTTAGACTTGTGCTTTGTTGGATTATTATTCGATTTTGCATCCCTATAGTCAGCTTGCAGTCCACTAAATTTCACCCCACCAAGCCAGACTCAAAGCATCAACGGGACAATCGTTCTTCCATTACTACTTGCTTCCACGGTCCTCACTTTCTGAGGGAGACAAAGAATTTGTTGTAAGTGGTGAGGAGTGACTCCACATATATTCCACATATATCATCCTATTATTTTTTTTTGCCTCTCTACTAATATGACAGGAAACAATCAATCTTCTTCTGCCACTGTTTCTGCTGAAGATTTGCATGAGGTGCGTGCACAAATGCGTCAACTAATGCAAGGGATGCAAGCAATTCAACTATCACAACAACAACAACGCGGGGAGCATCCGCCTGTTGATAATGACCATATTGAGGATGAGAATCCTTTTGCGTCGGCGGCGGAAGCTCCACGTCTTCGGGCTGAAGTAGCACACCGTGCTACTGCAGGTGGTGATGATATGTTAGATGAATTATGTGGCGCTGTTATTTTCTCCAAAACTGATATACACAGCGGCTATCATCAAATTCGGATGAAAATTGGAGACGAATGGAAGACAACATTTAAAACAAAAATTGGTTTATATGAATGGCTTGTTATTCCCTTTGGATTAACAAATGCTCCTTCAACTTTTATGCGTTTAATGAATCATGTTTTGAGAGCATTTAAGTCTTTTGATGAACATATTGATCATATCCGCCAAGTACTAGCTGTTTTGAGGGCTGAAAAGTTGTATGGGAACATTGCTAAGTGCACTTTTTGCACATATAGTGTTGTTTTTCTTGGTTTTGTTGTGACTGCAGAGGGCATTCGTGTTGATGAAGAGAAGATCAAAGCAATAAAGGACTGGCCTACACCTGCAAATGTGAGTCAAGTTCGCAGTTTTCACGGACTTGCAGGTTTCTACAGGAGATTTGTCAAAGATTTTAGTACAATTGCTGCACCACTGAACAATTTGACAAAGAAGGATGTCCCCTTCAAGTGGGGAGCTGAACAGGACCAATCATTCCAAGAGCTAAAAAGAAAACTTTGTGAAGCACCACTACTACAACTACCAGACTTTGGTAAAACCTTTGAAATTAAATGTGATGCAAGTGGTGTTGGCATCGGTGGTGTGCTAATGCAGGAAGGTAAACCCATTGCTTACTTTTCTGAAAAATTAAATGGTCCAAATCTGAACTACTCTGTTTACGACAAAGAGCTTTATGCCTTAGTTCGAGTTCTTGAAACATGGCAGCATTACTTGTTTCCTAAAGAATTTGTCGTACACTCTCATCATGAAGCTTTAAAATATCTCAAGACTCAAGATAAGCTGAACCGTAGGCATGCAAAAAGGATTGAGTTTATTGAGATATTCCCATATGTTGTTAAGCATAAGAAAGGTAAAGATAACATTGTCGCAGATGCTTTGTCAAGAAGATGTGCGTTGGTTACTCAGCTTGATGCAAAGGTTTTTGGTTTGGATTCAATTAAAACACTTTATTCTACTGATTCAGATTTTAAAGAAGCTTTCTCTCAGTGCATAACTGGGAAAGGTTGGGAAAAGTTCTATATACATGATGGATTCTTATTTCGGACTAACAAACTCTGTATTCCAGCTTGTTCGATTTGACATGTTCTTTTGCAGGAGGCACATGCAGGTGGTTTAGCTGGTCATTTTGGCATAAAAAAAGACATGGGATATGCTTGCTGACCATTTCTTTTGGCCACATATGAGACGTGATGTCCATCGACACGTTGAGCGGTGCATAACTTGCTTGAAAGCTAAGTCTCGCCTTAATCCCCATGGTTTATACATTCCATTACCAATTCCAAATGAACCTTGGGAAGATATATCCATTGATTTTATTTTAGGGTTACCTCGGTCTCAGAGGGGGAGTGATTCCATATTTGTTGTTGTCGATCGCTTCTCTAAGATGGCACATTTTATTCCATGTCATAAGACCGATGATGCTTCACAATTGCTGACTTGTTTTTCAGGGAGATTGTTCGTTTACATGGAGTACCAAAGACAATTGTTTCAGATAGGGATGCCAAATTTCTGAGCTATTTTTGGAAGACATTGTGGGGTAAACTTGGCACGATATTGTTATTTTCTACTACTTGTCACCCGCAAACAGATGGTCAAACCGAGGTTGTCAACCGTACTCTATCAACAATGTTGCGGGTTGTACTGAAAAATAATTTAAAGATGTGGGAACAATGTCTTCCACATGTCGAGTTTGCTTATAACAAGGCAGTACATTCAACAACAAATTTTTGACCATTCGAAATTGTTTATGGTTTTAAGCGACATACACGCATGGATCTTTTGCCTTTACCATTACAGGAACAAGTTAACCTGGATGCTGCAAAGAGATCTGAATTTATTAAGAAGCTCCATGATGACACCAAGAGGAACATTGAGAATAAATATGCACAGTATGCAAAGCAAGCGAACAAGGGTAAGAAAAAAGTTTTATTCCAGCCCGGTGACCTAGAGTGGTTACATCTACGCAAGGATCGATTTCCTCACCAACGCAAGAGTAAGTTATCCCCACGGGGTGATGGTCCATTCAAGGTTCTCGAAAAGATAAATGATAATGCTTACAAAATTGAGTTGCCCCAGAGTATTCCAATGTGAGTGCAACATTCAATGTCAAAGACTTGCTTCCATTTGTCGGTGAGTCTGAGTCGAGGACGACTCCTTCTCATGAGGGGGAGGCTGATGAGGACATCCCTAGCATCGACAATAATATTATTAAGAATAAGGATGCAACTAATATTGTTGGTCCATTTACACGAATGCGGGCTAAACAACTAGAGAAGGAAATTCATTCTCAGGTGAATGCTAACCTTATTCTAATCAATGACAATACTTCAGATCATTCGATGCTTCCAAGTTGTTGTTTGAACATTCTTAGGAACGACGGCATCTGGGCAAAGGCATGGGATGAGGATGGTTTTAATCCTCCAACAGTGATCAACTTATTGTTTGTGGGAACAGGTTGACGTGTGAATCTTGGAACAATAATGATAGGTGAAAGCTATCCCTAAATATCAAATACTAGTTGTATTTAAGAATATTATATTGTGCGCTATATTTATATTGCAGGACCTAGATGCTTCGATGTGCTGTGTTAGTGAAAGAATAAAGAGAGAAGGAGAACCATTAGCTACCATGCAAAACACTCGTGGATGTACCAGCAATAAAATTCGTGGCATGCAGAAGAAATCCAACCATCCAAAGAGTTCCACTAGACCACGCTATTAATAGGAGTGTTACAACTTCCCAGTGCATGTTCTCCATTATTTTATCTAAACTGAAAACTCCACTAGTGTTATGTGTATCCATGTAATAGATGACGAGAAGGGACTTTTTGGCTACCATTTTTCAGAACACTCATCTTTGAGATAATACATGTGAGTCTTGAGAGGCTTACCAACTTGTTCTTTCGATTTCTGAGGGAGTTGTAGAACGCCGAACTGCGGTTCACCCAGTTCGTGCCTTCACGTCTATACGGCATGATTGCGTGGTCTGGTTCTGTCGGTACGTGGAAGGGCGATTGTCTCGGTTGTTCGTCGCGTGTGCAAGATCTCGGCAGTGCGCAGCCTCGTCGTTAGGTCACGCAACGATATTTATCAAGTTAGTGTGAGGATCCTTCGAGAAGATCAGGCCACAAAAGTCGCTCTCGTGTGATCTGTACACGTGTGCGCATCATTTCCCCTCCGCCTGCCTCCACCGCGCTGCTGCCCGAGGGGACCTTCGGAAGTCCGTGAGGCTCCCAAGGACGGCAGCGGCACGACTCTTCTTACTTGCCTCAGTCACGGCCGTCCAGGCCCCTGAAGGCCCTCGCCAACATGGATGGCTCTTGGGAAGGCGGAGGCAGGCGGCCTCCAGATTCGGCGTTGCCCCGACCGGATCTGGCGGCGGCGCGTCAAGGGCGCGTGGAGGTGCATGGGGAGCAGCGGCGGCCGGCGCTGTGTTGCGGCGGTGGCGGCGGGCGTCGGCATGGATGTGGGGCGCAGGGCTGTCGGCCGTAGCCGGCCGCTGCTGGCTCTGGCTGGCTGGTGGCTGGCCGGTGGCGGCCGTGGCTGGCTGTGGCTGGCTGGTGGCCAGCTGTGGCTGGTCGGTGCCGGCCGGAGCGGGCTGTTGTTGGCTGTGGCTGGCCAGGCGCCGGTCGTGGCTAGCAGGTGCCAACGCACGAGCAATGGGATCTAACGTCAGGCGGTTGGGTGCTCCTCGACGGCGATGTCGGTCCGACGCCGCCTTGATGGTGGGTTGGGGGCTGGCTAGTGCATGCAGGTGGCGCGGTGGTAGTGCTTCGGGTTGTGCCGGGCTTCTTCTGCTGGAGGCGTTGCAAAGACGAGGAGGAGCGAGCTACCAGTTTGACCAAGAATGTGTGATGGTCATGGTGCCGAGTCAGGCGAAAGCCTTCATTGACGTTTTGTAAGTGGTGATGGTGGCAGCGTCCCGTGGCGTTGTTTTCCCTGTTGGGGGCACCATTGCGAGGCAACATGTTCCCTCCTGCATGAGCTCTCGAGGGTGAGAACCCTGTCCACTCTGGACGTGCGACGGCGGCGCCACTGGCGTCGTGCCCTCCTTAGAGTCGCCGCATGTGAGATCCACCTTGGTTAGCTGGTGGTGGTGGTTGGTTGGTGGTGTTGCCCGTGCGCAACGGTAGAAGAGGTGCGTTTGGTCCATGTTGCCAGAGAGGTGGAGAGGACCATGGGTGCTGAAGGTCTTGAGTTGGCGTAGTTGGTGTGGTGGTGACCCGGTAACGGCTAGGCGGAGGTGTCGCTCCCATAGCAACTTTAGATATCTGAGTCCTTGGCAGAGGAGTGCGAGGCGGTGGGAGAGGCGAGGCCCCCACGCAGTGTGGCCAGGATCAGTGTTTTTCTTCGGTACAACGAAGTGAGTGTTCTGTTGATGCTCCACTGGGACAAGGGAAGTGACAACCTGGTGCGTGGCTTGAGGGTGATATTCCCATGGAGGAGGAGTTCGTGGTGTCAACGGCGTAGCTCGAGGTGGCTTCATTCGACTCCTCTCCTGGTTTGGGGTGGCGTGGTGTTACGTTGGGCGAGTTGTTTGCATTGTTTGTGTTGTGGTGATATTCGCTTTGGCGTGTTATGTACAACTGCTTTATTTTTATATGATGTGGCAGTGCTCCTAGCTTTTATTTAAAAAAATATGAAAATGTTTTTTTCAGGACCATTCCTGCCGCCGTCTTAGAGTTTTCGCATAGGCCCATCGTTGCTCTTTTACCTCCCGACCTGCTGCTGCTGGTGACTGGGCTGACGCCAGCTACTACTGGGCCGTATGATTCCATCCCATCGCACCCCTCTTGGGCCGGATGCGCACGACAAACGGGCCCCACCACCCCTCTCTGTCTAAACCCCCCACCGCCGACGGCGGCCGCCTCCATCCTTCCTCCGGCGACCGCCACGCCGCCCTCGTCTCCCCTCGCTCCCGCATTCGCCCACTCAAATGGTCGCCGCGGCGGCGGAGGAGGAGGAGAGGGCGGCGGAGCTGGCCGGCCCGCTCCGCGACCTGCTCCCGGCGGTGGACTTCTGCTGCGCGTACGGCTCCACGCTCCTCCACGCGCGCCCCGACCGGACGTCCATGGTCGACTACATCCTCGGCGTCGCCGACCCCCTGCAGTGGCACTCCCAGGTACGTACGGACTACGGAGGAACCTAATCATCTCTCCCGCCTCACGTTCTAGTTCAGCGAATCCTCCGAATCGTTCTCTTGGTTGTTTAGGATCCTGATTCCTGAATGAATGAATGTGTTCTTTGATTGGTGCAGAATCTGGAGAGGAACCCCGGGCACTACTCCGGCTGGATGAGGCGCCTCGGTGCCGGTGCTGTAAGCTTCCTCCCAATCCAATCAACAACCTTTCTAGTTCATTGGTTGATGGCCTGGTTAGTTGTTGGCTAGCTGTGTTAGTGACCGATTGCTTCTTGGTATCCGGAAATCAGATCACTGGGCTGGCTGACCATGTTGGTGCTGGGGTGTACTTCAACCCGTTCGTGGAGTGGAGAGATAAGGTATCATGAATGGCTGTGCCTTGTGTTCGATTGCATTGTATCCACTGGCTGTGTACAAAATTGAATTCTTGGTGAAGAGTTTTGTTTTGTGGTGGTGCAGAGGATAAAGTATGGTGTGGTGCGAATGAAGGATCTGGCCATGGATGTCTTGACCTGGGACAGGTTATACCTCAGTGGACGACTGCAGAAACCGGTATGCCGTAGGAATGCTCTGTGCTTTGGTCTATTATGCATATGTAATGAATTTTTATTTTCCTGGAAATGCGCAATTGCATAAGGCTACACTTCTGAACCATCCACGGATGTACGTTTCGTGTTCCCTGTGCTATGTGGCTGTGCCATATACATGCTTTGTGTGGCTACATTCTATTTAACTACTGGCCTATTTGTTTCACTGTTCAAGATTGTATTTTATTTTTGTATGTTCTATTTAGACTATTTTTCATAGAATTGTACTGCCCTTTATGTGCAAATTTGTATCTTCAAGCGTGAAGTTGATATCATGTGCTCTCTATATTTATGTAGGTTCATGTTCTTGTTGATAACTGGGACATAAGGAAGGCTAACACAATCAATCTTGAAATGGCAACTTCAGCTTCTCTACTCCTTTTGCCAGAAGAGTTCAACGAGGTTTTGTAAACTTTGATGTTTTCAAACATTAAATTATTTTGTCACTGTGTGTTGATTTTAGATTACCATTTTAAACCCTCTGTGCAGTATGACCTATATGCTCAGATTTGTAGTCTATCATATATGGGTGATTTGAGGATGCTGTTTGCAGAAGACAAAGACAAGGTATTAACAAAAAAGCTGCCTCTTAGTCGTTGCTCTATACTGTTGATTTCAGTTTTATTTAATATCACACCATTCTTCAGAAAGGTGTTCCTGTAAATTTAGTGCGTTTGGAAATAGCATGTCCTTTGCAACATCAACATCAGACCACGAACAAATGAATTGTAGAATGGTACCTAGTAGGTAACTAAAATACTCTGTTGTTCCAAATGTGGACCATTTGATCAAATATGTTTATGTTGCCCTTAACTGTGCCACAATGCAACGGATGTTTAGATATTCGTACAGGAGGATTACTAATTCACTGTGATGTCTGAAACACTATGCATGTCCTGGGAGGAACTAATAGCATAATTCAGAGTTAGTCCTTCGAGAGTTTAGCTCTCATCTCATATGCTTTTATAGGATTTGCATACTGGGTTCCAAGATCATCTGAACTACTTTATTTTGTGGTCCTTTCTTGTTCTTGTCAACAAGTTTAGGATAAGACAGTATGCTGATAGGGTTTTTATTTGGTTTTTGATCCAATGCTACATTAAACCTTGTCGTAAATCAGGTGAAGAAAATTGTTGAGGGTAGTTTTCAGTCATTTCAAACGATGTACAGGCCCCTCTTGCAAGAGTATATTGCTGAAGGGCTATTGAAGACATCACCCCAGGGACAGCATAAGACTTTCTGGCAGGTTTGTGAACGCTTGCACATACGCAGTGTTTTCAGAGATAAAACTGAAGTGCTTACCCTCTGGTTTGCACGATGCATTGTGCAATGCACACCAACATATTTGATGAACGTTTGCACATACGCAGTGTTTTCAGAGATAGAACTGAAGTGCTTACCCTCTGGTTTGCACGATGCATTGTGCAATGCACACCAATATATTTGATAATGCCTGAGACATAACATCACCTTAATGCCTTAATTTTTTTACCTTTGTTAGGACTTTCTTATTACAGCTTAGGTAAATTGATGTGAATTCAGTTCCTAGTAGCAACTGCTAATTGACATCTCTTCGTGAATATACTTTTCTTGGTTTGAACTTTGGACGTCTGTTTAACAATTTGAATTGTGTATCTACATGTACAGGATTGTGGTCCATCTACAACAAACGAACTGTTTTCTGTTCTTCCATGTGCAATCCAAAAGCAAATGCAGGGAGGATATAGGGATACTCCAACACGAACAGTAGTCTCTTCAAAGGACATGGCAGCAAATTGTGTGCGAAGGGCCCTGAGGCGCCAGGTAATGGTTTCAAGCGCGCGTCAAGCAGTATCTGGGCTGCTTGCCTCTGGTGGTGCGATTGCTGCTCAATACCTGGGGAAGAAGATGGCCAAGGCCTGGCAGTCTAGAGCAGCTTAAGCAACAGCTAACGCCTTTGTTATTTTTAGTTTAGGGCCATGCAATGTACAGTATTTGATCATCCAAGATGTTGTAATTTTATCCTTGTTGAGATGGGCCAAAAATTTGTAGAATCATCCAAGAAAATTACCTAGAATCAATGCCGTACAAATAACTATTATCAGCTCAGCTCGTTTGCACAATATTAAAAAACTACTTTCATTAAGGTAAATCTGTCCTTCAACCACATTTCATTCAAACTGCATATATGGTGACACTATGGTTCTTAGGGCAGCATTTGATCATAATAACAAACTTCATTCCTTGTGGCCCCTCGGTACTTTTGAGTGAGCGGAGCTGTAGGATTCAAATTCCCAATCAGGGCACAACACTATCACGACTTTACAATTTACATCAGATGTATGATACACGCTAGATGTCTTCTCAAGATCCACTAAAGCAATTATGATTTGGCTCCAGAGTACTTCCACTGCCATCCTTGACGTACCTCAAGGTTATTTACATAAGGAGATAAATGCCTTGACTGATCTCCTGGAACATCTGTCTGAGTTTGTTCACGACCTTATGCTTGGCATCATTTACTTTCGCTAAGAATCCCGCTATTTCTGATGAAGTTTAGGCAGCAGACAGGATTAGAAAGTGCTATAGAAAGTCAAAACATGAAGACAGTGATGGTGTCCTTACCAATAAGCACCATCAGACGGAGATAGCTGATATTTATTTTGACTTGCAAGAACATCCTGTTGATTGCACCTGAATGCAATAGAAGAGCTCCGAGACATTAGGCAAGCTAAAACGGGACACTCAAATTCTACTTTTGTTGACTTCAACATACCAGACTCAAGTTTTGGCTGTTTCTCGAGGCCATGTATAGCACATTTGGCATAAGTGAGAAGACGAATATGGCGTGGCGCACCTAGATTCCCCAAAATGGACCTTAATAGTCCACTGAAATTAACATAAAACATTTGATAAGCAGCAACAACGAAGGTTACAACAATAAAATACTGATGTGCTTTGACAAAAAATTCCTTACTCTGTTCGCAGTATGACATAGAAGTCCCGTGGCAAGGCTTCCATGAATGAAGATATATCATCCATTCCAAGAGAGCTCAAGTCCTCTTTCAAACGCTTCTGCTCTTCTCTAGACATTTGTGTGCCAAGCGCTGATTTGCTGATCATTATGACAGAGAGTTTAACTGACAGTTCTATAGATACAGACTTTGTTTAATCAGGAATGTTTAATCCAATATACATTGACTTCACGCATCAATAGTTATGCAGATTCTATGATGCAAAATAGTAACATAGGAGTTCTACCTATGCAATTTACAGTTGAATGCTTAAAAGTAAAAACAAACAGATAATGGGGGCTTCATTCCGTACAATGAGTATATTAATGAAGTTTACAGACGATATGACATTAAAATTTCCCTAGACAGTCCTATTTTCCTTTTTGTATTGGATTCAACTCTCTACCCAGTTTAAACAATGCTTAAGCAACTGATTAAAAATAATATGTAAATTGGATTCACATGGGAAAAGTTACAAGTGTCTCCCATGATGCCCTCATCACTTTTTTTTTTTTGCTGTCCTAAGAAAGATGCTCAACGAATGATGATAATACATTTTTCTAATATTTATTGCACAATGATAACAACTAGTGCACCATGGTATATATGAGAGAACAAAGTCTTACCTTTCTAGAGTTCTTCCTGTGAATATTACAGGGAAGTACTTTGCATATTTACCAACACCAAATTGTTCACCTAACTCCAGGATTTTTTCTGTATCCAACAGTATCAGTGCTTTCCATAGCTTACAATAGTCCAATCTGAACTTTTGGTCCAATTCTCTATAAATTCCATGATCCAACAGAACTGCAAAAGGCAGACCAATTTTTTATGTAAACATTTTACAAGATCAAAGTGGTCGAGTGATATCACCTAATTAGCTCCCTTCAATCACATTAAAATGGTCACATTCAGTGGACAACGAGCAACCCCCCCCCCTCCCCCCTCCACCCTGCTCCAAAACCAGCAAGGTCGCTCCTTCCCTCCCCCTATCCCTCTAGAATTGAAATGTGTAGTTCACTACTTCACTAATTCATCACCTCAAAGTACTTTATATTTCAAAAAAAGAGTGCCTTCACAACTATATCGTCAGAAGTATGACTATTACCAATATCAATGAAGGGAAACATAAGATAAGAGGGTGGAACATATAATTATCAGAGTTCAAACAAGATACATTTATTTGGAGTTATCCTGTACTTTTATTTTATATATTTTATAACATATAGGTTCATGAAACCAGTTACATGTGAATGAGTAAATCATTAGGACAAGTGGAGCAAAACTAGGAGCATACCAATTTAAATATAGGCTTGCATAATCAAGTTAAAAACCAACTCATAACATTTTAGTAGCATTCAAATCAAAGTGATAGAGATTTACCCTTCAGAAACAATCCATCGAGGAAAACATATATTTTGATCTCTCCTATTTATGAATCAACCAGATTGTTCTAAAATCACAGTTGATTTGGCCGATTATTGGCAGGAGACAAAACGTGGACAAGGAATCGAACTGGGGCCTGTGGGTGAAATTTTTTCGACAAGCAACAAGGGCAATTTTGATGGTACATGTTGGGAAAGCAACTTCTTGTGCCAATGGTTCCACACGACCGCACAGGATAAATAGCGCTAGCCTGACGAAACCTACCACACAACTAGAGTCGAGAGGTCCCGTCAAAACCAAAATTTGAAGGGTATTCTTCAATTAATGTAGTGCTACTCATGCTTGGAATGTAGACAGGTAGAAAAATACCATGTACAAAGGCAAAATGAATACCTAGTGAAAAATTTCCATGGCCTTGAGGAGAAACTAATATATTTCCAGGATGTGGATCACCATGAACAAAACCATGTACAAAGACCATTTCACCAAACAGTTCAATCAAAGCCTTAGCTACCTGGAAGGTAAATACAACAAGCATAAGAAAAAGAAAGCTAAAATAGAGGCAGTTGAAAGAAATTATGGGCTAAGTATAGAGAGAAAATAGTTTAACACTAAGGTAGAGAAATATACGACCATATATATGAAACCATTATTGTGTATGGTTCTGAACCCTAAATTGTACAATCAGGAAATACAAGAAGTATATTGTGTATGGCTGAGAAGCTTTCTGAAAGCCTGAATCTAGGTCTTTGAATTTGTTTGTAGCATTTTTGTCACAGTTGTAATGTGTATGTGTATACACACAAGAAAGCCCTCAATGAGGTCACTTATAATTGGAAGTATAGAAATGTACAATTAAGCTATGTACCTTTGTAGGATTAATATTTTCTCTCCTCAGGAAATCCAAGTCATTAACCTGTTACAAGAGAAGAACAAAAGGGGTCAATAGTACTTATTATTAGCAAGTAATTGACCAAGGTTTTTTTTTTTCCATTATCTTCACAGCAAATAAAGAAGTATGTATAGTTTACATTTTTTGGCAAATTGTTTAGCTAGTTAAACAACCAAGAGAATCCAAAATGAAATCACCAAAATTCCACAACAAACCCACTGATAGGTAAAGGTGCACAAATATAATCTTTGTATAAACAGGGCCTTAGAATTAAAATCATACCTTGTGTCCATAACAAAATTCCATTGTCAAAACCTCTCTGGTTGTCAGTTGCTGCAACAGGAATAGAGGATTAACCATATTGTCACAAATTACCACACATAAAGAAAGATCATTTATATCATATACTCAAATTTAAATATGTAAAAGCACAAGTTATGCCACTGAACCAGCCACTGAGTGATGTGTGAGTGCCAACTTGGGGTGTGGTAGGGTAAAGGATGTCTTAAAAAATGCAGACAACAATAGATGAATGAATTGATGATTTTACTGTCATATTAGTTGATTTAAGCACAATCAGTTTATGCTTAAAAAAAACTCGCAGCAAGGTTGAGTTTGTAAGGCTCTTACCCAGAACACATAAGGCACTTTAACAACAGCATTTTTCCTGAAGCAGTTGGCAGTTCTCTCAGAATTATTAGCTTCTAGGGTGAAATCTGTAAACAAAAAAAAAGGACAGTTACTGCAGCAGTTCAAAATCACATACTAAGTAATCCATCAGAATTAATGAGAATTCCAACAATGAATGGCACCCAACAAAAAAGTTCAATCCAAGAGCAAGTTGAAATGATACCTTAAACAGGATATCTCTCAAATTCAGTCTTAAGAGGACATTTATTTAAATGAGCTATATGCACTTTTCAGTAATGGGACATAGATGCACTTACCAAGCTCCATTGACATAGATTTCTCAAATTCAGCTAGTATTGTCTCAAATTTATAATCAGGAAAAATCTGCAGACAAGAAAAGAGCATTTTGATTATGCCAAACAATAAAATAGATTAGAAGAGGAGGCAATTCTTGTAAGGTTCTGATCGACAAATTTTCATTTACCATTAGTCATGAAACATGTCCTAAAGTTAAAACAATAAATCTGACTACAGTGGAGTGCACAATGGGAACACTGAATATCACCATTGCTAAATAAGTCCTGGCAGCTCAAAGTGATCGACTTATGGCCACTTCCATTCATGAGATATATGGTCAATGCATTTAATGAAGTACTAGCAACAAACTACACAATGCCAATCGATGACTTAATAATGCACAGTGGTACATGTCAGACTTTAATCAATAGAATTCAGTCTTCCATAAAGGACCATTGAACTGTGTTAGTATAAAAAAAAAGATAAAAGGCCATAACAGTGGCGTAACATGGATGGGACCGATTGCCACCAATACCAGCCTTTACAATCACGGCAACTGCTATTCAAAAGGATAGAGTATTTAACAACTTGTGGTGCATGTCAAAGCGTCAACAAAATTCTATTAGCTATAAGAACCAGAGAAATATGTTCTTTGAAAATTCAAATTAAAAGACCGGCCAAAGTGGACGACAAGCTGGCTGGACCAAGGGTGGGCACTGAATCCCATTCTATTTGAATTTACTGGCAACTGCCATCTTAAAGGCTAATGCACCCACTCAGAACATTAAACTATGCCAGCATCTATTCATCCAGCATAATAAAAATCTTGCTTAAAATTGCATCAATTTATTTCATTAATGTTGCCATAGGGTAGTGCTTGGACTACGATTTTCCTTTAGCTTAACATTAAATGCATGAAAGATGGTGCCTGAATTACCATTCAGTGAAATGATAAATTTTCTCTTCTTAAAAGTATGTTGCAGTAAAAAGGGAATGAAAAGCAATAAAATTGTTTAGGAGTACAAGATGGATTAGATGAACCAACTGGTAAGCTCTGCATAATAGAAGGAAAACACGAAGTTGCTGTATTTAACATACCCAAGAGACTGACTTTGATAAGAGCGACATTGTCATGATGTCAATCTTCATTCGCTGCTCCAATCCAGGATACTGAATCTAGATGTCACAAAGGTACAAAGGTATGTATGAAAGCTCACGATATAACACTAGTTCAAGCAAATTTACATGTATACATGGCAGAATGAGACTGAATCCATGCATAGGTTTACGAGTACTGTCTTCAGAAGGCTTTTCTATACTCAGAACAAACTTGGTTATTGTTTTGTTCTTACTGCAACACTAAAACCAACAAAAAAAAAAGAACAATGCATGCAGTTATACCTTTTTCTAACAATTCTACACTTCATTCCATTTTAGGTTAAACAAATACAACCAGGTCATAGTATAGACAAGAGAACTGGATGGCAGATATGCCGTTTAACAATTTGTGAAACTTCTGTTGTCAGCTCTTTTAGGATTGCTTAGCAACCAGAATGATGATATTTCCTTGACTGATATAATTTTGCGAAATCTAACCTTGACAGCTACGTCTTGATTGTTATGCAAGCGACCTCGATGAACCTGAGCAATTGATGCAGCAGCAATCGGATGTTCGTCAAATTCCAGGAATCTGGTACTCACATATTAATGCTTAAGAATTTTCTTCACACCATAAGCTAATAGGATTAGGAATTATTAAGCACCTACCCCCCAGAAAATCACATAAAAGTATGAACTGAAATGCAATGCCTTGTACATCCAGACTTTCAAGTCTTCAAATAATGCATGGATATGGCAAATGTAAACTTTACCACTGCAAAATTCCAAACTAATGTAAAAAAAAAGGCAAATCTTTTCCTTATCAAATACATTGTGAATTGCAATGGCAGGTACACAAGAATCAATCTGGTAAGAACACTCAATGTAGGCTCAATAAAAGGAACAGAGTAGAATACAGAACCCAGTGTGATTAGACGCAACAGCCAGCCAATAAAACTTCTGTTCTGGCTACAATCTAAACAAGTAATCACGAAATTTGATACTTACATGTCATGCAATTCCTTGCCAAAATTCTTCTCTATGACTAATTTTATATCTTGAAACTTGGATGGAGTTGCCTGAGTTGTTGGGGTAAAACATAGTAAATACCAAAATAAAGTCACGTGTATATATACTGTCATTCATGTTACATTTAATAGTGAACCTGATCTTGCAGGCAGGAGAGAGTTGATGAGTACTCCTTTGGTACTTGTCTTAGTGATGAAACATACTGACCAGCTTTTACATAAAACCCTCCATTCACTTTGCATAGTTTAAGTAGCTTTTTCGCTGAACGTAGATGAACCTACACTCATGGAAAGAAAAATGTACCATTTAAGCTTCATGCGATTTATAATCATCTGTCAACTCTTGCTAGTATACTAGCTGTGTGAGAAGCATTAGGCATTAGATCAAAGGGAAAAGCCATTATAAAAGAGAATACAACTATGGCATGCAAACTCAAATAGCGGTGAATCCATAAAGTGCACAGTCTATGCAAATTCATCAGAGTATCCATATAGAACGACTTGGTTTCTGGGGAACAGTGAGATCAGGGGGAGGGGTAACATTCTAGTTAGTACATCATTATATGCACTGTGGTGTTCTAAAATTGTAAACACTAATTGCATAAGCAGAGCATTGAAATAACTAAAATTGGGTCCAGGAGGCCACTGACATCAAAAGCAAGAAAGCATTGTATTAGGTTCTGAATCTTTGATCATAGCTGTGAAGGCCTGAACCAGTTGATTTCTCTAATGTTGCACAGGCTCATTGGACAGTACAGAAAGACTACCATGTCATGTTGTACCTAAACGTGAACTTTAAGACGTATCAAAGTAAATTATGTTTCTTTATGCGCTGCTAATAGACAATTTTCCCATAACATTAATGTCTCTAGCCCTACTTAGCTACCACATTCAACTGATCAATCATTGGTAAAACAAAGCTTACACACACCCATAACATCCAGGGCAGAACCATACCTCAGAGAGCTTAACCCTATAATCCGCCGACCCAGAATCCAGCCCCCTCAGGGTGTACTTGTAATCCGCCACCACGAAGCCAATCTGCGAAACCAACCGCCGGGAAATTGAACACAATGAGCCCTCGGAACGCAGGAGGAACAACAACGGGGAGTAGTAGTATCGAGCGCTTAGGGCGAACCGTGTAGACGGCTCGGGAGGAGCGGGCGACGCCGTGCCGCAGCGTGGAAGCAACGCTTCGGCCGTTGTCGCCGTTCGGGGACGCGGCCACCAGCGCGACACCCGCCGTGGCGGCGGCGAGGAGGAGCGGGGCACGACGGCGGCGGAGCATTGCGGGGATTTAGGGTTTGGGATGGTAGATTTAGAATTTGGGGAAGAAACGGTAGACGGGTAGAGGTGGAACCGTGGAAGGGGCTTCGTTAGTTCGTTTGAAAGAAATTGGAAATTCAATTTATCTTTTAAATTTTTTTATATTAGAAAAACTCTTTTGCTTACTATCAAGAATCCAGTTTTGAGAGGGAAAATTATGTGGAGTGATGAAAGTTTATTCTTGTCTTTTATAGATAGATTTGTTTAAATATTCCTTTTGTGAAATATCTGTTACAGAATGTGGAAATTATATTTCAAGGCAGATTGCACAAAAGAAAATAATTCTAACACATACACTCAAAACCATTTACTTAGGATAGTTATTCGTTGTTTATAGTTAATTCCATTGGCATGTATTTAAAATGCAACCACTATTATGCTAAATCCATAGTGGAAAAAAATTGAGATCATCAAAATAAAACTAAGATGTCACCCACAATGGCAGATAGCCTGTCCAAAGTTGCCTAATAATGGCAACCTCCATCTAAAAGGCAATTCACTATGTAGCAAAACCTAACCGGTAAATATGTGCAATTAAAATGGTCGACTAAAACACAACAACATCAACAAAAGTATATTTCTCAACTACGTGCTCCAACATCCTATGTCTAGGTTAAGATTTCAAACTTAGGATGACAATCAAGTAAGAATATTGCTAAGAATGTAAATTTACTTAAATATAAATTACACAAAGTAAATAAGATTAATGAAACAAGCCACAACTGATTTTTTTCGTGGTCTTGGTGACTTGGTGGTTACCCCTAATTCATGTTAAGGTGGATTTAAAGCTTCAATCGCTCCTCTACTAATGATTCACTTGTCTATGAGTCGGCTTGGAATCAATGAACCTCCCCACACCTTAATTCCACTGGAGTTGCTCTCCACCACTTTGGTCAGGCGAGCAAATTGTAATGTTGAAAGATCTGTTTTAAAAAAAAATGCATACAAAAGGGATATATATAGTACCCGTAAGAAAAGAAATGATATTTAATTATTTACATATGGATACATAGAATACATAGATTTACATATTCTGATATTTTATATTTCAGATAATTATTATAGGAATATTATTGGTCAATTGTTTTTAAAAAATATTTGATTTAGGACAAACCTAAAATAAAATTAATTGGTGGCCAAGTATATTGGCATTCGGTAAGAGTAGAATATTAATTAGTATTGTTGTTCCTTCCATTTAGGAAAAGGTATTAGAAGATGTGAAATGTTAGTCAATTGTATATGTGCATGAGTAGTTCATTAGTATTGTTGTTCCTTCCATTTTACCATTTTACTTAATCAACTATTGACCCTTCAATCGGGTAAAATGGTATTAATATATGCGAGATGACGCAAAGTGAATGAACATGGGGTTGTTAACACTACTAGAGACATTTTTCCCCAAGTAATATTTTTACCACTGCATTGAAATGAAACTGCGGTGATAGGGAGGTTTTCACCGAACCAACTGTGAAAATAGAGGCAAAATTATTACTAGAAAAAAATATAACTCTTTCATATTAAGTGGGATGAAAACAAACTTTATAAAACAATTGTAGCTCCTGATGAGATCTACACCATTGTTGTTCATTTATTTATTTAGAATTATTTAGACGTATAAATATTTAAAATCAATCTCGTGACTGTCCAACGACCTCACACTACTGGAGAATCGAGCCTTCGTCCTCGACTCGTTAGTACCGGTTGCACTTTCATCCGGTACTAACGTGCAAAACAATATTTTGTGTACTCGATGAGAACTAAAATATTGGAGTTGATATTTTATTCATATAAAATTATTTAGAAGTTTCAATATTACATATATGATCGAAAGAATTAATATAAAAGAATAATATAAATTTTCTGCTCACAAATGAGCTTGTGGTTATTGGTAATGGGACTTGTGCGACCCATGACGTCATGAGTTTGAATTCTCGATGTTGCATATGAGCTTGAAAAATTGTGGCTCCATTGACGAAGAACAAGGCAAACAAACCAATTGAGAGAGTACCAATGCGATCAGCGACTGTTTCAAAGTACTAAACTATGCCTAGTATCTTGTCGCTACGTACCAAAGGTTTGCTTTGTGTCAATACAGCTCTCCACCATCGATGCATGGACACGAACAGCCAGTGACCAGGTCCAAGCCTGCGATCGATCGAACAACTGCCAACATCCCCGTGCCAAATGTCGATCGCCGGCATCTTCCATCATATATATTCCTCCCGCCAGCTCCAAGCAACTCACGTACGTAGTACGTACGGCAACACGCACCAACGACGTCACGGGCGTTTTCCACAAGGAAGATCCGGAACAACTGCCCTATGCCCCTATCGATCATCTCTCATCACACCAGACAACAACCAGCTATCGCTTCGCAAAGCTGCAGCTCCTCTTGTATATATATAAAACCCTGGCGGTGACAAGAACGCAACGTACATACACGCCAGTCAACACCAGCAAAACAAATCGATCAGTAGGAAATAAACGTTCATCTTGAGAGCGAGGAAACAATGGCGTCCAAGGCTGCCGTCGTGATCCTCCGGCTCCTCACCCTCGCCCTCCTCGTCACCTCGCTCGCTCTCATCGCCGCCGACAAGCTCAAGGACGACATCGATGACCCTCCGCAGACGTTCACGTTCAAGGACGTGCACACCTACAGGTACCTCCTGGCCGTGTCCGTCATCGGGTGCGCCTACACGCTGCTCCACCTCCCGTTCGCCATCATCGCCGGCAGCAAGCCAGTCACCGGCGCCGCGGCGTTGCTCGTCGTCCTCGCCGACGTCGCGTTTGCGCTGCTGCTCGCGACGGGCGCCGCGGCGGGGCTCGGCTTCACCCACGACGTGAAGCGCTACTTCGACGACGTGCTGTTCCGCGGCGCCGACGACGGCTCGTCGCCGGAGATCGCCGGGTTGCACCGGGATGTTGACAGGTTCTTCGATATGGCCTTCGCCTCCTCCGGGCTCATGCTGGCCGCCGCCGCGTGCACGGTGGTCATGATCGTGATGTCCGTCCACTCGCTCGCCAAGTGATGATGAACTGAGGATGATGCTTGTACGCTAGCTTTTTTATTGTTTGGGAGTAGTAGCTAGTTTCGTTTACTTTGGTGTTCTAATGATCGAGATATCGTTTTTTTTATTTTGACTGGATCGACTGACAATTTTGTCATATTTGACTTTAATTTCTTATACTAATTAAAGACGTACATGCGACACACATGATACCAAAGGCAAAACCCGTGAGTAAAAAACCAGAACGACGGGTAAGAAATCAGAACGTTGAAAACTACAGATAAAAAATCAAAACGACGAGAAAAATATTTACTATTTAATAGAACCACACGCTCCAAATCATAATTTTGATGGGCCATAGGGTCTCATTAAGATAGCCATGCTATTGAGGTCAAAGGAAGGTGGCAAACGATGAGTATATTCTAGTCTGGCAGTCAAGTGTTCATACGTGTTCGTTGGTGTAATAAAAAAAATGTGGGTTATTGCTGATGATTTCCTCATAACAGAGTTAAGAGGATGCCGGCGGGAATTAAATCTTTCAGGGGAGGTTTCTGTATAAGTCCCGCTAGACACAGGAAATTGGCTAAGGGTGTGTTTAGATCATCTAACTTTTTCAAAAAACACTATTTATCCAACTTTTCCCTATTCATCCCCACCTCCCACTCACAGAACACGCTTCCCAACACGACCTCCAGTGTTTTTTTATGTACAGTGTTTTTTTTTACCTAAACTAAACTCACCCTGACCCTTGCTGGATTTGTAGGGGCTTTATTGCAAAAGCTTGTGAGAGCTCAGCCATGGCTATCATGGGCTCATGGCGGATGCTGGATGGGGCCTGCAGTGCTTGGCTCTGCAGGGTTCTGATGGTACAGGGGCTCAGCTAGGTAGGGGAATTGCAAGAGGAGGGAGGATCGTGAGCAGGTGCTCCGTGAGCGGCGACAAAGAGTGGCGGCCAGAAATTGGACACAGAGATTAGCTCTCTGGAGCCTCACGGCACGGGGCGGCGATGCTCTAGAAGCAGAGGGATAGTGAGCAGCACCAGTCAAATCGGTCTGGCTCGGCAACGCTCAGCTTGTGGTGGTCGTGGCTTGCTTCCTTGGACGTCGAACACGATGGATCGATGAACCAAAGGAGTCGTCGAGAGGACTGTCGGACACTCGGACTAAGCCATACCGGTCAGGGAGGTCGCCGGGGGGCTAAGCTTGATGACATCTATGCCCCTATTTCGATTTTGGCGATTAATGATAACATAATTATTGTGGCTAACAAGTATTTTGCAGAGACAAATATTAAGTTAGTGCAATGATGACTTTCACGGTATTCTTGGCCCCCATCATTTGCAAATGAATGTATTGGTGCAAAGTATATACTCGAAGATTAAGGATAAGCTAGTTCTAAGTGCCGTTTGGATGTTGAGAGACACATAGAGTAGTTTAGGTCTTTGTTTTACCTTTGGCCGTACTATTAATGGAGTCGAGGGTTGGTAGCTTGACCTATGCGAGGCTAGAGTTTAAGTGTGGTGCACACTTATAAAATCTAGTACTAGATAGCTATGTTGAAGCCCTTAAGAAGGTTGGTAACTCAAAGAATTTTAATTGGATGAGTTTCAGCCTTAAGAAGTTTGAATTCATAGAAGTTCTGCTAGGACCGACTAATTCGGTGCTCACTGGGGCAGTGACCGAATCAGTCGGTGCCCTGTTTACTTTGTGAAGTAAATAGGGGCACCGACTCATTCGGTCCCTGTCAGCAGGGTCCACCGAATCAATCAGTGCCCACGGCCATGTGATAGCCTAAGTGCCAGAGGCGACCGACTGGTTCGGTGGGCAGCATCGAATCAGTCGGTAATTATGGCTAGAAATGGTTGTTCAGTAACGGTGGGCAGCATCGAATCAGTCGGTAATTATGGCTAGAAATGGTTGTTCAGTACTGAGTAAATTTTGGGGGGGACCGATTGATTCGGTGACCCATGAAGACCCACCGAATGAGTCGGTGGCCCTTAAGATCCAACTTAAGTTCAAGTCCCAGGAGAGTACTGATTGATTCGGTGGACAACACCGAATCAGTCGGTCATTGTGGCTGGAAGTGCCAGTTCGGTACTGGTGCGCACCGACTGATTCGGTGTTGCACAAACGTATGCCACCGAATCAGTCGGTGGTCGCTGGCTAGCCGTTGGAAATTCAAATCCAAGGAGGCACCGACTGGTTCGGTGGCCACCTTTGGAGGGCACCGAATCAGCCGGTCCCTCTACGTCAGCACTAACGGCTAGGAGATTTGAGTGGGCTATTTATAGCCACTCTTCTCCTACTTTGAAGCTCTCTTTCCACACGGAATTCAGTGTCCTTCTAGCTGAGATAGGAGATACTTTGAAGGCAAGAGAGACACTTAGATTGATTGGTGTTCTTGATCTTGTGAAGATTAAGGATTCTCTTTAGTGCTTGAGAGTAGCAAGTGTGCATTCATCTAGCTCTTGGTCTAGTGTAGGTTAAGTAAAGATCTTAGGCTTGTTAGTCTTGGTGATTCGGCATGACCTAGACGGCTTGGTGGTATTGATCTTGGGAGCTCAGTTGGAGATTGTGTGAAGCCTCAAGAAGGTTACATAGTTTGGGAATCCGCCGTCTCAAAGTGGGAAATAAATATCCCCTACGAGAGCACTTGATCCTTGCGTGGATCAAGGGGGAGCTATACCTTTGCATGGGTGCTCCAACGAGGACTAGGGGGAGTTGCCGACTCCTCGATACCTCGGGAAAAATCAGCTTCCTATTTTTCTCTTTACTTCGAGCAAGTTTACTTTCCGCATTTCAATTCCTAGACTTGTCATGCTAGGTAAGATTGGAACTAGGTTGCAAAACTCTTGTCAACACTAGATAGGCACAAACCACACTTAATAGGTACATGGAGTGAATTGACTTGTTACATAGAATTATTTTATTACTTTAATTTTTGTAGAAGCCTATTTCACCTGCATATTGATCCTTTCACTTGAGCCGCCGTGTTGTCTGTGGAGCTTGCCGATCGCCGCACCAGTCGTAGAGCGCGCGGGGGGTGTGCGAACTCGCCCGCCACTGGTCGGAGCCGTTTCGTCGCTCATCATCACTCCTGTCCAGCGAGCGCGGAAGACGGAGCTGCAGTCGGGTATAGGTTGGATGGTTGGAACGCTGCGGCGAGAGCACGGACTTGAAGTTGAGAGGAAGGTAGGAAGCTGAGCGGCGGCTCGCGGACTTTGACCATGTGTCCAGGTGTGTAAGGATCGGTATGGTGAAAAAAAACATTTCGATTTTGGCACAAACATTTTCTAAATATCAGTTTTGGTAGGTTTGACTCTCTTTCCACTTCCGTTGACTCTTATGTGTGGGTCCGGCGCGTGACGGGTACGGTGAACTCAATTTAGGTGAGAAATGTTTTCAATTCTACTTGTTCTTTTATAAATAGATATGCACACATAATAAAATGAGTAAGGAAATATCCTTTTTAATTATTTACTTATGGATCCACAGAATGCAGCTACCGGATTCTGGTTGTTTATCGTATGCTATATGCATATGCATACGTCAAAGGCCAAAAAAAAACACTGGAAAATACAGAAATGTCATCAAAGACATCTATGCCCAGTGTTTTAAAGATATTTTATATTTGAAATAAATTATTTTAAAGTACCAGTTTCAATCCCCTTTAGACTCTGTCTTGGAGCGGTACAAGCAAATGGAGACTAAAAGTCTCATTCTCTAGTACTGGGGAAGGATCAATGTTTCAAATTGTATTAGTAAGGGAAAAGTCCGGTTTTCTCACTCCAACTATAGCAAAAGTCTGATTTTCAACCCGCAACTATGAAACTGGACATAACAGGCCATCCAACTATCAAAACTGCAAGTTTGGTTCTTTGTGTGGTTTCAAAGGCGGTTTTCTGTTTTCAAAAAATATATTAAAAATAATTTAATCTAAAAAATTCATAACTAATTTATTTTAATTCAAACCTAGCCTTCGTTACGCAGAGCGGGGAGCATGCCCTGTCTGAGGCAGCTTCGCGCGCCCTCCTGCCTACAAAAATTGAAGTGAATGATCGTGTCTTCGACATCAGTTTCAGTCCGATTAGATATGTCATTAACTCATCCCCTTCTTTCAATCCCCTTCTTTCAAATTCCATTTCCTTCATAAGAGCACCGATAAGATGACTAATCATGATTAGTTGTCAATTAGGTCAATTTGCCGAGGCTAGTCAGTCCTAGTATGTAGTCTAGTCAACATATATATACTGGGACTGACATACTATATAGTATGTAGTAAAGTGCATGTATCAAGTCAATATTAATGGTGAGTCTGTCACTTATATAGGATGTGGTTCGAAGAGTAAGTACCATTGGTCTCGGAACTAAAGTTTTTTCATCAAAAAATGTTTAAATTCCGAGGGAGACCTACTACAGTTAGAAAACATGGAAAATATACACCCGCGTGGTGCGTGGCACTAGCACAAAACCTAGCATTAGTACCAGACGCAAAGCCGGTTTAGTACCGGTTATGCGCCCGGTACCAAGCTTCCGGTACTAATGGGCAGCCTAGGTACTAAAGACCGTCATTTAGTACCGGCTGGTACCACCAGCCAGTAGTAACGACCAACCATACGGTGCTACTAGCCGGTACTACAAGGTTGCCACGCGGCGCGGCCAGGGACGCTTTGGGCCTAATTCATTTAGTATTGGTGACGTCGACAGAGGCTTGTCTGGCATGTTAGTATCGGCTCAAAGTGCAACCAGTACTAACGTACCAGGGACGAATGCTCCTTTCTCTTGTAGTGTGTAGTGTGGGATTCAAACTAAGACCTTTGGCCTCGTTTGTAGCTGGATCATCATCACACGTACACATAGATCTAACTTTTTGTAAGAATTACCTTTATTTTAAATTCAAGTGTGGAAACTCTTTTTTACCGGTTGGCGTAAAAAGACGCACATTGGTAGCAGGTGGTAACACTGATAGGTACCAATGTGTCACCTTAGTATGGTTTATGAAAGACCTAATACTTAATTAATACTCATTTTATTATTACCCGATACTTAGACCAATCTTAGTGGGACTCTCATCGAGAGTTTCATGTGCATTAAATCATATGCTATATTAGCAATTTTGCTGAATCGACAAGATTATTATGAAGAGAGAGGATGAGGGGTTTAATGAGATGAAAGGAGTTTCTTCACAATGAAACTCAGTCATGGTAACCTATGCTGGAAATTAGGCCCATGTGAGGCCCATTTCAGAAATTCCAAAGCAAGTGTGCATGGCAAAATAATAGTCTCATACTGCTAGTTTGAGTGGTTGTAAGCTAACTTAAATAGGAGAGCATCTTTACCATGTTGAACAGTCAACAAAGGAAATAATAGGGCTGGCTAGACACACACGCACGCGTGCATATACGCAGATGTTTTCGAGTGACGACCCGTGACTTATGACTTGCGACGCAGCAAACAGTCAAGCCAAGTTTGTGTTAATGTTTTGCCATCTGCGTATTAATCTTTTGACAATGGTCATTAGAGGTAATAATTACGTAGTCAATGCCATTATCCTGAGATAATTGTGCGGTTATTACTGTCATTTAATGGGGCGTGTAAATAGGAGATTTGGCCACAAAGAGTCATTGCGGCCTGCCCTATTAGAGTTCCTGGAGACGTCCAGGATCAGGGAACACGAGAAACACTCACAAACTCTCTCCTTTCTCCTTTTCCGTCTGGTGATAGTGCTGTGGTACTGAGCTGCTGAAGTCTCACTGGCTCTTCTCCTTGGCGTGCACGAGGAGAAGGGTGAGCGGAATCTCCGAGCCCTTGCTGTCGTGAAGCCTGCACGGGGGATGACAATAAGGTTTCTAGGCAGCGCAACTGCGCGACTGCTCGAAAGCTGATCGACTACGTTCTACGTTGCCTCGTCTACGATCTACACTGCATCAACTCTTCACGAGGAAGGAGCGCTGATATGTAAGTAACATGGATTTATATACCATGTATATAAGCATGTTTCATATTCTTTTAGTATAGCTGCTATTAGATCTGAATCGTATAGCATTAAAATTGGTTGATGAAATTTGTCTAAATTAAAATCTGGTAGAAATAAACGCATATTTCCAACAACCTAATTTTCAATTTTTAGTGACTGGTCTTAGTGCTCATGTTAATATTTGGTCTCGATGTGCAAAAAAAAAATGAGGAGGATAGACTGCAGTTCTGACGGCGTGCTCATGCACGCAGGCCCTCGTAATATGCTGTCGTTAAAATCTAGGTATGCAGCATTTGGCTTCCCTCCAAGGCCCAAGCTGCACACGGAGTGCCATTTATAAAACCTCTCTCCCCATTGCTAAAGAATACTAATGGCAAATGCCCAATTGAGAGTAGCAATGCCATCGGCGACTGTTTCCAAGAACTAAACTTGTGGCTAGCGAAGGTCGTTATTAAACAAAACATAGCACTATAGCAATCACGTCAAGGACAGACTGGAAGGGGCCGTCTATAATTACACTCAATGTGTTGAAAAGCCTTCGATACTTGAATTTTTGGACTATCCAATCTAAAATAAAAGTACAGATATCTACCTTCTGTTCACTTATCTTTTTCTCCTCCCCACTTCTTCTATCTCCACCCGGCCACCCAGCCCACCGCCCTAGACCTGGCCCACACTCTAGCGTGGCCCTAGCCTGGCTGCTGCGCTAGCCCCGCCGCTGCACTGGCCCAACCCCCAGCCACCACCGCCCGGGCCGGCGGTGCCGCCGCCGGCGGCCTTTACTGCTCAGCCATCCATAGGCCTCCTCTAAACCTGTTGGTGAGCATGGTCCTCGGTTATCCCAAAATCCTAACCTTGCTGTGATGAAGAAGTAGATCACGTTGCGTTGAATGATTGGGTAAGCAATTCGAGTGTGCAAGGCTCTTTCAACACTGAGTGTGATTTAACTTAATTTCCCGAACAAGATTTGCTCGTATCGATACAGCTCGCGACCGTCGATGCATGGACACGTCCAAGCCTGCGTGCGATCGAACAGCCAACATCCCCGTGCCAAATAAATGCCAACAGCGGGCATCGTTCATTCCTCCCGCCAGCTCCAAGAACACACGAAACTGGTGTAAATTTTGTTTCATCTCGTTATGAAACTCGGGCACATATATTGGCCCCTCGATGGAAAAATAACTCACGACGACACCCACAAACACGGCGACGTCAACAACAAGGAACTACCCACTATAAAACCTGCTGTTGAACTTAATTACAAGCAGCAAATCCATCGATCACAGGAACGTTTCTTCTGAGGTCTAGGAAATGGCGTCCAGGACCGCCGTCCTGATCCTCCGCTTCCTCAGCCTCCTCCTCCTCGCTGCTTGGCTCGTCCTCATCGCCGCCGACAAGCTCACCATCAGCTTCGACCCTCTCCGAGGAACATCGTTCAAGGACGTGCACGCCATCAGGTACCTCCTCGCAGCGGCCGTCATCGGATGCGCCTATGTAAGGAAAATGGCCCTAGGCCATTGTTTGTGATTTTATCGATTGATTGACAACATAATCACTGGGACTAACAATTTGTCTAGATGATATTTGTAGATATTTCTAGGTCCCAAGGATACTTTGGAAGCCATCTAAACGCTTATACAATCAATATCCAAATGTTGGTTATCCAAATTGAAGCCATCCAATTCACGTGGAAAAGTGTCCTTAGTCATATTCTAGGACATCCAAAAGATGGCAATGAAAATAGAAGAAAAGACCCGCCAAGAAGCAAAGGAGAAAGCAGGAACCGCAGATGCACCGACTCATTCGGTGCTCTGTGCTGAAGCCCAACGAATCAGTCGGTGGTGGCGGGAGCCAAGCCCTAAGAAGCCTCGTGAGAAGCACCACCGACTCATTCGGTGGTATCATCAAGGGGCACCGAATCAATCGGTCATTATGCCCAGAAATACCAGTTCAGTACTGTGTAAAATTAGAAGGCACCGATTCATTCGGTGGGCAGCACCGAACCAGTCGGTCATTCAGCCTGGAAAGAGCTATTCGGTTTTGGTGAGCACCGATTCATTCGGTGGTACAAGAAGAAAGGGCACCGAACCAGATGGTGCTGAAGATGACCGAAGATGAAGATCTACTCAGAGACCACCGACTCATTCGGTGGTGAAGGAGCAACGGGCACCGAATCAGTCGGTAGTTGGACTAGCCCCACATGTCAGTGACACAGTGGATCAACGGCTAGTTTAACGGCTAGCTTAGGTGGCACCACCGACTAATTTGGTGGTACCCCTCCTGCACCCACCGAATCAGTCGGTGGTACGCAGAAATGTTGCAACGGCTAGCTCCTTTGGTTGGGGCTATAAATATGGGTTGCCTCGGCCATTTGAAGTGTGCTTGAGCTGGGAGAAGCTATTGGCAAGTGTTCTACATATTCTTAAGTGCTCAATCAACCAAAGTGCTAAATAGAAGATATAGGTGATTAGCCAAGTGAAGGCGGCGAGGAGCATCCGGGGAGGGACGAGCGGAGACCCACTTGCGCGTGGGGAAGTCCCGTGGTCATCCACGGAGTTACTCGACCGGAGAGTTTATGCCCTTGAGCGGGCAATCCCTTGAGAGGGGCTCCAACAACGAGGATTAGTGGAAAGCCCGTGAGCTTTCCGATACCTCGAAAAAAATCACCGTGCCGGGAGTTTGCTCTTCTCTACCCTTTAGCTTCCGCATTTCATATTTGCACTACTTTCCGCATTTACCTTTTCTAGACTTGCCATGCTAGTATAGGATTGGACCTAGCGTGCAAAACTTTGTAGTGGTAGAGATAGCAACACATAGAGAAAACCTAGAACACATCTAGATAGAATTTGAAATATGTTTTCATATGTGTAATTGGAGCCTTAGTTTTTAGAGACACCTAATTCACCCCACTCTTAGTATATCACGGTCCCTTCAGCCTACACGCTGCTCCACCTCCCGTTCGCCATCGCCGGCGTTGCCCGGGGGAGTAAGCCGGCTGCCACCGTGGCGCTGGTCGTCGTCCTCGTCGACGTCGTCTTCACGATGACGCTGGCAATGGGCGCCGCCGCGGGGCTCGGCTTCACCAACGACGCGAAGCGCTACGTCGACAAGGTGCTGTTTGGCGGCGACGACGGTGGTGACAACGGCTCGCCGGAGTTGGATAGGATCCACGGGGACGCGGACAGCTTCTTCGACTTGGCCTACGCCTCCTCAGGGCTCATGCTGGCCGCCGCTGCGTGCACGGCGCGTATGATCATGATATCCGTCTACTCGCTCGTCAAGTCATAGTAGTGTGATATATACGCACACTCACGACGATGCACGTTTTTTCTTTGTTGTCTGGGAGGATTAGCTAGTAGGTTTGGTGATCTGATGACTGATGATCGAAAATTTGCTGCTATTTTAACTTGATCAACTGTCAGACGATTAGCAATTTTGTGGTAGTACTAGCAAAATGCCCGTACGGTTTAAAATACATGTCTGCCCTTTGGATGGAATCATTAAAAATTATCTGTCCCATATGACAAAGGCTTATTAATAGATGATTTCATAAGGCATCCTTGTTTGCTGGCCATTCGTTAATTAATTAAACCTTGAGATACTCCGATATAGCTTTATCGTGAGCACCAACCTGTGTAGATAGTCCGTCCGTCCCAACATAAGCGCAACGAGGAGGCAACAGGCTGGCCAGCCATCACCACCTAGCGCAGGCGTAGGAGCAGCAGCAGAGCCTGCTCGCCTCGAGCTCGTGGGCCTGGCAAGGCTGACCACCGACGGCAGGCCTTACGAGGATGACCGCGACTGCTCTCTCCGCTCGGCGCGTGCAGGCGGCCTCCCTCCATCTCTTGTGTGTGTCTTTGCTCGATCATACCTACGCCGAGCCTCGGATTTGGTGGCACGGCGACCTGTTGCAGGTGCGCGGCGCGGCGAGGCGAGCGAGCTGGAGCCCCGGTGCGAGGCGAGCGAGCTTGAGCTCCCATGTCTCTTCTCCTCTGTTTCTTCATCCCCCCTTCTCTGTTCTTGTGACCGTGGCGGATTTGTGCTCGATTTTTACTGGATTTGTGCTCGATTTGTTGTCGGTAGCTCGATCTCTCCCCAATTTATACTCAATTTATTCTTGGTGTCTCGATTTGTGTTTTTTCTTCCGATTTCTGCCCACCCCCTTCCCGATTCATTCTTCCGCAGCAGCCACCATGTCCGGCCTCCCTTTTCCTCTTGTTTCTTCATCTCCCCTTTTCTGTTCTTGTGATTGCGGCGGATTTGTGCTCGATTTTTACCTGATTTGTGCTCGATTTGTTGTTGGTAGCTCGATTTGTACTCAATCTATTCTTGGTGGCTCGATTTGTTTTTTTCTCTCGATTTCTGCCCCCTCTCTCTCGATTCATTCTTCCGCCGCCGCCAGCATGTCTGGCCATGGAACAGGATTTGTGCGACGGCGAGAAGGCACTGGGGTGGGAGGAGCCTCACGGTGGAGTCGGGGCGGAAGCCTCCCGTGCTAAGAGGAGGATGAGGGTTCGACGATTTTTCCCTTGTACACCGACGACGTAGTTGCCTTTTTTATTCACCGTGCTATGCCCGGCAACAACCGATGGCCGCCAGCGCAACACGGAAGGCCGCGCGTCGCGCGGGGCGACGTGGAGCTCTGGATGGGCGCGCTTTCTTCCAGCGATAAGAGGTAACTTATTCTAGCAATCAAAATTTGTCCCACAAGAAATACAATTCTATCACACAGTAGGTAGGATGTGACCCACCGATAGATGAGTTGTGGCCCCACGAGGGACCCGCGTATAGGTTAGATAGGACCCTGTACTATTTAGGTGGGACGAACATATGTTTAGGTCATATATACTATTTAGGTGTGGCCCACATGAGACCCACATAATGTTTAGGCGTGATCCAGGTGGGACCCATGTATTGTTAGGTGAGACCCATGTAGGACCAACATTTTGTTTAGGTGGGACCCACATATTATTTAGATGTGACCCACGTATGAGTGTATTGTTTTACATGGGACCTGTGTACTTTTTAGATATGGAGCAATTTTGTAATTTTACACATAGCATTGGTTTGCATTTCGGGTCCTACAATTGCATTTATTTTGGGACTAAGGGAGTATTTATTTGCATATAAGAAGATATATGGTGTTAGGATACCAAAACATTAATATATATGGGGGCATTTGTTTAGAAAAGGAAACATATTTTAATATTCCAGCCTCGATGCATGTAGCTGTGCATTATTAAATGACCAATGCAACAATGAAAACATCAGACAAACACATAGATAAAAGTAAAGCAACATAGTTTCAAACAATCTGAATTCTATTACTAAGAAGTCATCCATTTGTAGCGAAGAACCCCATAACAGTGGCCTCAAACAACCAACACCCCGTATGAATTGGGGGCGCTCCTTCTCCTTTTGCAAAAGCGCCTTAGCCCATAATGAGTATGCGCCTCTGTAGATCACCTGCATAGGAGGGAAAGCTCTTGTGTTGTTAGAAACCGCATCCAACCATGAACCATAGATGCGGGCATGGATGACAAAGGAATGTTAGAGCATTAAGTACCCTTCTCTGAGCATCTATATCCATATGTTATCCTTAGGCTCTAGCATAAGGATAACATAAAGATAGATGTGTAAATACGATGGACAGAGAAACCTTTGGGTACCTTAATGCTCTAGCATGTCCTCTGTATATGAGGGCATGGATGACAAAGATAGTATGCCGTCGTTGTGTTTTATGTTGTGTCTACACCGCTTTTATTTGGGACGTGGTGCCTGCGTCCACCTAACGCCCTAGTATGTCAGAAGCGCTCCAGGGCTACACACATATATATAAGAGCAAGTCTAGTGAACGCGCCGGCAGCGGGCTGTAGGACGCATGACCTGGCCCACAGCGTGGCTGGGCCCATTAGTATTTAATGCCGTTTAGCCAATGACAGAGGCCACGGCTCCTCCCAGCCGGTTGAAGCGGGCACACCACGAGATGCCTACGGCGTTCTCTCTCCATGTTTCTCTCACCTCCACGTAGACATCCGCCCGCTTACAGCTCGTTATTAAACCTGCTCTAAGGCAAAACGCGTGAGAAATCAACACACTTTCTCATTTAAAAATGTTGTGGCTCCAGGACTGCTTCTGGACGTGGCCATACCAAATATGACCTTAATTGATTAGATTTCTCATTCATATTTAATTGTTTGTTTGCATCTATAAGATATGATGAGACACATATCTATATATCTCCTCATACCTTATTGCTTATAGATAGCATATTTATACTTTCTCCGTTCCAATTTTTTAGTCATCCTGGCCTTTTACTAGATTTATTAAAGATACTATGAATCTGGACAACTATATGTCTAGGTTCATAGAAGATGCCATGAATTTAGACACTCAAAATGACACCTATGATGACTAATACTCCCTCCGTTCCAAATTATTAGTCATCCTGGCTTTTTACTAGATTCATTGATGATGCTATGAATTTAGACAAGTATATGTCTAGATTCATAGCAGATGTCATACATTTAGACACTCAAAATGACATCCAGGACGACTAATAATTTGGAACGGATGGACTACATAATAGCCGCAGTAAGACGTGTCTCTATAAATACTTGCAACTCTACAACAGAAAAAGAGAACTCCCATCCTGACAATAGAAACCGAGACGTCTCTTCCTCCTGGGCCTCAAGAGCATTGTACAGTACCATGAGGATCATGCACCTGATGGCCGCAGTTCCCTTGGTCCTTCTGGTAACATTTGCAATAATGCTCCCATCTTGCCAAGCCAAGACGATCCTCAACGGTTTGATACCCTCATCTCTACTTAATCTGCATGTTTCCAAAGAAAACCAACCGACAAATCATGCATGTTTGTGCTTCGTTGCAGGCCCTACAGAAGACAACTCGCCGCCGTCGTTTCCGCAGCAAGAGGTGACGTGCTTCAAGAAAACAGATTGTTGCCGAGCGTATTGCCTTGGTATCTGCGAAATGGCCGGTTTGAAGACTGACAGAGCCTTCTGCTTCACTTCGCGTGATAATCATGGTCAGGTTGAAGTGAAGTGCTGCTGTCCACATGAGGCTGTGTAACGCAACCCATCGATTTAATTTGTTGATGCAAACTCAATAGAACTCTATAGACATCCCATATATTTTCTAATACAAATTCTGATATTATGTCAAAGGTTCAATATAGATGTCACAAGCCATTGTGCGGACATCTGAGGTTACTACGTGGTACATAGTTTGTATGCCTTTGGCACACACATTACTGGCAACACAAATGGATGGGTCGTTGTTGACGACAGAAAATGACAAGAATGGCGATCTGGCTCAACAGCCGGTCTACCCGCCTGTAAGAAGCGGTCTGACCGGCTGTACCCTGTAGCCGGTCTGGCAATGTGCCAGGCGGTCTGACCGACCGTCTGTAGGAAAGTGCTCAAAATATGATTTTGACTCCACCATTGCGTAGGGCTCGTCGAGAAGGTCAAAATGCATATGTGGATCGCCTGATTTGAACTCCGGATGAGGGAGTTATGGCTCTGTCAAGATCGACCCCACGCCCAGGCGGATAGATTGTCTGTACAGGAGGTTAGACCGCCTGTAGCAGTTCTAATCCGTATTAGAGTTGTATTTTGATGGGATTTCATTATGGAATTGACTCCCCACGGGGCAAGACCTCCCCACCCTATATTATGAAGGGTCGTGGCCGATTGAGGACCTCTACCCAATCGTACAATTAATTTACCTTTATTCTTTTATCTCAAACCCTAGCTTTTCCAACCCCTTCTTCTTCCTTCTTCATCTCCATGGCGTTTTAGGAAGTTCTAGGTGGCCTTGCCGACCTTAGAACAACCCTAGGTTCGCAGCCTCCGACGGGGTCCCTCCCGAGGTTGTGATCGTAGGCTTTCGCGGCACATCTGCTACAGGCGGTCTGACCGGCCCCTACAGGCGGTCTGACCGACTGCGTCCAGAAGCTCCGACGAGGATATTCCGGCTACCACGTGATCCAGCGCTTATCGTGTGTTGACCCGAAAAGGCGTCAAGAGTCGTAATGTTCCTTTACAAATAGTTGGGTGGTCGTTTGATCAGCATAACACAGCGGCTGGACCCATTTGTAACACTAAGTTACTCGAGCCAGTTTGAGTCAGAAACCAGTTGTAATAACACTTCAAAACAACACTAAAAATTTATTAAATAAACCGGCAAAAAAGTTTTTATACCCCAGCGATGACCAAACGATCGTCTATCATACTACCCAACGGCTGCATTTTTTTTCTCACAAAGAAATGCTAGAGAATTAAGGCAAAGAAAATTATATTTGAACAATCACCACACCATCAGCTATCAAACCATCCAAACAGTCACATTTTTTTCACAAAGAAAAGTGAAGTGTGCGTGCGAGACCCAAGATTTGAACCCACAATCTCATAACTAGAGTAGAACTTTCTTACACTACACCACTGACTCGGTTGTGATCAAGAAACAAATATTATTCTTTTATACTAATTCCTTTGTATCTTATACTTCATATTTGGATGGTTAAATGTATTCATGGAAAACTGGTCAACTACAAAGTTGTAGATCATCATGTTGAGTACTACGATCATGATCTGGACTACAATTTTATTTGAAGTTGTTTGATAAATACGATATAATATTTTCAATATTTAGGTAACTAAATAACTCCAAATGAAAAAGTTGTAAACTACAAAGTTTTAGATCTCATCGAGCTATATAATTTTGATATAAACTTTGTCTTCACCCAACTAAATATGAAAAAGTTATAATATTTTTTGTGCAAATCCATCGTGGTCAATAGATTATTGTTGCAATGCTCCATTCTAAGAAAATCTAATTCCAAAACAAAACGAAATTCCTGATGAAAGAAAATTAAATATTACAATACGTTTGGATGTATGTACTAGAACCTAGAATTTGGAATTGGAATTAGCTGCATTCAATATCAGCTGTTTGGTTGATCTCTGAATTGGAATTGGAAACTAGAGCCAATACTGAGCGGCATTTGGTCCACTGCTGCATCTCAAGCCTCAATTCGGACCCCTTGGCCTCTGTATTCGGTTGCATTGAGTCGCTCTCCCTTTTCTTCTCCGATAAGGTCGCACGTTGCTCCTCCATCACCATGAGACCTCCGGCTATGCCACTCCTTTCCTCTGACGGTGAGTACCAAGCCAGCGCGGCTCCTCTTCGTCGCTGGCGAAGGCCGGTCAGCGACGCTCCTCTTCATCCCCGGTGAAAGCC
This sequence comes from Digitaria exilis, assembly GCA_015342445.1. NCBI lineage: Eukaryota > Viridiplantae > Streptophyta > Magnoliopsida > Poales > Poaceae > Digitaria > Digitaria exilis. The sequence goes on from JACEFO010002708.1 coordinate 1,003,823, forward strand.
GGTCCGGGCCACTCCTCTACATCGCCGGCGAGGGTCTGTCTGCATCCCTCTTCTCCGTCGTGGGCGAGGGAACATTGCGGGCGAGGCTCCTCTCCGCTGCCCTTAGGTCCCGGTCCGCGCCGTCCATCCCTCCATCGGCGAGCTGCACCGCGGCGGCCATCCGTCCACCGACGAGCCTCGTCACCCCTACCTTGCACGGATACGAATACAAATATTTTTTTTTTGCCGCATCGAATTCGGATACGGATACTATAAAATGCGTCAAATATTAATATACATTACATATCTACAATATATATTCAACTTTGATTATGCGGATACGGATACATATGGATATTGATTTGTCCATATATGGATACGGACGGTACTATTTAAGGCCTGAGGGGCTTCGGGCAGTCAGTCGGACGGATATTATCTATACCACTTTTACCCCTAACTAATAAGAAACAAGAAAACACATATACTCAGGTATTTATTTTATCGACACAGCATATCAATTCCTAGATCCATAGACAACATACATGTGGAGGATAAAGGGGGTATAATAAATTATAATATAAGATTATATCTTTACATTTGATTTGTGGTTCGTTTGTCTGGATACTCATGCATTTATTGGATTCGATCATAACAAGGTATCAACCTTGTTCTCAGATACCAAGACATTATTTAGTGTAAGGTAACACTTACGTGCATATACACCATAGGTTGTTTCTTCTTATGAAACACCTTCACAATAGAAATACAATATAACTATAAAAAGGTTTCATCTACTCCGATCCCTTCTCTTCAAAACATAAAAGGGCAGTAATATACTGTCTTTCTCATGGTGCCTATCAAGAGCAACGATGTAACAAGAGCCGTGTCCTTGACAGTTGGTTTGTTCTTGGTTCTTACTTCCATGTCTTCAACTTTCATGCCGTGCGAAGCTCGAATCGGTAATTACACTAACCTTCTTTCAGACAATCTTATATAAATTTCTGACCAACCAAACTTATTTGATCTGTATATATATTGCGTTTCATGTGTAGATGGCAGCGTCCCTTTCACATCATCATTGAAGCAACGCCCATTGTTGTCTTGCCACTTAGACAAACACTGTATCATTCAGGAAACATGCTTTTTATATTGTAGATCCGAGGGTTTCCACGGCGGTAAAGGTACCTTGTGCGAGAGAAATTACCGTCCATGGGTTTGTTGCTGCCTACAGGATTAGGCACTGTAATCCATCCATCCGTCTGGATGCAAATTCAATAAACTAATGAGGGTGGCCTGCACTGCATACAGGACGATAATCGTGTGATATATATAGGATAGAGCTTCATCATGAATCTTACACAAATGTGGTGTTGTTTGGTCCATGTATGATGGTGGAAATCAACAGGAAGTGCTAAGATGGACTGAACGTGGTCATATTCTAAATGAGCTATTTTAGAATGATTGACAAGTACCTACAAGTACTAAACTGTAAGAATCGTATGGTAAATTTTATTTTAGAAAATATGTTAGGTACCTAAAAGTACCAAGACAAAAGTATCAAGAAAAATCAAAATTGTGGGACCAAATACCAAATTAGTAGGCCCGATAAGTAATTTCTGAAATTTCCATTCAAAAGTACCCATATGTACCACCAAAAAGATCACAAGTACCCCCAAGTACTTACGGGTACTTGCCAATTATTCTAAAAAAGCTCATTAAATTATAATGCACTAATGCATCCAGTTGTTTGGCATGCATATAATTCTTGATTGTCGGATAGACTGATTGCGGGCCTTTAAGATATTGCATATGAATTCAGATATTTTTGTCTGATGTTTGATTAGAAAATACAGGGTCCAATTGGATAATAGGGATAGGTAATGCATATACATATTTGTATGGGATTGGATACTCACCATGCCTTGCCTATATGCCTAACTCAAGACCCAAGATGTCATTATAAATGCACAGTTTCTTATTATCTTTCCTAAAGTAATTGTAATGTATTAGTAAGTTAAATAAGGAACTATGTTCATATTCTGACTTTGCTAAAATATTTGAGTAGATAAAAATATCAAATAATAAAAATACGGAAAGGAGAAAATTGTGAAAACAAATAAAAAATCGGTGATATCATTTGCATCTATACATGCATGTTGCACACCCTAATCTAGTAGGATCTTAGTGAGTAGTGATATCCACTGGTGGACTTCAGCTTCATCATTCTTACCCAATCCCCACTGTTCAAATTCGGTCAAATTCATTTTTTTTATTATCCATCACAACAGTTGAACCGTGGCACATCTCCACATGTTGAGGGTACTTTTGCTCTTATTATATCCCTTCTCTCTAAGAAATGTTCGTTGAACTCAGAACTGAAAAAAATACTAAGCGGATGGAAAGGAAAATTGCCATTCTATGGAGGAAGTTCGGTGTTAATTCTATCTTATCAAGCCTGCCAATGTTTATGCTCTCTTTCTTTGAGGTTCTAAGAGAAGTACTTAAGAAAGCAGAGCATTTCGGAATGTACTGGGTAAATGACTTTTCAAGTTATGGAAAGAAGATGGATCGTGGCAGGAAATTTTAATAAGGAACAAATAGATTATGAATAAACCCAAAAAACTAGGGGATTCACAGTTTTGGAAGCATCTCATGGGAGTGAAAGATGATTTTTTGAACTTAGAAAAGTTACAAATACAATCGGGGAACAAACTTAGAATTGGAGATGGTGGCTTAACGTTTCTGCATTTCAAATGGATGGTCCTGTAATTTGCGAACAATAGAGTTTTCGTATGCATTTTTTGTTATGTGTGGGTAAGAGTAGTGTGAAAATTGAGCGCACAATTGAAGTGGATGGTTATTGATCTCAAAATATTGTTCTAACAATCCACTCTAACCCTAACTACTGTTTAGAATAGGAAAGAACTTTGAGCCCTATACCTAGTGTATGCTTCCATACCATCAAACACATCTCATCAGTGTCATCTTACCGGCAGTCTCATGTGTTGACACATAATCTTCCGAGTTGAGACGGATCAACGTAACACCCCATAACATGTTGCCTTTTTGTTGTCTCGTGATAGTACGTACCCTAATTTGTGGATGGAAGAAAATAGAAATTATTGCGAGTTGTGTCATAGAAACTATCTGGAGCAGTATAGATGGGGTAGTATAATGGGTTGGATGTTTCTTTCCCAAATTTGTGGATGGAAGAAAAAAATAATTATTGTGTGTTGCATCATAGAAACTATCGAGGCAGTAGAGATGGAGTGGTATAATGGGTTGGATGTTTCTTGAAATAACCACCTATTTTGTTTCAACGTTTCTCTCCACATAACAAAAATGAGTTACATACAGCTGTGGCTTTTAAACTTGTCATGAGGTGCCACCTAGGTCCAAGAACTCGTAAAATCAAAATATGATGACCTGAATTTGTTGAATTATGCTACTTAGGTTCATACCCCTTCAAAATATGTTGTGGCATGCTAATGTGGTGACAGAGGGACGAATATATGAAAAAAGTCCTTGAGTTTTATCCTCTTCTATATCTGCATCATTCTAATCTCATTTCTCCTCTCTTTTTATTCATCGGCCCACACCCCTCTCTTGCCGCAACCAGCAACTCTAGCCTCAGCAGCCACCAATCCACCAAGGCCTCCCAATTGTTAGGGTCTGGGTACCCGGGCGATAAGCTCCGTCCGGGCACCCCCCTTCCCCACGCGTACACAAGAGGGCTAAAGATATAAAAATCCATAATTTATAAACTAAGTACTAAGTATCTAAATCAAATTCCGATTGCACCATTGTATTTGTTATGATGAGATCTTCAAAACTAGACCACACTTGACCATGTTTAGACTGATTTTTTTTGAAACATTTTTTTATACTGGTAGAACAATTTGTTTCAATGTGGAACAAAATGTTTCAACGTGGAACAAAAATATTATATAGAAGGAACAAATATTATAGGAGTGGAGCAAAACAAAGATGTTCCACGGTACTGCTCTATTATATTTTGTCTGCATAGCTTTTGTTCCGCCTGTATAAATTTTTGTTCTATCTGTATAAAACTTTGTTCCGTGGCCAAGGATGGTTTGTTCCGTGGTACCGTCCAGTTACATTCCTTTCGTGCAGCTTTTGTTCCGCTCGTGTAAATTTTTGTTCTGCCAGTGTAAAATTTTGTTCCACGGTTAAGATAATTTGTTCCGCTGTATGGTTTCATCACATCCCTTCTGTGTAGCTTTTTGTTCCACCTATATTCTATTTTTGTTCTATCTGTGTGAAATTTTGTTTCACAACGAAGATAATTAGTTTGACACTGAAACAAAACAAATTGTTATAGAAAAAATGTTCCAAACAAAATTTAGTCCAAACATGATCGAGTGTGGTCTAGTTCAGAAGATCTTGTTATAACAAATACAACTGTGCAATCAGATTTTTATTTTGATGCATAATTTATAAAATATGATTTTTTATTTTCTTAAACTGCTTACCGTGAAGATGCACGTGCGATTGGGGAGAGGGAAGCTAGGGATGCCCGGCAACTGCTTCCGGTCCGGGCACCCAGACCCCAGCAATCCCCGGTGTCCCACCCTCCCCTCCTCCTCTCCTAGTTGCCAACACCCCTCTTGCCCGACCCCTCGTACCGCCACCTCTCCCTCTCCCTCCGTCTGAAGCCCTCCCCTGGCCATGCCGGTGGCTATCCTGGATGCGGTTCTAGTCTCTCTTGCAAAAGGAGGAGGAGCGACTGCGAATCATTTGGAGATGTTTCCTATAGATGGCGTCGTTGGAAATTTTGCTAGCAATGGATGGTGTTTTACGAATAGACTTCTTTCTATTTAAACTTATGGTGTTCCTTTATCGTTTTGCGAGTTGTGTGGTCGTTGATGTCATAATAAATAGCTATATGCACCTATCATTTGCAGAGGCTGGAATATTAATATATATTCATTTTTTTTAAAAAAATCATCTTCTCGACTGGTCCTTCACTCATGCCTCATGCTATTCAATGGATGCGTGAAGGCTTCTTGCCCTTTTGATTTGTATGCTTGTGCAGTGTTGGTGAATTGGTTTGATTGCTTGGCGAATTTTTTTGTTGATTCTGGAAAGAACTACAAATAGATACTGTGAGACCATTAAGCAAGCTGCAGTCGGGTGAATCAGGGTTACCCGAACCCAAACTAGAACCCAATCTTTTGGGCAACAAACACTTCAAGTTTGTATTATATCGGGAAAATATCAGATTGTCAGGTAAGAGTCTTGAGAACCCAAAATGGGCCAATCATCGTCACAACTCCCCTGGCACCAGTGGGCCGTGCCGGTGGGCTGGGGGCTGGCCATATTGTGGCCAGGAGCAGCACCACGAATCCCCTCTACCTCCTCCAACGCATCCTCATCTCCGTTCTTGTGGTGATGAAAGTGGTATAGATATTTTCTGTCCGACTGACCGACCGAAGGCCCTCAGGTTTTAAATAGTACAGTCCGTATCCGGAACCGAAAAATCAATGTCCGACCGTATCCGTATCTATATCCGCATAACAAAAGTTGAATGTCTATTGCAGATATGTAATGTATATCAATATCCAATACATATCCGACATATTTTGTACTATCCGTATCCGAATCCAATCCGGCAGAAAATAAATATTTGTATTCGTATCCAGGCATATCCGTCCGTATCTGATCCGTTTTCATCCCTACGTGCTTGGATGCGAAACAAGAACTAAGACAACTGTGTGACCCATCCGTGAGCCATCACTGGATCGCCGAAGTTCTGGTGAGCATTTTGCGTGATATGGGTTTGTTTGCTTTAATGTCAATTTTTACCTAGCCAAAATTAAGGCATGTCAAAAAATTGTGGCTATCCATTGGTTCATGTTGCCAAGAAATAATTGGCACCACAGTATTTTTAGCTAAAATCATGGCAAGACATTGAAAACTTCTTTTAAGTTGATAAGGATAAAAGGGGCATGTTACCGCATTTTAGCACTAAACCAAATGAATACATAATTTTTTATTCTAAATTTGGTATATGCCTTGATTTTGGCATACCATGATTTTGTTTGGACAAAAATTGGTATTGAACCAAGGATTTTGGCATGCCTTGAGCCTTAAAAAATTGCGTTACTGCACGTCTGCACCCTCTACATGAGATCATATCCCGAAAATTGGTTTTGTTCTTCCTAGTATATATCCACAAAAGTCGTTCCTTTTTCTCCTGCAGCCCCATCGAGCTTCGCCGCCGCCGTGCGTCCCGTACCCCTGGTGAGCAGCTTGTTCGTGGTTGGTGGGTTTCGAGCGGTTGGGAGATGAGTTTTTTTTACAGAACCTCCAGTAGACGAACAGCAGAAACGCAGCAAGAGGAGAGTAGCCGCACGAAGAAGGATGGAGCCCCCACCACCACCAGCGTCACCGTGGAGCTAGATGTCCTGGAGTGCCCTGTCTGCTATGAGCCCCTGCGGCCTCCAATATTTCAGGTACATACAGTTTCGTTTTGTCCCAAGATTCATCATCCGTTTTTTTCTTTTCCATTGTTGCAATCTCTTATATTTTTGTGGATGGAAATTCAGACGAGTTCTCTGAATCTTTTGGTCTTTGGCAGCGTTGTGCTAAAAATCCTTTCTGACCGTTTGATCTTCGATCATGTTATTGCTGTACAGTATGCATCCCATTAGGAACACATTAATTTCACGCTGAACTATTGGCTTGCAGACTTCTTGTAGATATGGCGCAAAATTCCTCCGTTCCAAATAGGGCCTAATATTTTTTGAGAAAGCAGCTAAATTTTGGATAAGGTGGTAGGCTTCGTAACCTCCTTATTGATGATAGTGTGCTTTGATCTTAAGGCACATTAGAAAATGAAACAAATAAGCTAGGGTTCCTAACTTTGCTTTTTAAGCACGCACTTAAGTTTCGACCTATTTCTATTTTGACTGTGGATGGGTCACTGCAGAACCCAAAATTCGTTTTAGGAAAAAAATTCAGTGCAGATAACAGGTCTTAAAAAGAATTGGTGCATTAAAGAAAATACTAATTTGACACACCTATATAAATCACTATTACCATTTACCAATTGTCATATAATCACTTATTCTAGTGCCAATGTTCCATAGCATTGATTCCGAATCTTAAGTTTAACTGCGTAAGTTCCTAAGTGGTTGATCATTCAATGAATAATATACTGCAAGTCACCAGATTCGCCGTCCCCATGTGGTGTTCGGGGACGGTCAGGTTCGCCATCCCTACATGTGCATGCGGCAATCAATTAGTGCCAAATACAGCTAGGGGCAATCAAAATCATTTTATCTACTTACTAATCTGTCGTAGAGTTCCTTAAACGACTTTTATTTGGGACGGAGGCAGTACTTATCAGTTAAAATAGCAATGTAATATCCCTACCACAATTTTTTTATATGACTAACAGTGAAAGAAAACGTAATGTATATGCTTACGGCTTCAAGAATTAAAGTAGTTCCATATTTCCATGCAACTCATGCACCTGATATTTACCATCCAACAAGTTTCTTGATAAGTGCATAACTGAATTCCATTTGTTCGTTCATGTCGATCTTGCAAGTATAAGTTACTTGTGCATTGCATATAGGACCCCGTGGAGTCTTCCAACCCTAGTTAATTCGGACGATAATGTTTGTACTGATTTTATCTCTAATCCTCAGTGTGCTGTGGGACATCTCATATGTTCATCCTGCCGTGGCAAGCTCCGAGACCCTAAGAAATGCCACTACTGCTCCCGCAAAAGTGACTACAACCGCTGCCATGGGATTGAAAAAATCATTGGATCTATCCAAGTTCCTTGCTCCAACACCAAGTATGGATGCTCCATGAAGATAAGCTACTACGAAAGGGAAGATCATGAGACAACATGCCCACATGCACCATGCTTCTGTCTCGACACAAGCTGTAGTTTCTCTGGATCAATCAGAATGCTCCGAGAACATTTTATTGCTGATCACCAGTGGCCTTCCACCAAGTTCAGGTATGGCTCGTGCTTTCACACCAACATCAAGGAAGGGGTCTGTGTCATCTCCAGTGAGGATGATGAGCAGCTGTTCCTTCTCAAAGTTGTTTCAGAGCCGTTTGGCAGTGTCATCTCGGTGTACTGCGTGTGGCCACGTGACACTGATCGGGTGTGCTCTGTCCTTCACCGTCTGGAAGAAAAATTTGTACCATTCCCAGTCTTCAGAATTCCTAGTGCCAAGCACGACACTCTCTGATGGGTTACCAAGGGATTGCTTCCTGTTCATTGTGCCCAAGTTTTATCTAGATGAGGACAGAAAAATCCGTGTTACTATGATGAAGGCTTCGGCATGAAAAACCTGACGCCACGCCATGGGTGCTCGCTGTGATAGGTTTCTCATCCACCACATCAAGTGGCTGCTATCGTAGTGATGGGTTTATCAACCACCATATCATGTGATGCTATGTATCATTTATATAATCAGGCTCAAATGTTGGATATGACATGGTTCTTACTCTGATCGTCTAGTGCTGTTTGCATACATTCGATTAATTAGTTCTTTGTTGAATATTGACTTCATATATTCTTGTAAGGAAAGGAACAACATGAAACATACATATAAGTTCAGAGCAAACTGGAAAACATACATATAAGTTCAGAACATATATACTGAAGGGTGGCATGCTCCCTGTCCCTTTTTTCATATGTTTAATACTCCATTTAGGTGAGCTTCATGCAAATTGGATGTCATCATCTCTGAAAATATCCCAAACTACTTTGTTCAACTGGTGGTAGCTTCAATAAGTTTTTCCAAGTGAGGAAATTGCATCAGCTTTACTTCTGAAAAAAGTCAAAAACACGAGGAGAATGGGCTTGATTGATAATTTGATATCTTTCCAAAAAAACAGAAGAAAAACAGAGAAGGGACCTGAATGCTGATCAATGAGCTGGTTGTTCATAAGATGAAAATGTTTCATACATTATCATTCAGGAAGGCTTGATTTCGTACAAAAGAAATGCATGTCAATTCAATTTCACATATTAGCGTCTCATATTCTGTTGGTCACTTTCCAAGAAAAGGCTCACCGTGGTGCCCAAATAGGTGATGCAATGGTCCTGGGTGATGGGTCCTCCATGGAAAATCCCTGTGGAAGTGCTGCAATAGTGCAGCATGGAAGACTCAAGGACATAAAATGGCTTTCAGCTCCACTAAACAACTACTCCCTCCTTCAAAATTGCAAGTCATTCTGACATATTTAGATATGTTGGATATTGTGTCGAATATTTGTACCAGTCCGGTTACGACGAGACTTGGAGTTGTATTAGCAGTATAGGGTAGAGTTCCTGTCAAACTCCGTAACCCGGGCCTCCTCATAAATATAAGAGGACCACTAGTTGTTGTAACCATGACGATATAGTGACGAGCTCGCAGGGGGGAGACGGTGCATTGCAGGGACCCTGGAGTGACCGGTGTTGCATATTGGGAAGGAGCGCCCGTAGTCATGCCCCTGGGTTGTAGGCTTCGGCTGAACCTCGTTAACAAATATGTGCCTCCGGTGTTGTCTATGATCATCATCTCGGTAGATCGGTAACTGCTTTCACACGCTTATTATCTAACAAGTAGCATCAGCGCCATGGTTGGATGGATCTAGAGATTGTATGGTGATCACCGTGGAGGCGCGAGAATCATGCTCAATGGGTGCCGTGGGACTGATCAATGCAGCGCAAGGTGGAGCATGGCGGCGATCGGCAATTCGATTAGTGGTGTCGGACACTCTGGGCAGGAGGCTCGGACCGTTCAACGGGGTGCGGTTGGTAAGGATCGGCCAGGCGTGGTGATTGGCCCAACACAGTGGCCGGTGAAGACGGCGCGAACAGGGCGACGACTTCGGCTCGGGATCATGCTGGCGGCCAGAAGCATGTGACGCCCAGAGAGATTGGAGCGTGGGAGCGCATCACGACAAGGGTGATATGACCGGTGTCGTACAAAGGCAGCATTGTGGCACTATGAGCAGATTGTGTTGATGATGCGGATGGTTATGGTGCGGTAAGTTCATGCACGAACGTTGCGTGATACGCGTTGTGTGGAGGCTGGGGCGGAGTATGATTCAGTCATGTATGACAGAGCTCACATGAAGACGCATATAAAAGATGACATCGCGGGTGGCGAGAGAAGTACACATGGTCGTTGCGAGACGAAGATGCAGCGAGAGGAGTTTTCGTGGCGGTAGAGTCACGAAACGTACCACCGGAACAGCTATCGGCCAGAGATTAAACTCGTACTGCTAAAGGCGTGGTCTACATGCATGTGTGCGTGATGAACTGGCTTGCATGCATGCGAGGGTGATCAGCACAAGCATGGAAGGAAAAGGGAGACGTGAGTCATCAAGACTTTGTTCCCGCACCAGGGAGGAGTCGTGTGAGAGTCGGAATTGGTGGCGGGCTGTGGTTTTGGTCGATGCATTAGAGTCCAACACGGACACGGTAAGTTCGCCCGCAGGACTATGTGCGACTCGTATCGAGGCAGGGGCGAAGTTAGAAACAAGCACATAACTGAAGCAGCGCAGGGGACTCGATTAGAACCAGACAAGGCAAAACAGTGGCCTAGTGGTTCGATGGTCTTCGGAAAAAGCTTTGGGTGTGCACATATACGATCGACAAGCCAAGTCGGTCAGATCAGGGTATGCATCAAGGTGTCCTGTGGGAGTAAGGCAGGGTTGTATGCCCAACAGAGCTATAGAGCACGACAGGAGTTGCAGAAACTGATAAAAATTGCAACGGACAAAGGAGGAGAGTTACTGCACATACAAGACCTCAGGCCGGTGTTGCAGGCTCATTGGCAATGAGAGGATGCTATCGATCATGTTTGGTTGCGGCATGCAAGGCAACTGATAGAGATTGATGGCGGTTCAGTGGATGCTTAGGAGTGGCGGAGTTAGGTGGCAAGTTGACATGGTCGAGGTGTGGAGCAGTTCACGGGTAGTCTATCTGTGACGGACAGACTGGGCCGAACAGTTCGCAGGGCACATAGCGAATAGTTCAGGACGGCTGACGGATAGTTCATGTGGATAGTGAACACACTGCGGTGCATGGAAGAGCAATGTTGATGCGGCAATTTCTATATGTGACTCAGATAGCGATTGTGAGGTTCTCAGTATCATGTGTGCAATCAGGTAGAGCATGGTGTTAGATTCAATTTTGTGTTAAGCTAGACATGCTCGCAGGGGGAGGCGGCGCATTGCAGGACCCAGGAGCGACCCGTGTTGCATGTTGGGAGGAGCGCTCCTAGTCATACCCTGGCGATGTAGGCTTCAGCTGAACCTCGTTAACAAATATCGTGCCTCCGGTGTCGTCTGTGATCATCATCTTGGTAGATCGGTAACTGTTTCCGCACGCTTATTATCTAACAAGATACATATCTTTCAATATATATTTAGATATAGTGTATATCTAAATACATTTTAGTTATGTATCTAAATATGTCAAAATGACTTAAAATTAGGAATAGAGGAAGAAGTACTTCGTGATTAGTGTTATAACATTTTGCCGGAAACAATTTAGGTTACAATGGTTGCCAGTGTGTATTGGACATACACGTACGGATACGCTGATGACTCACCGAGTAGCTGTTTCACGACAGGAACATATGCTTGCTATGTGTGTCTGATGATAGTCAAAATATTAAGCTCGTTTTAAAAAAAATCAATAGTGATGGCATCGGCATCAACCATTGTCGCATGATTCTTTTATTTTGAACGGGATATCCGTAGGTCCTTATCCTAGTCAGATACTCCCAAGTTTTTGTCTAATGGGTCAAATACCTCCAAATCCCAACGCCTTATCTGGGGGAAGGGCTTCTAGTGTATTTATCTAATAAAAATCTTATGTAGATATTGCGGTGTAAGAAGATATACACCCAAGCACTAGGGTGCAATATCTATCCCTAGTCATAACTCGAGACATCCAAGCACAATCATACGATATGTGTAAGACAATATATTTGCATTCTAGGACGATACATTCATGTGCGTTGCACTCACTAAATCGAATTTAGCCTTCCTCGAAAAAAAGAGAGCTGAAATATTCTCTTTCTCATGGCATTATTTGTCAAGATAAGTGCGAAAAGAGTTGTACCTGCAGGTAGCTGGGTTGTGCATGGTTCTTGCGATCATGTCTCCGGCCATTTCCTTCTGCCAAGCTGGACAAGGTGGTTGGCTCAACTTTTCTATACCCTAAGCCTTTTTTTTCCGAGTACAGTAAGTTGAACGCACATAACAATGACACTCAAACCTCTCATAAAAAAAGTGTAAAATTCCATATCAATCCCAACAAAAATTAATCATCCTGACAATCTAGCAAGATAGCTAGGCAGGCAACCAAACGAACCTTTGCATTTCTCTGCTGTATTTGAACTATGTTGTGTATGTTTGCAGGCTGCAGCCGCTGCAAGACGTCACCGCCACCGCCGCGATCGGAGAATTGCTACAGGCCCCCCTCTCCTGCAGACTGCACAGCTGAGCGCTGCCGCACTGTTTGCCTATTGCATGATCCCAGGTTCAGCCATGGCGCCTACTGCAAGGAAAGAACCATGGAGTGCTGCTGCCCATAACAATACATATAAACGGTGTATTGAATCCCCATCTGTTTGATGGGAATCCAATAAAATCGGTGTTTCAGTTACCAATAAGTGCGCCCGTCAACTATATATGCATGTTTCAATCCATTTTCTGCTGCAAGGCAAATAAATGGTGTACTGAATTCTGACCAATATACGAAACCACACTGAGAGCTAGTCCAGAAAGCGGGAAAAAAATAAAGCGAACGGTGCACTTCAGAGCCAAAATCAATCACTTGTGGACGTGCAGATAAGTGCTTGGTTGAACAACTCCAATGACCCAATCGTTGGTAAATCAAACAAGGGGCCTCATTAGTAGAAGAAAGTTGCAGATGAACACAACTCCTAAAGGAAAGATTAGATAGCTACACAGTGTAAAAAACATTAGAATACAAAGTTTCATTGATGCTGACAGAGATAACAAACACATATAGAAGTGGGCAGTCTGATCAACAGCTTATGGATATGATGGTTCATGAAGAATACATAAAGGTGAAGCAAGCATACAAATCCTTCCCATTTGAGTATATTGGTTGCGAGTGGTGAAGGACGAACCAAATGGCTGCTGTCATCACGAATCAGATAAATAAGGTGTATGCATCAACAGGGGCGAAGCCAGAAAAAAATGCCACCGGGTCGGCACAAAACTTGCAATACTAACGCTAACTTGATAATATAATAGTGTAGTACATAACAGCGATCGTTGACAAAATTACAAAGGACAAGATATGATCAATACAAAATAACTTTTAGTCTTCCACAATAGCAGCAGCCTCTTTTGGCTTCTTGTTCTTTCTACGTGTACGATCCTCCATCTTGTTAAAGAGAACTATCACATCTTCAATTGGATCCTTGTTCTACAAAGCATATGATGCAAGAATCAAGATCTTACACTTCTTGTTCAGACCAAGATCCTGAAGACACAGCTGAAACTGAACATCCTCGACCACCAGGGCAGAAGCAGGCAAAAGAGAAGTGGAAGGGGGAGGCGAAGGTGGGAGAGTGACAGTTTGTCAGATAACAGTGTAGGGCAGTGTAATAAGCTCCCAGCAAGAAAATCAGAGGTAATAGAATACATGGCAACTGCTGCAAGAAAACATGCTCAACAGTTCAAGCCAGCAGATAAATAGGAGATGAATATGGAAAAAATCAAGCAGCACAATAAACTCTTGAAGATTGACACCTCATCTTACAGCGAGCTACAAAAAGCACTCCATAACAAGAAGCTAGATTTCTTATCTGATTCGACTTATGCTACGTATGTACACTTAAGCTGTATGCATTCTACTAATTAGTAGAACCCCCAAGTTCCTGACCACGTTGTTCATCCTATATACACTTAAACTGTAAGTTTGCGCATGCCACGTTGGTATATACATCGGCCACTGGAGAACCCCTAAGTTGTGTGTATCCTAATATAAGTGAGACAAGGAGTGATCAGTGATCAATCCTAATTGTTTGAGATCAATGAAACTTCCATTATCCAACATTAACATGTTTGTATTACACGTCGAAACTTTCTTGATTCTATTTTCCACCAAGGATCCCTTATTGAACATAGCCCGGAAAGGCAAGATTTACATGCAACCTTCTACAATTTCAGAAGTTGCCACATTCACCGTACATGGCATGAGCTCTCTAAAAAATTAACCCTTAGGCCCTGTTAATTTACCTGCTAAATTATATAGGACAGCATGTCAAGAAAACCATCCTAGACCATCAAAAAAATATAATCAGAAATAAGCTACTTAAGGGCATCTTATTTCATATTGGTCCATGGTGATCTCTTTTTCTTGTGCCATATTATCTTATTCTCTAATCCGATTATAAAGAGAAAAAAAGCAGACGCTTATTAATGTTCTTTCCTTGCACATATCTCCATCTCACTAAAGACCTATGATAAAAGAACCCCTCACCGGATCAACGTTAATCACAAGGAAAAATCATGGTTCCTACCATCTTAATCTCCATCACTCTAATGAGCCTATCCGTGTATCGATCGGTTACATTGCTGACACACCAACCGTCGTTGAATGCCCCGAGCAGTACATGTGAGGTACAACTATCGACCACGCTCACCAGCCATCCCGTCACACGGTTATTAGCCTCCCATCCAACGGACGCCTCTCGGACCCACTTGCAGACAGACACAGACCCGCTGACTAGTGCGGCCCTGTGAATTATTGCAGTCGCCCCTAACGAGCCTATAAATGCATGGGAGCTCGTCACGCTTGGACACACACCACTCGAGCTATAGCTTCGTCTCCACTAGTGTCTTGCAGCGGCAATGGCTCTAGTTGGTCTCCTGCTTATTGTTGCTAGTGCGGCGGCGGTGCTTCTGGCACCGCCGGCCAGCGCAGCACTGCCGCGGGTGGAGCACGTGCCGAAGGCCGACGGGACGCTCGCCATCCTCGCCGTCGGCGACTGGGGCCGGCGTGGGCAGTTCAACCAGACCTTGGTTGCCCAGCAGGTAATTAACTAAACCCAGCTCTAGAGAGGACTCTCATGCATCAGCCGTGTCGCCATGATGCGTGGATGTTCTCAGAACTAATGAACCATAACTGCACTATACTGAATGGAACTTTATTGACTGACGATGATTGGGCTTATTTGTTTTAAAGAAAACGATGATTGAGCTTGTATGACACTATCTAGCTCCGGAGATAAACCTAAACCTACGTACATCGGCTAGAATATATAAAGCTCAGGTGATTAGTGTTAATTAATAATACTATCACGAGAGCTATATAAATAACTAATGGAATCATTGCCGTGAAACAAAATGTATGGAGATAATGGTCGAAGTTCCACACTGAAAACTGTTAATACACCCTGGGACTGTTCTAAGGCGACGAGTCAGCATTGACATGCTACATAATTCTGGGCTAGGGCCCTAGAATTATTTGACTTCAGTAAGAGAGAGCACATAGGATGTATCAATATGATCAACATTATTTATCAGTTATTAGGGTTGTCAGTTTGTTCTGTTGACTCTTTTCATATCCCTTAGGCTGGACCAAAAACAAAATATACACTTTTCTAATGCATGAATAATTTTCAAATGGAACACAAGAATGTTTTTACACATACAAAGACCAATTATTATGGATAAAAAATTGAATGATCTATAGATTAAGAACGAACTTATGGATTTTTTGTCGCTGTCTAAAAATATATTGACTCCCAAAAGATTTCATACAAATTAGCATATTAAACAAAAAACATCAGCGCTATTCATTATTAGTCACACTCTCATGTAACGTCTACTCTAATTCTCTAATTTGTGGTGTGGATTTGGTGGCCAATGCTTGTTTTAATGGATGTTTTCCTAGAGCAATGCATGTAACCAAAGCAAATTGAAGCAAAACTAGCTTGGAAAATAATGCTGTGCATGGAAATACATTCATGCATGCATTGTGCTTCAATAGTTAAGGCCATTCCCAGCGGTGACATTACCGGAAACTTCAGAGGTTCGCCATGTGCCGCGGGTGTAGACACACGGCAAACTTTAGAGGTTCGCCGTGTGTCAACCGTCGGGCACACGGCGAAGCTGCCGTCACGCCGTCCTCCGTTGACGGCGCCTTATTTTTGCCATGTGGTGGGAAAACACATGGCGAAGAAGTTCGCCGTGTGCTCCTGGCTTGGCACACGGCGAAGATTGCTTCGCGTTCATGCCTGTTCGCCATCGGGCTTTCGCTGTGTGTCGCACATGGCGAACTATTCGCCGTGTGTTTTCTCGGCTTCACCGGCACACTGCGAATTTCTGTTATCCGGTAGTGTGAGTTATGTTTCACAATTCGTAAAACTGACACTTGCATTGGTGAATGAAACAAGTCCCCCTCAATGCATAATTTCATTTTACAGTTTCATAGACAAGACATAGCATTTAATTGATGCATTGCATTGGTTGAAGTATGATGAGATGAAACCATTTACCCCTAATGGTAGTTTGAACAGGTTTCATAGCTAGTCTTTGATACAATGCATACCCATATTCATCCTGATAAAACCCAACTCACTTCTCTCATCATAAATATCATGCCATGTCATCATTTTTGTCTATATGTCACCTTATTTAATGTGTATGAAACTCCTATAAAATTTCCACTAGGAATTGTCTAAGGCGGTGGCTCAGCATGGACATGCTAAAAATCTATCCGAAAGGAACAAATATTTTAGCATCGATGAGCAACTCTTTTTTTTTTATCCATAGACGGATGGACAACCACAATTTCTTTCGAGTTATAGGTTGATGTATGGATAAAGTAGGAGCGTTGTGTGTTTACTGTTTACGATGGTCCAGTTGAATTGAAGCAGGTAAACCCCACTGCCCAAAGCCCGGAACAAAGAGGCCTAGTTTGTCTATAGCACAACCACCACGCTAATGGCTGGGGGCGCAGCAGTAACAAAAAGCGATATTGGCTTCCTGGACTTAATTAGCTCAGTGATCATTATTATCTCATTTTCATTTAGCTGTGGTTTTAAGTGATACTTAAGTTACCTCGAAATTCATCAACAATCAGTTGGTTCTGCAACTGTATTTTGTAATTAGTAGGTTCTACAAGTATGTTTGTGTTTTGGTACTTCATGCCCAAATTCTAGTCCCTTTGGTAATTTTTTCTTACAATTACGTCACCTGCCTGGTGATATATTTCCTGGATCTGCTCTTGCGTTAAATATGAGATAATTTTATGAGTCAGCAATGATCTTCAGGTCGTGCTTAAGCTTGCATATACTCATCAAGTTCTGATGCACATGCATGGTCCCCTAATGAGTTCTCACCATTCAGCCTAGTCTTAGCTAGCTCTTGGTTCATAACTAGCCGAAAGTGGATATATTGATCGATTTATCATCGGGTCCTGGTTATGTACTTTGTACGATCACACTGTTCTTCTGTTGAAGTAGTAATGACCTGAGACAGATGCAAATAAACTCAATTATTGTCTTCTAACGTGTAACACGGCAGCACATGTACAGCTTGTCCAATGATAGTTGCTGTACACTTGTGCAGTCGTTCTTTTGGATCCAAAAGCAGACTTAATCGGCTTATTATTCCACCGATGAGATTTTCTACTGCTGTCGCGAGTTATCACCAAATTATAACTAGAGATCTTTAAAACATTTGTACTGTACATATCTTAGGTTTTGGTGTGTCTTCCACAGTTCCACACTTGGTATATATCTATATATATATGTATAGCTTCCAAGGACTATAAATATTTCCCTCTGAAATAAACCCCAGTTAGAAAAAAAAAGAAGTAAAGATTGATATGCTTTCTTGACAAATGGGGGTAATACTCCTTGGGGTGGGGAGTTTTACGATCCTTGGAAAAAGTGAGAACCGTCCATTCCCAAAGATCCAATGATGGTAAAGTGGACGGTACCAAGAGGTACCACGAGGTACCCAAAGAAAGGTACCTGCAGGTACTAACTAAATATATTTTTTTATTAAAATAAATACTTAGCTAAATATTCAGCTAAATCAACAGCTAGCATTAATCAGTCACAAAAGTATCATGTGGTACCTTCTGGTACCTTCCAAGCATTGTAATACTCCTTGGGGCAATAAATGGAGGATCGATGAATTCATAAATTACGTGCATACGTAATTCAAATTTGATTTGATCATCAAATCACCGCAGTGCCAGTATATATTGTGCTATACTGGTTATCGGATGCACTGTTATTCCTGATTAGAGTCAATCTATCCTGGGTGCGCAACATCTAGATGGGAGTGATGGGGGAGAAGATGGACATCGCCTACGTCATCTCGACTGGCGACAACATCTATGACGACGGTATCGCCAACACCAGTGACCCCCTCTTCAAGGAGTCCTTCTCCAACATCTACACTGCCAAGGGCCTCCAGAAGCCTTGGTACTTAGGTAATGTAACAGAATAATAGTATATCCTACTTGTACACAGATGGATGCTAAGTAAGTTTTGAACTCTGAAGAAGTGATACTGATGCTGTGTTATGTGACATGTATCCAGTCCTTGGCAACCATGACTACACGGGAAATGCGCTTGCGCAGCTAGACCCTGCCATTCGCAATGTGGATAGCCGGTACACCGTCATTGCGAAGTCTTTCATCGTTAACTCAGGTAATCAGATAAAGTACACAAAAGCACCGCATTAGCAACAAGAACCGTTTAGTCACAAACTTTCTAAAATCGTAACTTTATCATCAAATGCTGGATAATCTATTAATTCTTTCCAGTACCATTTTTTTTAAACATTTTTATATTATTTTCTCAACCAAGGAATTGCGGATTTCTTCCTCGTCGACACGACACCATTCATCCTCCATTACTGGAACAACACCAAGTTCGATTGGAGAGGTGTTGCTCCTCGTGACATCTACATCACAAACCTCCTCAAGGTACATACCAATACCAGTTGCATTTATCTTAGCATGTGAGCGTTTTGCCTTGATCAAGTTTCAACGTGGGGGTTTACCGACGCATATACCTCATACAGTATTTCTGAAATCTCGATCCAATAAACAACGTGCCTCTTTGCCAGGATCTAGAGTACGCACTGACGGAATCCAAGGCCCCCTGGAAGATCGTTGTCGGTCACCACCCTATCAGCAGTGCCTGTGGCCACGGGAACAACACTGAACTCGAGCAGTTGCTTCTCCCAGTCCTCAAGGCATTGCTAAATTGCCTTTTTTCCTTCGGCATTCAATCTATCCAGTAGTGCTCCAGTAACTAGCATGACTTCCAAACTAGTCGCTTGACCATTTGGAAATAATTACAGGCCCACGGCGTCGACATGTACGTGAACGGCCACGACCACTGCCTGCAGCGCATCAGCAGCAGAGACAGGTGAGTGAGCATATATATATTGTTACATCAGAGAGAGATGGGATCAAGAACTCTAGGTAGTTTTCCTTGATTCGTATGTTCTGAATCCAAACCTAAAAAATTTTTTTGCAGTCATCTTCAGTTTCTGACGAGTGGGGGCGGGTCGAAGGCTTGGGCTGGAAAGTACAAGGCCACCCCCGACAAGGTGGAGTTCCTCTACGACGGGCAGGGGTTCATGTCGATGCGGCTGAGCAAGACGGAGGCCCACCTCGCCTTCTTCGACGTCGCCGGAAACGTCCTGCACTGCTGGGGCCTCGCCAAGACTGCAGCAGCAGCAGCAGCAGCTGGGCACTAGCTTAGCTGGACTGGCTCTTGTAGTTGTCAGGCAGCAGTACGATGAGTTGAGCAATAATCTTGAGACAATTAATCGATTGTGTAAAATGGAAGCAACTGCTGTTATTGTTGTTGTTATTGTTGTGTGTGTGAGAGAGATCTGTGAAATTTATTTATCCTGTAAGAGAAGATCTCATCTTTGTTTTTTTGAGACAGACCTCGTCTTCAATGGAATAACAGTGCATCATGCAGTGTCACCATATCAACTGGGCCGGGTACTTTATTCCTTTGTCTTGACGATGATGTTTCTACGTGCTATGGGTCAGTGCACATATGGGCCCAATTAATATATAAACAATACTCCAGTTAATTTACTGATTTACATATAAATAGAGATATATATACATAGTACACAGAAAGTCAGAAATAAAGAAGCGACTTTCCTCTAATTCGATTTTACAGCATTACCATGAGGCAAACATGAATGGACATGGCCTCATCACGAATAAAATTGACAAAGAACGCTTGTCACCAGTGGCGGATAGAAGCCTAGGGCCACAAGGGCCCTGGCTCAACAGATTTAGAATGTTCGGCCCACATAGTGGCCCTAGGTGTCGGGTTGGCTTCCGTCTGCCCCTGCTTGTCACAGTTTTCCGATCAATATCTTTAAGGATGTGCACGTATTTAATACCTAGGTCCTGTTAGATCAACTACACATGTAAAAACTGTAGCCAATAAAAAAACTAGCAAAAAAAAAGTGAAATATTTATGTGTTGTTTGGATCCCTTAGCTTATTGTTCGTTGGATTGGATTATTATTGTGTGCATGCAATGCAAACTTTATTAGTAGCTGAAAATAGCTATGTAAGGACAGCTTATGATTATATAGAAAGCTGGTAGCTAGCTACGAAAACGATGTATATAGATTGTCCTATTTTGATCTGCTACAGCTTTTATAGCAGCTATTTTATATTAATAGCAAGCGGATGCCCCTTCAAAAAAAAAAAAATAGCAAGCGGATGAACAGAGGACGTCAAACGAGATCAAAAAGTGTTGTCATTTTAAAGTTAAACCCGTGGTAACACCCTCAAAAAAGCCTACCCCATAGCCCTGTCCATTTGAACCAATCTATATTGAGGGCATAAGGGACAAAAGAAACAAACAGGGAAAAATTCGGTGCAAACACCTTCTCCATGGAAACATGAAAACCCTTCAAAAACTTTGTAACGATGCACATCCATAGTGCATCCATAAATGAACATGGTTGGCGAAAGTTGGGATGAAAATTAAATTTTAAAAAATTCAAACAAAAATAGAAAAATTATGTTATTGTGCACTTCGAATTCTAGTGCACATGTCCATGCAATTTGTTTTTTTCATATGAATTTTTTACAGACCCCAACTTTTTACACAATGTACATCTATGGACGCCTTATAGGCATGCATAATTTCAATTAAATAAAGACTTGTAAATATAATTTTTTGAACATTTTTTTTCCAAGTTTTCACCGAGAAGGTGGTTTACACTGAATACTTTCCCAAATAATCTAGACCTTCTACAACTCTCTAGCTTTTACTATATAGTTAGGTTTTAAAAATCCAAGCTACAAGCCAACTTACAAGCTCTAGGCAAGTTTAAGGTAATATAGGATTCGTGATTCATTGGTTCATCTCTTGAACCAATCAGTCTAAAATATAATAGCCCGTATTAACACCTAATCTACCCAACACTTTTTAATAAAACATAGCCTCAAGCATAACACCACTTTCAATGAATGGAACTTAGGTCACGGTTAGGTTCCTTTTAGTGGAACCTATCCACAACATACATGCTCATATTTAGGACTATTTAAGCATAAGTCTATTGAAGCGAGTCCCAATAGGCGCATAATGATAGTCGAGCAAACTTTTGATAGGTGGTGAGTGTGTAGGTACATGTAAATTATTTATCTTTTGAGAAAAAACAATGTCCCTGTATAATTAATTCTTTCAAGATTTGAAGTACATTATATCCAGTACCATTATTTAGATAAATATCTACAAGTAGATAATACACAGATATAATAGATGGAAGATAGTAGATAGAGAGTATATCATAGTGGACGCAACCCAACTGGTTAGGTTCTTTGTGTCACAATTTGCTCATCAACTCTGCACGTGTACTCTAATTTTTCCAAACTTATTCAAGGAATTAAAACCAGTCAATAGTAAGGCACTTGTGAGTGACTTTGTTAATCCAAAATCTGCCAACTTAGTTCCTCGGCTATAGGGACGTGTTTGTGTATGTGAGCATCTGGTTATGGGATTTGTAAAAAAAAAAGATTGATATATATGGTGCTTTTCTTAATGAACTCCCCTTTGCTTTTAAGAATGGTATTGTTGGACCTTCAAAACTATTGAAAGCAGTTATTTAGATGTTGGATAGATGTCACTGTATTTAATTTGAGACTCACAGGAAACAAAACGATATATAATACTGAAGAAAATAATTAGAAAATTGCGAAAATGCAGATCGTTGGGCATGTGAAGTTGGATACTCGAAAACTTATTTAAAGATACAATACATTAGCTTTGAGATATATCATAGCCTATATATTGTCCTTAAGATGCTGTGGTAGCTTAGAGATTTGTATTGTACTTCTATATATAACCCCTTACACACTTCAATTGGAAAGACGCAGATACAATTGCCTCTATCTCTGAATGCAAAAATAAGGCAAAGGCATACTTCTCTCATATAATGGCTCTCGCCAGATGCAATACCAAAAGGGCCATTTACCTGACAGCTACTGTTTTCCTGGTACTTGCCGTCTTGTCTTCAACCTCCCAACTATGCCAGGGTAGATATCACTACTTAGCAATGTTTCTTGGATATATTCAGGTCAGCAATATCACAACTTTGTCATCAATTGTATTGCTTCCATGCGTAGGCCAAGACCAGCCTCAGACTCAGACGGTCGAGCCACAGGGTCGCCGGAACCCACCACTCCAACCACCAAGGATGCCGCCACCACCGCCGCGGTGGTGGAAGTGGCCCGAGACGTGCTACCCTTATAATGACCAGTACTGCTTGAGCCATGACTGTGCCATGATGTGCGGCGCAAACGGCTTCAGTGGCTATCGTGCCTACTGTATTAGGAGAGCGAATGGCCACTGGGATTGCTGCTGCCCACATTAAGCAGAGTGTAAGCGCATGCATCTGTTTGGCGTGAACTCAATAAAGTGGTTCGTTTTTCCTGTTGCCACACTTGCGTTTCGTTCCTACTGCAAAGAAAACAAATGGTATCCTGGGTGTTGATCAGTCGCTTTTGCCTATAATAAAGTAATGTTTAACAATGTTCTATAATTTCTGTTAGTTGACTTTCCGCCAGGGTTGCCTATGATAACGTAGTGTTTAACAATGTTCTATAATTTCGCTTTTGCCTAACGAATAATCACTATGTTTAGTAAAGAAAATGCATAGTATTAGAAACAGTGAACAGATCCCAAATGAATTCTCGTGTTAAATAGCGTTACAACATTTATAAGACCATATTTGGTTAATCTCCGGTTTAAGGTGATTAATTCTGCATTAGAGTTATAAAGGGAATCCCCTGTATCTCAATCTCTATTTGAGAACCGATTAAATTTTTCCCCACGCTTGCATCGCCTGAACTTTATCACTCAGAAAACTAACTAAATTTGCAAAGTACAGTACGGTAAGAAATCAACTATCACAATTCACAATCACTTCACCGATGACATCAGCAACATCCAGAACAGACATCGCACAGGGACGTCCGGATGATCATTTTTCCAGCATAACCTATCAATGGAGCACACCATTAGCACCACAGAACCTGATGTACCACAAGCTATTGTTGAAAGTATGCGTTTATTTCTACCAGATTTTAATTTGAGTCAAATTAAATGAACCAATTTGATTACTATATGATTCAGATCTAAAAGCAGACATACTAGAAGAAATTGAAACATAGTCATGTACATGATGGTAAATAGATCCATCTTTATGTACAGACCAATGCTCTGTCCTCGTGAAGCATCAACGCAGAGAAGATCGTAGATGAGGCAGCACAGAGTGTAGACGATCAGCTTTGAGCGGTCGCGTAGTGCGCTGCCTAGAAACCTTGTTGCCATCCCGCATGCAGGCATCACGAGGGCAAGGGTTTCGGAGATACCGCTCACCCTTCTCCTCGTGCACGCCATTGTGAAGAGCCGACCAGACTTAGTAGCTCAGTAGCACAACACAATCACCAGATAGAAAAGGAGAATGGAGAGAGTTTGTGGGTGTTTCGTATGTGTCTAATCTTGGACGTATCCAGAAACTGTTATAGGGGAGGCCGCAACATCTCTTTGCTGGATATATCTCCTATGTAAACACCTCACTAATTGGTAGTATAAACCACCTAATTAATCTCGAGATTAAGGTATTAACCACATACTTATTATCTCTAATGATCATAATATGCAGATGGTAAAAAGTTTACACAAACTTGCTTGGCTGCTCGCTATGTCGCAAGTCATAAATCACGCGGTCCAACACACGAAAACGTTCATGTATATACTCGTGCGTGCGTGCGTGTAAACCAGCCCCACTCTTCACCTCTGTTTATTGTTCAACATGGTAAGAGAGCTCACTTAATTAATTTGACTTATACCTTCTCAAACTAGTAGTATGGAACTATCCTTGTGTCATACACACTTGCTTTGGAATTTATGAATGTGCCTCACATAGGCCTAATTTTCAACAATCTCCCACCATTGCCAAAGTAAGAAAAGAAGGACAAAAGATCAATTTGGTGTAAATTGTTAATATACCAGCGTTTTAGCATAAGTCCCGTACGAGTTGAACTTACAACTAGATTCATCTTCATGCGGCCGGAGAATGGACTACGCCAGCCGGAGAATGGACTACGCCTTGAAGTCCCAGCTTTAGTGCAGTTAGACTTCACTTGAAGTCATAGCTGATGCTAGGCTGCCAATCAGACCTCGCCTAACCGGAGCGTTAAAGGTCTGCTCCGTCATCGTTTAGTGAGTTTTCAATGAGAGCGCCATGTCTCAAGAATTGCGACATATAGTTAGACTAACGTAGGTGTTTCCCTTCAAGATATCCTAATGGCTAATAAATTTGCAACGGAAAATATTAAGGCTTTAAGCCAACCTTCCTTGCAGTAAAGAGTACTATTGTTGTCATTTGGATATGAGTACATTTTTTATTATGTTAATGTACCACACCCTAAACTTGTTCTTCATGTTATCTAAAACATGGGATATCCGATCACATAGAACATGTTACCATTGTGATGCAACATATTCAAATGGGCCTCATACACATGTTCTTAGACATCACAGAAATCGCATTCCATGATAATCCCTTTGTAAAAGAGTCTGTCAGATTCTTCTCAATTCTCACATAGCAAGTAGCTATTACTCTAGAGTGTCTCATTTTTCTGACAATTTTAAGCTTCCGCTTAATATGCTTGCTGAACTTGAAATTATATTTTGTACTCATAATCTGAGCGCACATTGTTTTGTTATCACAATACATTAGGATGGGTGGTACTAGCTTCTCAAGCAAAGGCAATGCCATAACCAGCTCTCGAAGACATTCAGCCTCATTAATGACACTCTCAAGTGCATAGCCACTAGTAGCTTTGATGTCATCCTCATCAGAGATCCAATTAGAATCATTGTACCCCTCTAACATAGGTGGGTGTCCCGAGTAGTGAAATCCATATCCTATAGTGCCTCTAACATATTGACACACTCTCTCAAGTGCTTTCCAATGTTCATCTCCTGGGTTTGACGTGAACCGGATCAATTTGCGCAGAGCATAGGAGATGTCTAGTTTGGTTGCACCAGTCAAATACATAAGGGGCCCAAATATTTATGAATATCTCAGTTGATCTCTTCTTTTTCCTTCAAATTTTTGAAGTTTCACACTTGCATTATAGGGAGTTGGTGCGACTTTACATTCCACAAAGCCAAATCGACTAAGCACATTCTCCGTATAATGGGACTGACTCAATATTATCCCATTCTTAGTTTTAATAAACTTAATATTTAGAATAACATATGTTGGACCTAAGTCTTTCATATCAAAACACTAAGATAAGAAAGCCTTGATCTCATCTATCATAGCAGTGCTGCTCCCAAATATTAGTATCTCATCAACATACAAACACAATATAACACATTCACCCCCACCATAATGATAGTACACACACTTATCTGCCTCATTCACACTGAATCCTACAGATATCAAAGTGGTGTCAAATTTTTCGTGGCACTATTTGGGTGCTTGCTTTAGGCCATATAAAGATTTTATTAATATGCACACTTTATTTTCCTCTTTAGGGACAACAAAGCCATCTAGTTGCTCCATATATTTTTCTTACTCTAACTCTCCATAAAGAAAAGACGTTTTTACATCCATTTGATGGGCGTGTAAACCATAGGAAGCTGCTAACGCTAGCAGTACTCTAATAGATGCAATCTGGGCTACATGAGAATATGGATCAAAGAAATCTTCTCCTTCCCTTTGGGTATAACCCTTAGCCACAAGTCTTGCCTTGTACTTTTTAATTGTACCATGAAACCTTATTTTCTTTTTAAAGATCCACTTGCATCCAACTGGTTTACACCCTCTTGCACAATCGGTGATCTCCCAAGTCCCGGCCCACTGGACATGATTGAGTTCATTTCATTACGGACTGCCTATTTCCAATACTCAGTATCTGGAGATGCAAAAGCCTCCGAAATTGTTTTTAGCACGTCATCCACGATATAAACAATAAACTCATAATCAAAATACTTCACAATCTCTTGTCTCTTACTTCTGCGTGGAGCATGGTCGAGTTTATCATCATCTTCGTCGCATGTAACCGGTTCACTATTCGGTTCAGGTCGAAAAATTATTCAAGTTGCGTGTGAACCCAAATATGGCAACTGCTTGCTGTTTTCATGGGATAGACTTCCTCAAAGAATCAAACATCATACGATTCATGATTGCGTCAACGCTCACATCTAGAGAATCTGATTTCACAACTACGAATCTATAGGTCGTGCTATCTTGTGTGTAACCTATAAACACACAATCAACTATTTTGGGTTCAAGCTTCTCTTTTTCGGCGCTGGTATATTGACTTTTGCCAAACAACCCCATGTGAATATAAATTGACATTAGGTTTTCTACCCTTCCATGCCACATAAGGAGTGACATCTTTGTTCTTTGTCAGTTGTCATGACTCTATTAAGGACAAAAGTTGATGTCACTATAGCTTCCCCCACCATTCATAGTAAATTCTGGAACTCTCTAACATGGTATTTACCAAGTAAGTGTTCGATTTTTCCACTCAAGCACCCCATTTAACTATTGTAAGTATGGTGATGTGACCCCATGGATTATACCATGTTAAGTAGAGAATTGAGAGAACTCATTGGAGATATATTCTCCTGCATGATTATCACGAAAACACTTGATATTTCTCTTAAGTTGGTTCTCAACCACG
Organism: Digitaria exilis; assembly: GCA_015342445.1. NCBI lineage: Eukaryota > Viridiplantae > Streptophyta > Magnoliopsida > Poales > Poaceae > Digitaria > Digitaria exilis. Next base: position 1,031,048 of record JACEFO010002708.1, read on the forward strand.
GCCTTAAAAATCTTAAAATAATGAAGAGATTCATCTTCTGTTTTCAGCAAGTAAACGCAACAATATCGTGTAGCATCACCAATCAAGGTCGTGAAGTATCTTTTGCCTCCTCTAGTCAACAATCCATTCATCTCACATAGATCTGAATGAATAAGATCTAATGGTGCCAAATCCCTCTTTTCCTCCAAACTCTTGAAAGGTTTTCGAGTTTGTCTTGCTTGAACACACGATTGGCACTTTTATCCTTTGACAACATTAAATTTTGGAATAAACTCTAATCTGAGCATTCTAGCAATGGTGTCAAAATCAATATGACAAAAAAATGAGTGCTACACATTAGACTCACAAATTTTATTCATCGATGCAATATTTAAATAAAAGTTCGTCTCAATAGTATTTAAGCGGAACAAGCCTCCACTATGATAACATTTTCCAATAAAGTTCCCATATTTAGAAATGACAACTTTATTTGACTCAAACACAAACTTAAAACCATCTCGACATAACAAGGACCCGTTGATAAGATTCTTGTTAATCGACGAAGCATGCTCCATGTTCTTCAAGTGGACAATCTTCCCTAGACTTAGCTTCAGTACGACCATACCAATTCCTAGAACAGGTGCAGCTGATCCGTTTTTCATCAAGACGGAGGAAGTCCGCGATGCCTGGTAAGAACTACATGTACATGTAAGAACATACATGTACATTTGCACCAATATCTACCCACCAATATATAGATTGGAATAGCAAAAATACAAATGAAAAATTACCATACCAAGATCTATCGGCCTCATCGCCGTCGCCAATGGTGACATTAACCTTCTTGTTTGGATTTCCATCATCTCGGTCCTTGCGGTAGCGATAATCCTCCTCAAGATGCCATTGTTTGCCACACACATAACATGCTTTGACCTTCTGATCCTTGTCAAATTTTCTTCTTGAAGTTAGTGGTTTTGTTTGGCTTTCCATGATAGTTCACCTTTCCCTTACCCTTGTTATTGGGTTTGTTCACTATGATGTTTGCACTTGCACCTTGGGCGGACGTTCCTGAAGCATCCTTTGGCCTTGCCTTTTCTTCCACATCGAGGCTATAATCAGATGTCTTCTCTTTTATGTTTCAAGATAGTGGCGAAATCCCTCCAAGATGAGGGGAGTTTGGTAATCATGCCCGCAGCCACAAACCTATCTGGCAAAAGACATCCCAAGTTTGCAATTCCCCAACTAGTAATATGTCTTTAGATTTTCCTTCTATGTTCATTATTTGGGAGTACTTTAGCAACACCCTTTTCTGAATCAATTCCAGAAATTAGCATTGCTATACTTCAGGTTTGGTGATGTGGTAGTCCACAATAAGGCACTTGTGAGCGACTTTGTCAATCCAAAATCTGCGGACTTAGTTCCTCAGCTATAGAGTTTACGTGTGTTTATGTATGTAATGTAAGCGTCTGGTTATGGCGATTCATAAAAAAAATATAGATATATACATGGTGCCTTGTTTTAATTAATGAACTGTTCTTTGGTTTTAAGAAGGGTATTGTTGGACCTTCAAAAATTGAAAACAGTTAGTTAGATGTTGGATATATGTGACTGTATTTAACTTGAGACTCACAGGAAACAAAAAATATAATATTGAAGACAATAATTAGACAATTGAGAAAATGCAGATCGTTGGGAATGTGAAATTGGATACTAAAAGGCTTATTTGAAGCTTATAATTAATAGGATATCATACATTACCTTTGAGATATATCACAGCATATCTAGTATCCTTAAGATGCTATGGTAGCTTAGAGATTTGTATTGAACTTCTATATATAACCCCTTACACACCGGAATTGGAAATATGCAGATACAATTGCCTCTATCTCTCAATGCAAAAATAATTCAAAACGCATTCTTCTCTCATCTAATGGCCCTCGCCATCTGCAATAACAAAAGGGCCATTTACCTGACAGCTACTGTTTTCCTGGTACTTGCCGTCTTTTCTTCCACCTCGCAACCATGCCAAGGTAGATATCATGTTTCTTTGAGATATCCAGGTCACTAATGTCACAACTAATTAACCTTGTCATCAATTTGGTTTTGCTTCCATGTGTAGGTGTAAGGAAAATGGCCCTAGGCCATAGTTTGTGATTTTGGCGATTGATTGACAATATAACCAATGGGACTAACAATTTGTCTAGCTAGATGACATTTGTAGATATTTATAGGTCCTAAGGATACTTTGGAAGCTATCCAAATGCTTATATAATCAATATCCAAATGATGGTTATCCAAATTGAAGCCATCCAATCCATCATATTCAAGGAAATCCAAAAGATGGCAATGAAGATAGAAGAAAAGACCCTCGAAGAAGCAATGAAGAATTGCAAAACGCAGAGGCGATGACAAAATCGATGGTGTGACCATCGAATTAGTCGATGGTCCATCGAATCAGTCGATGGTGATTGAAGACCGGCGTGCGTTCGTCTCTGGTGAGCAACGACTAAATCGATGGTGTGCCCGTCGAATTAGTCAATGGTCCATCGAATCAGTCGATGGTGATTGAAGACCGGCGTGCGTTCGTCTCAGGTGGACGACGACTATTTCGACGGGGTGCTCGTCGAATTAGTCGATGGTGCAAGTAGCCGTTGGAGTTCAAAGATTCAAAGAGAAAAGAGGGCGATAACTAATTCGACGGTCCCTCATCTGCACCCGTCAAATCAGTCGACGGTTCGTTGGAAACTGGCAACGGCTAGCAACGGCTAGTTTCTTTGGTTGGGGCTATAAATAAGAGGTGTCCCGGCCATTTGAAGTGTGCTTGAGCTCAGGGAAGATATTGGCAAGTGTTCTACACATTCTTGAGTGCTCAATCCACCAAAGTGCTAGATAGAAGATCTAGGTGATTAGCCAAGTGATTAATGCTAGTCTAGACCTTTAGCGCATCTCTTAGGTGCTTAGCCTAGAGTTCAGCGAGGTTTGCATATCTCTTTGCTTACCGGTGCTTGCATGCACCAAGTGTTGTAATCCGGGGCTTGTAGTCTTGCGAGACCCTCCAACCGAGTTTGTGGAGAGGCCGCCGGTGCTTGTGCAAGGGAGGAGAGGCCCTTAGCGTTTGGCCGAAGCTCTACCAAATGAAGGCAGCGAGGAGCATCCGGGGAGGGACGAGCGAAGACCCACTTGCGCGTGGGGTAGTCCCGTGGTCACCCACGGAGTTACTCGACCGGGGAGTTTATGTCCTTGCGCGGGCATTCCCTTTGAAAGGGGTTCCAACAACGAGGATTAGTGGAAAGATCGTGAGCTTTCCGATACCTCGGTAAAAATCGCCGTGCCGGGAGTTTGCTCTTCTCTACCCTTTAAGCTTCCGCATTTCATACTTGCACTACTTTCCGCATTTACCTTTCCTAGACTTGTCATGTTAGTATAGGATTGGACCTAGGGTGCAAATCTTTGTAGCGGTAGAGATAGCAACACATAGAGAAAACCTAGAGCACATTTAGATAGAAATTAAAATAGGTTTTCATATGTGCAATTGGAGCCTTAGTTTTTAAAGACACCTAATTCACCCTCCCCCCTCTTAAGGTGTTACGGTCCTTTCAGGAGGCCAAGACGAGCCCCAAACTCGGACAGACGAGCCACAGGGCCGCCCGAACCTACCACATCAACCACCGCCGAGGATGTCGCCGCCACTGCCGCCGCGGCGGTGGTGGAGGCCAAATCAGCCCGAGATGTGCTTCCCTTATAATGACCAGTACTGCTTGAGTCATGAATGTTCCTGGATGTGTGGCACATACGGCTTCGAAGGCTATCGTGCCTACTGTAGGGAATGGCCACTGGGATTGCTGCTGCCCATATTAAGCAGAGTGTAAGCGCATGCATCTGTTTGGCGTGAACTCAATAAAGTGGTTTTTTTCCTGTTGCCTCTTGTGTTTCGTTCCTACTGCAAAGAATACAAATGGTTTCCTGAGTGTTGACCAATAGCTTTTAATTTGCCTATAACAATATAGTGTTTAACAATGTTCTATAATTTCTCTTACTCGCCTTTCCGCCATGGTTGTCCATAACCGTCAGTCATGGGCTAACGAATAATCACTATATTTAATAAAGAAAATGCATAGCATTAGAAATAGTGAACGGATCCCAAATGAATTCTGGTGTGAAATAGCGTTACAAACATTTATAAGACCATATTTGGTTAATCTCTGATTTAAGGTGATTAATTATGCGCTAGAGTTATAAGGGAATTCCCTGTATCTCAATCTCCCTGAGATCCGATTTACTTTTTCCCCACACTTGCACCGCCTGAATTTTATCAGTCAGAAAACTAACTAAAATTACAAAGTATTAGTACGGTAAGAAAACAGCTATCACAATTGACAAGCACTTCACCGATGACATCAGCAACATCCAGAACAGACATCGCACAGGGATACCCTCCGGATGACCATTTTTCCAGCATAACCTGCCAATGGAGCACAACATTATTAGCACCATAGAAACTGATGAACCACAAGCTATCCCCTTAGCAGAGAAAAATTTAGACGAGATTAACTGAATAATAAGGCCTGATACGTCATGGATCACAAAGGTCTCGACTGAGACTTCTCATCTTCTGAAACTCCATTCACAATTTTATAGAGAAAATGCTATTAGAGACCATATTCACAAGCATAACTGCTAGGCCTATTCTCCTTAAGAAAGTCAGACATAAAAGATGAAGAATATCGAAAATCGTCAAGCTTTCTGATCATCAACATTTTTGAGCAATGGTAAATGCTATATATATTCTAATTAATAAACTTAATGACCTAAAGCCAAAGTGAATCACCTATCCGTGACATTACTATTTTGTGTTTGGTTATTGGGAAATTGATTATTGATTGAAGATTTTAGGCTGAAAATAGGAGCAGAAGGGGAGGCAGGTACACGTCGCGTGAGGAAAGTGATGCATTGATGGACATCGATCATAGTCCTACCTAATTGCCTTACTGCAGATGGAGTAGGAGGTGTGATCTGTGTTATCTAATTTTAGCTAATTAGAGGATTGGTCATTAATTGGGCGATTTATGATTGGTGCATAAAGACAACATGCAGGTTGGCAAAAGGAGCGGTGAAGAAAAATCATTGCGATTTGAAAAAAAAAACATTTTAGAAACAGCTGGTTTTCATCTATGTACATTAGGCCTTCTCCAAAGGTTAGAGCTAGGAACTCGATGGGAATGGGGGGTGTGGTGATTAGAGATGCAGATGGCAGACTACTCGTAGCGGCGGCGAAGAGCTATAGGCATGTTCCTGACACCTTGACAGCAGAAGCATTAGCGGCGAGGGACGACCTGATCGTTGCAGCGGCATAAGGCTATGGAAAGGTACATCTAGAGATGGATAATGTACCATTGGTGAATTTATTACAATCTGGTTTGGGCGAGCGTAGTACGGTGGCTGGCCTTTGGCAGGAGATTCGAGAGCTTAGCAGGAGTTTTGTGAGTTTCAAACTTTCTTTTGTTTACCGGGAAGGCAAATGTGGCAGCTAATGTCTGTGCGAGGTTGGCCTCAGTGTCGAATCCGGATAGGCTTTGGTTATGTTCTTTCCAGTCTTGCATAACAAATGTAACCGATGTTAATTGTAACCCTGTCTCTGATTAATGAAGCTCTCGTGATTGGCTAAAAAAAGGGTTAGAGCTAGGAACAAGTTCTTGGCTCTAAGGGATATGATGGTTTAAGAGACATGTCTCTCAACAATTAGAGTGAACTACTAGCTCTTACTAAAATAACCCCACACGCCAGTCTCACATGACATAGGAATGTGTGTATGAGACTCTCTTGAACTAGATATATCTCTTCTTCTCTTGTAAATATGATAATGATATAATATTGCTTAGACCCACTACCTACATCCCTAAATAATTGTCACTTTTGGCTTCCGTGCTACAAGTTTAACTGGATTTGTAGAAAATACGTGCAACATTTATGTCACTCAATAATTTTACAACAAAACTAGATTCAAATATATATTTATTGATAGTAATTTTGTACCATAGATATTAATAATCCTATATATATATTCGGTCAAAGTTATTTGTCAGGAAGCGAAAACGATAGTTATTTAGGGACGAAGGGCCCTGTGAGAGAAGTATAGTGGCCACGTTTAGTCAAAAATTATTTTTCAACTGTTATTACCTTTATAGTGTAATAAACAATTAAAGGTATAGAGTAAAAACAAAGGAAACATGCTATACTCTCTGTCACCCAAAATAATTTCTTTTTCAAGTTCAAATTTTGTCTAAAAAAAATGCTTTTAGTTGCCAAAACATATACGAGCATTCATTCTTAACCTTCGGCATAGTTCACGCGACAAAAGCCTCCTGGTAATTGAGTTATGAGTTAACCATCAACATGTATAAGTAAATAGGCAGAAGAATCCATGCGTCCATCTCGGCGACTAAGGTCAAGTCAATTAAACGGATTGCTTAAAGGTATGGCATTTCTCACCATCATTATTATGTCTTAGGGCATGCATGTTTGGATTCATAGGGCTACCTCAAATGGAGGGCTAAGGATTAGCGTTTTGCTATTTAGATTCATTGGCTAAAATTTGGATCACTGATGTACAAAAGTTTATTTTTGGCCTAATTAATGCCTCAAATGAAGCGCGATAATAGAGGACATGGGGTGTCTATTAGCCACCTTGAACCACTTTTAGACCTTTTTAGCACCCTTGGAGGGTCTAATGGACTAATGGGAGATTGGGAGCTAAACTTTAGCAAACCACTTTTATTAGCCACCTGTTTGCATCCCCAAGTGGATAAAAGTGGAGGGCTAAAAGTTAGCCTTTGGGATCAAACATGCCCTAAACTTTAGTTCGTCCCTTTTAGTCCCTAGTACAAAACATAGGAACTAAAGGGGGGAATAAGTAGTTTAGTCCATTAGGCACACAGGGGGTGATAAAGGAGACTAAAAGTGATTTTTTCCACCCCCAGAGCTGAACACCTCATGTCCCTTAGGGGCAACATAATGTTCGTATAGTTGCTTTAATAACTTTGGTCCCTCCATCCATGGTAGGACAAAAGTTTAGTCCATGGACTAAAATTTATGCTATGGACTAAATGGATCCAAAGAGGCCCTTACATTTACTATAATTTAGCATATGGACTAAATGGATCCAAACAGGCCCTTAGATTTACACAAAGATACCTTCTTATGGGACAAAAGGAGTATGTTGGAAAGATTTCATTCTATTTAAGACCCAATGAAACAAGCAATAAATATGGTGCTATCAGAAATCAAGCAAACCATAATTAATTCAGATAGATGTGTGAAATTGGATACCGTCAAATTTATTTCACAAGGATTCCATGTCTCTAGTCGTCAGATATCAAAAACTTAGTGTAGGAGAGGACAAATTCTGAGAATACAGATATGGCTGTGTGCTTCGACCTATATATATAAACAATTCCACAATGCAACAGAGAGGAGACGCAGATACAAAGTGCCCTCGCCTCCAATCCTAGCAAAAACTAGAAGATAATTCTCCACTCATGGCACACCCAAAATCCAGTACCAAGGGGGTCTTGTACAGGGCAGTATCTATATGCATCATTCTTGCAATCATGTCTTCTATCTCTCGATGCTGCCAAGCTGAGGAAGGTACGCACATATCATTCCTAATACTTTGAATTTTGTGTTAAGATGTTCAGATTGTCAATTAGTCATTCAACCTGAATTTCTCTGTGTTGAGTTGCAAATGTAGTGGACCCTGACGACCGTCGCCGGAAGCCAGGGGTGACGTGCTATCCTTACGGTGGTCAACACTGTATGGATAACGAGTGCCAACAACTTTGTGACGACACGGGCATCCATGGTACCGGGGCCTTCTGCAGTGGACATGCTGGTGCATGGGACTGGGAGTGCTGCTGCCCACAATTAGCAGTGTGATGCACCCCATCGATGGGTTGAACGCAAATAGAATAAAATAAAAACGGAATTTTGGGGGCACATTGCTGTATTTATTATGCAATTATAATGGATATCATTATAATGTTATATAAAGCCACCTAGATTCTGTGGCTGCGTGATCAAAAGGACAAATCTGTTAACGCTTCAAACATTGTACGAGATGTTGATTGCTGTGCTACGACAAAAGCTAAAGCTTCTTACGTCAGCACTGGCCTGGCAAACATCCAGCTCTAATGGGCTAAAGAAAAATTATACCATAGCCTGCAGGTATATACCACTAAGAAAAGCATTACTATAAAATTTGCGACCAACCTAGTAATAACAGGAGACGGGCCATCACAGTGGGGAGAGACAGCCTGCTAGTCATCTAATTCATGTTCTTCCACTTCACCTCGTCATAGCCTGTCCGGTTGACACGAACTCGTTCACTACACCAAACGAACAACATGTGCCACCAACGGTGAGCAATGTATATATAGGACATACATACCCTTCCACAACCAAGCAACTAGCAACCGTGCAGCCGAACCCAACAGCGAAAGCCACCACAGCCATATTGCTATAGCCAACCTGAGCACGCATGAGCGCGATAAGTGTTTGTTTAGTATGCCATATCATCACTATGTACACATGTGAAGGGGTATTGGCTTGTGGTAAATAACTCCAAAAGTTTACAAACACAAAAATATAAGTTGATGGACTTTAAAAGAAACGTGGACCTTATCTATCTATTATTCTTGAGGAAGAGCCCCTATCCTCGTTAAATGTGATAGTAGTGATGAATGGGTGTCCTGGTTATTATCCATTAAGTGGATATTAGACTAAGATTGGGGCACAAATTGGCATATTAACATGTCACGCCTACTCGCCATTTCGCCAAAGGAGCAGCTGCAGGCCTCGGTAAAATAGTTGACACTCAGGACAGTTTTGAGAAGCTGTTGATAGGAAGTGCACTTGCAGTGCAGGTACATCTCGGTGGTGTTAATTTTTTAACTCGTATGCTACTCTCTCCGTCCCAAAACAAATACAACTCTTGCTTATCTATGAGTCAAACCATTTGAGCTTTGACGAAATTTATACAATAAATTTTAAATATTTATGTCTTAGATTTAATTAATATAAAAATATATTCAAATGGTAATATAATTATACTTTGTCTCATAAATGTTGGTATTATTTTGAATAAATTTAGTTAAAATTGAAATTGTTTAACTTACCGGAAAGCGAGAGTAACATTCTTTTGCAGACGGATGGAGTATCTCTGTAATTAAAATCAAATCAAGGAAGCATGCTAGCGACCGGGTCCTGACTCCTGAACCGCCAGACGTCAGAATTATATATACTGGCCTCCGCGGGCACTTAGCCGGCTCCTGGTCAGCAGTACCAGCTTGCGCTCCAGCCAAAACGACCAAAAATTGGTAAGATGCTAGCTTGGCTAGCTCCAACCTCTTCAAGACAACATCATAGTAAAACAGCGATTGGAACAAGAGCTTATCGTGCCAAATGCCTTCAAAACAGCGCACCATCAATTAACTACGTGACAAAAATTAAAAGGTGGTATCTAGGATCAACTAATATAAAGCTAGAAGGGACTTGACATCGTCTGTGCGCAAAGAAATGGCCTTCTCAGATAGACATCACGCTGTGGCATCCCTGCTCCTGAGGATCCTCACGCTGCTCCTTCTGATAGCTTCTATTATCGTCATAGTGACTAACAAAATCTATGCTCCGTTTAACATCGTGGTAGACCCACCAAATATCACCTTTCGGGACTACTATGCCTACCGGTAAATTTCAACATACCTTTCCTCACCCGTCGATTTATTTTTATTTTTGTGAATTTGGTTGATTAGTTTTTTAATTTTAATTTTGTATCTCTTTTTTTGTTCCCATTTTTTAGATATGTTCTGTCGGCTGCCGTCATTGGATGCGCATACAATTTGCTGGTGCTTCCATTCGCGGCGATCCATGTTGCCCAAGGGCGGAGAATTACTGGGCTCGGTCATGGCCTAGCTCTGCTCATTTTTACTGATGTGGTAAGCATTTTTCACACTCCGGTGGTTGTGAGAACGTCAAGATGCACTCATCCACATATCCAGAGTACAAAAGGGTACCACTTTGTTCAAAACAGTGAAGTAATTTATTATTATGGGACTCCATTCGTACAATTACTCTTTTTTTTGTCATACAATTAAACCCTAAGCTTCATATTTGAATTCACTTTTTTTCAATATCAAACTGACGATGATAGTACTAGTGACTTCAAATAAAAATTCTTGCTGAGCGGATCGATGTCCCTGCGTGCTGCAGGTGGTTTCTGTGCTCATCGCTACTGGGGCTGCGGCAGGCTTAGGTCTAACAGTTGAATACCAGCGTTATCCACAAGATTCTGACTACAAGAATTTCTTTAACTTGGTGGACGTCTCGTGTGGTTTGATGTTGGGAGCAACCATATGCATGGTGATCATGATAATGATATCGGTTCACACATTCACCTAGCTAGCCCGACAAATTCGTGTGCAAAAGGAAGATTTATTTTAGACAATATGGTAAATGTTTTCATCCTCTGCAAACATAAAAGATATATCTCAATATGGTGAAGGTTTCCAGCCTCTCCAAAAACTACGACTGTAATAATTTGTATGGCTAAGCTTTTATTTTGGCCTACAACAGTCTTATTTCTATGGACAATGTTCTCTATAAAAGTTTATCGAAATGCAGATTCCATGAAGTGATATTTTCATCCTATGTTAAAGTTGTCCATGTTTTTCTCTGTTAATAATAAGGATGACAACTTGTAACTCTTCTGTGTGTTCCATGTTTTTTTGTGCATGTTTATTGCACATATGAACCTCCCTGAATGAACTCTATCATTAAATTTAGTAGTCTATAAGGAAAATAGTCTTAGGTCATTGTTTATGATTTTGGTGATCGATTGACAACATAACCGGCCATTGGAGCTAATAAGTCTGTCTACATGTATCTTTGTAGATCTTTTAGATCCCAAGATAATATGGAAGCTATCCAAATGACTATTAGTATCTAAATGATTAATGGACATCCAAATAGGTTTTGGACCTACATCCAAACATATTTTTGAACTAATATTGTACAACCAAATCACCGGAAAAAGTATGCAAATGATGGCTAGTTGTGGTGGTACCACCGACTATTGGATGTACCTCCACCGAGACCATAGAAATAGCCGATGGTATCCAAGAAGTTATAATGGCTACACAACAACTAGTTTCTTTGGTTGGGGCCATAAAAGCCACAATACCCCTAGTCATTTCAAGCGTGTTGAGCTCAAGGAAAATGTTGCAAAGTGTTCCACACACATTTCAGTGCTCAATCCACCAAAGGACTAATTAGAAGATAAAAACAATTAGAAAAAATGTTCAGTGCTAGTTTAGGCCTATTACCACATCTTTTAGGTGATTAGCCTAAAGTTCGGTGAGGCTTGCGCACCTCTTTACTTACCGGAGCTTGCACGCACCAAGTGTTGTAAATCCAGGGTTTAAAGTCTTGTGATACCCTCCAACTAAGTCTGTCGAGTGGCAGCTGGTGCTTGTGAGAGAGATAAAGAGGAGGCGCGTGGTTAGTTGGACGAAATTCTACCATAGTGAAGACGGTGGGGATGAGCATCCGAGAGGGGTGGACAGAGATCCACTTGCATGTGTGAAAGTCTTGTGGCCATCCACGAAGGTACTCGACCGAGGAGCTTGACCCTTGCACAGGCATTCCCTTGCGAAGTGCTCTAATAACGAGGACTAGTGGAAAGCTTGCGAGCTTTCCAATATCTTATTAAAAATCGTACATGCAGTTTGCATTTTCTACCATTTACCTTTCGCATTTTACATTGCACTACATTTTGATTTTACCTTTTCTAGACTTTGAGCGGTAGAGATGGTAACACAAACAAAAACCTAGAGCACACTTATATAGAAATTGGAGTAGGTTTCTATATGTGTAATTGGATCCTTAGTTTTTAGAATACCTAGTTCACAACCCTCACCCCCCCTCTCCGCCCTCGTAGGATGTCACGGTCCCTTCATGTACACTACTTGCTTGACATGATCTCGCATAACACATGCATATTTATATGTAAGAATCATTCAGAACACACAAGTTTTATCAGAACATCCCAAAGAAAATTTAATTTCTTCACAAATGAGTAACCTCTCAAATATATGTTGGAAACACCTAGTTTTCTAACAATTCAAGCAATAAACTTACTCCGCATGTCAAGAAAATAGTAGATAGTACCTCCGTCACTAAATAAATGACGTTTAGGACAACCTATACTTCAGAATTAATAATTCGCTTGTTCTAAATGTCTTATATTTATGAATAGAGGGAATATTATTTTTCCTAGGTTAAAAGAAATTGACCAGCGATGCCCTAGGTCCGTCGGAGGGGTGTAAGCTGGTTTTTGGAGATCGTCAGCAGTATCATTAGCAAAAGATTGTTACTGTCCAAATGGCTGGGTATTGGATCAATGTAAGATGCATAAACCTCTTTGTGTGGACTGTGCTCTCAAATTCAGTCTAAATTAAGATATTGTCCTTGAAACATTGTGATGTTTTATAGATTCATACTCATCAATATTCTATACGCACCTCGTATATAATTAAATTTATTTGACTATAAGTAAGGTATATATATAAATAAACTTTTACCAATTTAATTGGAATGATATTGTGTTTTAAGAGTATAGGGACCTAGGTGAACTCTGAAGCCAAGTTTAGAGAATTGGATCTGAGCATAGGGACCTAAATGACAGTTATGGCTATGTTTAGTTTAGCGACTCGATCAGATATGCAATTTGTGAGTATATGGACCGGCCATCTATTTTAATCTATACTAATGCTCTTCTAATTTTATGACAAATTTATGACATACTGGACCATCATATGTTTTGCCGTGAGTTTATTTAATCAATAATGTGGGCCCCATTTATAACACTGGTTTCATCAGTTTTTTTCAGGAATCAGCCGGGGAGTTCCCCACCTAAATTTGTGTATTAAAAAATATAAATATGTACAAGTTACAAGGCAGAAAGCCCAAAAGAAAAGAGCAAAGGTTTCATCAGTTCATCATGATGTAACTATAACATTCTTATATTTCTAACATTTTTCCAATATTTAGATAAAGAGCTGAAGCATTTAGCATAACATACACTATACATAAATAATATTAAAAATGCTAGTTGTCTGATTAAATTAACACTAGAGTAAAGCATCAAGCAATTTCATATATTAAAAAATTTCATTGTTATATCGAGCTATCTATTACTCTCTCCATTACAATTTATAAGTCATTTGACTTTTTTGGCTCCAAATTTGACCATTCGTCTTATTCCCAAAATTTATGCAAAATATTAATTTGTTATTATAACTTTTTTATTAATTAATATTCAAGAATCACCTAAATTTAACTATGTTTATACAAATTTTTTGAATAAGACGAATGGTCAAAGTTCGGGTAAAAAAGACGAATGGCTTATAAATTGGAATGGAGGGAGTAGATGATATCTTTTTTAGAGTTTTTATCTCTTTGCTTATGTTTGTACTGCATATAACACCTCATTAGCATGAATTAAACCATCAAAATATTGTAATCAAGACTATTGGGCATTTGTATATTCGTGGCTAACTTCCTAAGATTTAAGGGCCAAGTTAAAATGGAATTCAATTAAGCTTCACTTTGTAAACTTTTAATCATATCTCAAACCATTTCATCCTCCCGATCTCGAGTTAGGCCGAACTTTTATTGTCCAATTTTCATTTTCTACCTTTAAACCCATCATCTTGACTACTGTGGCTTGGCCCATGTGGGAAGGCTGATTAAAGGGAAAAAAATATGAGAGTCGAAAAGATGGACTCGGCCCAGAAGAAAGAGAGTGGGCTAGCTAGACAAAAGAGGGAAAAATGAGAAAAGGGAAGTGGGCTTGCCTGCAATTTTGATAGGGATCGTCCCATAGACTTTTAGATGGCTTTTTGAATTGTTCTAAAAAAAATGGCTTTTTGAATTTCCCAAAAAAAAGATGACTTATTGAATTTTAAAACTCAGATTTATATCTAAACAAAGTATTTGAACTGCTAGGTTTACTTTCCACATAAAGACCTTAAGTAGGATATTTTCAAAAAACATAGAGGGAATATTTTTTGGCTGTTTCAGAGAATTTCAATGTATTAAAGCTCTTTTATACTCCCTTCATCCTCTTTGGTAGTCTTAGGGCAGTCCCAACCCTCCACCTCAGTTGGTTTCTATTGTATTTAATAGGGTTTTATGTCACCAAAAATCTAATGTGGCGGTAGAATTAACGAAGAAAGAAAGAAAAAAACCAAGACACGACTTCTCAACTGAGACACCGTTTCTACTCGGCGACCAAGGCACGGAGACACCAGCCATTCCGCGTTGGAGGATTAAGCGTTTCTTCCCCCACGCTTTTTCTAGGTACTCACATATCGGGCCAGCCGGAGCCATGGCCGCCGCCCCTTGAGCTCGCCGGAGCCATCCCGCATCCGCAACGACTTCACCCCGACCTTGCTGGAGCCGTTCCAGAACGACTTCGCCTTACCTCCCTGCACCGCTCTTCGAGCTCACCGTCGCGTGCCGCATGAAAATTAAGCTCCGTTTGGGAGGATCTGGAGGGTTGGGCAAGAGCACCAGGATTCCAAGAAGGCTTGAACTCACACGTTGGCTCCGTGAGCTTCACGAGCGTATTCTACACTCGCTTGCTTAACTCATCCCGTGCTCGAGTTGCCTGCCTTGCTCGCATCCAAGATTGCAGGCGGCGCAGGTTGGGCGCTTGGTATGTTGCCGTGCTTTTCTCTCGGACTCGCTAGCTGCAGCTTGAACTTGGCCTCGCCGACCATGACGGGTGGCTCGCCGGAGCAGAGAACTGAGAGAGAGGGATGGTGATGAGGATAAACTAAGAAACAAAGCGGTGGAAATTTATTACGGGCCCACGACAGGAAACACTGGGTTGGAGATGTAGTTTCTGGTGATAGTGTCCAGATGACATGGCACTATGGACACTATGGGTTGGGACTGTCCACCTTGACACAAAGACCAAGGAGAACAACCTTGTTTATCATCTTATTAATGCAACACAGATTTTTTAGTTGGCCATCCAATGTTTTAACTGGGAACTCCTCGTTACGGGTGCTAGTTATTGCTATGTCTCATACCAATTGCAAATAGGACTATCATTTGTAAAAAGTTGAGTTTTTGAAATAGGACTATCAAAAGAGAATGGAGGGAGTATTAACTAATCAAAAAAGAACTATGAATGTGTGTAATGAACTATTTAATATTTCTGTTACATCATGATTATATTTATCAAAGGGAAATGATATTTGTATTATTTATTGAAGCGGAAAAATATCTGATTGGCCCAATTGATGTTGGACTAAAATGTAGTAAAAGTATAACTCTCCTGAATCTCACGTTCCTCCCGCTACAAGAAGAGAGGGCTACTCTCAGGCGATCTCCATTTCTCCTCCGGATTTGGCCTCTGCGGGCCGCCAGTGAGCATGGGGAGCTGGGAATCCGATGGGAGATGTACATACCCCCTTCTAGTAGAGTACATCTAATTAAGTTAGGGTTAGTTTCTTTCTCGGTGAGGAATTCTTTCTCCTTTGCTACTTCTTGTGTCATGGTGATGAACATGTATTTGTAATATATAAGAGGGGTTACCAATATGAGTTCATCTTTCACCATGTACTCCGGTTATGAACATGTACTTCAGCATAGGATGGCAATCAAAATCAACACCTTGCACAATATTCTGCATTACTATGCAATTTTAGCCATGTGCACATCCATCCACAAGCACTACGTACTACACATCTAAAGCGCATACCAGACACATAATGACCATGCACTAATGCTTGCTTTAATTACCTTTGAGTCTAATAATTAGGGCCTTCAAAGACCTTTAGTACCGATTATTGGTAACACCACCCGGTACTAATATGCACGTGAATTTATAAGGAAAGCATATCTTCCTACTCTATGATATAGATGGTAAAGAGACACGTGAGATGAAAGATGTTATGGGTTCGAATCTGGTGCATGCAAAACTATTGCATGACTTTGTCATATGTGTAATGGCCACACAAGGTTTAAAATAGTTTTTTCATAACAAAACATTTAGTGGAGTTCTTTTTAGTATCGGGTGTGTTATGCCCAAGATTACACAAGAAATGGACACAAACAATAGATGCAATCTCTTCACTATTTTTCTCGGCACAAGATTACATACACTCTCAAGTGGGGGTAGGGGACTATCTATAGTGTCCAAATCTAGGATTTTTACATACCAGGAATGCCCCTACTTTATCCCACATGTTTCCCTTGACTTATATACAGCAAGGTCTTTTTACATAAGTAGCAAAACAGGATCTTTCTTTCTGAGTCACAATCTTCGGGCCGAAGCTTATCAGCTGTCGTTTCTTCACAACCGCCGCTCCTTGCTAGGGCCTCCGCTCATGCTTCCTCTCCTCGAAGGTCTTTAGGAGCCTCTCGTCCTAGCCCCGAGCTTCGATCCCGAACTTTCGCCTCCCTTTTCTCGACGCCGCGTTACTTCCTCTCCTTTACTCTTTGAGGGCTTCGCTCCCATCTCGCTGGTACGCGGAGGTCCTTACACTATACCACAGCCCCAAGATAGCAACTTCATTTTAGTCGGTATAAATCGTTTTAGCGTCTGAACATCCGTCGGTATAGAGTTATGCCGACCTACACTATGTGTCGCTGAAAGTGGCGTCAGGATAAACTTATACCGACCGATAAGTTTATACCGACTGACCCTTAGTCGCCCTTCCACAGTTTATCCCGACTGATGATCAGACGGGATCATTGAATGGAAAACAAAAAAAGTAGAAATCTAATTTAACCACATTGACCATACATATATCATCACGTCACTGAGACACTGATTATATTCATGTAGTGCAAACTCAGAATGTTACATTAAATTGTATCACAATAGATGATATGTTATATATCTACACACGTCCTAACTAAATATAACTTATGTTAGCATTAATCAGCGTCTCAGCACTTTGACTTAGCTTCTACCATGACACCTCTCCTAGAAGTTCTTGTAAACCAAAACTGACATGCAATCAGTGAAGTCCCTGTAAACCAAAACTGACATCCAATCAGTCTTCAAACTCATTCTCAAAGCAAAGAAATAAAGATACAATTAGGTGCTGGGTCTGAATCACAAATGAATATTGTACAATGTCACTCCACTGCAATTTGCAATGCATCGAAATAAATATAGTACAATGTCACTCCATTTCAGAATTCACTCACACCTTAAATTGCTAGTCTTGTTTCAGAAAGTCAATGATTATACTTCCAGAATCACTTAAATTATGTTTTAGTATGTTGTTCTAGATCTACAAATTGGGCATGGAACTGCAGCATACACTATTATTTGGGGATTCAGAACAGAAGTCACACTCCATCCCTTCAAAATGGATCTGAAGTCACACGTGGATCTGAAGGAGGAATCAAGGGGAAAGAACCTAAAGAACTACTTGTATTTTACCTCTGAACTCCCGTGAAATCTGCAGCTTCTGGGCAAGTTCGTTGCTCTCCTGGTCTTAGATCTTGCGGTGGTCAGCCTGCCGTACTGCCGTAGGACTCACACCACCACGCAATCTATCGCGGCGGACGAGGGCGATACTTCTGAACTGGTGCAGAACCCTGCGACGACGATGGGGAAGGGCTGCCTCCAGAACCCTGCGATGAGGATGCGGAGGGGGCAGCCACCAGCGACAGAGCAGCAGCGAAGGGCCCGGCGGCGAGAGCAGCAGTGAAGGGCCCGGCGGCGAGAGCAGCAGGGGAGGCTCACGGGATAGAGGCCAGGCTGCAGCGGAGGGCGTGGTGGCAAGAGCTTTGGTCGTGTGGCGGCTGGAAGATGGAGGGTGGGGGTGAGGAGGGAGGCTTAGAAGATAGGGTTCGGCAGTTATATATGTACAGGAGTGGTAACAGGCCGGGCCTTTCACGTGGGCTTTGACAAGGCCCATAGAGTTTTAGCGACCGACGGTTGGACCTTCCAAATAACTTGTACCGACTGATTCTCCAACGACACAGATAAATATATATACCGACTGATCATCAATCAGCCAATACTGAATTACCGACGGACAATTCGTTGGAACCTTTTACCGACTAATAGTTCATCGGTGATTATGAATTTTTACCGACTCACATGTGTCGCTAATGTGGTGTTGTGGTATAGTGTTATTCGCAGCTTGTCAACTTGTCGCAAGGCTAGGCTGCAACACACAAACACAAGGTGATCAGTGATCATCACTGATAAAACTAACCGTTAGCTCGACGCTCCTTACCCCGACAGGGTGAATGTCGTACTACTAAAGGAGACAACTTTTAGTAACAGATACACGACACCGGGTGTGAATATGGCCAAAGGTGGTAGGGGCCGGGTACTGAAAGAATATCATATACATCCAACTTGTATCTTTGCATTGTTCACAATTCCAAGAGGGCTGTTCATTGGTGAAGAATATCCTATCCATCCATCTAGTATCTTCAATTCGTTCCGGATTCCATCCTTGATTGTAATTTTCTAAACTCGCAAACCAAATGCTGCCAGTTGTGTCTTGTTGTATCCTAGGGAGACAGGTCCGGCTAAATTAGCACTCTTATTATATATTGGTTCCTTATATATTACAGCAGCTTAAGACTGAAGGCACCTCGACTCCCCTATTAGCTGTGCATTGCGACCTGAGCAAGGAAGAATCCCATCCGAATGTATCGTCCTTGTAGATGTACGTACTTCCTTTCC
This sequence comes from Digitaria exilis, assembly GCA_015342445.1. NCBI lineage: Eukaryota > Viridiplantae > Streptophyta > Magnoliopsida > Poales > Poaceae > Digitaria > Digitaria exilis. Next base: position 1,049,808 of record JACEFO010002708.1, read on the forward strand.
TTGATCGTAACTTCTCGTCATTTCCAACCATGTGGCCGTGCATGCAGAGCACTTGTATATAAATGCATATGGAAACAACAACCGTTGCAGTGCAAGCACATATAGCGTCTCAAATCTAAGCCAGAAATGGCCATCTTAGCTCGAACTCGAGCTCGAGCTCTCGCAGTGGTAACACTAGTCCTTCAGGTCATCACACTATGCACCCTTGCAGCTTCTCTCGTCGTCATAGCAACAGCACCCAGAACACAATATGACATGGTTTACGGTTTCAGTATTGAAATTGATGACTTTAACCAATATTACTTCCAGGATCTGTACACATTCAGGTGAGGGGTTTACAGGCTATATACATATATGATTGAGGAATAATTTGTGAATAATCTATGGATATTATATATGCCTTTTTCATTTGACAAGAAAATTAAACTACACGGGAAAATTATAAACCTTTACGTGAATTTCTTGAGTTTGGTCTGTTCATTTAGGCCTTCAACTTTCCACCAATATGGCACACTGACAAACATGCCCCTGTCATAGAAAACGTCAACTTGCCACCAACTTTGCAATAATTTTTTGAACTAAACAGGCCCTTAATTACCTACCATGTTTTATAATATTATGCTCTTTCTTTTAGGTATGTCTTGTCCGTGGCTGCCATTGGGTGTGCCTATACTCTCATGCTATTTCCTTTGGCAATAATTGCTATAGTCCAAGGGAGGAGGGTTGGAGGCACCAGTGCTGCAAGGTTCCTCATCTTCACTGATATTGTAAGCATTTCCTCACAATATTCTTCAATATTATCAGAGTTGTTAAAAATCGTCAAGAACTCAAGGTGATATCGTACACATAGTTTAATTTGTCATAGCTGTGTGTTTTATATATCTTGTCATGGTCCAGTACAAGGACTAACTTATTGTCGCATCTAAAAGATCTTACTTATCATTTGTACAGACAGATGGTTACAGAATGCTTATTACCACTCTTTCTGCTGAATGAATGTGTCCATGTGTTGTTCAGGTGGTTTGTGCTCTACTTACATCAGGAGGTGCGGCAGGACTTGGTCTCGTAGTTGACGATCAGCGTCGCCATAGGTACTTGTTTGACTCTGCTCAAAAAAAGTTCTACACCTTCTTCGACGCCTCATGCGGTTTGCTCCTAGCGGCCGCCGTCTGCACAGTGATCATCATAATGGTTTCGGTTTATTCGAAGTAATGGAGGTTTACACAGCTACGGCGGACATCGTCTGCATGAATAATGTATTTCACTTATTTTCATTTATGGCGAGGAGAGTAAATTAAAGTGTGTAATGTTGTGTGGTTTGCGCTTTAAACTGGACCAAAGGATCCACGATGGTCTTTGGAAAATAATTGGTTATGATTGCTTCTTTATTCGCAGTTGTAACTTTGTTGTGAGCATCAGTAAAGAATGATCAGTTCCATGTGACTAGCGAGTAAGGTGCAGTATAAAAGAGAAACTATGTATCTCCATTTAGCATGCTGAGGTATATTCTGTTGTGGCTGTAGCCCTGCCTCCTAATGGAGGCAGGTTTCATGTGTTTTTTTTTTAACAAACCGGCAGGTTTTATGTTTAGGTTCTATCAATAGGCAGGGGCAGACCTCTTGGTGGGGTAGATCTATGTGCCATATAGCAGGGCTGGTTAATTACGTCTCGGTGGCCCTTGGGGCAAAAAATAATCAATGCATCAAAAAGAATTGCTACCTTCTAAATATTTAGTATACAGCATAAGGAAAAACAACCTAGCAATATGGGTACTAGCTTATGTTAAAATACATACTAAGAATTTGGGCATCTAATATGACAGGTCAATAGCATCTAATACAGAATAACACTAGACATATACGAATGGCATGCACTACCGGAAAATTGATGTTTGCCGTGAGTAGGAATGTTTGCCGTGAGCCAAAAATCGGGCTCATAGCAAACACATCTTTGCCGTGAGCTTAAAATCGGTAGCTCACGGCAAACACAAACTCACGGCAAAATCCCTCTTTGCCATGAGCTTAAAAAGAGAAGCTCACGGCAAATACAAACTCACGGCAAAAGAGCTCTCTTTGCCGTGAATTTAAAAAGAGAAGCTCACGGAAAATACAAACTCACGGCAAAGCACTCTTTGCCGTGAGCTAAAACAACAAGGCTCTCGGCAAAATTATTTTAAATTATTTAAAATGTCGCCTCCCGTAACGGCACTAACGACCGTTAGTGCCATAGTTTGCCGTGAGCTTTGTAAAGCTCACGGCAAAGGCATTGTTAGCCGTGGGCTTTCTGTGTTTGCCGTGCGCATCTATAAAGCTCACGGGAAATATATGTTTCATAATTATTTAAAAATATCAAAACAAAGTCTAAATATTATAAAATTTGTGGATGTCTATTGGTATTAGACACATAGGTTGTGGATAAGGTTTGACAGGGTTTCGTATAAGTTTGTTTCGTACAATGCACAAAATTGAAAATGTCCGTAGAAGTTTCATAAACATGAGAAGTGATTTTTAGTTTTTGAAGTCAAAGTGAAGCTTAAGTTTCAGTTTGAGTTTAAAAACATTGTGTGTATGATATAGACACTATAATATAGTCTTTCTTAAAGGTTAGTAATTTTTTTAGATATATTTGATATTTATTTGTATTTAAAATATACATGCAATAATGAAAAATTGTTAAGACGTGAAGAAAATAATGAAATAACAAGCAAACAAATATGAATAAAGTTATTTAAATGAAAGTCCACGAAATAGTTTGATTATTGTAGTGACTTTCTAAGAAAGAAAGAATATGAAAACATGTGAAACTAAAATAAAAAGTGGGTGTTTTTCATGTTTGCCGTGAGCCTCTGTGGAGGCTCACGACAAAGGCCATGTTTGCCGTGAGCCTAAGAGGAGGTTCACGGCAAAGGCCATGTCTGGCGTGAGCCTCTGAGGAGGCTCACGGCAAAGAACCCCACGTAAGTTAATTTTTTTGGGAGAAAAAATAGAGAAAAATAAATTTAGTAGAGAAAAAAATAATAATTTTTAGGGGAGAAAAAATACAAAAAAAATTGACACGTGGGCAGGGTTTGCCCTGAGCCAGATCTGGCTCACGGCAAACCGGCTGCTTTGCCGTGAGCCGCCAGATCTGGCACACGGCAAATCTGCCGCTTTGCCGTGAGCCAGATCTGGCGGCTCACGGCAAAGCGGCCCAGATGCCTTTTTCCTCCTCCCCTTTCACACTTCCCTTCACACTTCACACACCGCCGCTAGCCGTCGCCGCCGCCGCCGGCCACCTCCCCCGTCGTACGTGTCCTCCCTCCCCCCCCCCCGAGGCCAATCCGCCAGCCGCGCCGGCCCCGAGGTCTGCTGCCCCCGACGCCGGGCAGCCGTGTACTCGAGGTGAGAATTGCTCATCACAATGCTTGTTAATTCGTATATATGTTAATTGTGTGAGAATTGATGGTGAATTTGCAATCAACTCTTGTGAATTTCGGTTTAGTATTGATATAGCATTGGTCGATGTGGTTAGTCTCCATGTTCTACTTCTATCCGGGACAGAGTTTCGGCAGTATCTCCCTGTTGTTCTCTGGATATACACTCTCCTTCCAAGGACGTGTATCCAGAGAACAGCGGTGAGGTGCTGCCGAAATTTTGTCTCGGATAGGAGTAGAGCATGGAGACTAACCACATCGGCGCATCCTCGGGTGGGATTAGGACCTATCTTCACCTATTAGAAAGTATAAGGAGCGTGTAGATACTTAAGATTTTTATATTGCTGTTTGATACTTTAAGGATGGACGACCGTGAGTGGATGTACACGGGGCGTCCGAGTAATCATCAGTTTAAAGTCGAATGGATTGAGAAGACCGAGGAATTCGTGAAACTAGCATTTCAAAATGCTAAAGGAGCCACCAGGACTTGGTGTCCTTGCAGCATTTGCAAAAACAAGAAACCCCAACCAAAGGATGTCATGAGTACACATATTTGCAAGAATGGATATGTTGCCGGCTATACACGGTGGAAGTATCATGGTGAAGTCAACAATCGTGTTGCTCTGGCTACATATGGGTTCCAACCTTATGGGATGGGGGTTGCCTCATACACTTGTTGGCCTATGTTCGTTATCCCTCTCAATCTCCCCCCCTCCCGGTGTCTTATTTACTCGGCAGAACATATTTCTGTCGTTGATAATTCCCGACCACCCGGGGACTAATATGAATGTGCATATGGAGCCTCTGATTGATGAATTGGACCGTGCTTGGGAGGAAGGGGTACTGACATACTACCGAGCTATAAAGAGAAACTTTATAATGCATGTTTGGTACCACTACTCCCTGCATGACTTCCTAGCATATGGGATATTCTGCGGCTGGTGTGTGCATGCGAGGATGCCATGCCCAATATGCAAGTCAGCTTTGAAGTTCATTTGGTTGAAGAAGGGTGGCAAGTATTCCGCGTTCGACAAACATCGGCAATTCCCCCCTCTGAATCATCCATTCAGGCGAGACATAAAAAACTTCACGAAAGGTCTTGTAGTTACATACCCTCAACCGCACATTATGACCAGTGTTGAGGTTTGTACTCAGGTATCTGGTCTCCAGGCCAACCAACAAGGTGGTTTTGTAGGATATGGTCAGGATCATAACTGGACTCATAGTTCAGGATTATGGAGGCTCCCCTATATGGCAGACATTCTTCTTTCACATAACATTGATTTGATGCACACTGAGAAGAATAATACCGAGGCTTTATTCGGAACAGTCATGGACATGTCTGATAAGACAAAGGACAATATTAAGGCTAGAGTAGATCAAGCAACATTGTGCGATAGACCAAAGATGAACATGGTGCCTCCAACTAGAGGCAAGACCTGGAAGAAGCCTAAGGCCGATTACGTTCTAACGAGGGCACAAAGGAGGAAAGTACTAGACTGGTTCCAAACATTAATGTTCCCTGATGGATATGCGGCCAATTGGAGCAGAGGAGTTAACATTGCCACCATGCAAGTCAATGGGCTCAAGAGTCATGACTACCACATTTGGCTTGAGCGGCTTCTTCCGGTGATGGTCCGAGGCTATGCCCCCGACCGGGTCTGGCTAGTGCTGGCAGAGTTAAGCTATTTCTTCCGCCAGCTTTGTGCAAAGGAGATATCTCGAACCGTGATACAAGAGATGGAAAAATTGGCGCCGGTGTTGCTCTGTAAACTGGAGAAGATCTTTCCACCCGGTTTCATTAACCCGATGCAGCATATGATTTTGCTCCTCCTGTATGAGGCCAGAATGGGTGGGCCTGCCCAAAACCGTTGGTGCTATGCAGTCGAGAGATGTCAAAAGACTCTTTGAAGTAAATGTAGAAATAAATAAAAGTGAAGCATCCATTGCAGAAGCATTCATTCTGGAGGAGGTGTCAAACTTTACAATAAAATACTATTCAGACAATCTCACTAGCGTTCATAATTCTCTTCCTCGTTACAATGCTGGGTTCAATGAATCAAATCTTAGCATTTTTCGAGGGCAATTGGGCAGTGCAAGTGGCGCGACCAATAAGGCTTTGAACATGTCAGAGTGGCGCAAGATCATGCTATATGTCTTGACCAACCTCGACGAAGTGAAGCCATACATGTTGTAAGTTCTCAACCTAACTTGTTTTCGAGTAGTAACTATTATGCATCCAACCCCTTGTGTCTTGTTGGTACAGGGAATTTCATCGTCAATATTGGTGTCGTTCAAGGGAAGCAACGCCTCAGGAATCTGATAGACTTCTTAGGGAAGGTGCGGCATCAGGAATGCCTGATTTCATTTCTTGGTTCAAACAGAAGGGTGGATCCGATTCTACCATGAATGCCGAATTGAGACAGGTTGCCAATGGCTTTGGCAATAAGGTCAGGTCGTTTACTGGTTATGATGTCAATGGATATCGCTTTCACACAACAACACACGAGTGTAGTCGGCCCAATCGAAGAACCACTAATAGTGGAGTTTTTACGATGGGCTCTAATGGGGTCGAGTATTATGGAAGAATCGAGGAAATATATGAATTGAGGTTTCGTGGTCGTCGAGAATTTAATCCTGTCATATTCAAATGTCATTGGTTTGATCCCGAACAAGTGAGACGAACCCCAAACCTTGGGCTAGTCGAAGTCTGACAATCATCCGTATATCAAGGAGACGATGTCTATATTGTTGCTCAACAGGCCACACAAGTTTATTTTCTCCAATACCCTTGTAAGACCGATGTGCGTCTTCAGGGTGGGATGTTGTGTACAAGGTATCACCACATGGTAAATTACCTGTCCCAAACAATGATGATTATAATATAGATCCAAACACATATGAGGGAGAATTCTTTCAAGAAGATGGACTTGAAGGGAGTTTTGTCATAGATTTAGTAGAAACGATTGGAATGGAAGTAGATAATGAAGATTTAGGTGACGAAGACGATGGAGATGAGGTTGAAAATGTGATGGACTTACAATTACTTGAGCAATTGCAATTAAACGATGACAGTGATAACATTCCTCCTTCGGAGCATGACCATGATGATATCGATGCACGTGATAGTGATGATGAGTATTACCAACAAGCTAATATTGATGATCATGATTATTATTTCTTAAAAATTGTACGTGCCTTAATATTTTAGTTTATTTGTATTGCTACATTAATTTAATTTATATTCTCCTTATTTTTCTAATTTCTATAGCATATCTTGTTTATTTGTGCTAATTTGCCTATTCTTTTTATTGACAGGTGGTTGAACAGATATGGCGAGCGGGAAGGTGAGGAACGTGAACTCCGTGTACCAAAGATCAAATCAACTACTTGAGCAGGGGCAGGGGTCAGGCGAGGGGTAGAGGAGGGGCAGGGGTCGCCCGAAAGGCAGTGGTGAGGGTCCGGGAGTGGTCAGGGGTCTGGTACAGGACGCAGGCATCGAGGGTGGAGGTCACCGCCACCTCTACTTGAGGAGGACTCGTTGTCTTCTGAAGACGATGACTTTGTACCCCCCGCACAGCACCCGGAGTCGGAGGACGAGTCGGTGGAGCCGAAGGATTGTGAGGACGGGGATGGGGAGGATGGGAAGGATGGAGAGGGGGAGGAGGAGGAGGATGGGGAGGATGGGGAGGGGGAGGAGGAGGACGAGGGGGAGGATGGGGAGGCAGAGGAGAGGCCGATGAGGGGGGTGAAGGGCACCAGGGGTACGAGAAGGCCATTGGAGATCCACCGAGAGTTTGGTTGCAAGGTCCGTCGACCCTTCCGAAATGACCAGCTCCTCACAGACGCCCGGTGATTAAGCCCTATGGGCAGAAGTAAGCACTTTTGACTCTATCAATGTTTTTCATATGATATGTTGCAAATCTCAAAAAAATTAATCACATTTCAGAAGTTGGGAGATTGTGGGCGTAGGTGATCATACACGCCTTATCAATGGCATACTAGGCCTTTTGTGCAGGGAACACTTCTCTGGCATGGTTTTGCATGCCAATTCGTACGAGCCAGCATTGACTTTTGAATACTACTACTCAGCGGTGGACCAGCGAGATCCTTTGAATAGGCTTTTTGATAACGTGGCGGAGCGGGTGAAGGGCGAGTTATGGGTAAGTTGACCTCACATTACATTACTCTATTCATTGCATTCAGAGCATATAAGCATTGTATGTATATGCAGGATTTCTTCATGTGCGAGGATGGATATGAGGCAGATGCGCAGGGTAATGCTCATAGAGCCTGCAAAAAGCTAGTGCATAACATGCATTATGAGGCGCGCATCCAGGCTATCATTAATTACCACGCAGAAGTGCTTTACACGAGGGTCACCAAGGAGGAGGCAAGAAAGATGACGCGAACAGGGGGCAATACCTCCAGGTAACTAACAACCTTGAAGACTCTTCTTTCCTGAGAATAAACATGCTTCATTTCATATTCTACGTTCAATTCATGTCTTGCAGGCACCTGTTAGTTGGTGTAATAATTACGCACAAGTCTAGGAAAGAATGGTGGATAGGTGGTGCTCTGCAGAATGGCTGGAGAAGCACAACCTAGCCCGGGAAAAGCATTTGAAGATGCAAGGACCAGTGCACCATCAGGGCAACCGAAACCTCAGGGCATTTGCAAAAACATGGGTAAGCGGATACCTTTCTTTGTTTTGATGCTAGACATAGTGATAAATATCTAACAACCTTACACTCATTGTCCGCAGCCTGATTCACATGGTGGCCAGCCTTGTGGCGAGGTGAAGGCGTACGCTTTAGCTCAAATGGGCAAGGCGACGGCAGACACTGACTTCAGCATGGAGACCCCGGCCTCAGCGTACACCAATCCGACAATCGCCCCACGGCTTAGTGCGTACACACAGAGGGCAAGGGAGGTCGATGGGTCGGAGTACGATCCAAGCACCCAGAACTTTGATGGACGAATCGTCATGGAGGTAGGAGGAGGCAAAAAGCATGGGCGTTACTGGATGGATGACGGCACGATCGACTCGGCCTCGACGCCAAGACTCTCCGAGATTCGAGCAAGGGCGTCGAGCGGAAGCGATGCCATACGCCCAAGACGAACCGTTGACCAGATGCAGATAGCGAGTCTACAGGTTATTTCTGTTTGCTTCGGGCTTTTTTAAATTCTGACACTATTAATTTGAATTTTAACATATATTACGTTACAGGCCCAGCTACAAGAAGAGAGGAGCCAACGGGAGCAAATAGAGGCCTCCATGAGCCAGATGTACCTTTGGATGCAGAATGACGGTGCTCAGATCTCTATACCTCTACCAGAGATTCAATTGTACCCAGCGCCTCGTCAACACACACCTGTGAGTATATATGAATGCTTTAGTTTGTATGTTGGTAACTTAATTCTTCCCCCACATGTGCAATATATTATTCTTTGTGCAGGGTCTATCGGCGGCATCAAATGATCATGATGCTAATGTATCTTCTGGTGCTACTATGTCGTCTTGGGGGACTTGGGGATCTCAGCCGACGCCATGAGGCCCACCTGCTACTATGTCACCTTGGGGGGCATTGGGGCTCTCAGCCGTCTCCGCCGCCAGAGGCAAACCCACAGGATCAGGATCTATCCACACCTTCTCCCTCCAACCCTTGGGAATGAAGGCCTCATTACTAGGTAGTGAACTTGTTGCCGTTTGATTGAACTTGATAATGTCGTGGTTGAACTTGGTTTGGATGTCATCGAACTCTATTGTTTGTCGTTGAACTTTTAGTTTACCTTTCTCGTTGTGTAATAACTATTAACTATGTGTGGTTGTGCAATGTCTATATAAACTTCCTATAATGCTCATTGTGATGACTATGTGGTTGTGCAATGTATATGTAAACTGTCTGTGTGATACATTTTTGATTGCGGTATCATATACAAAAAAAACTAAAAAAATAGGCACGGGTGCCATTGTTTGCCGTGAGGAAATGATCTAGGCTCACGGCAAACGGCTCCTTTGCTGTGAGCCAGTGGCCCAGGCTCACGGCAAAGAGCCATTTCTGGGCATTTCTGGGCATTTCTGGGCTCTTTGCCATGAGCCTGGGCACTGGCTCACGGCAAAGGCCTGGGCACTAGCTCACGGCAAAGAGGCCTTTGCCGTGAGCCAGTGCCCAGGCTCACGGCAAAGAGCCTCCACGCCGCCCCTTCCTGCTCTGCCAGGTGGGCCAGGAATGCCTCTTTGCCGTGAGCCAAAGTCCTGGCTCACGGCAAACATCCTTCCTTTGCCGTGAGCCAGATCCAAGGCTCACGGCAAACATCCTCCCTTTGCCGTGAGCCGGATCTAAGGCTCACGGCAAACATTAGAGCGGCCCCACTCACGCCGTTGGCTCGCCGTCGCTCGCCGTTATCGTCACTTCTTTTGCCGAAGGGGTTTTTTGGCTCACGGTAAAGGTTTGGCGAGAGCTTGATTTGTCACGGCAAAGGTCACTTTGCCGATACGATTTTTGTCGTGCGGGGTTTGCCGTGAGCCGGCTCATGGCAAACCCTTTGCCGTGAGTTTTGGCCTCTTTACCGTGAGCATTAGGGCTCACGGCAAAGAAGCTGAATCCGGTAGTGATGTTAAGTAAAACGGATTCGAACATATATAAAACTGAAGTTGGGCACAGAGGAAATGAATAAAGTTTTCCATTAGGAAAAGATTTTGACAAATTAAAACAGTTGCCTAGTAAATTGGGACTACATTCTATAAATGGATCAAGTAAACATTGTGGACCGTTTAGGTAATCAAACATATCTTTCCCAATAAAAAAACTGATCCATGCCATTCAATTTGTGGTCTGCTAGGCTACGTACGTAGTAAGCTGTGTCAACATCAGAATTTCGACCCAGACACTGCCCTATAAGCGAGTGCATGAGTAAGGCTATCCCCAACCCAATAATTAGAATGGTGTCCATAGCACTGAATATGCTGCTACATAAGCAATTTAATGATGTGGCAGAGTATTAAGGAGGGAAGAGAAGGACATGGTGTCTTACATGAGAAACTATGTCTACACAAGAACAAGAAAGAAATCAAGATGATAGGGAGAGTAAAGGAGAGACAAGACATATGATTGGATGATAATTTATTTTTAGGAAATTATGCATTGGGGATGTAGTTTCTATGTGTAGTGTCTAGTTGACATGGATATATGGACACTACGAGATGGTGTTTTGGGTTGGGGATGGCCTAATGAATAAACTCTTTTATAAGGCCATCCCCAACCCAATGACTAGGATGGTGTCTATGGTATTAAATAGGCTGCCACATAAACGATTTGATGATGTGGCAGAGCAATTAAGGAGGGAAGAGAAGGATATGGTGTCTTGCATGAGAAACCATGTCTACACAGGAACCAAGAAAGAAATCAAGATGATAGGGAGAGTAAAGGAGAGATAAGACATATGATTGGATGATAATTTATTTTTAGAAAAGTATGCATTGGGGATGTAGTTTCTATGTGTAGTGTCTAGTTGACATATATGTATGGGCACTTCTTGGGTTGGGATAGCGAGAATTAGTTTTCTGTCGGAGGAAAAGCAACAGGAAACAATCCTTACATTGCATCTCTAAAATACAATCGCCGAGGGAGCATTTTGGCTTTCATTGGTTGGTCTGAATCAGTTTAATTTCCAGCAACACGAGCACGGCCCGGGCATGTTTGTGCCATGACTTTTTGGGCCACCAGGTTCTTGAAGGCTTGAAGCCAAGTCGAGCCCAGCCCGCTGGTACACACAGATGGGCTTGGCGTCTTAGCTTGTATTAGATTTGATGGTGGCCCAATAATAACTTTGCCAGGGCCCAGAGCTAGTGTAGACCACAAAATTATCCACAAGGGTGGTAAAAGTCCAATTATGCAATGGATCGTTCCAGTGTTCATGCTCCTTTACTAGCTTTTCCCCAATCTCTTATAAATAAAGTGTGTTTTTAAAGTCACTGTAGGGGAACTTATTGCCCATAGTTTCAGTTTTAAAAAAAATGATCCACATACATGTGGGTGGCGGAACCCATCAAGATGGTGCGCAAGGTTAGGGTGGGTTGTTGCGTGCATATATTTGTAGGGTAAATGTGTACGCGTGTATGCAAACATCTACGTAAAAAAATGCCGACAACAAAGTTTGTAGGAAATTAACAAACAGCCCCCTTAATCTGTAGTAAAATTTGTACTTACCCAGGATGTCTAAAACAAAAATTGTACCCAGGACATCTGCAAGTCACTGGCCTTGGCCAAATCTTGTACAGTCGCACAAGTAAACAACCGTACACGGTTCACTTTCACCACAAATCCATAACACCATTAGCGGTTGATGAGTACGTGCAGGCATTGCATACGTGCACTCGTTTTCTATGTGCTGAAAGCCACGCTACTGCCACATACGTAGGTACACATGTACGGCAACAGCACGGGATTATATCCAACACGTGCAGATATAAACCCCAGCGGCCGGTTGTGCAGATTGCGGTAACCAAATTAAAGATTGATGAATGTTAATTGTTTGCTTAACAAGCTCACGCAACAACTCATCGTGCACACTAGCTCAATGTGTACTACTGCGTCCAGTCTTTCATTGTGAAACTCAAAGCGTGACTCTAGGTACCCTGTGATTAATTTCGTTTAGAACCTCTATCCTAAGCCAAGTTACCCCTCATAGGCTACAGTCTGTTCCTCAGACAACGTTCCCAGCTAATATAACAATAGGGACATGCTACAGTACACCATTGATTTGAATGTGCCATGGTATAAAGTTGTCTCACATATCACGTTTCATTTCTTTTAATATGTGTGTCACATTCAGGTGAAGAAAGGAAACTGAGCAGCCATGTGTGTTGATTTTGTTCTTTTGGAACAAACCCATATAAATTCTGTTGGGAGAGGAAAATAGAATGTAAAATCTTATACAACCATGCATGAAAGTTGCATCTAACAAGATGATATTTTTTCTATTTTTCAGATTTAAAAATATAAAAAACAACCATTAAACTTATTACCCCATAGGAGGTAATATGTCCTTAGACTTTCCTTCTATAGTGATTTAGGAGTACTTTAGTAAAACCCATAACAATAACCAAAAACGAAAAACATGATGCGTCTGTTACACAAGCCCGCAAGCCGCAAGTGTCGATCACTCAACTGAAAGCGTACCACCACGTTTTTCGTTTTCTTCTATATCATGCATGCTGGAAGCCTATGATCGTTTCACAAGTATCCACACGCACCAACCCTATGTTCAATGCCCCGATCGGTACACGTACGCCCTCGCTGGCCACCACCACACGCTTTATGAACCGTAGCCCTAACCGACGCCCCGCCGGGCCCACACGCAGCCGCACATTAACCGATCAACCGCCATCTTAATCGTCAAAACCCATCCATCCATTGCTCAACTCGCTGCAGATTGCTCACTTGGCGCCAACGTGCCTATAAATGGGTGCGAGATCGTCACGGTTTGGACACACACACTTACACATCTATGCCCTCCATCCTTTGATCATCATAGCTCTCTACTTATCTCTTTTCCAGCTGCAATAATCGATCGAACGCCGGCGACCCGATCAGCTAGGTGGGTGCTCTATCTATCTATCTATATATCTGGAATGGCTCGAGTAACTGCGATGATCCTGCTGCTCGCTGTGGTGGTGGCGGCGGCGCTGCGGCTTGCGCCGGCGGTGGCCGAGCTGACGGTGGTGGAGCACCCGCCCAAGACGGAGGGGTCGCTGAACGTGCTCGCCGTTGGCGACTGGGGACGCCGTGGGCAGTTCAACCAGACCCTTGTCGCCGAGCAGGTAATGTAAAACTGTGTGTTCCATCTTCCATGTCACCCATGACCCATGCATGCACGCGGTTAATTACCATTGACATTTGACAAATGAACATGGTAATCATCCAGTAATAACCACGTGTTTTTTTTTTGTTAAGAGAAGAAGCCGGTCGATGAGTTAATAGTGAGAAGCTGACGACGTGCTTTTCGTTTGGTCCCTGAATGGCTGAACGTACTTGTTTGTATGTTGCCATGGCTCTCGGTTTCAATAGCAGCCGAAAGTGGAGGCGTCACTGTTAATATCTCCTCGTTGGTTAGCTTGGGCACGATCTGTGTACTGTTGCTGTTGCAACAGTTACAAACAAAAAAGTGAACCCATTATTGTGTCCTAGCCAAAAAAAAAGTAAAGTGTCAGGACATTATCCAAGTGTTGAGTAGTACTGTAGTTCCTTGCTTCTGGACGCAAATCGACTAAACGGAGACGAAAAAGGAAATCAGCCGTCTCTGAACTTGTCCTGAACGGTTCAAACCGGTCACGTCGATGAACTCTAACAAGCTAGTCTAATGAACTTGTTAATTCGTGTGTGCCTGTATATATGTAGATGGGGCTGGTGGGGGAGAAGCTGGGCATCGACTTTGTCATCTCCACCGGCGACAACATCTACGACGACGGCATCGCCAACACCAGTGACCCTCTCTTCAAGGAGTGCTTCACCAACATCTACACCGCCCAGAGCCTCCAGACGCCTTGGTACATCGGTAATGCCATCTACTATACATGCATGCATATGCTTTTTTAGAGTTCAGATGATTGCAAGACTGATGATAACTCTGCTCAGATCTCTTAGTTAGCTAGACAGGAAAAGCAAGATCTCTGATCCTGTATTCCTGCTCTTGTGACTTGCATGGTTAATTGCAGTTCTTGGCAACCATGACTACACTGGCAATGCGCTGGCGCAGCAAGACCCTGCCATCCGCGAAGTCGACAGCCGGTACCTCTCCATTGCCAAGTCCTTCATCGTCAACTCAGGTCAGCAGACGATCCAACTCACATCTTGCATAACGATCAGTACAGTACGATGAACATTATTCATCATGACAATTTTGTTTTGATAAATTTGTTCTTCGCCGATCGAAATTAAAAGATGTCGCCGACTTCTTCCTCGTCGACACGTCGCCGTTCTACCTCAAGTACTGGAACAGCACCAAGTACGACTGGAGAAACGTTGCTCCTCGTGACACCTACATCGAGACCCTCCTCAAGGTATGTATGTACTGATGACATGATACTGCTTACTTTTACACGAACACTATACTGTTTCTTAATCTTCATCCCATGTGTGGCTTCTTTAATTTGTTTGACAGGATCTCGACGACGCGCTGACAGTATCGGAGGCGCCATGGAAGATTGTCGTCGGCCACCACCCCATCAGCAGCGCCTGTGAGCATGGAAACACTACTGAGCTCCAGCAGCTCCTTCGACCAATCCTTGAGGCATGCATGACTTTATCATACTGTCTTTTAAGTTTTAACTTTTGCCTGCCGATAGATCTTGATGAGTTGCGAAACTGATTTTTGTTTCGCCATGGGGATGCAAATATGCAATATGCAGGTGCGAGGTGTTGACATGTACGTGAACGGCCATGACCACTGCCTGCAGCACATCAGCAGCAGCAACAGGTGAGCTCTATACCGATGTCTGTCGTCCTCACATTTCCATTGCTCTATTCTCACTAAAATAGTATTAGCATTGTTCTGTTACGAAACAAGAATAAACTAATGGTTTGCAATGTTCTTTCTTTCTGCAAAAATTGAAAAAATATTATATTGCAGCCCTGTGCAATTTATGACGAGCGGCGGTGGGTCCAAGGCCTGGGCTGGCAAGTTCAAGACCACCTCGGACAAGGTAGAGTTCATCTACGACGGGCAGGGGTTCATGTCGATGCAGCTGAGCAAGACGGAGGCGCACCTCGTCTTCTACGATGTCGCCGGCAATGTCCTGCACACCTATGACAGCACCAAGACGGAGGATGAAGAGAACTAGCTGGCTGCCTGTGCTGGACACATCCTTCAGGATATAGGAAGAAAGCTGTGTTACTAGCTGATTGGTAAATCATGAGGCTCTATTTATCTACATATTGTTTCTGTTGTGTGTGAGCTGCGAATCAGTACATTTGTGCGTTGCTGTATATGTCTGACAATGGGAAGATGCACGTTGTGTCCAGAAGAAGAGATAACTGTACGTATCTTCTAAGAAATGAATAAAGTTAATTTAACTTGCGTGCAAGCGGTGGTTACTGATAGATAGTTTGTATTATTACAAGTTTATAATTGATTATCATTGTCGGTTCTTCCAGGATGGAATATCACATTGTGTTTAGGCTGACACCGAGTTGGGCTTACTAGTATACTTTCTGGGCCTTACTAAGGTACTCTATCTTAGGAGGTAAGAGTTCCGATAAATCACAGCCGTCGATTTTAACATAATTAATAATTAAAAAGAATAAATAAAATAGGAAAATATCTTTATTCTCTCTTTTTTTATATATAAAAGCCTTGTATTCTTGGAACTGTTCGTATCTGCGAGGCACCGTAGAAAACTGTCTCGTATATTCTTGGAAGGCACCTTCTATCGGAACGGGCGAACGGTTGTCGATCTCGTATTCCTCCCGATGACGCTCACGGAAGAAAATCATAGAGATGGTGGTAGTGCCTGCAAAATAGATCTAGTAACTGTCTCTTTTATCGTGCAAGGCCATGGTCATTTGCTCATGGCGGCAGCACAGGGGTCAGCGAAGGTGGAGGCGTGGGTGCCCCGTGCCCATGGACGACGTGCTATAGTTTTCCGGTGCCAGTGCCACACCACACGGTGTTGCAAGCCATGAACGAGGTGATGGAAGATGCATTCTGGGCGACAGCGTGGAGGGAGAGGCAGCACTTTGAAGCCCAGGCCGTTGCATATGCACCTGAAGCGACTGCCGGCGTGGAGAAGAACATGACGGTTTCAATTCGTCTGGTCACAGGCATGGACGTCGTAGTGGGCACCATAGGTATACGTAGCATACTTATTACGGAATACAATCGATCTATTACTTCTTAGTAGGTAATACTTTGTTATAACCACCCAGATTGACGGTCCACAGTTACTCTGGAGTACCGTTACAAGCCTCATACTTTCTATATATAAGTACTCATCAGACTTGGCACAGTCTCCAATACACATATTAGTTAATTAGATTTCGAGAAAGATAAGGTCAGCCTAATAGGGTTTCATCAAGTGTTTTATGAGCATCGAATTCTAACATCAGCAATTTTGCTGACAGTGCAAGGTCATCGTTAGGAGAGAGAAGTGGGAGTTTCATTAGAACATGAGGAGTTTCATCTCATGAATCCCAGCCAGCATATGGATATATAGTTTTTCCGGTCTTAGTAACTCTATCCTTCGGTGACCTAATTTCGATTCAACGGCTACATTTAAATATCTTCTCTATAGGAACATTTCGATAAAACTTTCAAATCTTTCATGCCTTCAATACTAGGATATATCAGACAACACCATGTCAGATTCGGTACCTAGGGGCCTATCAAATTTAAAATCATTGAAATGGAAATATCCAACAGCGATTTGTTCCAATTTTTTCATGCAAAGGTTTTTACAACCATTTTTTCTTGAATCCTGAAAGGGCAGAAGATCGTTTTTGACTGAATATATATAATCCCTGCAATTGTGGTATGAATATCAGAGATAGTTGACTTATCTTCCGACAGTATCATTGGTAGATATCCATAAGAAATAGCTAATCTTGAGGGATTTAGGAGGAAAAATAAATTAGTGTGGCATGCCATCATAATTATTTAATTAGTTGTTCAAGAAACGCAATCGAGTACCCAGTTTCATCGCTAGTTGTAATGTGTGGAGTTAGCAAATCTCACAGATATTTTCTAACTGTTATAAATTAATTTCAAACAGGCAAAGTATCTCTATACATATTTATATCCTTTACAGATATTAAAAAGCTGCACGAATCAGTATTCGTTGCATCTATACCCTCATGTATTTTGTGTAGACATTTGAATCGGAAGTTCATGGACTACGTAATTCCCAAATCGACTTTTAGCTAGACACCCTGCTTTATTCATTGGCCTGGGGTGAAAAAATAGAGACACCCTCAGAGGGTTTTATAAACCACACGTCTTTCTAACTTTATAGAGACACCCTCGAGTAAATATCAGAGCACTCAAAAGAAGACGGCATGGTCTTAATCTATTTTCTTTTTTTTTAAATGCATCTGGGGATCATTAGCATATTCGTTAGGCAACGAGGGACCGGCTTTAGTGTGGAAGACCTCGTTATAGCCTTTATTTGTCAGCGGCTGAAAAAATGCAAATTACATGGACTTCTTTAGGGCACGCCTAATGCACCATGCTGGAGTGCTACCCCAAGTGCCACATCTGCATCGAGTGTCCATGTCGGATCATACACTAGCCTTGCAGAGAATCAGATAGACTTGCAGAAGTAGTAGGGGCTTCATCTGACAAAAAGGTGCAAGCAGCACTTGGAGCGCGCATTGTGTGAACAGTGCTACTCCAACCTGACGTAGTGAGAAAGGACCACAGCCAATTTATGCACAGCAACTAGGTAGGATAGCAAGAAAGCGATGGCTGTAGGAGAAAGAAGAAAACGACGTTTCAGAACAGCATGGTGGTCTAGGATGTTTTGTTTTCTTCCCAAACCCAGACAGAACTTGCTTTTCAGTTGGGGCTACCATTGTTGTTGGTTTGCGTTGGGTTTGCCCTTAACGACCCTAGAAAAAGGAGGGAAGACCTGAGTCTTCTCCATCTCACAAAAGATAAGTGCGGAGGAATGCAGACGCGCGTAGCCAGTGGCCAACTAAAGGCACCGCGTAACTTTCCTCCGACTTTCGTTCTCCTCCAATGCTCATTAGTTGTCCATAACAAAATTTCTACGAAGCTACATGCCATGATATTCATGATCCAGAGAGGATGACACGAACCACTTACTACCAAATTGATATCCCCTCCATATGACATATGAGTTTACTACATAAGACCCATGAATACACCGATCATGCACATAGTCCCGCCAAAAAAAAAAAGGGAAGAATTTCTATATCTTCAAGATGGACGACACAAACACTTTCAAAATTCTTATGACACGTGCCAAATTGAAAGGCGTGCCAGACCAGTATAATAATAATACTGCACATATGTGCCATGTGTCGGTGCATGTATCAGCAATAATGAATGCAGATGCGTGGCTCATGGCCCAGCAAAACGCCGCGTTTACCTAAAGCAGCCCTGCACATTGCTTCCGTGTAAAGAACATTGTTCACATGCACACTGATCACAGAGTGTGGGCACGCCCACCAACCCATCCGGGCCCACGTGCAGCCACACATGCGAGCCTAATTTTGTTCCCTCTCCTCTCTGGCTCTCGGCCTACAAATACACCACGCCAGCGCAGAGCCCACACATTTCTCGCCGCCGCCGCCTCCACGTCCTCCTCCTTGGTTCCTCCACCGGAGCCGCCGCCGCCGCCATGGCTCCGCCGGTCAAGCTGGTCGTCGCCTTCGTCTTCGCCGCGGTGGTCGTAGTCTTCCCGGTGGGGTCGTCGGCCGAGCTGCCGCGGCTGGAGCACCCGCCCACCAAGGCGGACGGCTCTCTCACCGTGCTCGCCGTCGGCGATTGGGGCCGCCGCGGGCAGTTCAACCAGTCCATGGTGGCGGAGCAGGTCCGTAATAATTATGCACACATGCACGCACATCATGCATGCCTTCGTGTGCATGCGTGCTGATCATGTTGGCGATCGCTTTTTCCTTTTTCAATCCGTTTCCTTTTCGGCCATGTTGACGATCTGTGTTTGCTTGTCGTATGTATACGTCTTTTTTATATGGATGGATGCGCCTCCTTTCTTTCATGATTTTTTTTGTGCCCATTAAACTTTACAATTAGAAAAAATAGTACAAACAACTGTTGAAATTTTACAATTAGACAAAAGATCACACTTAAGAAGTTGAGAATAGAGAGGATACACACATACTGTATATATATATATATACATATATATATCTTGGGATGATAGCATGATTAAAAAAATAGCATGCTGCTTGCTGCAATGATTTCTCTTGCATTGCTTGCCTCGGTGGAGGAATGTTTTCGAACGTCGACACCTAAAAGAAATGGAAATGTTGCCTCGAGTGAAGGATACTATTACGGTTCAAAGAAATTACTGATGTAGCCGTGTTAAGAAACTATTCATGAAAGACATTAAAACCAAGCATTAATTTTATTGATACTTCTCTTTTATTAAATAAATCCAATTTCAGGGGCGGCTCTTGCCTTTTGCAAAATGGTTTATTTTTATATGCAAGAGATAAGGGCAGGCTGTGCAGCTCAGTGAGATAAGATAAGGGCAGGCTGTGTTTTTAAGGCAATTTAGAGAAAGATATTGTCTTTAAACTACGTTGTGTGTCATGCTCTTGCTAGAGATGGATGCTTCCTTTTCCACGGTACCAGCTCCGCGTGTATATACTTTGGAGATTAGTAACACCACATGTTCATTATTGCAAAAAAAAAAAAGGTATATAAGTCCATCTTTGGAGATTAGTAACACCAGCGTAGGAGAGACTCTACCAGTTAGCTTGTCCTTCAGGTTATATATATACTTCAAAAACAGAGAGAGAATCTCTTTGTAGTGTTTCTACACTGCCCATGGTGGCTTTGCCACCTGTGTTGGAATGTTATGGATATTTCAACTAAGCAACATGAGGTTAATTTCTTGACAATGCAAATAGTCCTCAATAGCTGGATCACCTCTAATATGCATACTGAGTATATATATATGCCATGCTTATTTAATTAGTCGGAAATAGTTTGGATGGATGATGTCTCTGAATTTCTAAAGGACAAAAATACAAATAGGCCACACAATTCCTGTATGCATGATACATTTTTTGAAGGGCATTTATGCATGATACATTGGCAACATGAATGTATATTTGATTTGCAGATGGGGATAATTGGGAAGAAGATGGACATTGACTTCGTTGTCAACGTCGGTGACAACTTCTACAAAAATGGCCTCACCGGCGTCGACGATAAGGCCTTTGAGGAATCTTTCACTAACATATACACCGCCGAGAGCCTCCAGAAGCCCTGGTACACAAGTAGGACCATACTGTCCCAATTCTAGTGCCAAGTAATGTAGCAAGCAATATCTAGAAGCCAAAAGATTCAAATCCTAATTGGCCCTCTCTGTTATGCAGTTCTTGGGAACCATGACTACAGAGGCGACGCTCTTGCGCAACTGAGCCCTGTCCTTCGCAACCTCGATAGCCGCTGGATCTGCATGAAGTCCTTTGTAGTTAATGCAGGTGAGCATGAAAATGGTTTACACATCGACCATCTCGTTAAAACATAAAACATTGGCATTATCGCTCTTATAAATTGGAATGTATATATTCTGTTCTTCAAAAACAATTATATGTGCTATCTTTAACATTTTTTTCTTTGAAAAAAATTAAAGAGGTTGCAGATTTTTTCTTCATTGACACAACCCCCTTCGTCCTCAAGTACTGGAACGAGCCTAAGAACGACACGTACGACTGGAGAGGGGTTGCTCCTCGTGAGGCCTACATAGCCAACGTCCTCAAGGTATTACAATATGCATCGGCTGCTGACACTAGATGCCACACACAGCTATGGATTTTCCCAAGATTGTTGCTGAATTATATGTTTCTTTTCCACTACTATAGTACTTTAGTAAGTTCATAACGTGTGTTACGTTCATCCTGAATTGCCAGGATTTGAATGCTGCGCTGAAGCAGTCTAAGGCGACATGGAAGATTGTCATTGGACACCATGCCATCAGGAGCGTCAGCAATCACGGTGACACCCAGGAGCTGGTGCAGCAGCTTCTCCCAATCCTCAAGGTGTGTTCATGGCGTCATAGCTCATATATCATTTGCTCGACCAAAGTGCCACTGATTTATTAGATAATTGAATTCGCATACCCATTGTTAACATTATTTATGCAGGCCAATGGTGTTGATATGTACATCAACGGTCATGATCACTGCCTCGAGCACATCAGCAGCAGGGACAGGTAGGCAAAGCTAGATGATTCTCTCGCTCTCTGCCTTATTGACTAGGTTACCTTGGAAGTAATCAATGTAATCAAAGTAGTAAAGTTAACAATTTTTCTACATGAAAATTATGTGTACATTTATTTTCATGACACATGCTGCAAAAGTTTCATTTCGTTAGGACAAACCTTTGACTAATAGTTACTGTATTACCACGTATTTGTGATGTAAAGCTGTCTTTAGATTTGTCCTCAGAGATGCTTTATTATGGATGTTTGTTTTATATTATGTAGCCACTAAGGATCAAATATGGTTAATAAATAGGGGCGTGCAAGATCTGTTCATACTTTTGCTTTTGTTTCTGAGTTTTCCAAGAATGATTTTGTTTTTGGAAAAGAGGGAGGAATGGAGTAATTGTTGTTAAATCCTTGTCCTGATGAAATAAAACATGCCTTGTAAAAAACCAGAGGGAGTAGCAGTAGTGAAAGAAACATAGGGAGGACCTATACAAAACTGCAAAACAAACTAACGTTTGATCTGTAGAACTCAGTTTTCTTTCTACTGTCAACGTTATGAAACTAATAAATGACTTGACTGCAGCTCAATACAATATCTGACGAGTGGCGGCGGTTCTAAGGCGTGGCGCGGCAGCTTCACACCCAACACCGACAAGCTGGAGTTCTTCTACGACGGGCAGGGATTCATGTCGCTGCAGCTAACCAAGACAGAGGCACACCTCGCTTTCTATGACGTCGCTGGAACCGTCCTACACAGCTGGGGGCTCACCAAGGGCACATACTACTAACCAACAATACATTTTGTTCTTGTCAGTGGGTTGATTAATCAATTAGTGTCAGGCGCACACCTTCTTTGCAAGTTTGTAGTTGATTGCTCCAGTGCAAATGTAGCCGATGATGTAGCTGTGTTTCTGTGTAATAAATCAAAGGGGTTCACCCACCCTTCCGGGGAAAAAAATGGAGTGAAAGAACATCTAGGCCCCTCACTTGGTTTTCGTGATTAATGATGACATAATTATTGCGACAATCCATATTATGCATTCTTGAATTTTTCATGTATATAGAGATAGGTGATGATGGTTGCATATTTCTCTTTGGAAGAACACTGACAATCTTCCTTGTGACCTCTTCATTGTCCACCTTGGGAAGGAGGCAAGGAGCATCCGGGATGGGCGAGCGTAGACCCACTTGCACGTGGGGAAGTCCTGTGGCCACCTACGAAGTTACTTGGCCGGGGAGTTTACGCCCTTGTGCGGGCATTTCCTTGAGAGGGGCTCCATCAAAGGACTAGTGGAAAGTTTGCATGCTTTCCGATACCTCGGTAAAATTTGACGTGCTAGGAGTTTTTTTTCTTCTATACCCTTTTACCTTCCACATTAATTTCTTATTTGCACTACTTTCTGCATTTACCTTTTCAAGTACAGGATTAGCCGAGGGTGCAAAACTTTGTAATGGTAGAAATAGAAACACATAGAGAAAACCTAAATCACATTTAGATAAAAATTGAGATAGATTTTTATAACACCTAATTCACACTTCAAATGGTCGGGGTAGAGTTGTTGCATCATTTTTGCGCAAGACCGACTGATTCGGTGCCTGCAGAAGGGGTACCACAAAATCAATGTGTGGCCTCCACCTCATCTAGCCGTTGGAATTCTTCATGTCTTCTTTGGCACCGATTGATTCGGTCGCTCCTTGTCTCCATAGCATGAATTGGTTGCCACTAGAACGAACGACATGTTTCGGCCATAATGACCGACCGGTTCGGTCCCCTTCTTGTGACACCATGGACTCAATATGTGGTATATTTTCATGTTGCTCAAAAAAGCCTTTAGGACCGACTAATTCGGTAAGGATGGAGGGGGGACTGAAGCATTTCACCAATTGCTATTATGCTTATCCGTAGCACTGCTTTGATCGTTTTACATCTTCACCGATTTTTGTCTTATCTTGTTGCCACGATGGGGAGCATGTATATGTGCCGTGACTATATATTCGTTGTTATAGTATTTTTTTGTGGAGCATGTATATGTGCTGTGATCATATATTTGTGGTTACAGTAATTTTTTTGAGTCTATATGTTGTCTTGATCACTCACAAAACAAGCAAGGGCATGGCAGCCATTTTCGTGGCCGGCAGCACCTTGTTTGTGTCCTTGAAAGCAAGAACTCGGGCTTCGAGAAGTCCACCATACGCTCCAACAAAGCGATCGAGGGGTTCTTATCATCCGAACATCATAAACCCTAGATCCACTTTGAAGTGAGAGATGGTAAACAATATATGCTGTTGTGTCAATAAATTTTGAGACTAGTGATTTTTGGAGAATTATCTTGTTCAAGTGATAGGTATGAGGCATGCCAAAAAATCGTGCGATCGGATCACCATCATCTCCAAAGCGCTGCTGTTACATCGGATTGAATCCGAGCCGGGAATGATAATATAGCAAGAAATTCATAGTAGGTATAATAAGAGGCCGGGATTCATTCTGGGTCCAGAGCTAATTTACTCACGATAGTGACACTAAAACACAGGAAACCAAACCACTGTTCAAGAGGGGGAATCATTCCGGGTCTCTTGTTCTATCTATCATAAGCAAATTAGTTTTCGACCCAGAATAAATTCCGGTCCCTAGATGTATCTATCATAAATTTCTTATTATATTTATCATTCCCGGCCCGGATTGAATCCGATGGAACCGAACAAGACCTAAGGGTTATTTGGGAGGTGTACTTCATGTAAATGCATTCGGGGCATTTCCTAGGCATCTTTATATACGAGGAGTGACGGTTTAGGGCAGCTCTCCATTTGGGAGGTTACGTGGGTGGGCTTCCCATTTGTTTTTGGGATAGCTTTTTCTAGGATTTGGGGAGAGATGGATGTGATGTCAGGCTATTTGATTTTAGGATTTAGCCATCTAAGCTTTAAGGAGTGGTTTGTAATAAAATATCTTGAGTGAATGCAAACAACAATTTTGTGCTAATTGTTTCATTCTCTCAAGAACTGAAATTTATCTTTTTTGGTATTTTTGCAGGTATTTTGGGGATTTTTCGTTGGTATGATTTGGTTACGAAATTTGTAAAGGTTTTTGCTTCTTGGATCTTGTGAGCAATTTTCATATGATCCCCTTCGAACCCCTCATGGATTTGACTTCAATTTTAGTTTTCCCAAAATTTATTCATGAGATATTTTCAGTTCACTCCAGAATTCGTGAGATTTACTTAAGATTTTTCTAATCCACTTCATTGATCTATTAGCCTTCAAGGAGGCTCATCTACGGGCTCAAATCTGCTTTGTTTTTCAAAGAGTGTTGACGACGCGTTGGGCGCACGCGAGGCCCAGACCAGCTGCGGCGGCCGAAGCAGGCTACTTGCTCGGCGGATTGCGGCCTTGTACGCGCGCACGGAGAGGCCGCAGGCTCGCTCGCTCGAGCAGGCCAACGGCCCACGCGACGGCTCGTGCGACAGCAGGGGCATCTGCATGCGACCCAAGGTTTGATCGGCTTCGGCTCTCAGTAAACTACTTTTCTGTTTCTCAAAAAAAAAGTAAACTACTTTTCTCTTTGTCCCTTCCGCAGCTTTGTTGATTCACTTGTGAATTGTTGCGGTTCTTAAAAAAACTTGAGAAATGTTGTTTTCTTGATACAGTAACTAATGATTGATCATTGCTAACTTGAGAAATGTTTCTTTGCACGGTCGGGTAGCTTGCTTATTTGCTTGACCAATCAATACCGAGAGAATTATTGGTTGTATGAGCTAAGTAGTGGATTAGCTTGACGTCGTGTGCAAATTGTTTCGACCATTATATTTCATGTTGCTTCCACATTACTCTAAGAATTTGCTTTACCGTGAGATTTTCTAGTCGTTTTTAGGCTGAGCCTATTACTAGTTGGCTTGTGTCATCTTGATGACTAGAAGAAATGTGTTTCGAATGGCAATCCAGAACAGGTCTTATTCTCGTCCCAGACATTTTTAAAAGACACTCATTCACTGGGCTACAACCCCCATTTAGTAATGGTTGTGCAACCAATATTGCTATCAAATAGGCAGCCATTTACTACCGCCTCCAACAACCGATACTAATATGCCCCGTCAATACGAACACCCTCGTCGGCCACTGTGTTGTATAACCGGTATTAAATTGCGCGTCAGTACCGATTATGCAACAACCGTTACTAAATGTATACGGTTGTGGGTTTCTCCAGTAGTGAGAATTATGATATGTAATTTCTTTTAGCACATTCGATACGTACTATCAAGTATCAAACCGGCCCGTTTGCCATTATGCTCATATTTCCGGTGGTTCTATAAAGATTCCTATGCATTGTGTCTTGAGCAAATCAGTGGTCACTGTTGTAGAAAGGTTGGTGATGTGAAGTAATTCGAACATATTTTCCTCGAGATGGAGTACGATAATATCGATTTCTAGAAGCTAACGGTTTGATCTGCTATTATTTATTTATTGTTTGAGTGTGCTATGATAGCCCTCGAATTGAATATGAAAACATAAGTGCAGGATATAGATATCGACATAAATTTTGAGACGATATATCATTTAATATTCTAAAGTGTACACTGTCGCTCACACGGACATTGTATAAAAGAAGAGTGCTAATAAAACATCAGACACTGGTCATGAGATGGAAAAGGAATCACTACTTGAAAAACGAGTGTTCGTCCCTCACACGTTAGTACTGGTTGTCTTAAAACCCGGTACTAACGTGTCCCTGAGGGCTTCCAAGGGCCATCGGACCATTTAGTACCGGCTGGTAACACCAGCACGTACTACATTTTGGCATTTAGTACCGGCTGGTAACACCATCTGGTACTAAATGGTCCCGGGGGGTTCCCGAGGCCCCGTGCATTTAGTACCGGCTGATAACACCAGCTGATACTAAAATGCCAAAATTTAGTACAAGCTGGTGTTACGAGCCGGTACTAAATGGGTCCGCGGGGTATAGTTTAAAAGGAAAGCATATCCCACTCAATCACAACTGATGCATACGTAGGATGGTAGAGGGGGTTACGCGCGAGGCCAGAGGTTGTGAGTTCGAATCCCACGAACCGTGCACACGCATTTACGCGTGAAAAATTCGCGTGTGCGAGCCTCCTGGTAAGCTTATAAATTTTTTTCTTTATTTTTTTTTGCCTCGAAACCAGTTAGTACCGGCTGGTAACACCAGCCGGTATTAACTGGTCCGCCCCGCCAATCCTGCGCCCCCATTAGTACCGGTTGCTGCAGCCGGTACTAACGGGGCTGCCAATTTAGTACCGGTTGCTGCAGCCGGTACTAACGGGGCTGCCAATTTAGTACCGGGAGCTCGGTACCGGTTGCATAACCGGTACTGACATGACTTTTGGCCCGGTACTAATGCTAGGTTCTCCACTAGTGAATAGAACATAAGATAAGAGATTCTACACTTTTTATGTATATATCTAATTGTTGCATAGGATAGGAGACGATACGCACAGTGAGACTACAGATTTGTAAGTTAACTGTTTTGATGCCATTTTTATTTTTTAGATTAGTAATTCTGGATATAGATATAGATCATATAGATATATAACACAGTTTTGAGACAGCATTTATGTTGATAATAAGATATCCATCTTATTAAAACAAACAAGCGCTGAAACATATTTGTGACACCCGCACAGATGAGCAAAGCCATTGGTCACCCACGGGAGGATAGCTAGTACTAGAACTTTGTTGCCTTACCATGACACTGATCAAGATGAGTAGGATGAGGCATGTCCCCTTGATGGTGTCCTTGTTCTTGCTTCTTGCGACCATGACGTCTACCTCGCAGTCGGTCAAGATTGAAGGATGTAGGCAGCTCAATTTTGTTTTTTACTTCTTTTTTTATGAGGCTTTGTGAAAATTGCTTATTACTGAACTGCACGGTGATTTTTTTTTGTATTGTGTTGTGTAGGCTTTGGCTCGTGGTGCCGGCCTCGTCGGCCGCCGCGACCGATCACGTGCTTCGTGCCCCGTTCCTTGGAACAATATAACGATTACGACTGCACCCATACATGTAACACACAGGGCCACCATTTCGGTGGCTACTGCAAACTAGAAGTTCTCCTCTGCTGCTGCCGTTAGTAATAAGATGTGTAATATACGCATCCATGCATCCCATAGGATGCAGATTTAAATAAAAGATATGTTAATTTTTGCTCACAAGTGCTTGGATGCTCTCCGGTGTATTCGACCCCTTGTGGTAAATCTCTGCTGGTGTGCGGACACAGTATTCGGCTGTGGTAGTTTCGCAAAAAAAAAAAAATGTATTCGACTGTGGTAGTCCCCAAAGCATAGCTGACGAGGCACCGTCGAGGAATTTTGGGCTTGGGCTTGGCCCATAAAGGAATTATAGAAATTCCAATTAAATCTTAAGTTTCAAATGCAAAGTAGAAAGTGGAGGAAGTCGTGCAAAAACCTTCAGTCCCACCTTGCTAGTGGAAGAGTGAGATGACCAACATAAAAATAGAATGAAAGCTCCACAAGCGCGCTCGCACGCCCAGCTAGGCTGGGCATGGGGTGATGGGCACACGACGTACGTGTGCATGGTCTACCGAAATCCAGTCTTTTTCCTTGCGGGGGCGCAGCTTCCTTTTGTAGTTTTTATTTTTAGTTAGGTTGTCTCTGCTCTTCCAAGTCATGGGTGCGGGCAGAGAATGAAAACTCCACACACTCGCTCGCGCGCCCAGATGGGCTGGGCACGGGGTGATGGGCAAACGACGTACATGTGAATGGTCTGCCGAAATCTAGTCTCTTTCCTTGCGGGGGCGCAGCATGCTTTTGCGGTTTTTATTTTTAGTTACTTGGTCATTAAGTCTACGAGATATGGAAGTCTAACCGACAGAGATCTGATCGGCTTCTAAGTCAGATCATATTCAACCACGACACACCAGATTGTGGGTGACGTGGGCTACGCGACTTTTCTATATATGTGACCCATCGTCCTCTGCCAAATGCACATCTATTCGAGTCTAGGGTTTTGCCTCTTCTAGCTCTTGCGCCACCTTCGTAGTGTGCCTCATCCCGAGCGCCGGCATGCAATGGCGAATGGGAGTGCAGGTATCCGGAAACAGTCATCTTCGAGATCCTACACCGGGAGAGAGCGAATAAGGTATTTGGGAAGCGTTGCACGTGACTGCTCAAGACGTCTTCACCACAGCTCATCCTCCATCCAAGGCGGCGGCTGCGGCTTACCGTTGTCTGCGACATCGTCTGCTACATTCCATCCGCAGAACCGTCTTCATTCCGAGTGCGTCGTTTGTCTTCCCTACGGCTTTCCCTCAGCACTGTGTTTTAATCATGCTTTCCGATATCATGGTTATATTGTTTGTAGTGTCTAGTCTGCTAGAGAATTGAATGCTAGGATTGTTTATTGTCATGTTTAATCTAGTTCGAAAATTTACAATTGCCTGTATTTCCAACAATCCAAAAACTTCATTATAGGCAATCTATTGATTTATTGATGGCTGGCTTCACTGAGTCATTGAGGCCGGAAACGTTTTCTTGTGTGAGCTTTAAGATCTGGATGTCTAAGGTTCGCTTCTGGTTTACTGCTATGCACATCTGGGACACGAGACTTAGCTAGCCTGAGGGCGAACTAACTGCTGAACAACAGAAAAATTTCGATGATGCCAATAATCACTTCATCGGATGTATAATTCGCAATTTATGTGATGGATTGGTTCGTGTCTACATAGAAGAGACAAATGTGAAGCCGTAGTGGGATGCTCTAGTTGCTAAGTATGACACAACATATGCATGCAATGAGCTATACCTCATGGAGACCTTCCATGGCTACATGATGGTTAACAACCGTTCTGTAGTGGAACAGGCGCATGAGGTGCACCGCATTGTCAAGGATGTTGACCTCCTTAAGTGTCTTATTCCCGACAAGTTTGTGGTTGGGTGCATTATTGCAAAGTTGTCTTCCTCGAGGAAGAACTTTGCCACAACTCTAAAACACAAGATATAGGAAATATCAGTTGAAAACCTGATAGCATCTCTTGAATGTTGAAGAGAAGGCTCGGAAGAAGGATGCTGCTGAGAAGGGAGATCAAGGTCAGTCCAGTGGCAACAACAACAACAAGGGGAAAAACAAGCCCACAAAGACTGCTACCTTCAAGAAGAATAAGAATAAGGTTGAGCTGAAGTGTTTTACTTGCGTTGAGATGACACTTCTTCAAGGATTGTCCAGATCGTGCAGACCACAAGGGAAACAAAGCTAAGGAGCCCAAGGATGTCAACATGATGACCATTGGCAACACTGATGGTATGGTAATTCAACTACCGTACTTTCAGTTTTTCAATCCATGAGTTGGTGGCTTGATACGGGTGCTAATGTTCATGTGTGTGCTGACATCTCTATGTTTTATTCTTACCAGGTCGTCCGGGGATTCCTCTGTGCTGATGGACAATGGATCACATGCTTCTATTCATAGTGTTGGTATGGTCGATCTGAAGTTTACTTCGGGAAAGATCGTGCAGTTGAAGT
This sequence comes from Digitaria exilis, assembly GCA_015342445.1. Lineage (NCBI taxonomy): Eukaryota > Viridiplantae > Streptophyta > Magnoliopsida > Poales > Poaceae > Digitaria > Digitaria exilis. The sequence continues at coordinate 1,079,649 of JACEFO010002708.1, forward strand.
ACATGCAGCATGTCCCCACTATAAACAAGAATCTCGTGAGCGGGTCGGTCCTGGTGAAGGATGGGTTTAAAGTAGTGTTAGAATCCAATAAATTTGTCATGTCGAAACATGGACAATTTGTTGGTAAAGACAATGATTGTGGAGGCTTGTTCTATTTTTCTCTTGCTGATTTTTAAGTTCGTGAACCGTATTTGTGGCAACGTTAGTGATGATGCGGGCATTACATTCACATTTATGTCATGTGAATTTTGGTTTGATGTCTCGGCTTTTCAGTATGTGTTTAATTCCGAATTTCACCATTGCCAAAAGGTTCTAAGTGTCATAGTTGTGTGCAATCGAAGCAACCTTGGAAGCCTCACAAGGCAGCCAAGGAGAGACACTTGGCACTGCTAGAACTCATACATTCTGATCTATGCGAGATGAATGGTGTGTTAACAAAGGGTGGAAAGAGATACTTCATGATGTTAATAGATGATGCGACTAGATTCTGCTATGTTTGTTATTGCAAACTAAAACTGAAGCGTTAGACTACTTTAAAATCTATAGGGCCAAAGTTAAGACTTAACTAGAGAGAAAGATCAAGCGTTTAAGGTCCGATAGTAGTGGAGAATATTTTGCTAAAGTGTTTGGTGAATTCTGTGAGGAATATGGCATTATTCATGAGAGGTCGCCTTGCTATTCACCCGAGTCAAACGGGGTTGCTAAGAGGAAAAACCGCACGTTGGCTGACTTGGTTAACTCCATGTTAGACATTGCTGGCTTATCAAAGGCATGGTGGGGGAGGCTGTATTGACTTTGTGTCATGTCCTGAATAAAATTCCTAATAACAATAAAGATCAAACTCCTTATGAGTTGTGGAATAGAAAAAACCATCACTTTCTTATTTACGCACATGGGGATGTTTGGCAAAAGTAAATGTGCCCATTCCTAAAAAGCTCAAGTTGGGACCTAAAACAGTGGATTGTATCTTTCTAGGATATGCTCAGCGGAGCATTGCTTATAGGTTTTTAGTGGTTAAATCTAAAATGCCTTATATGAATGTTGATATTATTATGGAATCTTGTGATGTAATATTTTTTGAGAATATATTTCCTTCGAAAGATATGCACAGCATTTCTAGATTTTCTACTGAGATCTCTCCTATACCAGTTGCACCTTTCGAATCCTTTGAACAACCCATTGAGAACGAGAATATCCTAAAGAAGGATGACAGTGAAGCTCCTAAAAGGAGCAAGAGACAAAGGGTTGCGAAATACTTTGGTGATGATTTCACTATGTACCTTGTGACTAATGCTCCCACGTCTATTGTTGAGGCATATGCATCTCTAGAAGCTGATGATTAGAAAGAAGATGTCCAGAGTGAGATGGACTCGATTCTTTCTAATGGAACATGGGATCTCACTAAACGACCCTACAGTTGTAAAACAGTGGGATATAAATGGGTGTTCAAGAAGAAGCTAAGGCCAAATGGTACTATTGATAAGTACAAGGCACGGCTTGTGGCTAAAGGTTACACACAAAAGGAAGGCGAAGATTTCTTTGATACTTATTCACCTGTCGCTAGACTGACCATAATTCGAGCACTACTGTCCTTGGCTGCCTCATATGGTCCTATCATCCATCAAATGGATATAAAGACAACTTTCCTGAATGGAGAGTTGGATTATAAAATTTATATGGATCAACCTGATGGATTTATGGTGAAGGGTCAAGAGAACAAGGTGCGTAAGCTGGTAAAGTCTTTGTATGGCCTAAAACAAGAACCTAAGCAATGGCATGAGAAGTTTGACACAACACTAACTTCTGCGGGCTTTGTCATTAATTAGGCTAATAGATGTATGTACTATCGCTATGGTGGAGGTGGAGGAGTTATATTATGCTTGTATGTGGACGACATACTGATTTTTGGCACAAATATTGATATGATCAATGAGGTCAATTCTTTTCTATCGAAGAGTTTTGATATGAAAGATCTAGGAGAGGCTGATGTTATACTTAACATTAAGCTAATTAAGGAGGAGAATGGGATTACTCTCTCGCTGTCGGCGATTTATGCTGACTAGGTTCTCGAGGGGATGCCCCGAGAGAAGGGTTTAGGGAGAAGTCATCGAGAATCTAGAACCGAAGGTGACAAGAAACGATTTAGACAGGTTCAGGCCGCAATGTGCATAATACCCTACGTCATGTATGGTGTATCATGTATTGATGAGATGCTTTGAAGGGGGTCCCTGCCTCCCCTTATATATGCCAGAGGACAGGGTTACATGGAAACCGTATAGGATCAGGAGACTTTTACAAGTTTATCTCTAATTCCCTAATACAGCTTATCCTAACCGACTAGGACTAATCCTTGTCTTGTGCGTCAAGTCTTGTACGTGGGCCGGCCCATAGGATGGTCCGCTAGGGTTGTTTAGTCCATTAGGACTCTACACCCACAAGTCCCCGAGCACCTTATCTCCTGAAGAACAGCATAGTTGAAAATACAGAGCTCTTTGAAACCCCCAGAGTTGTTTGAAGCCCACAGGATTCTTTGCTTTTGGAAGTTGCAACCATGCTGTTCAATAGGCAATGAAGTGCTCATAAATCTTCTCGAAGTTCAGATTGGTGCGCACCGACTAGGTGCGCCCAATTGGGCAGCCCCCAAGCCTCGTTTGTCTTTGAAGAAGAAATTCGAGGCTCTTTCGAAGTCCGAACCTAAAGAGAATCAATTTCCGAAGAATTCCGAGTTCTTTTAGAACTCCTCATCAATTTATCAATTGAAGCCAAAAAATTTCAGAAAAATATTTCCTGAAAATATTCCCGCAGTCCCCGAGCCTAAATTTGAACGAATTCAAATATAGGATCAAGGAAGGACCAAAATTGAAAAGTACCGAAGTAACAATTCGAAGAGTCAATATAAACCGTTCGCCTCCCTTGAATCCGCACACCTTTTGCGAAACAGATCTAGGGTTTGCGACAGTTACTTTGTTTGCGATCCTAAGTCCGCGCAAATTTTTCCACAAGCTCCCCAAGCTCTAATCCCATCCACACCAAGCCTCGAGAGACTGCAATGGCAGGTGGTGAAGGATCCAACCGAAGCAAAGGCACGAAGAGGAGAGCAGAAGCCATGAAGGAAGTCATAGCGACCGATAAAGCAGCGCCCGATGGAGACATTCCATGCATCGAAGATCCAATCAGTGACTGGCCAACCAGTAGTTTGAAGGAAAAATACATCAAGACTCTGGAAGCAGATGGTTTCCTAGCGGCCCAAGAAATCAGTCGGTGGAGGTGCGCGTACGGGCATGAGTACCCTACCGAGGAAACCGAAGAGCTCACGGTATGGAAAGCATTTTACGAAGTTGGTTTTGGTTTACCAACTTGCGACTTCTTCCGTCGAGTCTTATAGTTTTATGGGATTGAGTTGTGTCACTTGAATCCCAATTCTATTCTGAATCTGTCCATTTACATCCACCTGTGTGAGGCATTTTTTGGAATAGACCCACACTTTGCCTTGTTCCGCCACCTGTTCAGAGTGAAGACCTCAAGCGGACCATTGCAAGTGGTGGGAAAAGTGGTAATCCAGTTCCGTCAGGGCATGAAGCCAGTGTACTTAGACTATGCAACCAAAGAGAGTCTGAAGGACTGGCAGAAGGAGTGGTTTTATGCGTGGAACCATCAGCCACAACTACCCAGCCGCTCGGGAAATCCTCCAGTAATGAAACCATTCTGGAGTGAAACTATTGGAATCAATCACGCGATGCACATTCTCGAGCTTCTGAATATGATCAGAGATCTGAAGGCACAAGGGCTGACCGGAGCCATGGTATATCGATCATTTTTATTGAGGAGGATCCAGCCATGCAAGCAACGCTACAATCCAGGGTACGCTTACTCTGGAGAAACTGACCCCGCAAGGAATGCCACCGGAGACATGTCTGACAAGAGAATTATACAACTCTTGAAGAAGTTTCTGGTTATCAACGATGAACAATTTCCAGAGATAATGGAAATTTCAGCAATCACCATGACGCCTGAGGTAAGAACCATATCTGAAAAACAATATATTGTCTTGTTATTGAAAGCATAGTATTAACTAGTTTCTTGGTCATAACAGTATGAAGCCCGACGATCACTATATGTGAGTCTTCCGCCCCTGGATCCAACCAATGCTGAAGAAGCATCCTTATTGGCTCGCTGTGTGGATCCAGGGGTAAGGGATCAGGTTCGCCAACACAAGCTGCACACTGATAAGGCACCTGCAACTGAAGAACCTGACGAGCCACAAGCACATGCTGAACAACAGGTGTCTGAAGAACCCCGAGCCAAAGCAGGGGCAACCTCCAAGAGAGGTGAGGAGTCCAAGAGAGCACGGACCCTACCCAAGCCCCGGGTAAGGGTAATCCCGGAGGAAAAGGCGAAGATATCCCCACAACTCAAGACATCATCTTCTGTGGGGATAGCCATTGGCGAAATCGGAACCAGCTGGTCACAGCAAAGCGGCACTGCCCAGCAATCGTTATCAGAAGAGGAGATCCTTCATAATATCTTCAACCCTGTCTCCGCGCCCTTCTCAAGGACAATACCAGTGGTTGAAGAACCCTGTCCAGCTGGACCATCGGCGCCGGAACAGGAGGCTGAAGAGGAATTCACCTTAGGAGAGCCGGAAATCCCCATGTATCCTTCCACCATGTAAGTACTCTGTAAATCTAGTCATGGATTACAAATTGTACATCCATAACACTTCATGGTGACTTATAAAATTATTGATGCAGGGTTCTTCCACCATGTAAGTACTCTACACCCACACTCGTAATCTCATTATGTGAAGAAGGTCTTGAGCTGTTTGGCTACATAGACAGCAAGCCTTCTCCAATGCCTTATGATCCCAGTGTGATGCTCAGAAAGATCAACTAAGACATTCATAGATTATTGCTTCACTCATGCACTTAGCTAGTGCAATGAGACTCGACATAGCTTTTGTTGTGAGCAAATTGAGCAGGTTCATGTCAAACCGAGGTTCAGATCATTGGCATGTACTTGAAAGGGTTATGCGCTATCTAGTAGATACTATGAGTTATGAGATTCACTATTCTAGGCACCCTACTGTGTTGGAGGGATATAGTGACTCGAACTGGATTTCTAATTGTGAGAGCTTTGTGCCACGAGTGGTATGTGTTTACCCTTGGAGGTGCTGCTATATCATGGAGGTCTTGCAAACAGACCATTTTGACGAGGTCAACCATGGAAGCGGAACTAACCGCTTTAGACAGTACCATTGTTGAGGCTGAGTGGATGCATGAGCTCATGATGGACTTGCATGTGGTTTAGAAACCAGTGCCGGCTATCCTAGTGAACTGTGGCAATCAAACGGTGATAATCCAAGTGAACAGTGCTAAGGATTATGCTAAGTCATCAAGACATCAAGAGACGATTGAAGTATGTCAGGAAGTTGAGAAACTCTGGAGTAATAAGTGTGACTTATATTCAAACTGACAGAAACCTAGCAGATCCTTTTACAAAAGGATTATCACATAATGTGATAGACTGTGCATCGAGGGAGGTGGGTATGAGACCCATATAAGTTGCCACAATAGCAATCCAACCTATGTGATCGGAGATCCTGTGAATTAGGACCTAGGAAGAACAAATTGTTGGTTGACTAAAGAGAGTAATTATTCAACCCTCTCTGAGTGAAGATGCAATACTCTCGGATTCTGTAAGGGAGTTTAGCAATATGCTTTAATATGTTTCTATTGGCTTAGTAAGCGAAGATGCTGTCCTACAGAGCATTCTTGAAAGAACACAACTATATGAGCCCGATTGTATAACGTTGCAGTCTATGAGACCTGGGTGATCTCTAGTAAGCTCAAGAAGAGACCAAGGAGTACGACATATATGCTTCACCCGTGGGGTAGGCTACTGGGAGCCAAGTACTGGTTCGGTCTTTGAGTGAAACTTGTTCGCACAAAACTTGCAATTCAATGCGTAGTCCATTGTTCAAGTTGTGGATGAGTGTAGCTTGAAGCTTTAGGCAAGAGTTTAACTTAACAGTCCTTGCTGAAACACCGGTATATAAACAGGCAAAATCTCTACTGGGCAGTTGAGATCTGATGGGGGATTGATGGAATTTTGGGCTTGGCCCATAAAAGAATTACATAAATTCAAATTAAACTCAAAGGTCCAAATGCAAAATAGAAAGTCAAGGAAGTGGTGTATACCTTTAGTCCCACCTTGCTAGTAGAAGAGTGGGATGACCAACATAAAAGTGGAGGTTGTCTCTACTTTTCTTAGTCGGATCAGATTCAACCACAACACACCAAATTGTGGGCGACGTGGGCTACGCGACTTCCCTATATATGTGACCCATCGACCTCTGCCAAATACACATCTATTCGAGTCTAGGGTTTTGCCTCTTCTCGCTGTTGGGCCGCCTTCGTAGTCTGCCTCATCCCGAGCGCCGGCGTGCACCGGCGAACGAGAGAGCAGGTCTACGGAACCAGTTGCCTTCAAGATCCTGCACCGGAAGAGGGCGAATAAGGTTTTTGGGAAGCGTTGCGCACGACTGCTCAAGACGTCGTCTTCACCATGACTCGTCCTCCGTCCAAGTTGGCTGCTGCGGCATACCGCCGTCTGCAACATCGTCTGCTATGCTCCGTCCGTAGAGCCAGCCTCGTTCCGACTGCGCCGTTTGTCTTCCCTACAACTTTCCCTCAGTACGTATACTGTGTTTTAATCATGTTTTCTGAGATCATGGTTATATTGTTCGTACTAGAGAATTGCATGCTATTGTTTATTGTCATGTTTACTCTAGTTTGGAAATTAAACTTATAATCGCCTGTATTTCCAACACATCAGGGACGTCAGCCGTTGGACCCTCGTCTGGCACCAAGTCATTGGCGTCATGGCTTCACGAAAGGGGACAAAGGAGAGGTGGAACCAGGTGCCTTCGGGGATGGGTTTGCTGCGGTGGCAGCTTGGGTGGTGGTCGCCGAAACCGGAACCACGATGGAAACCAGCGAGGGTAGGGTAGCGGAGGGACACCTAGGGGAGGGGAGACGAAGTGAGCCATGCTCGCTATTTCATTGTGCTGCACTAATGTTGAAATTTAATATATCACAAAGTGCACTCAAAGTTATTCATGGTTACAAAGTGCAAAAAATAATATGACCTCCACTCAAAGATTTTCATGGTTATCACTTTGATTGAAAAATCTTATTTTGGGTATATGTACATACTCAAAATATGATAAATGGGTATGTACACATACCCAAGGAGTAGCTACACATGAGATTAGAATGAAATTATATTATATACGGGGTGCTCACTTAGTTCCCAAATGCGGCTCTTGATGTCTTTTTGTGTCGTTGACTAACTTATGGCAGACCTTGACCTTTGTGAGAAGGTTAAGGCTTCTTTCAATGAAGCCCTTCAAGTTGAAACATTGTGAATGGCTTTGCTTGCCATTGTCAATGAACACCATGTGTAAGTCAATGTTGTCATCTAGGTCGTAGGCCAACTCCCTGATGTCCCTTGCCCAGAGCATAACATGTGGATCGTGCGGCGAATCAATGGGTGCCTCGGAAATTTGCAAGTGATAAGTCTCCATGCTCTCTTGCTCGGCTTTGATGTCGCCATGTTTCCCTTACACCCTTTTGTAGCTTGTATTCATCTGGAGCAGTACCTATGCACCATGAGATGCTTGGAATGGCAATTGGCACTAGCTTGTTGTTGTTTAAGTGTCTTCCTATTAACCATGAGGTTGTGTTTGGTGTTATTATCCAACGGTTTGGGGGAGTTAGGGGGGCTGGAGCCCCCCACCCCATGTCTCTGCCCCTATATACGCGGGACCTATAAAGGCCAACAAGCAGCTAGCCGTGTCAAAAACTCTCCTATGGAAGAGGAATGAACGAAACACCTAAGGACACAGGGAGATCAAGTACCTGTGAGAGCGAGATTGCCAAATATGAAGCCACATAACTATCAACGGTGAGCAGGACGGAACTCAAACCTAGATAGAGAATGCCCGGTGCTGATGATTTTTATATCCATAGGTGTCGGTGCTGAAAATGGCAGGTAGCTAAAGTCTACTCGTAGCTTATGTCGTGAGTTCGGATTGGAGGTGACCTAGCACTCAAGATGCCTGTAAGTTGTATTGCTTGAGCCTAGGTTCTCGAGTATACGGGAGAGTTACAAGCTTACCAGTGCCACCTGGATGATGTAGGCTGTAGCGACCCTATCCAAAATTGGTCCCACTTGAGTATATCACGATCGACATAGGTGGTAATATACTTAAATGTTACCAAGCTGGATATTGCCGTCAAGTCAACACTCGATTAACTACACACTAAAGATTGTTCGTCCATACGCTCACCTGAAGATGAGGTTCCAAAGATTACAACATTCCATAATTCAAATTTACAACAAGTCTTAATAGTTATTACAATCCATAAAGAAATAACATAAATGAGTTTATAATTCAACGCAACGGAAAAATAAATGAGCAACTAGCAACGATCCATAGTGAGTTCACGATGAAGTCAGCCATGACGCTACTTCTCACGATCCTCAGAAGAGGTCGGAACCCACTCGATGCTGAAGCCAGAAAGGGAGCTGACTAGACCAAGCCATAATGGTAACTACCTCCTGAGGGGATGGTCCTAAAAAGTAAGCCACAAGCATGGCTGAGTATACTAATACTCAGCAAGACTAACCCGTCGAGTGATAACTACATCACCAACTCCTAGACATGCAAGGCTTTTTGGCTAGTGGGGTTTGGTTTGCCAAAAGCATCTAAGAGTTGATCCTTATTTTTAAGGTTTTAGCATCAAGTTCTGGTCATATTTAATCAATCTAAGTGAGCATCCTTCCTAGGCAAACAAGTGGAGCAATACAATTAATTTCATACATCAAGTTTATCATACTCTTCATTCCACTTATTACTCAATGCAATAAATAGGTCAAGCAGTCTCATTAACCGCGAGAAGCGGACAGTTCGAACTGAATTTCATAACCTGGCCGGGGAAACCCACACGCAGGGAATAGCCTGAAAAACGAACACAGACGTCCCAATCCGTTCTTGTTGATCCATAGACGGTTTCCAGATCCCACTGCCTTTGGGCAAAGGTTTACCGCATCACCCACGGCATCACACATATGCCCACATGTGCCCATGGGATAACATATCCAAGAACAACGGGCTAAAGGACCTATCCATATCAATCTGGTACTTGGACTTACCGGCCCCATGAATCGTGCATGCATGTAGTACGTTCAAAAACTTGACACGAAATATCCACACGTTTCAACCTTAAGTCAATTCATCAAACACAGACGAGATATCTACACATACCATCCCGTCCATCAATCCTTATGATTCTGGCATAAATAAAGGCATGCAATTCCTATATCTCGCGAGTGTCAGGAAACACTCGACTTGTAACGGTCCTAAAGCATAGCAACTATCGAACCTGTCACGCTAGTATTCAACCAAAGGAATCTATGATCATGCAATTCTAGGGATTCATTCAACTCCTCGAAACTTAAATGCACAAACATATAAGAATCATAAATTGCATAATTTAAAAAGTTAGGTTCTGCTCCGGTGCTTGCCTTCCTACTCAAAGTTAGCCTTGGGCTCCGGGTCTTGCTTCACATGCACCATGTTCATCTCGGGCTCTTGATTTATATCCTCTGCAGCGGCACCAACTTGTAGACTCCCTCGTAAAGGTTCGTGTCTACATGAAATGCAAAAGAGATACAAATGTTTATTCTTGATTTAATGGCTATGGTTAGGGTAAATCATAGGTGAGTTGAAATGAATGGAATAAACATATATTTAAATTTATTACTTACTCTTTATTAAAGGTCATGATTCTGTTTTCTTGGATTTATTATATTACTTTTTTCCTTATGTGGATTTATTTCTTTTTCTTCTCTTTTCCTCCATTCTAGTCACTTCCCAATATTCAAAAAGTAAAGTTAGGTTCATTATTTTTAAGTGTGATCTGATCAGAGGATAATCAGCATTAAAACTGATTTTTAGGCCAAGTTTGATACTAAGATTATTTACACATTATTTAGTAGAAATGTTTTTTATCTTTAAAGCTAGAAACAAGATTAAATTATAAAAAAACAAATAAAAGTTTTCTGACCAAACCATTTGGTACAAAGAGCAAGGTTACTAAAAGTGATCTTTCTGCAAAGGCTCAAGTTCATTTGATTTATGGTTATTTTTGTAGATTTTATTCATTTTAAAGATACCAAAAATTATTTAACCATTTTACCATGCCCAAAAATTGCCATGGTAATATTTCCTGGGTTATTTGTGTGCCTTAAACTTCTCTTCGGCAAGGGTTTTATTTTTCACTGAGAAACATTATTTCCACGATTTAATTTGTGAAACAGCATGACTTTTACAAAATAATTAATATCTGGAGATATGCAACATATTTTTGTGCACCACTTGCGCATTAAGCTAGTGAAATTTACACTAACAACATATCCCAGGCTCAGCTCAAGTGCATGTGTAGATTTTGAAATATGATGAAAGGGCTCAAACAGATTTGAATTTATATTTCAAAACCTAAAGCTCAACTGTGACAATTTATAACTAGGCAAATTAACTTCAGACTTCAAGGTTTCCAAAGAAATTTGGTTTGTATTTTTCCGATTTTTCTACGATTTTATATGAATATTACAAGATCTCTGTGAATAGTGTAAAAGGGGAAGATTCTATTTTACAGCCGGGACCCTAGAACTTTTCGGATCTAAACAAACAGGTCCCGGATTCTTTCACTCAGGCCCTTGGAAAAAGGAAGAAGACACAGTGTGGTCCTTGAGCTCGCCGGCGTTCTTACGTCGGCCAAACGGAGGCGGGTCCGGGCCGCGAAAGTGGATGAAATCGGAGAGGAGCTCACCGTGGGTCCTATGGGCGAGGTCTCGGGGTCGGGGAAGGCCGGGAAGAGGGGTGGCGGCGGTGGCAGCTCTGCTCACTCTGGTGAGCAGTGCCGGCATGCTGTGGTGGCGGAGGAGACGGTCGAAGCGGTCGTAGAGCATCAGAGGGTATCGGTGGAGCACCTAGTGGCGTTGGTTGGAGCTGGTGCGGTTCGAAGGTGGATGGCGACGTGCGAGCGGGCGCGGCGATGCAATGGCGGCTCCAGTGGAAGCTAGCAGCCGCGAGAGGCTCGGCAAGGCTCGGGGCTTAAAGAGTGAGGGAGGGGGAGGCCAGGAGATGCTCGGTCAACGGGAGAATGGCACCGGGCAGCTCGGGGCAGTGCCATCGGCGGTCAGCGCCTGGCACGAGCTCCAGGCTGCCTGCCGCGGCGTGGGCGCGGCTCGAGCTCGGAGCAGGTGGCCAGGGCATGGTTGCGCAGAGCCTGAGGCGGGTCTGGCACGCACAGGCGGAGCAGGTAGGGCGCCAGGTTGGCTTGACCGAACGGAAGGCGGCAACGGACCAGCGGTCCGAGGAGACGGTCGCGGAGCGCGACGGTGGCGAGCACTCGGTCAAGGCTACAGGGTGCATTTCAGGCCGGGGTCAAGGCAGGTCCGTGCGCCAGGAGATCGGACGCAATGCTGCATAGTTGGTCGGTGCAGGCGAGGTCAGCAGCAGATGGTAGAAGGGACGTCGGCGACATGGGCGGGCCTGCGTGGGCGCGCGAGTGAGCTCCCAGAGCGCGCTCACGGGGTTTAAACCCGCGTTGAAGAGCGAGTGCCAAACTCGAACTTTTTGAGCAAAACTTGCAAAATCTTGAACCTGAAAGTTGTAGAAGGGGTTATGGGACACATCTTTGATTTTGGAAGAAAGTTGAAATGGATGATAATTTGGGAGAAATCGAATGAGGACGAAAACTGCTTTTTGGAGGTTTTTGGAGCTTTTGAGGGACTAAATGGCGAAATTTGCCAAAGGTCCAAAAAGGAGGAAGTCCAGAAATGTGAAGCTGCCTAAATTTTACTTTTGGAGATTTTGAGGTTTAGTTGATAAATCTTGAGATTTGGTTAAGATTCTATTTCAGCCTTGAAATTGGAGTTTGAATTTAAAATCTCCAATATAGGATTCGAGATTTGAAAGGCTTCCAAAGATTTTTTTAGGCGTGGGTTTGAAAAGAAAAGGTTCTTGGTTTGGTCTCTCCTTCAAAGTTTGTATTGGTCAAAATTCAAGTTCTTATATAAAAAATTGAAGTTTTTGTTTTGCCTCTTTTTGGAGTGTTTTTAATTCCTTATTGGATTCTTTTATCATTTTCTTGAATTCTTTATTCTAATTTAGCTTTGTTAGACTTAATTACTTGTTTGCAATTAATTAAACACCAGAGGTGTTACATAGGCCTTGTGTATTGAGCTTAGATCTATGTCCTTGTGCTATCACTACTATAAATAGAATTTTCGGAGGCAGGCATTTTAGGTTTTCAGAGGCGGAAATCCCGTCCGCTTCTAGCATGGCGCTTCTGTTAATAAGTGATTTTTGGAGGCGGTTAGGTGACCGCCTCTGTTGATCCAAATAAAAAAAGTAAAACCCTAGATGGGCCCACGGAGACCATCAAGGGGAGAAGTGATGCCGCCGCTCGCGCCTTCTGCCGCCGGATCCATGGCCACCGCCGACGGATCCAGCCACCGCATGCCACGAGCCGTTGTTGGGGAAGCAACGCGCGTCGAGGAGGATCTAGGGAGGAGGAGGCACCCACGCCCACCGCCGCCAGCGCACGCTCCCCTATGTGACACAGCACAGAGCCGCTCGGTGCTGCCGCCACAGATCCGTGCCACCCCGCGGCCACTGCTCGCAACACTATCGTCGTCCACCAGATCCGCTTGCCAGATCTGCCCCCGCCTCTCCTCCTCCTCGCCAGATCCTACGCCAGAAGGGAGGAAACAGCTGCGTGAGGGGAGGAGACGGGTGCGGTTAGCTCCACCGGCGTCGCCAACTACGAGAGACAAAGGGGGAGGGGGTTGGCAGCTAGCGGTGGGAAGAGGAGAGGCCTAAGAGAAAGAGAAAGAAAAGAGAGAGATGGAGGAGGAGGGTTACGGTTAGGATTTTATATGAGGTTGGTTATCGTGCCGAGTCGGGCCTATTGGGCCTGGTTATTTTCAGAGACGGGTCCTATAATTCGTGTGCTCCTGAAAATCGATTTACGAAGGCGCACACCTTAATACGACCACCTAAAAAAATAGATGATTTTTAGAGGTGGTTAATGCTAGACATTAACGGAGGCGAACGGATTTTGTGTCTGTCTCCGAAAATTAAAATGCAGTGTCTCCTAAAATCCTATTTGTTGTAGTGTATGTGACTGGACTTCCTTTTAATTATATATAGTCCAAGTAAGGCAGCCTTGTAGTGAAACTAGATGGAAAAATCTCTACTACTAAAAAGAAATATTAGAAAGAACTATTAGGATAGTCCTAGACCGCTCCCCTTCGCGACCGCGAGTCCTCCGCGGCCGCTCCTCTGTCCCATGCGGCTTAACGTAGCCTCTGCGTGATACTTCCCCACAGCCTCCAATCGCCATCACCAGAAAAAACGGATCGGCCGCCGCCGGATGGTCTCGCCTCACCGAGTCACCGATCGCTTGTGCCGCCTCCTTCTCCTTGGGCAACCGAATCGATGCACTGCTTGCCGTTCTAGTGCCGCCTCCTTCGACCACCCTTTCGTCATTGCCGCTGCAGACGGTCATCCCCGGTGTATATGTCCATCCGCCTCGGTGAGAACTGAGCTCCCCTTCCTTTCTTTCTTCCTGGATCACGGCACCGGCGACTCGGCCACTACCAGCCTGGCGAACGGCCGTGGACCACTCCGCTCTTCGTTTGCCAGAATGAGCTCGCGCTCCTCCGTTTTTGCCAGAAGAAGGTCCACGATCTCGTCGCCGAGGCGCGCACGTCCATCACAGCCACCCGCAGGAGGTTTGCTCGCCGCTGTCCACAGTCCACATCAGGAATCACCGCGAGACTACGCCTCCACCTCAGGTGCTTGTCACATGCCCATGATCATGGTTTCGTGGCTTGTCAAGGGGCAGACTATTCACATGTTCGTATGCTTTGGATGCACAGCACTTGTTCGAATAAAGTACCCATACAATGTACCAGAACAAGTTGCGCGCTCTGGGATGAAGGAGAAGTGCTCACTGATCACTGTTTGGTATTAAAAATTTGAGGAGTCTCTAAATTGCCATTCTGGATCTGCTCACAGTTTGGTAGAAAAATTTTTAATTTGTCTGATTATCTTACAAATGTTCAGTTGCAGGTCTCATTATCCATCCCCTTTAGATTCAACAATGAAGTTAGTTTCAGGTAAAAAAAAACAAAACAATGAAGTCAGTTATGTTTATGGTGGCCAAAATAGAAAAAGGTCAGCTTCACCAAGATTTTAGCCTATTATTTCACAGTGCAATTTCATTTCTCCAAATTGTTTACATGAATTGTTTTACTTACCCTATATTAATAGGTCTCACATGTTCTGCATCAAACATCTTGGTTATCGATTCAAGCTTTTGAATGGGTTTCTGATGCTGCCTTTTATCCAGACTACCCTATCAGATTCATATATACTAGGTTCCATTATCATGGCACAGAATAGCTTGCTTAATCAGGTGAAGGAAAATGGTTGAACCTTGGTTGACGGGTTGGATCTGAAGCACAAATCATGGGACCAGTGGGCACATCTGACATGAGGCAGCCACTCACGTAGCTCTGGTGATTGCATCTAAACAAATGGTATTCTTCTTGCTACGTGGGAATTCATTGTTTGCTTCTTGATTTCAATCGTCACTATTGTAGCTGCCGACCTGCCGTGTGGAGCTCAGAAGGCCTCCCAGTGCAGAACAGACCCATATGCTCACTGCAGTCGGCAGGCTCGGGAAAAGTGCGTTCACAGTTCCACGTAAGTGTCATCAATCATCACCCGGGCATTATCGTCGTTTCCTTTCATATCGCATTTTCTCGTGCTTCCTCTTTTGCATCCAGTGTTCATTTAGTGGTGGAGCTCCATATAAAATTCTACCTATTAGCTGTTAATACCTAAAGCCTACTGTTTCGAAAAGGGTTATAGTATGAAGGGAACCAAGCGTTAGTGCCGAGCATCTCAGTTACTATTCCTGTAGACATGCATTTGTTTGTAAACTGATTCTTGCTTTGGTCAAATGAGCAGCTGAACCTTACAAAATTGAATGCCCATTCTTTAGCTCATCTCACTTGAACAAAGCGTATGTCTGAAGTTTTGGGTGAACCACTAGGTCGGCCATTACAAGATTATCATAGAAGAATGCCTATATGAGTTTTGTCACATACTCCTACATAGCAAGTCTTGTGAAGCTTACACTATTTTTTTTTTGTCCTGTCTTGCAGGTTTCAGAAGTTGGAGCACTATTATCTTAATGATGTATATAAGTACGTAATCATGAATCGTGCGAAACCTTGAAATTGAAATGTATTTCCCCTTTATATGCATGTATGCAATTTTCACACTATTATCTTGTTGATTGATCTGTATATTTTAATATAAAAGTTTTATTGTCCCGTAGCAACGCACGGGCACGATATAGAAAGGAGAAGTAAGAAGAGAGCCACCTGCTCTATCGGTCTGGGCGGCGAACTCTGTTAGTCAGGTCCTTGGATCGACATCATCAATGCCGTTGGGTGTGGTATGTATGGTCAGTGCGCTCCGTCCCTATGTGTCATGGCTCGCCATTCCCAAGGGAAAATCCAGCCCAAAACATCACCAGTTCAGCCTCACAAATTGATGGTGTCAAAGCTTACTAATCTTGATGATGAATAGTGATTCGGTGAAGAATTGCAAATTCTAACGGGGTTAGCTGACCCCGACAATATGGCCTGGATCCACCCCTGGACATTCCGTCATTTCGGTTGGGAGCGTAGCGTTGTACTCCATCCGTCCCAAATTGTAAGTTGTTTGATTTTTTTTACCTCAACTTTGACCACTCGTCTTATTCAATTTATTTTTTACAAATGTAGTCAAATTTAAGTCATTCCTAAGACTCTTTTATTACTAAAGCTAGCCATAACAAAAAAAAATATGATATTTTGCGAAAAAAATTGAACAAGACAAGTGGTAAAAGTTGGGGTGAAAAAAGTCAAAAAACTTACAATTTGAGACGGAGAGAGTACTAGCGTAGCAATGTGGCACTATGCACAGCAGGAGTGGTTGGCTCGTATGACAGACTGGAGTCCATCTGCCTTATCCATTGTAATTCATCCTTGCGAGCGGTGTTTAAGTCGGTCCCAGCGGTCACGGTGGTGACGCATGTACTCCAACCACGGGTGTCTCCTTAGTCGAGGGCTTTAGTCTTCTGTCCATCTCCAATCGTGGATGCGGGCCTAGTCGGCCAGTGCAGGGCTACGACATATGGACCGAGCTAGATGTCTTGTTGCCAGTCGAAGAGTCTTAATGAGGCGGGCCCATTGGGGACACCTGACCCTGGAGCCGTCTATAGGTATTTCAGTATTTTGTCTATAAAACTTGATTTAACAATATAGGCCCTGTTTAGATGAGTTGGTGAAAGTTGGCGAAATGTCACATCCATCCTTTTGACACTAATTAGGAGTACTAAATATAGACTAATTATAAAACTAATTACACAGATGGACTGTACATCGTAAGACGAATCTATTAAGCCTAATATGTGCCATCATTAGTGCATTTTTAATGACGGGTTACTGTAGCACGACAGTGTCTAATGACGAATTAATTAGGCTTAATAGATTCGTCTCACGATGTGGAGTCCATCTATGTAATTAGTTTATTTTTATATCTATGTTTAATACTCCTAATTAGTGTCCAAACATTCGATGTGACAAGTTGGCAAAATAAGTTGGCGAAAGTTGGCGATCTAAACAAGGCCATAGTCAAAATATTTCAACATTTTACGTACGAATATTGAGATAGTATAAGTGAAACATTGACTTAGCACATTTAAGATGTTGAATCAAAATATTTGAAATGTTAGATTAATACTGTTACTATTTCGAAACATTATATTCAACATTTAGCTAAACCTAGTTTAGCATTTTTGAAACACTATTTAAACATTCCATAAAACAACATTTTAGTATATTTGTTGTTTGAAATGTTGATATTGTATATTTAAAACCTTGAAATGGTTTATTTTTCTGTGTTGATTCTTAAAAATTAAAAAATATTTTTTATTGGATCCTGTTTGGTTTCATTAAATCCAATGAATGCATTTATAAATAGGTAAGCATTTTATGAGAAAAATAGATTTGAAATGTAGAGATCAATCTTAATTTGACCCACCAACGACAGCCTGCCACCTGTGACTGTGAGGCTAAGCATGTCATGTGCGCCTGCTTCCAGGCTCCAGCCATGCAATATGCATGGTCCGCTCACATATGCATGAAAGCCATCCATCTGAACGGTCCAAAGCATCGGCACGGATGTCATATATACATCAGAACATAGGTAAGCTAAATATTCCACCCAAAGACGTTATAGGAACTTCCGTGCTTGCCCACCCGTTAGAAGCGGTTTCAGGACTGAACCGAAGTTGCCGCTGCTCCACTCACGTTGGCATTCGCTATCTGCACTGCCCCTGCCCACACGAACGAACACGCCGGTGAGACGCAGTGACCGCACAGAATTCCTCGTATCCCCGTCGTTGCAGATCGATCCATCGATCACCGTGGCTAGCCTGGCTCCGGCAGCGGCTGCGGCAGCGCGCTCATGGCGGTAAGTGAATGCACTGCACTATTGTCGATCTAGTGGCACTGCATGTTTGATCTTCAGTGCGATCGATTCTTTTCTATTGATCTGCATATTCGTAGATGTTCGTGGCCGCCGTCGTCTTGCTGAGTCTATATCTTTTATTTCTTTATATGAATTCTGAATGAACAGAATGTCATCGATTTTCTGTATTTTGACGATCTGATAACTGTCGTCACAGTAACCTCCAAACACAAAAGAATAAACCAGGTCAATTTTTAGTAACTAAAGGGCCTGTTTTAGGATCGATCCATGGGGATTTTTTTACAGTGAGGAACGCACTTAGCTTAGGATAGATGACTGAGACTGACGACGCCTATTCCTCATCATTTACCGCTGCATTTTCCAACTTCTACCAATGGGTCCGATGAATCTCTAATGCATGCAGTCCAGATCTTTTTGCTAGGTAGTTTCAGACTTTCAGTTTGAGAGGATTTTAGAAACGCAAACCCCTACAGATAGGCTGATCGTCATGCATGTCTAATGCAGGTCCGGCTGGACCCTGGCTGCCTGAGGATAGGAGTGGCACCTGCTGAATTTCGCCCCTCACCACCACTGTCATCACCTTCACAGTCGCCACAGTCCTGCAGTTCCCCCAATTGGACCATCGATGTCTCGGATGTGAGTCGGATCCATATCTCCCTGCACCTGCTGCCTATTAGTACAAATTTCAGAATTATTGCACGTCTAGTACGTTACTAATGAAAAGTGAAGACTATGCAGATAAAAAAAAGACAGAATAATTTGTTTAAGCAAATATATCAGATCAGCAAAACAACATTCAGAAGCATCCGTAGTGTGGGTATAGATTCTTAATGCGGTAGTCTGTTAATTGAACATGAGTAATTTGTCTGAACTCTAAACAATAGTATCTCCTGACGCTGCCTAGTGGAAGCCGATTGATTGATCTTGTTTGATGCCTTCTCTGCTTCAGGTCAGAACCATCAAGGTGACCAATGTACCCCTCTCGGCCACCGCTGGTAACATGAAGGAGTTCTTCTCCTTCTCCGGCGAGATCGAGTACGTCGAGATGCGAAGGTCTGCCCAGCCCCTGCTCAATTTGCCCATTCCTGTCCCGTTCCCATCTCCTTGTTATTGCTCATGCCCTTGTTTCTGTTGTAAATTAAACCTCGTGACAGGGACTCGGAAAATTCTCAGGTTGCTTATGTCACCTTCAAGGAGTTCCATGGAGCAGACACAGCTCTACTCCTCTCTGTATTAACATCCATCTTGCCATTCCAATTCAACATTTTTTTTTCCAAAACTCCTCTTGGGCTTTTTTTGTTTTTTGGAAACTTGCAAACTCCTCACAGTTATTGAAGTGGTCATGTGATTGTTGCAGGGATCAAGCATGTGTGGCGATGTTCCTGTGAACATCACACCCGTGGAAGACTATGAGCTGCCACCCGAAGCCTACTCCAATGCCGAAGTAATAACACCACTCAGCACATGATCTTCACCATAATTTTATTAAATTCATCAAGTACGATTTCAAATTGGATTGACCAATTTTTTTTTCTTGCTTATGGCAACAAATTAAAGCAAGGTGGAACAAGCTCGCCGGGGCCAGGAACACCTACCGGAGCGGCGGCGGTGAGGAAAGCGGAGGAGGTGGTGAGCACGATGCTGGCTCGAGGCTTCGTGCTGAGCAAGGACGCGCTCCGCCGCGCGCAGTCGTTCGACAACGGCCACCAGCTGCTGTCGTCGGCGACGTCGCGGGTGGCGTCGCTGGACCGCCGGCTAGGTCTCAGCGACAAGTTCACCCTCGGCACCGCGGCGGCGCGCGGCGTCGACGAGCGGTTCCAGGTCACGGCGACGGCCCGGGGCGCCTTCGCCGCCGCCGGGGACGTCGTGGCGGGGAGCCCCGTCGCGTCCCGCGGCGCCGCGTGGGTGTCCGCGGCGGTGCGCGCTGTCGCTAGGGCCGCGTCGGACGTCGGCGCCATGACCATGGAGAAGGTGGTGAAGGCAGAGGGGGATGGCAATGCCGGCGCGGCGGAGGCGGATGAGCAAGCGCACGCGGCGCGTGTCGACGTGCGTGCAGGTGCGGATCGGCGAGGAGATGGGGATGGACATGACTATAAGAACAAGGCGATGTAAAAAGAAAGATGCTGCGGTGGTAGCTGTGTTTGGTTTTTTTTTTCACGCTCTAATTACTTTAGTTTTATATACATGAATGCATATTTTGAAAAATAAGATAGGATGTATGGAGGTGTTAAATTGGACACGGTAATTACTAATTAACCTCATACTGTTTTCATCCTGAGAACAAAATAAAACTTAATTTGGGTCCAGATTTTGTCTAGCAACTGCCTAACAGAGTACTGTAAAATGCGAGATCATCATCTCGTCCTAGTCTTATTATAGGGTGATTCACTGTATTAATTCTATGAATTTTTCTGGGATTATCCATGTCGGATTGCTAGATATGAAGAGTTTCAAATGAAATTTAAGCCCGTAAAGTAGTGTTAGCGAACAAAGAGTATATTTTAGTACAATTGTTTTTCTCAAAAGATGCATGAGGCGTTCCCATATTTGATACCACTTGCAGAAAAAATAAAAATAAAATCTGTAAGCATAGTGCAACGGGACCTAATTAAGTCAGGCCGATTTGGATTCGGCCCAGATTCTTTCTGCCGAGGGGGGAGGAGGAGAGAAGCCCACGCGTGCGCGCCCACTGGGCTATGACGCGCGCGGCGCAGCGGCAACAAAATTTACCCCTTTTTAGGCTCAAAAAAAAAATTACCCTTTTTTCTTATTTATGTTTGTCCCACACGGCTCGAACACAACGATACGGCTAATGTTAAAAAGGAAGAAGCAAGTGGCAGCGTTGCCTCTTCGGAGGCATCTAACGTGTCACAAACAAAGCAGGAAGGTGCGCGGCGTTTCGTGGTGATGTTTACGTGTACGGAATGTACACTTAGCACGATAATTGATTAAATGAATTGATGACGGGCAAGGAGAATCAAGTGCGACACGCACTTTAGAGCTTTTTTATTAACTTTTTTTCATTCCATTTTATGGCGGTTGTTTACTACAAAAATATAATCTTAGTCAAACATTTCATCTCTATCTTTATCGGGACCTTTTTTTTAGAGTTTCATTTTTTATGGAGGTTGTTTGGTGTTCTATTTTTTCTTAGTAAAGTACATCATCAGTCTGAAACTTGTCACATCGTTCTCGCCCTTGTATTGCCTTGCATATTTCATTTTGAGCTAACCTTTTGACAAACCCACCTAAGCCTTCCTATCACGCTCGCCAAAAACTGAAGCCAACAAGGGTAGGACTAGCGTGTGTTGATTCGTTTGCGTCACCATTCAGTTTATCCAAGTCTATTTCTATTTCTTGTCCTAACTGAAACCTTTCACTAGCCTCCCTACGAGATCCTAAACCATTTGGAAAATCTCTCATACTACCTATAGCCATCCTAAAACATTAGATTTTTTCAATGAAAGAACCTTTGTTTTTCATTTTTTGTTTTCAACCATCTTAACTAGAATTTCTACACTTGATTTCTCTTCGAAATCCTTGTTTTAAACAAAAAAAAATATGTGATACCCTTAAACCTGCCCCTAAACCTTATTAGTTTGGTTGATTGGTTATTTTCAATGAATGACTTTCTTTTGCGGACAATGCTTCACTTCCCATGAAGTGGTCGGCCAAGCCTTGTCTCTCTAAGCAATTGTTTTTGAATCAACTAATTGAGGAACAATATTGAAAGAACTTTCAAACCCTACAAACTCTTGTTTTTGCTAACTCCGCATTGCATTTTGTATTCATTTCATTGTTCACACCTTTATTTCGTTAGTTTGGTTTTCCCAAATCTTATTGATGAATGGTCTCGTATCCTTGTTAATGCCTTAATCTTGGGCATTGTTCCTTAGCAATCTTTCGTGCAGACTTTCATCTTTCAGCTCCACTAACCTTGCTAGCTATTCATTTTGTTTTTATGTTGCATTAGTAATGGTTTATAAACTCTGCAATGAATTTTACTTTTCTTGTGTCATGAAGAATTATTAACCTTAAAATAAACATGGTGTTTTGACCTTGTTAAATATTTATGGCCAGGGAAAAGTCTATTTTTCACCCTCCAACTATTACAAAAGTCTAATTTTCAACCCACAACTACAAAACCGGACACTAAAGACCCCCCCCCCCTAACTATCCAAACCGTGCAAAATTGGCCCTTTGGATGGTTTTGAAGGTGGGTTTGTATTTTCCAAAAAAATTTAAAAATAATTTTGTATTAAAAAATTCATAACTAATTTTTTTTGAACTAGAAAAAATAGAATCTGGTGCAAATCTAAAAATGTGACCTACATGTTGGTGCACCATTAGAAGTTATTTGCATATTATTTATTTTTATTCTAATTATTTTTAAAACAACAATAAGACACTAGTACTAGTAATATAAATATATAATACCCAAATACCATTAAATGGTGTGCCAATAGGTTGGTTACATTTTAAGAGAACTTTTGGCACCGTTTTCATAATTTTTGGGTCCAAAAATGAATTAGTTATGGTTTTTTAAAGTTTAAATAATATTTCTGCTATTTCTAGAAAATCCAAAGCCACCCTCAAAACCACCCAAAGGGCCAATTTTGCATGGTTTGAATAGTTGGAGGGCCTTCAGTATCCGGTATTGTAGTTTGAGGTTGAAAATCAGACTTTTGTAACAGTTGAAGCGTGAAAAATAGACTTTTTCCTTATGGCTATATAGAAATCAAGCAACCTAGTTGTAAACATGGTGTTTAGAGCTTGGTGCAAACATTGTCATTGATTATCTCTTTTTTCATTTGCATTTACACTTGCACACATGTATACTCATTGGATGTTTATTTTTCTTTCGCTAAGCTGGCTATGCCACAACGATTACTAATAATGCTCGTCATATGGAAAATCTAGAAGGAGAGAAACACAAGGCGATTCCAGAAAGGAAGAGGCATCGACCATAGCATTCTTTGCGAAAGTCAAGAGCGAGGCTTCCGCCTAGATCCAGGCAAAGCAAAAATCGTCATGTCCTTTTTTATACTTAAAGAATAGTTTTTTTGTCTCTAGATAACCGGTCTCTTCATCACCCTTCTTCTTCTTCCATATTAATGAATATAAACAATCTTGTGCCCATTCGTTATAAGAAAACATATGGCTACATCACACTCGAGTGTTGGGAGGCCTTCCCACACTCAGAATTTTTGTCATCAGATCTAAAATGAATTACTCAATCTATCTTCTCTCTCGAACTTATCTATTCTCCTCGTTATCTTTTCTCTCCACCTTTCCACTTAGGGGGAGGAGTAGATCTCTTGCCCATTCATTTTACATCTAATGGCCCAAATTTCGAGTGTGCATAGGCCTCCCAACACTCCAACGAGTGTGATTTAGTTTTTCCCAACGTAAACCCACAGGTAGCGATCAGATGTGGGTGTCGATTTGTTGCCTGCAACACGGCTATCGGAAACTACTGCCACAACTCACATCGTACAGCTTGTTCCTGCTCTGAATCGATGCGCAGGCTTTCTTTGAGGGAGAAAAGCGCGACGTGCAGGGCATTATGTGCAAACGTGATTCTGGGCAGATATTCAACGCGGATGAAGTACAAAGAGATCGAGCACAGCTAGCTTCACAGGTGAAACACGAGGCCCTGCCAGCGCAAAGTCGTCGATCGGCACGAGAAAACAAATACCACGATGCCCGAGCTGTCGTACGTTGATCTGATGTGGCACGCAATTTTCATCAAGACTCTCAAGCGGGGAGGAAGCAAACAATAACGGTGACAAAGTGGCTTGTTCTCGTCTTATTTCGCCACAGTGCATGCATGACGTTGGTGTTGTGGTTTAAATGTTCTGTCAAAATTGCCGCTCTACACCGTGACTCGTGGCAAGTAGAAATTTAAGACCTGCATTTATTTTATTTGCTGATGGACTTCTTCATTGCTATTTGTACTTTGCCTATATATAAAAAATGCTTTCATCTCATAGATTTTAGGGTGTGTTTAGATTGGGGAAAGATTCCCGAAAATACACTGTTCATCAAAAATATGTTGGAAATATAGGCAATTGTAAGTTTAATTTGCGAACTAAATTAAACATGACGATAAACAATCCTAGCATGCAATTCTCTAGCAGACTAGGAAGTACGAACAACATAATCATGACATCAGAAAACATGATTAAAACATAGTGTACGTACTGAGGAATTGTCGTAGGGAAGACGAACGGTGCAGTCGGAACGATGACGGTTCTACGGACGGAGCGCAGCAGACGATGTTGCAGACGACGGTACGCCACAGCACCAGACTTGGACGGAGGACGAGCCGTGGTGAAGACGTCTTGAGCAGTCGCGCGCAACGCTTCCCAAAAACCTTACTCGCCCTCTCCCGGTGCAGGATCTCGAAGACGACTGGTTCCGGAGACTTGCTCTCCCGTTCGCCGGTGCACGCCGGCGCTCGGGATAGAGTAGACTACGATGGCAACGCAACAATGAGAAGTAGCAAAACCCTAACTCGTATAGACTTTATTAGGGACTCCCAAACCTAGGGGATTCCCGTATAGAGTCTATGGTGCACTTCTTCCATGAGGGAGGTGGTCTCTATTTATTGGGAGGAAAACCCCCACACCCTCATCCATTAGCAATATGGGACTAATAGATGACGTACCCCCTCAAGTGCTAATGGGCTTTTGAGATTTACTTAGGATTATTCATATGGGCCAAGCCCAATAATCTAACAAAATACACCGTAGATGAATAGTATTCTATGAGTGAGAGGGATGAGATGAATAGGAAAAAGTTGGATGAATAGTGTTTTTTGGAGAATCTTTGGCAAACTAAACAGGGGGCCTTAAGCGGTGCATCTATAAGACTTAAAGAATGATTGTTGACTGCTAGAACTGATGTAGAAAACTAGAAATGGCCCTCTCTGTGCTGTTGGTTGAGAACCCATGAATGGACGGCGTAAAAGATGTACATCAGGACGAGGGCATTGGTCAGGACGAGGGCATAAAATGTGTTATTATTAGCATTAGTGGGACGATCATTGGCTTGTCGGGTGAACGTGCGGGGGGTGTTAGGGACAACCGACTTGCCTATTGGGCCACGCGGCTAGGCCCATTAGGATTAGGGTTAAGGGTCTTTCTTAGGGGCTAAGTAAACCTCTCTATATAAGGAGAGGAGATGTATCAATCTAATCAAGCAAGAGATTAGAAGGAAACCCCTTCCCTCTTGCCGGCCGTGGGCGAAGCCCCGCGGCCGGCCTTCCTAGTGCCCCAAATCCCTCAAACCCTAGCAGCAACCCCCTTCCTCCCTCTCGATCCAGCAGGTTCTTAACAATTTGGTATTCAGAGCCAGCCTTCCTGCGCCCACGCTCCATCGCTGCTGCTGCGATGTTGGGGGTGCTGCCCAGTGCGCCCCCGACCCTCGATGACATCGCCAATTTGCTTGCCCCGATCGTGGCAAAGGTCGACGCCTTGTCCTTGCGCGTGGGCATGCTTGAGTGTAGGCTCTTTGGCGCAGGCTCGTCGCAGCCACCGTTCCCCTATGTGTCACCTCCCTCCACAGCCCTAAGTTCCGTCCTCAGCGCCACCACGGCCATCCCCACTATGTCTGCCACGCCGCCAGCGACGATAGGACCGGCGATGATAGACTTCTTGATGCAGTTACAGCAGATTAAGCAGCGCCGCTCAATGGAGGCAATGAGGCCTGCCCATCAGGTGTTAGCGGCGGTGCGGCTACAGGCTGCAACACACGGCTTCCTAGCACGGCGACGGCTGCAGGAGATGCGTCAGAAGATTCAGGGCCGAGAGATGGCCTTGGCGGTATTGCAGCAGATCGTGCAGCTCGAGGAAGTCTCCCCGAAGCCAGCGACGAAGACGCCTGCCCGTCAGATGTTGGCTGCAGCGCTACTGCAGGCCGCAGCTCGTGACCTCTTCGCACGACGCCGTTTTGCTGCAGAACTCTTGTTTGTCAGGATGTCAGCCCGTTTGCAGCATGTACCATGGGATCCGGGTGGATGTACAAGTGTTTGTTCGGCGTCTAGGCAGATCGAGAATAATAAAATAAGCCGAGATGTAAAAGGCTTGTTTTTAGGTGTTAGGTTAATATCGAGTCAAATCTTCATGATAGGTTGGTTAGGTTGCAGCTCGAGGACGAGTTGCTTGTCCAGGAGGAGTGTAGTGTTAGGGACAGCCGACTTGCCTATTGGGCTACGCCGCTAGGCCCATTAGGATTAGGGTTAAGGGTCTTTCTTAGGGGCTAAGTAAACCTCTCTATATAAGGAGAGGAGATGTATCAATCTAATCAAGCAAGAGATTAGAAGAAAACCACTTCCTTCTTGCCGGCCGTGGGCGAAGCCCCACGGCCGGCCTTCCTAGTGCCCCAAATCCCTCAAACCCTAGCAGCAGCCCCCTTCCTCACTCTCGATCCAGCAGGTTCTTAACAGGGGGTGTTTATATTAATTATTTCATCAATATATTTCAACCTAATAAACTTATAACAGCTAGCTTTCCAAGTCCCCTGATCATGATCCACGCGCAGGCTTTTTTTTTTCCTTTTCTAAATGTATGTAGCCAGAGCAACATCCATTCCTTCAAGAATTGGATGAGCAGGCTTCCAGAGGTGATCCAGATCGACCTGTGTGTTTGGTTGCACCGCAAGCTCCGGCAACTACCTTGAACATCGATCATGAATTCATGAGCCTCGAGATGGATGAGATAAACAAACGTTGCACGGCTGAAGCATGCGTTCATTCCGTAACAAACAAACAAACCATCAAGTAGGTGAAAAACAATTGAGCTTGCCCGCAAAAAAAAAAAAAATTGAGCTCCACGAACAAACCCTACGTGCTGACCACGAAGAACACACGCGCGCCTATAGCAGGAAGCAATGCAAAGGCATCCCACCCATCTCCCGCATCATATCATACATACCCTTCTTCCCCACCTCAGCTACACACGCAACATATATAGCATAGAATAGAAGCACGCACCCACACACACAATGACGCAATGGCGCCCTCCAGCTTGTGGAAGCACGGCGGGCCGGCCGGCAGGCAACCCTAGGGGACTTGTCCGGCTGGCTGCGGCAGCGCTGGTCGTTGTCTTCGCCAGCCTTGCGCTGCCAGACGTCGCCATCATAATCCCGGGAGATGTACTGCTGTGTTTAGTTCCCAGAGTATTTTTTATCTCCTATTCATCCCCCTCTCAGAACACGTATCCTTAAAAATTCATTTTTTACCTTTCCTATTCATCTCCCTCACGTAACACGCATTCCAGAAAAAAAATACTTCTTCCCACCCTCAACTAAACAAGCTCGTAATGTCAGCCTGTTTGCGCTCGGGAAACTTTGGATCGGGCGAACCTCCGGTGGAATGTGCAACGATGGACGAACAAGGTGTTCGAGATCGTTGCTGCGATCTACTGGCGTTCAATGCCCGTGGCGCAGACGACTGCGCCTGTCGCGTTGTCAAGTGCATGACCGGCGATCGGGGCATCAACGTTGACAAGGTCTGTGGGGCAACTGGCGTTGGAAAAGAGTGCCAAGCTAAGGCGGAAGAGGAGAGAGCGGCCAAGGAAAGGGAAGACGCGCTGAGCAAGCTCGACGCCTGCGACCGCTTCTTCGAGAGGATGTACCCACCCGTCCCTGCTTCATTCCACCGATTATTTATTCGATCTTGTCATTGTTGGACGGTCTCTGTCTTCGCGAGTACTATTTGTTCCTGCCCATTATCTGATCCTTTTATCATTGGGATGGGATTGCATGTTTACATTATGGTTTATAAATGTATCATTCAGTGGTCTTTTTTAGTAAAAAATAATACCCATAGCTGAAATGATGTCATGTACCCGCTTATCCATTGGGTAAATCTGAGTGTGTGTTTGAAGTGTTCCCATGGTCCATCTTTTAATTTAATTTCACCCCGAGATCATGGAGGACAATAGATATGGATCAATCTGTCTGCAATCTACTCCCTCCATTCCAAATTATTAGTCATCCTAGCTTTTTACTAGATTAATTGAATATGCTATACATTTAGACAAGTATGTATATGTCTAGGTTCATAGATAAGGACATGAACTTAGACACTTAAAATGACACCTTGGATGACTAATAATTTGGAACAGATGGAGTATTACATTAGATGGTGTGCTGTGATGGGTTGATTTACATCAAAACCATTTTCTTTGGTGCAGTTTGAAGTTTTATTTTCTTTTGTTTCCACTTTGCAATCTATATTTATACACATCTATAAAGCATGTACGATTTATGCCCACTCTTTGGTATGCCTGTACTTATACATATCTCTAAAGTATGTAAGGTTTCTGCCCACTTTTTCGTAAGCCCTAGCAGGTGGGAACCACCTGTGACCTGTCAAACAAGGATCTACATCTCTCTTCGTTTGATTCGATGACAAATATGCACAGACTCTCTGCATCAAATTGGACCCACAAACAACAAGAATGAGAATAAGCTATGAATTAGAACATACCAAAGTGCTAAGAGCTATAGACAACAATACAAGATCCAATCAATTTACATACATGTAGAGGCCCGGAGCAGAGGGGCCTCGACGACTGGGGATGAGTCATCCTAGAAATCACTTCACGCAGCTAACTGAATTTCACTTCTACTCTGTGAGAAAACCATTGCACATCCGGTTAAACATATACTCCCTCCATCCTTGAATATAAGATACTTAAGATAAGTGGATTATTTTAGAGTAAGTTCTCACAGTGCCACAGAAACTAAACTCACTTCTCTTAGTGCCACAAATTCTTGTTAATTTCGCTCAACGCCACAAAGTTCTAACTTTTCCACTCAATGTCATTTCTGCCCATGACGTGTTAAACATGTGTCAAGTTGTCGTGGAAAAGACTAGCTTACCCTACCTCCGTTCCTTCCTCATGGGGCCCACTTGTCTGGTCCTTCCCCTACGTCACGCGCATGGGTCCCTGAATACACGCCAAGATTGTGGTAGTCCCATACTTTATATAGACATTGGTAATAAGGACATCTTTGGAAGGGTTTGTTTGGAACAACTTCTGCTTATAGATTATAGCTCGTAAGGCAAAAATTGTTCAAACAAGTAAAAGAGAAATAGCTTATGGCCATAAGTTGTTGTCCATTTTGTACTAGGAGAAGTTGTTCTACCCAAGTTGAAAATAGTAGCTTTTTGCATCTTATCCTCCCAAGAAGCTGATGGATAACTATTTTGCCAAACGATTCTACAGGACAAGCTAGATAATCTAGAATAACACGATAAGCTATTTTACTAGATGAATAAGTGATAGGCTATTCTCTAACTAAGCTAGCCTTGCTAAAACAAAAAATGATTATTTTTCTCATTCAACATGTTGGTCCTGTGATCACATTTCAAGTTCGAAACGGCCCAGCGGCCCAGCCGATCACGGATCACGTCGACATACACACACGTCTGTCCACGTGGTATTCTATAAAACAAGAATGACTCGGCCCCAAGACAGCACACCGTTTGCTTTCTCAAGCGCCATGCATGAATCCTGCTCACGTCGGGGTTTAGTTGAAGTGTAAAAAGCTAAAAATGTAGCTCAACTTCATCTAAACACATAAAAAATTAGATCAGCTTACCAAGAGATACTGTTGAGCCAAACATGTGGGGCTCACTGAAACCAGCCTATCGGTGAGCCTGCTCGTCCCCTGGAGCCGATAGTTGCAACCCATATTATGGGGCCTACTTCGAAATTAAGGCCATGTTCAGATTCCCAACTATTTACTATTCATTCCAACTTTTTACTATTCATTCCAACTTTTCACTATTCCCCCCTTACAAAACACGTTTCCCAGCGAATGCTACAGTGTTTTTCTTATGCTACAGTGTTTTTTCCTACAATCTAAACACAACCTAACAAATAGAACTAAACACCGTTTCTAAAAAAATAATCAAATCTCGCAAAAAAAGATAATCAAATCGATCTAGACACAGCCCGTCGGCGACGGCGAAAGGTAAAGCGGCGGGCGGCCGAACACATTCCGAGGCCCGGCACGGCGGTGACGTGGGGCGACGCGAGTTGCCCTCGCACGCCGCGGAGATAGTTTTCTGCCAGACCGGGGTGGTGGTGGACGAGGACAGCGGAGTCAGCGGCGGATCGAGCGGCGACAAGATATTTTTTATCTCGGAAAGAAGAGAAGGTCGCCGGGTGACGGTTTTGTCCTCCGTTGGCCACGGGAATATTTTGTCACGATTGATGGAAGCTTCTGGACTTGCTTTGCCCTTTCCCCTTTGGCTTGGTGCGTGCGTTCATCTATCTGTCGATGAGCATATCTCGATTCTTGCTGATGCTGATGGATTGGCATCTCCTTTCTTTCTTTTTCCTTTTGAAAAATTAAATATGAATATCCCTTGGAAAATTAACCTGGCATGAGAAAACTCTGTAAATTTTGTTTCTGATTACACTGTCAACCCCTCAGTTTATTTTGATCTTTTTTTGTGAAGTTTAGGGAAGCTAATTGGATATGTTATGTAAGCTAATTAGATTGTTGAAAACGTAATATATTTGGAGAAAGAAAAGAGAAAGTTTGAATTTTCATGCGTATACGTTTTCAAATCCATTTTCTCCATTACACTCCTTTTAACACTATCTACAAAATAAGACCCATATCATATATGTTTCGAAGCCATTTTATATAACTAGCAACATATGTAGTAAAATGTAGTAACTTGTATGTCTGATAACCCTTTGTATCAACCTACTAATATCAATTTAAGTAGATGATGTATTAATTTATGTAGAGATTGAGCATCACTTAATAATTTGAATGTATAGTACCAAACTTATTAAAGAATGTGAAATATATGTAAAATCAACGCCATGTTTAGATGAGGAAGCTGGTGGAAACTTGACGCGCTAGAAAACGTGTTCTGTGAGAGGGGACGCGGTTATCAATGTACAAAGTTTGTGTGAAGTTGGCAATCTAAACAAGGCTACATGAGGAGATCAGATTGACCGATGTAAAAAGCACATGGGTGGACTAGAGATTGAAATCCGTGTGCAATGATGCGTAGACAAGTGTAAAAACAGTGTCATTTGACGGAGCAACATCTGATCCGATAAAAGCATAGTCTAGCACTCTAGCGGTCATTTCGTTTCTAAAAAGCACTCTAGCGGTCATAGATATGTCATATATAGACCTTTCTTAGATGGAACTCTTTAGACAACGAGTGGCACAGACATGGCTCCATTTAAGAAATGCTTGCATCTATGGGGAGTCCCACAACTTTTTATTGTATTACAAGCATGCATATATCCATTTATCTACGTACAATGAATAACTATCAAAAGTTATTGAAAAAATTGATGGCAACACGGCAAGCTCTTCGCATACAAGATTGACATCATGAAAGTATCAACTAACAAAATAGAAGAACAAGACAAAGCAACTGACGGAAGCTTGGCTTTGCTTCACCCCTTTGGCTTGGTGCGTCGATCCGTCTGTCGACAAACTTATGGTATCTCCTTTCTCTTTTTTTCCCCTATATCCCTCGGGAATAGGGATGAAAGTGGTATGGATATTTCCCGTCCGACCGACCGACCGAAGGCCCTCAAGCCTTAAATGGTACATACCGTATCCAGAACCGAAAAATGAATATTCGACCATATCCTTATCCACATAACAAAATTTGAATGTATATTGTAGATATGTAATGTCTATCAATATCATATGCATATCCGACATATTGTACTTTCCGTATCCGAATCCGATCCGACAAAAAAAATAAATATTTGTATTCGTATCCGGGCATATCCATCCGTATCCGATCCGTTTTCATCCCTACTCGGGAAGGTCTGGCAAAAGAAACCTCAGTAAATTTTGATTTGCTACACCGCTTCGGTCTCCAATTATGTATGAAATTTACGAAACTTAATTACTTGTTAGTCCTAAATGATATTCTCTTTGTTCTTAAATATATATTGTTTAGGACAAGCTAGTTAGTTCAAAAGGAAACTAATTTGCTTGTCCTAAATGGCATATATTCAAGGACCGAAGAGAGTAATTAGCTTATTTAACATGTCATATATTTGGGGGAGGGAGAAAGAAAGTTTGAATTTTCCTTTGTGTATTCTCGTGCGAAGCAGCGAAGGTACTGATTCAGGTGTTTATCATTTATATATATATATATATGCTGATTTGGTGGCTCTGGCAAACTGACAATAAATATGTTTCATTGTGTTGGCTAAGACAGGTGACGAGGGCCTTGTTTAGATACATGCTACAAAATTAGAATTTAGGGAACATCTAAAAAATTAGATCTTTGCACTTGTCCTGGGTGTTTAGATCCATTTGCTTATTTTTTAGCAAACGGTGTTTAGATGCATTTGCTAATTTCGAAGTGGGCCCCACACATTTGGGTTGCAGCCGTTGGCTCTACGGGACGAGTAGGCTACAGATAGGCTGGTTTTAGTGGGCCCCACAAAACTTGGTCTAACAATATCTTTTGGCGGGCTGATCTAATTTTTTATATGTGTTTAGATAAAATTGAGCTAAATTTTTAGCTTTTAGTTTTTTACCACTCAACTAAACATGCTTGAGTTTGTGGATTACAGGATGGAGTGCAAAACTGCAAATTGACCCGTGTAAAATCACATGGATGGGACTAGAGATTGAAATCCCTATACAATGATGCGTAGACAAGTGTAAAAGAGTATCATTCATGGAGAGTAACATCTGATTAAAAAAAAGCGTAGTCTAGCACTCTAGCGATTATAGGCAGCTCTTTCTTATATATGAGTAGCTCGTGTTGGACAATGAGTGACACATACATGACTCGATTTAATAGATGCTTGCATTTATATATGTGGTCACAATCGATTTTTCATTGCATTACACGCACTTATCTATAATATCTACACTAAATAATTGCAATCATATTTGGAAAAAACTTGATAGCAACATGGTAAACTCTTTGCTTAAAAGATTGACATCATGATCGAAAGTCTCAACTAAAGCAGAAAAAGAACACTAAATAATTGACAAAGCTATTGAATAGTACTTTACAACGACCTGTAAAGCTCTTTTTCACAAAAAGTAAGTAACCATCCATGTAAACGGAGGCAAGAAGATTTGGACATAAACATAACAACGCCACTGTTCAGTAATATGTGTCAACCCAAACTCACGACTAGTTTAGATTCTAGATAACTAGTTTAGATTCTAGATATTCACTATTCCTCCCATCACATCCATCATATCCTTTCCCATCATTTCCTCACTATTCATTGCTACAGTGCATATCTGCTACAGTAAATCTCTAACTATCTCCACCAAAAACACCCCTAAGAAGGAAAATCGTTGTGCACACTTGTACCAGTGGTCCTCTCCTCATAGATACCATCGTACCATGTACAGTAGGTGTTTACTATGGTGCCTGTATTTCAATTCCTAATTAACTAAGGCAGTAAAAACGTTATAGATAAACCAACAAGGGTTTCTCTCTTCTGAAAACTTTGACTTGGCATTTCGAAGATAGTAAAAGAGTTGGAGTTAATGATCGTAGCTGTGATAAATTAAGAGATAATATTAATAATTTGAAACGTAAATACCCAGCCTAGTTTCACATACTCACATTATGACATCATTTTCAGAAAAATAATAATAATAAATTATTCATAAAAAGTAAAAAAATAAAATATTTTCCACGTATAAAGAAATACTAGTAACTTTGTTGAGCCTGCGTAGTGGTAGGCCGGTGGTAGCACGGCAGCTGCTGCTGACTGCTGTCTTCTTCCCCTCCCCGCGAAGCGAAGCGAAGGCCCACGTGCTCCGTCGGATGCCCCCGTCGGGCCCCACCTGGCGCCGTCCCCACGCCCAGGCGGGCCCCACCCTGCCGCTCTGCCGGAGATATTTTCGCCCGCCCCCGCACCGTACGCGTGGCAGATCCCGTAAATAGCCCGCAACCCCGTGCCCATGTTCCCACGTCGTCCCCCGCGCCGATAAAAGCCGGGCGCGAAAATATCTCCCCGACCCTGGCAGAATCTCCCTCCCATTTCCTCCCGCACCAAACCAAAACCACGGGCGCGCACGCCGAGGAGAGAGAGAGAGAGGTAGGAGAGGGGTGGGCGGAGCTTGGCATGTTTGCGGGGGATCGGGGGGTGGTAGCGGTGAAGCGGATGAGGCTGTGGGAGGAGGAGGTGGAGGGAGGGGAGGAGGGGATGGAGGTGGACGGGGAGGAGGAGCAGAATGAGGAGGAGGAGGGGTGGGCGTGGGGGGCGCCGGCGGCGGCGGGGATAGGGGAGCAGAGGGCGGCGGCGATCGTGGTGGCCGATGCGGCGGAGGCCGACTTCCCCGTCATCTACGTCAACGCCGAATTCGAGGCCGCCACGGGGTACCGCGCCCACGAGGTGCTCGGGCGGAACTGGTCAGTATCTAACCTCTGTTTGTGTTTCCTCTGTTTTCCTCTGCTTTGTGATGGCGGAGAATGCCGCTTTGCCTCGCGCGAGCTCGAGCTGGAACCATGCGTCGCCGCTCGGTCAGTCAGGGTTAGTCGGAGTTTAGTATTTTGGCGATTTTTGACGCGCATTAGTGGAGTGCAGCGCTCCTTAGATTTCATGGTCTCTGTGGTTGGTACAGAAGCACCGCATATTCGTATTAGATTCGCGGTTCTCAGTTCAAACGATACGTGTGTGTTCACGATGCTTTTGAGGCAGAAATGAGTAGTCTTTTGTTGTCAGTAGGATTTCATAATGTAGTAAACCATTTTGATCGAACGGCTTGTGAACTCACCATTTTGTAACGCTTTAATTGAATCGCGAGTGGTAGTGTCAGGGGATATGAACAACCTGTGTTAATTTGAGTGTCTTCGTGAGATAATTTCATGTGCAGCCTGTCACTTATTAATGATCAATGTTGACAGTAGAGTGAAATAATTTGGTGGACCACTGACCATGTTGCATTAAGAGTAAGCATACTAGCCATGTGGTTTTTTATTTGTACAAGCTCAAAAAAAACATCTTTGTTGTGCCTATGCAGAAAAACGCGTAGGCAACATCTCTTAAAATAATGAATGGAGCAGATGAGATCTTGTTTTGGGCTTATTCACGCTGTAGATAAACCATTTCGTGGGATTCTAAGTAATAGGTCTCAGATCGCAAAGGAACAATGACAGTAAAATATCCAATCAACTTTCGCTAAACATGTTTTGGTTTTCTGGTGAGCAGAGGTTGGGGAGAACATGTTGATGGCTACCTGTAAGATATTTTGCTTCATACTTTGGTTGCACTGCTATAGTTGGCCACTAGCATATTGAGAAAGGAATGCTGCCAGAATAAACCCTGGAATATGTGGGTATACGAAAATGATTTGCAGCTCCTGACAACCTGAGTGGGCACCCTGAGTAGGTGGTTCTCTTGAGACCAGGTTGGTGGCAGGGTTAGCCTTTGCGGCACTTTTTCGCTAGCCTATTCCTGCACTTCACAGTTCACACAACTTTGCTGTGTGATATTGGATGTTTAGTGAAAAATCAAGATATAATTGGGAATTCTAATCTAACTTCACACATATTGTGTTGAATAGAATCTTAGGGGATCCTGGGATCCAAGCTGAAGTTGCATAGGCATTTCCCATCAGATCTGGCTACCAATTTCTGTGCTGGAACTGGTTGAAAATTAATTTTTGTGCCAGAACTGAGCAGCATAATAATTTATACTTTTAGGTTTTGTTTAGTTGGTGGAGATTGGAGGAGATTTTCTGTAGCAAAATTTTACTGTAGCAAAGTTTGTGAGGCGAATCACGGTTTTCAATGGAACGAAAAGACTAGAGGAATAATAGATATCCAGGAACTAAGCAGCTCCTTAGCCTTTATTGTATTAACATAATACAATGAACGTCCACCTGGAAGCAATGAGAACTTCATGTTTGGTTGTCTAGTGAGGCTATTGAACAAATAATTGTTCTATTTTGTAATGTTTTATGGTGGATATTGTCTGCTTG
Source organism: Digitaria exilis (assembly GCA_015342445.1). Taxonomy (NCBI): domain Eukaryota; kingdom Viridiplantae; phylum Streptophyta; class Magnoliopsida; order Poales; family Poaceae; genus Digitaria; species Digitaria exilis. The sequence goes on from JACEFO010002708.1 coordinate 1,115,302, forward strand.
CTTTCTCTGTTTGCTATATTTCATTCTTTTACAAATTTTAAAATTGCTAACACTGAAAAACTTGACAGAGGACCTATTGAAGCATCTCATGAACTGTGTTCACTCAAACTTGTCTTTCAGCCGATTCCTGCAATTTCGGGATCCACGTGCGCAAAGGCGACATCCCCTTGTCGATCCCATGGTTGTTTCAGAGATCCGGCGATGCCTCAATGAGGGGATTGAATTCCAAGGTGAGGTGCTCAATTTCCGGAAGGATGGTGCTCCAGTTTACAACAGATTAAGGCTCATTCCTATGCATGGGGATGATGGCTCTGTGACACATGTTATTGGGATCCAGCTATTCTCTGAGCCAAACATCGACCTGAGCAACATATCATATCCAGTGTATAAACAACAGTCCAGCCACAGGCTCAGCATTCAAGATCTGAACTCAGCTCCTCATGAACATGCTCCAAAAATTCAGAGCTCAGACTACTGTGGTATCCTTCAATTGTCAGACGAAGTTCTTGCGCACAACATCTTATCCCGCCTGTCGCCAAGAGACGTCGCATCAATTGGGTCAGTCTGTACCAGAATGCATGAACTAACCAAGAATGATCACCTAAGGAAGATGGTCTGCCAGAACGCATGGGGAAGGGATGTCACTGTCAGGCTTGAAATGAGCACCAAGATGTTACGATGGGGTCGCCTTGCAAGAGAGCTAACTACCCTTGAGGCAGCCTCATGGAGGAAGTTCACAGTTGGGGGACGTGTGGAGCCTTCCCGTTGCAACTTCAGTGCATGTGCTGTTGGTAACCGCCTTGTCCTGTTTGGAGGGGAGGGAGTCAACATGCAGCCTATGGATGACACATTTGTGCTTAACTTGGAGGCTGCAAGGCCAGAATGGAGCCGTGTCAAGGTCTCTGCCTCCCCACCTGGCCGGTGGGGGCACACTCTATCATGGCTGAATGGATCATGGCTGGTAGTGTTTGGAGGCTGTGGACAGCAAGGTTTGCTCAATGATGTCTTCGTCCTTGACCTCGATGCTCAGCAGCCTACATGGAGAGAGGTTGCAAGCGAGGGTCCTCCACTGCCACGGTCTTGGCACAGCTCATGCACATTGGATGGTTCAAAGCTGGTTGTCTCAGGTGGGTGCACCGAGTCTGGTGTTCTTCTCAGCGACACCTTCCTCCTTGACCTCACAAAGGAAAAACCGGCATGGAGGGAGATTCCTACATCCTGGTCTCCGCCATCCCGCCTTGGCCATACCTTGTCTGTCTATGGTACAACCAAACTATTCATGTATGGTGGACTGGCCAAGAGCGGCTCACTGAGGCTGCGCTCCAGCGATGCTTACACGATGGATGTTGGTGAAGACAGTCCCCAATGGAGGCAGCTGGCAACAACCGGGTTCCCGAATGTCGGCCCACCACCAAGGCTTGATCATGTCGCCGTAAGCCTGCCATGTGGGAGAATAATCATATTTGGCGGCTCGATTGCTGGCCTTCACTCCCCGGCACAGCTGTTCCTGATTGACCCAGCTGAGGAGAAACCAACATGGAGGATCCTGAATGTCCCAGGGCAGCCACCAAAGTTCGCCTGGGGTCACAGCACATGTGTGGTCGGTGGGACAAGGGTCCTTGTTCTTGGAGGCCACACTGGGGAGGAGTGGATCCTCAACGAGCTCCATGAGCTGTGTCTCGCAAGCAGGCCCGACGAAGACGAGTGATCCATTCTGCTGGAGAACGGCTGTGCATCTGATTTAGATGCTATTCAGACCTACTTTCAGTCTGTTACTGCATCTGCACTTGGCAAAAAAAATTAGTGGAAATTAGTCTGAAAAAAAGAGGTTAGTCCTGGAGAGTTTAGTCTTCGTTGTTGTTGTCATCTGAGATGTTTAGTTGCATCCGCATTGGTATGAAAAAATAGTGGAATTAATCTAAAAATATTATACAAATCCGGGAGAGTATAGTCTACTTTGTTGTCATTTTAGATGTTTTCTTGCATCCGCATCGGTATGAGAAGTGGAAATTAATCTGAAAAAAAAAAAGAGTAGTCCTGGAGAGTAGAGTATAGTCTACTTTTTGTTGTCATCCGAGATGTTATCTCGCATCAATGTAGATACATACGATTATGATTTATATGCAGTATTTCTTTTCAGAAAACCCCCAAAAAATGAAACTGTGGATTGTAAATTCATGCATGTGTCCAAATCGCCATTGCCTTGGTTGTCCTCTCATATACCCGTATCGAATTTACTATATCGATGCCTTGTAGGCATCAAAATTCATATACCAAAGCCGCCTCCGCCGCAGCCGCAGCTTCTGTTTATGATAACGATGCCTTTGGTCGTAGTTGTACGAAGTTTTGTTGATTTTCTTTGCCAAACGATGTTTGGAGAGCTGGGTGCTGATGAGATCTACTACCTGCAATTCCAAAGGCTCATGACCAGTGTTTTCCTATCATTGCTTTTGTGCAAAGTTATGTCCACGTCGCGTTCAAGAGTGAAGGCGACATGGATACGCTGCAATAGATAAAGCGAGACGTGGCCTCGTGAAAGATGTGCTGGAGCGCGGAAACCAGCTGTTGCATGATATCGTGGCCAGGCAAAGCACTGATTGCTGAATGATGAACGCTCTGAAGGCGATTCTCCCATTGGCATGGCATGGCATGCATTGAAGCGGATGGGTAGCGTACGGCACTACCAATCTCATCGATCCATCTCCATCTGTGTATCTTTGGCGTCGATGAAGGAGCGCGTGCATTGCGAGAAACCATCAAAGGCACAATTATTCGATTGCATACAGCGGATTACAGGAAATTCTTATTCCAATCAGGTCGAACGTATTCCAATCAGGCAGAATCTTGAGCACCAACATAACCGTGTAGGATTCTTGGTCCCAGATGCGCATCAGATTCTTGATCCGAGATGCGCATCGGATTCTTGGTAAAAGACGGCCCAAGGCTTACCTGGGCTATATTCTGCTAAGCAGAAAAATCATCAGAGAGAGAGCATCTCCCACACATTCAGAACACATGATTCTCGAAAAGCCATCACAACAAAATATAGTGGCAGAAAGCCTGTCAAATACTCCATAGGTTAAGTAACATAAGCAATCATTCTAACAACACTGCGAGGGGAGCAGGTCTTTTCTCCGCTGGTGGCAGGATTGGAGCATGAAAACCAGCATCCAGCCATCATTTTATCGACTTAAAACTGAAACAAAGCGTGCGAGGTAACAAACATCTAAGGTACTTAATGAAACAGCAGCAATGCGGCATCGTCCAGGGCGACGACATTGGTGGTACGTATACTAGGAAGTAGCTATCGAAATCCAGGAACATTGGCTCTGGTCGGCTCCCAAACATCAGCAGATGCATCAGGTCAGGAGCTTTGATCCATCTTACTGGCCCTCTCCGGATTCCTTCGGGGCAGCAGCTTCCTTGATCTCATCACCACCATCCTCCTGGAGATAGAATTAGGGAATCAAGGTCAAATGAGAACATTGATCAGGGTCAGGACAAAGAGAAGAGAACCAACAAGCAGGTTAAAGGGAGAGTTGGTTCAAGGAAACTCACATTGGTGTCGGATGTCCATAGAGTCAAGTTGTCACGCAGGAGCTGCATGATCAAAGTGCTGTCCTTGTAGGACTCCTCGCCCAGGCTGTCAAGCTCAGAAATAGCCTCATCGAAAGCCTACAAACATTAAATTCCAAGTCAGTTCCAGCAAATAAAAGTTTTAGGAATTAAAAGAAACATGGAAACATGCTTTCTTGCACTGTACTAGTTGAGAATGGAGAATTTCAGTGTTGATCAAACAAAGCAAACTTAGAATCAGAAATAACTGTTAAGGCATTGGTCTATCCGAAGTACACAATGCCTTGTGTATTATAATGGTCTATTATCTTAAGTAGACTGTGTGTTAGTACTATAAACAGTCTTATTACAGACAGGCATAATCAACATTTCGCAAGTAGGAGTATCTAATACCATGACTTTCCTTGCTGCTGACAAGGTAGGTTAATTTTTATCAGTAGGTTCTAAGCTCGTGGTACAAAGTAGAAAATGTATGCAGCAAGGCATGCCAACTTGCCAAGTTCAATGGAGAACTATATGCAAACAGTAGAAGCAACTTACTTTCTACAGAACAATATTGCAATAGACAAATGGATGACATATGAACATGAACATGATTTTGGAACATATCATGAAGAATGAAACATTGCTACCACCTCAAAGTAACTAGTTCCACAACAAGAATTTAGTGTGCTCAGCAGGAAAAATACTGGACTTTCAGTCGTTATGCACGTAGAACAAAACTAGATCTGATTGTGTGCGGTAGGTTTTTTCTATTGGCTAATGAATTCTCACAAAATTTGACAGGCAATGAAGAATACTTTAGTATGCACCTCTACAATTCACCAGAAGCTAGTTATATCCTATAGATATCTATATTAAATGTTGCAGGCTTGCAGTGTACGCCTTTTCATCTCAGTTTTGCTTGCAACATTGTTAACATCCATTACTCAATACATCATGTCAGCAGTCACAAGTGATTATTTCACTGACATAATCTTTGATAAACAAAAGAAATCTATCTCAATGTCAATAAATGAAACCTCACATGCCATGCATAGTAAGGGGCAACAGAGGGAGCAGAAGCAGACCTGCTTGGCAAGGTTGCAAGCACGGTCAGGAGAGTTCAGGATCTCATAGTAGAACACCGAGAAGTTGAGCGCAAGACCAAGCCTGATGGGGTGGGTAGGGGCCAGATCTGCAAGAGCAATATCCTACAGTACAAAAACCAACACCAAAAATGAATACAAATTTGAATGTCATGACCATTCCATCAAAATGCACACAAAGAAATAAGGTTAGGTTTTTGTTTGACATCCAACCTGGGCAGCTTTGTAAGCATTCATGGTACTCTCAGCAGCTTCCTTCCTCTCGGCGCCTGACTTGAACTCAGCAAGGTACCTGCAAATTCATCATGAGGATAAATCAGATGCCCAAATAAACACATAAAAACAAATTCAAAGATCGCATCCTCAGCACAGACCATTAATAAAGAGGGAACCCCTCACTAAAAACGTCACAAACATCATAATCCATTTCCCTTTATTGACTTTTCACCACAAAATATTCAAACAAGAAAGACCACACCTCATATTAGACCTAATCGTCACAAAAACTCAGATCCCTATCGGCCACACGAAACATCTCTGTACAGATCTTAATTTGACTTGACACCAACCACCAGTTCATGGCCCAGGTACAAAGACCACAAATCAAATCGTGCCCCAAAAATAATCAGCAATAAACAAGGACCCACCAACGAAATCTAGGACCCCCATCATATCCCATACAAAGATCCCGCTCTAACCTACCAAGAAAAAACTCCATTTCTAGGCCGCCCCGTACACAGATCCCGGATCATCTAGCGGCGGGCTCGCAAGAGGAAAGGAAAAAAAAAAGGTTAGATCTCTCCAAAGGCAGGCAACGGTGTACATGTACCTGTGGTAGTCGCCCTTCATCTTGAGGTAGAAGACCTTGGACTCGGCGGCGCCGGCGGAGGGGACGAGGTGGGAGTCGAGGAGGGCGAGGATGCCGTCGCAGATGCGGGCGAGCTCGGCCTCGATCTTGGAGCGGTAGGCGCGGATGGAGGCGGCGTGGGCCTCGTTCCCGCGGCCTTCCTCCTTCTGCTCGATGGAGGAGATGATCCTCCACGAGGCCCTGCGGGCGCCGATCACGTTCTTGTACGCGACGGACAGCAGGTTGCGCTCCTCGACGGAGAGCTCCTCGCCTCCGCCGGCCCCGCCGGCCGAGCGCGCGACGCGCTCCATGAACTCCACCATCTCCTCGTACCGCTCCGCCTGCTCCGCCAGCTTGGCCATGTACACGCTCTCCTCCCTCGTCGGCTCCGACGGCGACATGGCTGCGGGGTTTGGGTGGGGGGAAGCGGCGGATCGGATCGGATCGGATCGAGGGCTCTCGCCGGCAACACGGGAGGCTACAGGGATGCGGTGGCGCAGAGACGGGGTGGGGGATCTCCTGTGGGTGAAGCGCAAGCGAGACGCGGTTGTGCGGAGGTGGGGGAGGAGCGGGGGGATTTGAGGAGCGCGCGGCCCCCGGGCCCACCGGGCGCGGGGGCCGCCTGGCAGCGAGATGACGTGGCGGTCAAGGGAGCGGGGCGCGCGGCGGGGGGAGCGGTGCGGATGGGAGGGCGTGTGGCCGGTCGTGTGGCTGGACGGGGCGTGGTCGGCGGGACGCGTGGCGCGGAGCGGTTGGTTGGAGCGGTGTTTGCTGTGTGGACCTCGTGTGGGCGGGGAACGAGAGGTGGGGAGGCTTGGGCGGTCAATCTCGGGGGTGGGATCGTTCGTTCATAGCTTCTGTCTGTGTGGAATCAGCATTTTTTTAAAAAAGAAAACTATCTTTGATGGTAAGTATTTTTTATATTTATCTCCGTAGTCTACTAAGATGCAGTACGCCAGTACATTATTTAACCGTACGGCTTGTGGAGTTGTGGTGAAGAAAGATGTATTGCAAAGCTATATCACTCGTATTGTTTCTAACGAGATCATAGCCAGCCACCGATCTCTCTTTTTTAAAAGAAAAAGAAATCGAAGGATGCACCTGATTTCTCTCTCTGTCAAGCATCCAGCTTTTATCCTCGAGGGCCTCAAGCTCATGAGTCCATGACAGCATCGTTCTCGAGGCCGCATAATATACCATCAGTAAACTATTGGGCCCATACAGAGCTACATAACTTTCTTAATTTTATAATTTTTTTTCTATATTATCTAGGTGTTGTATACGTTTGCCTATACGATGACAAAGGCATGAACAAAGAAGGTTCGATTTCGAGCGGGTGTGTATCTTATCATCTTATCTTATTTGCTCTTCTCAAAGAGAAGCTTGGATTTTAAGGGGGTGTTTGAATTCACCCTCTTAAAGTTTAACAAGATGTTAAAACTTAACAACTTTAAAAAGTGGTGTCAAAGTTTAACACGATCTAGGTTAAAGTTTAACATCCCACTTAAGCAATAGATGTACAAACGACTTTCTTGTCACTCATTAACAACTTTTTGTCAAGTAACCTTTTAAAGATATGTGCACAAAGGTCTTTTTTCTCAAACCATCTACATTTTAACAATTTTTATCAAGTTTTACCACCTAGAAACCAAATAATGTTTGGATGTCTTTCAGTTAAAAGTAACTAAAAGAGAGGTGTTAAACTTTAACAAGACACCCTTAAGGCTATCTCCAACACATGACATAGGGTGTGTTTAGATTGTAGAAAAAAACACTGTAGCATAAGAAAAACACTGTAGCATTCGCTGGGAAACGTGTTTTGTGAGAGAGGAATAGTGAAAAGTTGGAATGAATAGTGAATAGTTGGAATGAATAGTGAATAGTTGGGAATCTGAACACAGCCATAAAGTGAAGACCCATTCAGCAGTTTGGGTCACCTACAATCAATGGTCATGGTCCCAACTCTGTCCCCAACAACTCACCCGAAAACGCCAGCACCACCGGCCCCCACTCTGTCGCCGCTGCCAACCGAGCAAGCCGCGCCGGCAGAGCCCCAAAGAATCACGAGGAGGGCCGGCTATTTGGAGTGGTTCAGCTGCTCCTGCTTCCTATCTGCAACATGCAGGACAGCAGGCACCACCGCAGCAGCGAGAGTCTACAGTCACCAGTCAGACGAAGGGGGTGATCCAGACGGGCTCGATGTCCGCCGGCGATGGGCACATCCCTCGTCTCCTCCTCCGCCAGCGAGTACCAGGGTTCACAATTCCGCGGTTACCGGTCCGGTAACCGCGGTAACCGGTCGAACCGCCCCGGACCGGTAGCGGTTTAGGGCGGTTTCAAACCGGTTGAATTCAAAAATTTCAAATTTGAATTTAAAAATTTGAAAAATCAGATAAAAATTCTTAAAAATACTTCATGGTGTGCTGGATCTATTGGTGTCAAAATTTCTCAAATATTTGGTCATTTGCTATTTTTTTCACGAAATACAAGTTAAATAAAAAAAGAAAAAGAAAAAAACAGCTCGGCCCAACTCGGCCCAACTCGGCCCAACTCGCGTAAACCCTAATAACCACCCCCTCGCCCCCCTCACCCCCAGAACACCCCCTCACTCCCCCCCCCCGCGCAGCGCAGCTTCTCAGCGGGCGAAAAATCGCCTCCAGCTGCGCAACCGCCGCGCGTGCCCGGATCGCGCTCCGGTACGAGCGGTTACCGCTCGGTTTGAGCGGCAAGCCGCCCCGGTTCCCGGCACCGCGGTTCCCGGCTCTCGACCCCCGGTAGCCGTTCCGGTTTCGTCGGTTACCGTTCGGTAGCGGCGGTAACCGCCCGACCACGGGTAAGGTATGGATTTGATGCGGGTTTCAATGATTTAGGCTATTGTGATCTATGAAATTATGAAATGGATGTAGTGATGGAGATATTTAGGTATATTTTGATTGCATCCAAGTGATTTTAGAATGTATGAAGTGGATCTAGTGATTTGTAGCAATGTATGTATATTTTGATGTAGGGTATTGTGATTTTGGAAATAAGAAAATAGATGTAGGATTTAAGTATTGTGATATAGCTATGTGTTGTCAAGTTGACATTGATATGTTTATGTTCGTTCCATGTTTGCAGATACGCAATGTCTGGCAGAAATAGAGATGTTGTATGGGAACACGGTGAAAATCTTCACCCCGGTTGGAGATGCAACTATTGTCATAGGTCCAAGGGAGGCGGTGGTGCCACTAGATTGAAACAACATTTGGCAGGCCGGGGGACGGAGGTCGTCCATTGTGAAAAGGTTTCAAAGGAGATGCGTGAGTACTTTCAGCGTGAGCTTGAAAGGACAAAGAAGCTAACTGCTCAACGTGCTCAAGAGAAGTTGAGAAAGGAGAAGGCTGCAGCGGAAGGTAACTATCCTGGTGGAGGTGAAGCGTATGATGAGGAGGCTGAGCTGCAGCGTGCCCTGAACCAATCAAGAGCGGAAGAGGAGTTCCGTCGCGGGGTGCAACAGAGAGGAGGTGCATACGAGCATGCAGGGGGTAGTGGTACGAGGGGAGAGGGTACGTTGCAGAGGATGCTTCGAAGGGCAACTTCAGCGAGGCAGACTCCTGGGGTGACGGACTACAACTTAGGTTCGGCGCGTGGATCGACGCAGCCAAGGATTGACACAGGCTCATGGACGCAGAAGGGTAAGAATGCAGAGGAAGCTATTGGGAAAGCTTGGTCAAAGTTTTTCCATACTGCGGGAGTTCCTGGAAGACAAGCTGACAGTCCATACTTTGTCAGTGCGGTCAGAGAGACACAGAAGTGGGGTATGTTTTCTTTGCAGCCGAAATAATAGCTACGCAACTACATGTTTAGATCTAATCTCATGAGTGCCAGATGTTTTGCAGGTGAAGGTATCGCGTCACCCACTGGACGGGATATTGATGGCAAGTACCTGGATCAAAACGAGCGAGACTTGCAGGTTCAGTATGCAAAGTTTCAGGCAGAGTGGCCTATGTTCGGCGTCACGTTGATGTGTGATTCGTGGACTGGGCCGACAAAGATGAGTGTCATTAACTTTTTGATATATTGCAATGGGGTCATGTGGTTCCACAAGTCTATTGATGCGACTGGAAGATCTCAAGATTCTGCATATTTACGGAAGGTAACCCCGTACCTAGTTCATTTTGATCCGAATATAATTTGGATGTTGCTAAAGAATATGTGTATTTGCAGGAAATTCTGAAGGTGGTGGACGAAATTGGACCAGAGCATGTCGTTCATGTGATCACGGACAACGGCTCCAACTACAAGAAAGCCTGCAAGGGGATTCAAGAAACATACGAACACATTACTTGGACACCTTGTCTAGCACACACTGTCAACTTGATGTTAAAGGATATCGGTGAAAGGTACGAACATCAAGATTTGATCGAACAATGCAAGAAAATATCAACGTGGTTACACAATCATGGTCAGTTGAATGCAATGATGAGGCAGGCGATTGGTGGTGAGTTGGTGAAGTGGTGTGCAACTCGCTTTGGGACCAACTACATTAGACAGCATGTATCGGAAACGTGATCATTTCATGCAGTGGATGGGATCTCCTGAATTTTTGCATGACTCTCCACAGTTCTCTTCTAGCTCCTCCTACAGGGAATCCTCACAGTCTAGTTATCACTATCCTGTACCGGAGTTGAGCATGCAGCCACCGATGAGATGGGTGTACGAATGGCAAGATCCTCATTGGTATAATATGTTACTTCAGGAATGGCAGACGACATCGGCCTGGACGGGCCAAACTTGGCAAGACTTCAAAGCTGAGTTGCTTGTAAGGCAGGGTTTGAATGTGATGTCCACCGCGGAGTATGAAATGGCCTCGCGATGCTACCGTTGAACAATTATTTGTATGAGAGGACTACTAAACTAACTATTTGTATTAACAATTATTTGTACCAGAGGACTACTGAACTATTTGCATGGACATTTGTACTATGTTTGTATGTACAATTATATGTATGGATGTTTGTCTATATTTTTAGTTATTTTTTCCCTTAATTTACGCATATTTCATGCCAAATTTTTGCTGTCCATCGAACCGGTTTAAACCGGACGGTTACCGGTTCAAACCGGTCGGTTACCGACCCAAACCGAGCGGTTTGGGGTGTCCACAAAACCGGCTCAAACCGGTCGGTAACCGGCTCAAACCGGTCGGTAACCGGTCAAACCGAGCGGTTAGCCGCCAAAAACCGATTGCACGGGGGATTTGAATTCAAAATTTGAATTTGACCGGTTTCCACCGGTTACCGGTCAAACCGGTCCGGTAAACCGCTACCGCCGGGCGGCGGTTCGAACTACCGGACCGGATTTGTGAACCCTGGCGAGTACTCGCAGATGGCGTGCGGTGCCAGCCTCTCCACCTCCCGTCGCACCAGGTACACGCGGGTCTCACGCAGCAGGCGCGCCGGGTAGAGCGCCACCGGCGGCAGACCAGGAGGAGGTGGAGGCCGCGGCGGTGCTAGAGGAGGTGGAGGCCACGGGCGCCACGCAGCGGACCGAGAGGAGTGGGCGCAGGATGGGTCGTGGGGAGAGGAGAACCCCTGTTTGGGTTCCGGTGAGGCTGATAGGCAAAACGAGATGTTGACCATACCCCACAAATGATAAGGGTCATATTTTCTTCAGAACAGAAATCACCTGAGAGCAGATCATGTGTCCATGTAACTCGAAATTAGACCACATTGCACGACATTATCGTTTAATATGGTCTCATTTCAAATAGCTTAAATACTGCTTATGGTTATAATAAGTTGAAATTAGCCACAAAACAACGGCTATGTTGAAATTAGCAACAGAATGACGGTCTTAGGTTGCTACATTTCCACCACAAAAGGAAACACGAGTCCTCTCTCATTGTAATTTGTCCAAATTGAAGCCTTGGGCTCCTCGCTCGGCGAAGGACTAACAAGGCCAGCCATTATAGGCGGTGGCAACCCATGAAGAAGAATGGGATCTGTTTTGACATTATACATGAAGGCCCTAAAATAACTCAGAAACAAACCTCCAATTTATGTGTCTTATAAATCTTTCATTTAACCATACAAAATCCAACCTATGACAATTAAGTCCGAGTCATGTATTTTTTTTTGCATGTTTAACCATAATATTTAGTCTTTATAAGCCTAACTATCAATCCTAGATCAGTTGGTTGGGTTTTTTGTGGTGCAACCTACCCACCAGGGTTCAAATCCTGGTGCTCGTATTTTTCTGGATTTATTCCATGATTTACTGGTGCTATGCATTCGGTGATAGGTGACGTCCCCGTCGACAGCGAGGCGCATGTGGTGACTTCGTGAATCTCAAGATCTGCCGGCTCAGTCCTTCGGAGGTGCTCATAGGGGTAGGGTTTGCGTACGTGTATTCATAGGGGTGAGTACGTACGTGTTGAATGTCTACGTTGTACTGTGTGATATCAAAAAAACTATCAACCCTTGCTAGCACAACCTAGCTAGAAAATAGCTAATACTTAAAATTAGAGTAAATTTTATTGGCGGTCCCTAAACTATTGAACGATTCTCACCTAGGCCCTCATACTATAAAATTGCATTTTCGAGTCATTATCTAAACGGGTCATCTAGGTCTAAATCAACCACGCTACACTCGCAGAAGCTAATGTGGGAGGCTGCATGCTCAGTGATGTGGACCGTTATATGTATATGTATATGGATGAAAAGTGGATAAGATCGAAGCGGATAATAGCTTTTCCATACCTTATCCACTTTGTTTTACCGGATGCGGAGCGGAGAGGAGGGGATATTACACGGATGCGGTTTCGGAGACAGATTTGTTCAAATGTCGGAAACAGTTTGGAGTCGGACGCAGATTATTAGTCAGATAATACATACTTACATGTATACCTATGTTGATGAATAATTAACGATTCAAGCTAGAACATTGTAATATAACACAAGAAACATTCACTTTTTTCTATTCATGCATGTCACAATTAAAATGAGTTTAACAATTGACAATGACACTAAACAGTTGACATCGAATAAAACATAATACGAGTTCATTCTCACTCAATTAAAAATAAGTATAGAGCAAACTGAGAAAACAAAATATTTCTATTCAAAGGAAAACCTCTCTTTTGTCATTGTTATACTTTGTTGGGCTTGCTAAGATAGTTGTATATCCTATTATTGGGTTTGGATAATCTGTGTTAAATTATCGGATAATCCATATATGTCGGATTTTCCTAACACCATATCCTATTCCTCATCCACATGCAATCAGATACAAAAACTCTTCTCCATATCCGCTAAATTTGTATTTGGTTTGATTGGGGTATCTGCACCACTTTCACCCCTATACATGTGGGTCCCATATGTTGGTCTCTCTCTCTCCCCCCCTTCTTCTTCTTCTTCCCATATCTCCTTCTTCCTCTCTCCAGCCCAACTACGAGGGCCCGAGACAGCCGACTCTGGTGCTGCTGAGGAGCACCATGCCCCTCTCCCTTGCCTCATCTCCAACAGCCCGACCTATCTTCCCTGCCTCACCTTTCCTGCATCCCTCTTCTTCTACCTTCAGCCATACAAAAATTGGTCGCTCGAGCACCTCCGTCCGCCGAGAAAATTTGGCCTCCTCCCTGAAGGATTTTCAAATTTTCTAGACTCGAAGCTCGCCCTTCCCAGCTACCTCTCCAAGCCATTTTGGTCAATCCCAACCCATGCTCAGCTAGGAATCGCTGTTTCCGTCCACCATAGTTGTCAACTCGCTATCGACCATGTCCTGCTGCTTTTTCCTCATGGACATCCCATGGTGGGGGCATTTTTGCATGCCGATCGTGATGAGGGCATCACTTCTACGGATATACACAAGGCTTCACTGCTGGACATCCAAACCATTGAAGGTCCAATTACAAGAGCTCGTGTGAGACAATTCAATTTAGAGGTGAGCTTGCTCCTAAATGTTACTATTAATAGTTTTGAGAATGATTTACTACCTATTGTTTATAATATGATTAGGAACCAAGGAGAAGATCAACAAACACATAGAGGAAGGCTTCGAGGCATGGAGGTCCAGCGAGGGTCGGCCAAGCTACATGGAGGCCAATTACAACTCGAGTTCGAGTCCACCTCGGAGTCCAGGAGCCGCTTTCGGTAAAACGGACGCCCAAGCCACATACGGAGTCCGATTTCAATGATCCACATATGGTTGGAAAGAAGATTTCATAGATCTTCCAATGACGTTGGTTTGAGGCCCAAATTCGTTCTGAGTAGTCGGAAATCATCCAAACAAGGTGACGTCCAGAATCTGTCCCGATGCTGCGTCACCGTCTTTTGGCCTTTGGGCCCTGTATCGTCGTCGAGCCCATTAGGAGGCGTGTCTAGGGTTCGACCACGACCCTAGACTCTATTTTACAGCAGCCGCCGCCACCATTAGGGTTTGGGTTTTGCTTTAGATTAATCTATATTTGAATAGTCGCCGTCTTCGGTTTGTAGAACTCTAACTTGTGTGCTTAATCATTCATCCACAGATTGTCACCAATATTGAGAGCTGTGTTCTTTCAAGCACTTGCTTATGTTCTTCGTTTCGCTTGCAGGGATTAGCCTTCTTGGCGAGGTCAACCGGGTTGTGACACGGTTGATAACTAGAGGAGTCGTGGTGCTAAGATTGCAGGGTTCAAGTTGCTGACTTGAAGCCGGATCGGTGTGTTTCACTCCGCCCAAAATGAGAGTTATCTTTGCCTATCGGAAGATCGGCCACCCAGGTCTTATCAAATCGTGCATGTGTTGGTTTTATTGCCGGTTAACTCGTCACCAGCAAGTCCTGGGAGGGTCAATGGCTGCCCGCTGACGACCTCGACCTGACCGGCACGCATGCATACCCCTCTGCGACTACTGCCCCACGCGTAGGCAAACCATGACTAGCATGGATCGCCGTCATCTATCCCTTGGCGTCGGGCAGGAGAAGGGAAGAAGGAGGGATGGGAGTAGGAAGGGACGAGAGAAGAAAGGAGACCGACATATGGGACCCACATGTAAGGGTCCATATCACCGCACAATCAACTTGCGACATCAGCTTCTGGGGTGTGTAGCGTGGCTGATTTGGACCCAAAAATACAATTTTATAGTATGGGGCCTAGGTGAGAATCATTCAATAGTTTAGGGACCGCCGATAAAATCTACTCTTATAATTATATATCTCGCTCTCTTTTAACTATTAAATATTCTAACACATTAATGTAAAGACACATATTTATCATTATCTAATTGTAATAACTGTAATAGATTTAGTTAGTAATAACTTTTTTTTATTGTGCATCACACCTCCATATATGTTTGATATGTATTTAATTCAACACTTTGTTTGAACTGTGTAAACAACATAAAGAATTGATATTCTTATATCTTCCCCATGCATGAATATATGGTTACACACATTATGGGTAGTGTTTTTTATATAAAAACATAAATAATATATTAATAATGATAGAAATAGTAATTTGTAATTATATATTGATGCACTTTAAGATTTTTTTTCATAATTATATATTATAGATTCAGGTTTAGGGGTCCCTATTACTTTGAATAATGGCATAGGTGGGTAATTTATATGAAGATTATGGGTTACTTTAGATTTTTTATATAATATCATAGGTGTGTAATTTAGATAGATGTTTAGGGGTTACTTTAGTCTATATTTTCATAATGATAGAGTTGGGTAATGAAAAGATAACAGATCATGTACCTATTATGATTATGAGTTGTCGAATTAATGGCTAGATGTTTATAATTTCTTTTTTGAGCTTTTATAGGATTTCTCCATTTTTTTAGACTTTCCACCTAGAATCTAGGTAGCTTCACATTGAGGCCTCAAAAGGAGCCTTCATTTGGTAATAGTAATATTCTGTACAACTATAATTGCTAAATTATCATTGTTATTAATGGACGGTTGGAATTTCTTCATACTGTATACCACTAAGTAGTGGTATTTTGCACTATAAATACATCTTTTGGGGTCAACATTTTTGATAGATGTCGTGTCAATATACGACTGGTTGGTCTTTCAACGAAAGTTTCTAGTGTTCAGTTTAAACTAGTGAATCATGTGTTTGCTCCAATTTCTTGGTGTGTATTCTGTGTTTTGCTGTTTTATTACGTAAAGGCTCTTACTTAATCCGAGTTTCCGAGTTATTATATAAGTAAAGGCTCTTACTTAATCCGAGGTTTCGTATCGTAAGCGTAGTGGTAGGGCACCAGTGGGAGCAAGACTCCAAAAAAAAAAAAAAATAGTAGACCAGTATGTTAAACCTCAATTGTCCTGACACTATTACTGCCAACCAATAACCATAACACAATAGCAAGTTACAATACTAAAACAATACGCGAACATGCAAAGAAACAGCACATGTAGACAATTTCAAACTGGCAAATGCTAAACCATGCCCGTTCCCGGGCAGCAAATGAGTTGTCGGATACCTTGTCCCTCTCGTCGTCTACACGCCAAAGATGCCAGCGGGTGATAGGATCCACACGATTGTGGTGAGCTCACAGCCACGGCCGAGCTGCTTGGCATGGGAGTCTGCCGCACCGGGTTGATACATTGATGAGCAAACGGACCCAGGACTCCAGGAGGAGCTCTAACACCTCGAAGGCTGAATAAGTCTCCCCTGTTGTTTCGTTCTGCAAATCCGGAAGTAACAACTGAATTAGGAACATAATTCTGTCCTGCCTCTTGTTATATTAATCCGCATCATCCTCGTCGTCGTCCCTACCGGGAAAAATGCCCGACTGATTGAAAATGTAGTTGTAAGAAATCGGACAGCCTTGCATAGCTAGTATTAGGACCTCAGCAATTATAATCCCTTCTGATAGAATAAAGCTTTGGTCGTCGACTACACCTTTGGAGCCCATATTATTACTCTGCCTCCTCATCCTCTCCTTGTGTAGCAGGCTGTAAGCAAGGCAATTTTTGCTCGAGGTTTTACCTGAATCTTGCTCCCACATTTCGCCCAGCTTCGTACTTGTGACGTTGAATAGGCTACGGAGATTAAGACCCGGTAGAATCTCAGGGCGCGCGGCGGCAAGGAAGGTCATGTAATTCGACGTGACCTCGATCGCCTCCTTGTACAGCTCGATGTTCTTGCATACTCCTTGCTGATAGTGATTGCTCATGACCGCGAGGGAGACGTCTGTGGCGACGTGCAAAATAAGGACTAGCTCTTGGAATTCCGGGACGAAACCGAGTGCCACATCTAAAAGATGCCCACTCTGCAAATTATTTGCGCTGTCATCACAACCTTCAGGCTTAGGTACTAACTCCGAAGGTAGGACAGCTTGAGGCAGAAAGGTAATATCATCCCGGGGGTACAGCCTTTTGCGTGGGTACGCCTTTCCCAGTGCCTTCTTTATCTGTTCGAATAGCAATCCCCTGACGCTTGTTGGGACACCAAGCTTACAAATATTTTCCGAGATACCAGCAAGCTTATCAAGCTCGAAGCCACTGGAGTATTTGTATTCAGTCCATGCATCGTCCGATCGAACAAACATCTTCAACAGGCTGCTGCACATATCAGTCTTTTTGCCGCGAGCGCACTCATCAAACAGGTTATACTGCCCAATAGTGCCTGTCCACAACCTGTAGTTTCCCCTTGGCTGCCCCAAGAGTAGCTGCCGTGGATCCAGAGACACGATGGCGCAACGGAGGCGGTGCCACCTTCTGGTGCAGAAAACTTCATGCTGAACCCAACGCTCTCCCTGAGCGCTGTTGAAGAATGCATATGCCCAGGTCGAGGCTGCAACCCTGAGCAGCCACCTCACTTCTAGGAGGAAGGTAACGACCAGAAGGATGTAAGTGATGATGACATCTGGCATCCTCTGACCATCTTTGCTGGAGAACAGAAACAGCACGGCCATTGTCGCCGTGGCGACCGGAGAGACGATGCGGATGAAATAGCCGACCAAGCATGTGTGGATCTTGGCTGCCTTGGTGTAAAGGATGTCGTACATGAGGGACAGCTCCATCTCGACCACCTCGCACATGTTCTTCCATCCTACCCCGCATTGCCGGGCAAACAATTCTTTCAGATAGGGATCACTCCTGAATTGACTCCTTTGGATTGAGTAGTCAGCAAAGGCACCCTTGGTGATGTGAAGGAATCCGTGAGCAACCAACAGAGCTTGCTCATCAGTTAGCTCACCCTCTCCATGAGGTTGAATTCTAATGCTTGTTCTCGGCAGTTTCTTGGCTGCTTTGCGCATCTCGCCGAAGTCGGCTACCCGGAGAGCCATGGCCTTCTCGATATACTTGGCACCACACCTATTGCAACCAGGACAAGAGACGGCCAGAGCAAGCTTCCGTTGCTAGCACCGACATTTACTTGCTTGTACACAGCAGATATCGTGCCCAGGAGGTGAAACAAGGTGCTTACAGCCTTGCGCAACGAGAGCTTGTTGTCCTCAAAGGAGAATGCGGTGATGTTGTCCGGGCCGCCGAGGTGTGAGAGGAGAAACGACACCCACAGCGCGACGAGCTGCTGCTCGCGCGACGTGCTGCCGAACGGCAGCTTGCCGAGGATGTATGGCGCGGCCCAGTCGACGTACTGGTACGACGACCAGAGGACGACTGTGACAACACCGGACCTTTGGCGACGCCGGAAGCTGGCAAAGATGGCGAGGAGGACATGGGCGAGCAAGCTCACAATGACCAGAGCTCGGATCACCCATTCAGATACCACTGTGAGAAGTCCCTCCATTAGTTAGTCCTGTGCACAATGTAGCGTAAGATGAGTGTGAGTTAAAGCTTCCAAACGGGAGGATTCAAAGAGGAGGATGCAGATACGTACCGATCGGATCTGGGAATTGTAGGCTTCCAAATGACTAGAGCATGCACAGTGATCGGTACCTCCGCCTGGACTGTATGGCTACAGTATGTACGTACAGACAACATATGCTCAACCGCTTGCTTGGATTCAATGACTGTTGTTGACCAATCCCCAAAGCATAGACACACAAACTCTCCATGTGATGTTGACCTGTACCCTACCTAGGACTCGCCGACTGGGGTACCATGCGTGTCTGATCTGTTTGGACCTAACGTGTCGTTTCATTTGTTGTGTTTCTCTTGGCCAACAGTATATAGGTGCGTGCTTTATTTTTTTACAGTTACGTAACTGTAAAAAAAAAAATAAGCACACACATGGTAGGCAGTAAGTAGAGGACCTAGGATTAGGAATGAAAACGGGGCTTTTTGCTCAATCTAGCTTTTTACTCTTCCCTGACCATATGCTAATTAAGACTGGGCTCGTCTGACCAAATGCTAAGACAGTAAGACTGCGTTCCTCTGATCAGGACTTGCTTCAACATTGCATTCCTAAATTATAACAAGTCTACAACAAAATACTCTGCCATGAATGGAATAAGTTGGCATTGATCTCCTTTTCCTTACTGTGGGGCGTGTAGCTTCACCTTACATTGGGCGGTCGAGAGGTAAAACGGTTATGCAGAGAGATCACCATCCACTCATCCTTTGATCAGCTAGAGAATCCGGAGGTTTTGTAGAATTTTTTTTTCAAACAAAAATCAGAGTTTCTTAAATGACACTGTCGGATCGCTCTTTGTCTATGATTCCTCAGCAATGAAAAGGTGTGTCTTTCTTTCACTGTTTTACATCCTACTCCTACTGTACTAGGCTTTTATGTGGAGCTGTAGGTAGGGATGGAGACGTACACGGTCCTTATATTTTGGTAAGTAAAAAACTGGATCCTTTGGAGAAGCAAGGCATACATCCTAATCAAGATGTGCATGTGTGTGGATGGTAGATTATACATGGCCAAACGAGCGGCCCGGCCTGGCCTAGCCCGGGACCGTTCTGGCCCGACCTATATTGGCCCGACCATGTAGCCGTGCCAGGACAGGCTGCCTGGCCTAGCCCGGGCCCATCCTGGCCTGACCTATATTGGCCTGGCCATGTAGCCGTGCCAGGACGGGCTGCCTGCCGTGCCGTCCTCAAGGTCCAGGCCGGCCTGTTAGTGTCTTACGCAGGCCGGGCCGGGCCGAAAGCCTGCCAGACCTAGACAGGCTGGGCCGGCCCAACGACGGCGCTCAGGTTCCTGGCGCGCGGTGTGGACGCGAACAGGAGAAGGCGACGGTGCGGCGGCGGAGAAGGCAACAGACAGGAGGAGGCGGCAGTGCACTGGTGCGGTGGTGGAGAGACAAGTGGGAGGGGGCGGAGTTGCGGATAGGCGGCGGCGGCAGCGGCGGCGAAGAAGGTGGCTGCGGTGCAGTCGCGCAGAGACGAGGGGGCGGTGTAGTCCTCTGCCAGACAGGAGGAGGACTGGAGGAGGCGGCTGATGGAGGGGGCAGTGGACAGACGAGAGAGTGAGAGGATCTTGTAGATGCCTAGAGGGGAGGTGAATAGGCGTACCTAATAAAACCTAAAAAATCTTCCAAACTCATGCTGATTAAATCGGAACTTCCGACTCAGGGTCGGATCTTCCGGTCATCGGAAGATCTGGCTCTGTCTCAGATGTTCCCGGTCAAGATGAACTCCCCTGCTCAGGATTCAAAATCTAACCACACTATCAAAATTTCACTTGAATAGAAAGGTACCAATATATGAATATAAGCTTATAACTATGATCTAGCACAACGGAAACTTGTATATCAATAGATCGATCCGTCACAAGCAAATATGAACATATGTGAGTAAATGAGCAAGTATGAAAACAATGGAGACAAGGATTTGATCCCGGAGTTCACTCCCAAGGGAGCTACGTCTCTGTTGAGGCTACCCACAAAGGGTAGAGTCTCTTTCAACTTGCTTCCTCCCTCAATCGACCACAAAGATCAAGATTGAGTCACTTACACAATAGTTCCACACAAGGAATGGGTAATACAAACTTCCAAGGCTCTCCCACAAACTAGGTGCTACACTTGGTGACGCCTAACCGTCTAGGAGCAAAGCTCCAAGAGTAATAAATGCGAAATCCGAGCCAAGGATACCTCAAGTGCCTCTTGAGATGGATGAGTGCCTTCCCTCACTAAAGTATTCTCAAATCTTTCCGCTCCAATCTTTCCCAAAGTAATTCCCGTTGATTTGGAGGCTAGAGAGAGTGGAGGAGCTCAAAGGAATGCTAGAGGGGCTGTCCAAATGTTGAATGGATGAGAGAGAGTGAGTGAAAGAGTATGAGGGGTATATATAGAGATCCTTTTTTCTAGCCGTTGGTGGCTGTTTTCCCATGGAGACTGGAACTTTCGGCCCCGAGCCGGAACTTCCGGTCCACATAGATTAAGTGGGATTAGCTCTCGAAAATCAGAAATTACCGAGATAAAATCCGGGAATTCTCTGTTCCTACCGAACCTTCCAGCTCCCCACCGGAAATTCCGGTCAGCACAGTATAGCGAAGTTAAGGTGCCACATGGCCGGAATTTGCCGACGCAATTTCCGGGGTTTCTCTGTCCCGTACCGGATTTTCTAGTTCTGGATCGGATCTTCTGGATCTGGCAGAATCAGTGTTTTTGTGTATTCCCAAAGCTAGTTTCTCTCATCTTTTCAAGGCACTTTGGCATCCTTTGCTTATAGATCACATCCCCTTGATAGTACAGTGTTTTCTATACTCAAAAATATCAAATAAGATTTAATCCACCATTGAGCTTCACACCATTTGTTCTTTTGATTCCGGGGATATTTTTATAGAATTTTCATTTTTGTTTCATCCGTTTTCTTTACTTCCTACGCGCATCTCAATAAACACATGAAACCTCCAAATTATGTTTGTCATCAACACCAAAACCAACTAAGGGGGCCAAAGGCACTTTTCGAGAGAGGAGGCTGTGAGCGCACAGGAGAGGAGGCGGAAGAACGCAGCGACGTGCAACCAGACTGCTAGAGTCACAAAAAAGAGGGGGTGGGGGATCGGGAGTTTGGGGGATAGCCGATTTGGGTTAGGGTCATGGGGAGGGGGGTGGATCGTGGATGCCATGGTGGTTATATGGGCCGTTGTTACATGGGCCGTGCCACGGCCGCCTGTCGTGCCGCCTCCTTGGCCCACGCCGGGCCTGGCAGACAGGCTGTGTTGGCACCGAGCCAAAACCAGTCGGGCCTCGTGCCACCCTGGAAGCCCGGCCCATTTGGCCATGTCTATGGTAGATATGGTGGAAATGTGGATATGTTGAATATGAGCTCCTTTTGTGTGAACCATCTGTCCCTTTGCTTTCGTTTCTTTTGAGACATGGCCTACCCCCCCTCTCTCTGATACCACGCTTTCATGATCATGCCCTTTTATTCTTTTCTATATAGCCCAAGCATAACTTTTGAGAGAGAGAGAGAGAGGTCCTAATAAGGATATGGAGGTTTATTTGGGTGGATGGCTGAAATGATTATTGCTAACTTCCAGTATAAAAGTTCAGCATATAGTGGTGCTGTGTATGGGATCAGTATGACAAGTTTCTCAATAAGGGTGACAACAATTTGACAAAGTTCAATGAAAGAAAAGATGCATGTGTAGAGGCTTAATAAATAGTCACCCATGTTCTTGGATAAGAATTTCTTATCATTAAGGAACTCATCTGTCAGTGTTTTATACCAGCAAGGATCTCGAGGGCGTACCCAAGAGAGATATTGTGAGGCTAAGTCGTCGAGAAGCAAGAACTCGCATTTGTCAAGGTGCCTCCCTTGTGGTGGTTCCTCCCGAACGGCCATCCAACGCCAGCAAGAACACACATTTATAAAGGATATAAATTAGGCGCGCGCTGTACCAAAATAGCACGTGGTGCACTGGTAAGTGTCTAGAATCTAGACCTTTTTATTTTTTCCTTTTTTCTGGCATAATTCCAAATGGGCCTGGCTTTTAATTTTTTTCTGCCATACTTACCAAATGATGATTTTTAATTTATTGATCATGACAAATTTGTTGAAACATCATTATTATGTGGGCTTAATTATGTCAAATCACTATCGAAATCTCCTGCAAAGCCCGAAAAACATTGGGCAAAGCCCTTGCCGAGTGCCACCCCCAACAAAGCACACTAGGCAAAGCTTGTAACGTCAAAGTACTCTTTGCTGAGTGCTTTTCGTTCAGCACTCAACTAAGAGTTTGATGTGTGTTAAATTGACACTCAGCAAAAAAAAAAATATTCAGAAAAATGTGAACAGAAAAAATTCGAAAAAATAGTTAACACTTTCTGGGGAGGAGGGGCCCCAACAGGCTAGTGCCCACTAGTCACAAAGTGCGGCAATTTTCAGGCACTACACCGCCGGCGGGATTCAAAACAGTGGGCTCCCTCTCGTGTCTAGCCCCCTTTACCCCCCGCACCACACTGTCACTTGGGTCTATATTTTGTTTTAGTTCTTCTAATAGTATATTAAATCGAGTGTGAATTGCTTATTTGAGACTCTAAATGAATTCAAATTAAAATTTATCAGTTAAAAAGTTAAAAACTTTTCAAGATAACTTTCAGTTTGGTAGTTTCTCCATCCAATCTCAAATTTGAGAAGTTTAAACTTAGTTTTTATTGACAAGAGTATTAAAATTTAAAAAGTTGTCAACTAAAAAGTTTCATAACTCTCATTTTGGTTGTTTCTCCATCCGAGGTCGTTTGAAACTTCAAATTTCAAATTTAAGAAATTCAATATTTTTTGTTAGCAAAATTAATTTAAATTAAAAAGTAGTCAATTTTTGACAAAGTTATATAACTTCTGAAGATCTAAAATTTTTATTTTTTTCATTTGCTCATTCCGACATAGTGGTAGTAACGTTGTTCAAAAATCTTATCTCTCTCTTCTAGTTACGACTGTACAAAATATGTTACTATCGCTTTGTGGAATGAGGAAAAGACCAAAATAAAAGTTGCAGACCTTCAAAAGTAATATAACTTTGTAGTTGAACACTTTGTGATTTGAATTAATTTACTGCTTTAAAAATATGCTTTGAAGTTCTATTTGCCGAGTGTTTTTTGTCCGGAACTTGACAAATAAGGTCCTTGTCGAGAGCTTTTTGCCCAACACTCGGCAAACAAGGTCTTTGCTGAGTGCTTACTTCGGGCACTTGGCAAACAAGCTCTTTGCCAA
This sequence comes from Digitaria exilis, assembly GCA_015342445.1. NCBI lineage: Eukaryota > Viridiplantae > Streptophyta > Magnoliopsida > Poales > Poaceae > Digitaria > Digitaria exilis. The sequence goes on from JACEFO010002708.1 coordinate 1,138,855, forward strand.
GTGCTATGTGAAAAACTCTCACAAAACAACTGCACTCTGGCAAACTTGCTTGTTTGCCAAGTGTAAACCAAATGGCGTCTGCTTCCATTTGTTGCTTACAATTTCCAAATTGTAAACCAAAGAAACTAAAATTGTTTGGAGTGTACATTGTTGCTGGCCAAACAATTTTGGCACCATATTTTCGTTTTATTTTTTGCCAAAGAAATGGGCAAGCTAACCCAAGAAACGGCAACTACAGGATAGACATGCCACTAGGCAACCAGATAATCTCCCTTTGTTAGCTTAATTAGTCACGGCATCACGGGATGACCGTGCTGGTAGGTCCAAGCATACAAAGCGACAAATGAAGAAGATGTACTAGCATGCATGGAGATCGGATATCACCGGGTTGACAATCCAACCCAACTACCGTGAACCATTGGACACTCATGCAGTTGAGCTAACACATGCATCACCGAATCGACTTGTTTAAGATTTGGACCAATGCAAACGGATTTCATGCATGCAAAGGAAATCCGGATCAAAATGATGCTGATATAACACACGGGCCAGTGTTGAAGTGATGCTGTTACTTAACGTACTACTAGTAATGTCAGGCTCGTTCGTTCTAGCTCTATGACATTGGGTCACTGTCAGGTTCAGGTTCTCCTGGTGATCTGCCAATCCGTCATCAGTATGGTTGTGTGATGAAGCCAAGCCACCGGTAGACTGATTGGAACTGCATCCATTTGTTTTCCCAACCAAACCACCAAACTTTATCCCCACCATGACATTCATATAGCTTCACTGAACAAGCCACACGGATGCAACTGCTCATCCTCTTTTGATCCATTGAGCACTCCACAATAGTCCATTTCCTTCTTTGATTCTGCGCATCGACGGAGACAGCAATGGCGATGGACGGCAGCCGCAGGGAGCTCGCCGGCCGTCGTCCCCTTCGACAGCAGAGAAGGGGTAGCCACCTTCTTCTTGTTCCTCTTCTTCTCCTCTTGTTGCTCGCCGTCGCTGACCACCACCCATTCGCCGCCGCCAGCATCTTCGGCAGCATCACGGCATCGGTATGATTTGATCCATTCTTGGCTGTGATCTCGATCAGTTAAATATAGTAATCACTCATCGTGGCGTGCCGTGTTGTGTTCTGATCCGCAGGAGTGCAGCCGAACGTGCGAGTCCGAGCACTGCACAGGTATAGAAGTGTCTGAATTCTGACGAGAAACGTCTGAATTTCGCTTGTAATTTCTCTGAATTGAATCGACCGTCGTGTCGTGTGTGTCATCTATCTATCGCCGCCTGCAGCGCCGCTGATGCGCTACGGCAAGTACTGCGGCGTCCGGTACACGGGGTGCCCCGGCGAGTCCCCCTGCGACGCCCTCGACGCCTGCTGCATGCTCCACGACGCCTGCGTCCAGGCCACCGACGGTACAGACACCCCCATTCATTCAGTCACAGATTGATCGGCAGAGGATTAAACATTTTTAAAGATCCGATTTTTTGTACTATATATAATTATTCTCTGTAGTATTCTCTCGTTTTCATCTTGCTTTGATTTTAATTCGTGTTCTACGTACGTATGGTTTGCAGACGACTACTTCAACATGTGGTGCAACCAGAGCCTGCTGGACTGCGTGGCCACGGCGAGGCCGACGGCGGCGGCGGCGACGTTCGAGGGGAACCAGTGCAACGTCACGGAGGTCGCCGACGAGATCACCTCCGTAGTGGAGGCCGCCGTGTACGCCAGGGAGATCCTTCATCACAAGCCCTAGCTACGCTAGCGACGTGCGTGTGCCCGTGTGGTGTGGGCCACCACGATGGTCTTGTTTGTAGGTGAGCCGCCCGCGCTGCAGCTGACACAGTCAGCCAGCTCAACTCGTGTCGAAAGGGAAAGCTAGTGGTGGCTGGAAGCCGGTGGCCTACAAAAAGGACGCTGACGCAGCCATCTACGTGGTCGTCGTCTTCTTTGCTCCTTTATTAATTTTTACCAACCTGTAAAGATCAGATACGTTGTGATTTAATTTAGATCAAGTGTTGTGGTTTTGAAGCGAAGGTTGCCTGATATGCGAGTGTCTATCTTCCAACATGGGCAGTAAGATATATGTGTTTTTGACTTTACTGACAGTGGATTTTTTCTGCTTTTGTTTGATTTTCAAATATGGAATCATTTTTTTGGTAAAATAAAGAATCATGTTTGTAAAAATATAAATCAACTCTTGGGTCACTTTAAATAATTTCGTTCTAGAAGGTTTTGCAGAAAAAAAATCATCCTAAAAGAGAGTTCTTTGTATTCCACATGCTAAATAAAACATTGAGCCAACGACATTGAATTTGTAAAAGCTATGAGCTGGAAGCGTCCGAGCAGTCTTGCATTGTGTACTCCTCCAGACCTAAATCAATGTCAACTCCTTGCCTGCAAGTTGTTCCTTCACTTGATATATCATCATCTGTCACGTCACTGTAAAACTCTTTGGATGCTTGAATGTTTTCTAGTAAAAGTTCAACTTCTTTCACTGCTGGTCGTTCATCACTCCTATACTTGACACATGTTGCTGCCAACAGAGCAACATCAATAACTTCTCCATCCCCCTCCTTGGCGACCTGTGGATCTAATATTTCAGCTAAATTACCTTCAGATATTAGACTAACAAAATGTTTAGCAAGAGAAAAACCTTGACGAGATTTATAGGAAACTGGCTTCTTCCTAGTAAGTAACTCGATTAGAAGCACACCAAAACTATACACATCGCTCTTCTTGGTGAGATGTCCTGTATTGTGGTACATAGGGTCCAGATATCCTGATGTTCCTTGAACAGTTGTGTGTATACCTTCTTGGTCAACGGGAATGTACCTTGAAGCTCCAAAGTCTGATAATTTAACTGTTAAATTGTCATCAAGAAGTATATTTGTAGACTTGATATCTCTATGTGTTATTGGGGTTGAGACAAAGGAGTGCAGATATGTGAAAGCCCTGGCAGTTTCAACTGCAATTCTCAGCCTATGTTTCCAACTCAGTGATACTGGAAATCGAACATGAAGATGTTTGTAAAGGGTGCCATTGGAGATGAACTCATAAACAAGTAGTGGAACTTCCATTTCAAGGCAGCATCCAATCAATTTCACAATGTTTCGATGGTTTAGCTGACAAAGAATAGAAATTTCATTTATGAACTCATTCATTTCTTTTTGTATCACAATCTTTGACTTCTTAATTGCCACAATATGTTGGCTCGACAAAATCCCCTTGTAGACTGTTCCATGTGCTCCACAACCAAGCTCACAAGATTCGTCAAAGTTGTTGGTGGCCTTTTCTAGATCTTCTAATTTGATAATCATTCCTTCTCCTATATTTGCCCTTTGGTGTACCAACTGAATCAGCAGTTGCACATGATTTTGCTTGAAGAATATTTGCCGTATCCTTTTCTTCCCATGAGCCTTGATTTCATGGACAAGAAATATTGTGCCTAAGGCCAAAACGAGCTGTGCTACACCACTTCCAACTTTTAAGCCAATGATTTGACCTGAAATAAAAAATTGACTCAAATTTTCAAACGATCGAAAACGTAAATTTTTTATTGTGAAACAAATCTTTGACACTATCTTTCCTGCTATATTATGACATATGTCAAATCAATGTGGTGCAGTTGTTCGTATTTGTTGTAAAATTGATCACTATGCCATATCATTCTCATAGGGAAAAGCAAGATTGACTTCACTCAGAATCGTTAGCAAGAATGTAGACACTCTCTCGCATATTTACAGGGTCCTCAGCTAGAGTGTATGAGTGGCTCACGGTTGAGTGTTGTACATGTATTTAACATGTTCATGATCCATGAGGCCAGTATGAATTCACAAAATGCTCTCCTGCTCAAATATTTTGGATGATTTTATTTTGAAGTATCAGCGACAACCGCATTATGATACGGAGGGATTCTAACTTTCACTAATGTAGAGTTGCTGAGCTCTAGAGCAGCTTATATAATTTTCTTTTAGACTCCTTTAGTGAGTGGTGGGATGTTTTGAAACCATATGTGAATACAGACAATTCTTTATAGCACTATTTGTTTCTGCAAATACATACAACCATATGTGTATGTATGTTTCATAGAATGAACATAATCTCACCAAAATACACATTTCAAGTTTCAATATAATTGGCCTATTAAGAAACTATAACGAGAGCACAGATCTCAACCAGCAAACTACTTGCGACTTAGCGTCTTACCTGCATTTTCTTTGTTAGGTTTACTTTGTTTTATCTTCATTATTGAAATCTTTTCTACATACTTGTATATTTGGTCTTACAATCTTTTTTTAACAATAATGCAGGTGCTCGGCTGTTGCCTTAATAGAAGTTATACAAATTTGAGAGACCTAAAAAAGAAGAAACATAGTTGAGAGACCTAAAAAAGAAGAAACATAGGCAAAAAAAAATAAGAAGGAAAAACTAACACGACTGCTAACTATAGCAGTTCAGCAAACAATAACTAAGCTAGGTATTTTCAGTAGCTGGGTTAGTCTTAGAATTAAACATGTTGGTAACACGTTCTTCCGATTGATTTTACCATAGATATGATTATTTGCTTATGTTACTCCAAATCTTTTTATAAGCTGATCTATTAATCGTGATTGGTCATATTTTTTTGCGATACCAATCTGTTGGTTGATTCAAATAGTATTATACGACATAATGATATATGAACTTGTGGGTGGCAAACCGTATTTGTTACCTGATGAGGACTTTACACAACCATGAACCATTGAAGAGCTCCCGGAGAAACGTTCCGGGCATTGGCAGAGCTGGTGCGTTCTAGGCAAGTTGGTGTATTCACCGTTGTATGAATAGTGGTATAGATCTGTTGATGTCACCATACCATGAGGAACAAAAATGAATAATTCCATTGACATGATATGATGCATGTTTTCTTCTATGCACTTTCTTTTAACAAAAGTGGCTCAAATAAGAACAGTAGGGGGAAAAGCCCAAAAGAGTAACCACCCGGCCAGCGGAGACGAACATATAGTAGTAGACAGTAAGACTCGGGCGTACCTTGACATCCAGGGAGGTAAGGGGCGCCGTAGTAACCTGTTGAACACCAGAATGTATCGCCGCCGCTGAAAGGGCTTTCCACGTCAATGCAGAAGCAGTGGCTGCTGATCTTATCTTGGACAGTTCCACGGTCCCACGTTACCTCCAGAGGAGCTGTCGATAGGTTCCATGTCCATGTGGTAGCGTTGTGGTGAAATACTCCGGTGGCGCCGTCTCCCATGAGCAGCCTCGTCGGCGTGTTGTTGCGCCGGCGGTCGCCGCAGCTGAGGTTGAAGCCGGAGATGAAGCAGCCAGCATATGGTCCGACAACGCGGCGCCACCACCTCGGCTGCCACTGCCGAAAGGGGCAGCGCCAGCACAGGAGCTATAGCTACCACAGCCAGCAGCGTCAGCGCACCTGAAAATAGGTGGTTAGGCATTTTCAGAGTCGATCACAGCAGTTCACAGATGCGCTGAAACATTCACGACTCTGAATGCATCAGCTTGTCTGGCCAGCAGCAATATGTTAGAGACGATGTCCTGAAATGCAGAAGTGGACAAGAGCTGACGGGGAAACCAGAGCGGCATTTTCCTGACGTAAGGCGTCAGCTTATTTATTCATGGACACTGGACACAAACGGTGTGGATCGAAGATGGATTGTAGTTACCGGTGCAGCATTTCAAAGAAATTTCATCAAACCTTCGTAGACCTTCCGTAGTACTGCGGGTGCTCTCGAACAACAATCCTTTGATTTGTTTTGCCGACCGGAGGAGACACATGACAGGCTGGCTAAATTTTGGTTTATTTTGCCCCCACACTGATGGTACGTAAGAGGGGAAAAAAGCCAGCTTGGGTTGCTATCGTGCCAGTTTTTTTTTTTAGAAAATGGAAATATGTCTCGCTCTTTGCGGTTCTGTACACAACGTTTGAGGTTTAAGTTTATTATATTTTTTCGGCTCCCTGGCTAAGATTAAACGAACAAAAATCAAGAAAAAAAAAGTCAATATTGTCGTCGCCAGTTGGGCTAACACAATCGCCAAAATGTAACCTCTTAGCTCTGTCTTTCTCCTTTCCTTGATTTTACGGATTAAAAATGTAGTGCTTACGGCTATAACAAGGAGGGCAGCACCACTTAGAAGTCCCAGAGAAATGCTTAGGCCTGAAAATACGTAATGTAAGGATTTGTCACTTCTTGAATTATGAAATGTGAACAACATTCTCAAAATATTTCTTCTAAATAAAAACATATCTCCGTCCGATAAATTGTTTTATTTTAAGCTAGAAGGGTGAAATAGTGGTTCAACATTGTGAAGCATCAGTGCATCACTGGTGAAATGGATTTGTAGTCTATCATCGTAAATGCATATTCGTTCATAAAGATGCATAGTGATACATTTATATTTTGTAAAAGTTGTATGGGGTACCTATTAGATAATAAGTGTTAGATATTAGATAATAAGTGTTAGAGTATATTTGGTAGTTTAGATCACTACTGCACAAATCATTTGTAATAACCCTTCCCTTTTTCCAGTAATGACGGGCGCACAACAAAACGTTATTGTAGTGCATCGTTGCTGATGTCATCGGCTGAAGGGTCATTGCTGTGACCATTACAATAACGGGCGACCATGACGTCATCATGGCTGCAGTCATTAAATATGGATGGTTTACAATAATAACAGAGAATGCTGACATCATCGTTGTCCGTTATTACAAATACCATCTTTAATAACGGTATCACTGCTGATGTCAGCGTCGTCCGTTATTAGAAATGCCATCTTTAATAACGGCCAAAGCTGATGTCATCGGTGTCCGTTATTGAAAATTGACGCTAGGGCCAACTTTCTAGGTGACGTCATCTGTCCGTTATTAAAAATATACCAAGGAATGGTGATGTCAGATGCCCGTTATTGGAGACAATTTGCAATATCGGTCACCTGCTGACCTCATCGTGCCCGTCACTAAAAATCGCGCACTATATATACAGTCGTCTCCTTCCTCCAGACAGGCACTGTTCGACCAGAGACGCGGAGGTGTGTCCGTACGACGGCGCAAAAATTCACAAAACGATGGGGAAAAGGTTTTGAATCTATTTTTTGTCAAGGGTTTTGATCTGGTATGTAAATCCATGTCATTCCATGTATTTTTTTGTCGATTAGACGTAGTTTTTCCCTCTTTTTTGATGGATTAAGATTCCTAGTTAGGGTTTCACCCTTTCTTTGCTCATAATAAAATAGCATAATAAAAATGACTTTTTATCATGGATTGTGTATATTCCAACTTATTTTGGTCCTCTCCATGCCTCCCTTAGCTTTATTTAGGTTATTTCATAGTGAAACTTGGAAGATTTTGTTTTGGATCTAGACCATGTTTGAGGAGAGAGAAAAGGGTAATGGCAACTTAGAAATTTGGATTTAGATTATTATTCTCTTCATTTTATCATCTATTAAATTATGATTTATGCTACATGCTGCTAGATTAGTTATAGATCTAGTTTTGTAAATATTTTTGTTATCATATATATTCATAGTAAATAAATAATATAATGCTACATTTGCAAATCCATGTTATAATTGCTTGCTGTTGAATAATCCACGATGAGAATAGACACTACCATTTAAAATAATACATGTTGAATAAACCTCATTTTATAAATCTAGTTTTGTAATATTATGTCACCGTATACATTTGTAGTAAATAAATAGTGAGCTTCATAATTGTAACTGATATTCTTTTTTTGTCTATTTCTAATATATTTTTTCTTTTACCTATTATCTATGCATTAGATGGAAGATCGATCTTGGATGTACAATGGTGGGGGAGGAAATGCACTTGTATATTTCCATAAAGTAACCGCATTTCTTGAAGCAGCAAAGCAGCACGCTGCAAGTCGTGGTACAATATATATATATATATATATATATGAAAGTGCATATGGCCCCCTAGTTGGTTTTGGTGATGATGACAATCACAATTTGGAGGTTTCATGTTTCCATTGAGTATTTGCAGGGCTTACACGAAAAAAAATCAAAAGAAATATAATACATGTCCCCTACGCAAACGATTTGGTGAAAAGCTCAAATGGATAGCTAAATATAATTTTTTATCTTTGTCTTGAGTATAGGATCACCGTACTATCAAGAGGGACGTGTCTGTCAAGTCAAATGATGCCTAGAAGTAATTTTTGGATGATCACCTAACTTTGAGAGAGAGCATTTTGCTCACTAACAAGGGTGGCCGGAAATTCCGGTCTTGGGGTCGGAATTTCCGGGTTTTACAGAGAGCGACCGGAAATTGCATCGGATTTTCCTGTGGGGGCTGAATTTTTCAGCCTAAGTCCCCTGTGACCGGAATTTCCGGTCTCTGGCCGAATTTTCCGGGTTTCACAGAGAGAGACCGGATTAAATTTAGGATTTTCCGGTGTGACTCTCCGTACTGAGTTTGATATAGGGTGGACCGGAAATTCCGGTCACCCCGACGGAATTTCCGGTCATCTGACAAGCATAACGGCTAGTTTTTGAGTGACCTCTATAAATAGCCCCCGTACCCCTCATTTGATTCGGCTGGTTCTCCACTGAAAGAAAGACTTTGAGCCCGCCATTTTCACTCTCCCAACCTTCCTTGAGCCAATCTTTGAGAGGATTCAACTAGGGTTTGGATTGGGGAGAGATTTGAGTGAGAAAAGTGATTGGTTCATCTCTAGAAGCACTCAAGGCATCATTTGATTGGCAATCTCGTCTGTTACTCTTGGAGCTTGACTCCTAGACGGTTTGAGGTTGCTTGGGAGTGTCTCAATTCGTGTGAGCACCCCAAGAAGTTTGTATTACCCTCTCTAGTGTGAGATTTGTGAAGGAAAGTCAATCTAGACCTTTGTGGTCGATTGATCGAGGAAAAGAGTTGGAAGAGACTCTACCCTTTGTGGGTTCCTCAACGGAGACGTAGCTCCTTTGTGGAGTGAACTTCGGGAATAAATCTTGTGTCTCATTTCCTTTACGCATTTCATATTGCTTTTCATATCTTGTATTGACCCGATCTATTTGCTTGTGTTGCTCCGCTGCTTCTAATCATATACACTAGCATCTAGGTCATCATTGCAAGGTTTCTATTCAAGTAGAATCTTTATCTAGGCTTTGAATTTTGAATCTCGAGCAACTCCACCTTGCTGTCGGAAATTCCTGAGCTGACCGGAAATTCCGAGTCCGGAATTTCCGGCCAGGCACCGGAATTTCCGGCCTGAACTGATTTTGTGAGTTGAGAATTGTTTCAGATTTCGATCGGAGCCTATTCACCCCCCCTCTAGGCATCCTAAAGACCTTTCAATTGGTATCAGAGCGTAGGTCTCTTGATCAAGGCTTAACCGCTCAAGAGAAGGATGTCGAGGTATGGGATAGAAGAAGTGGATGTTGAAAGAGTTGAAGAAGAGGTGAATCCGTCGATTCAACCTCAAGGTGATGACGTGCAATCCGTCAAGTCGAGGACAAGTGCCAAGTCCAAAGGGAGCAACAAGTCAAAGAAAAGCTCAAAGTCCAAGAACCAAAAATCAAAGAAAGATGAAGAACCAAGCTCAAGCTCATCAAGCTCAAGCTCAAGCTCAAGTTCAAGCTCAAGTGACGACTCGGGTGATGATGAAGCCAAGCAAAAGAAGAAGAAGCGCAAGGCCAAATTGGCAAAAAAGATGTTCAAGAAGTGGATGGAGTTGAACATCGACGAAGAAAAGAAGAAGAAGACCAAAAAGGGGTTTGCACAAATTCCTTTGAATTATGATGAATTCAATAAGTTTTCTTCTACAAATTTTCAATCAATTCATTTAGGAAAGGCTCCGTACTTTGATGGAACTAACAATCCTAAATGGGCTTATGATATGAAAATGCATCTTTTCGGGCTTCACCCTTTGCTTTGGGAGATTGTGAATGTAGGTGTGAAGGTGCCCAAGAATGGAAAGATGACTCCGGAGCTAGCACAAGACTACTACCGCAATGCTCAAGCCGCTAGAGTCATCACAAGCTCCTTGTCACTACAAGAGTTCAACAAGATTCAAAATGTTGAAGTGGCAAAGGACATTTGGGAAATTCTCAAGGAGTCACATGAGGGAACCGACATGATCAAAGAGGGAAAGATTGATGTGGTGATCAACAAGAAGCTTGAGGATTTTGTCATGCTTGATGATGAAACCATCCAACAATGCTTTGATAGGCTCATGGCACTCATCAATGAAATAAGAGCTCTTGGTTGTGAAGATTGGAGTGATTTCAAGGTCACCAAGAAGATGTTGGATGCATACTCGCCAAACAACTATGCCATTGCCGCTATGATTAGAAGAGATCCACCCTATAGAAAGATGACACCGGTCCAACTTCTTAGTGAGCTCACACAACATGACCTAGCCGAGAAAATGGCAAGTGAGGCTCGCAAGAAAAGAAGTGACAAGGACATAGCATTGAAGGCAAAAGAAGAAATGGATGAGAAGGTCAAGTCATCCAAGGGCAAGAAGGCGATATCAAGTGATGAGGAAGAAAGCACCGATGAAGAGATTGTTCTCTTAATGAAGAAGTTCAAGAGTTTCATGAAGAAGAGAAGCTTCAAGAAGAACTTTGGTGGCAAAGACAAGAGAAGAACCAAGAAGAGGCCGTGCTATGAGTGTGGTGAGTATGGGCATTTCATTGCCGAGTGTCCTAACAAGGACAAGAACAAGGAAGGGGAGAAAAGAGGCAAGTTCAACAAAGAAGACAAGCCTCAAGAGTACAAGAAGAGCTTTGATCACAAGAAAAAGAAGTATCAAAAGCAAGCTCATCTTGGTATGGAATGGATTTCAAGTGATGAAGAGTCCGAAGATGAAGAAATGGCAACCATAGCCATTCACAAGCCATCTTCTTCATCCTCACGCCTCTTCAACAACCTCTCAAGTGATGATGAGGATGACGTCGCTCATTGCTTCATGGCCAAGGGCGCTAAGGTGAAATCCAAATCCAACTACTCCTCCTCTATCTCTTCATCTAGTGACATAGAAAATGATTTTGAAGATGAAGAAGCTTTGTTTGAGCTAGGTCTAATAGAGAAATTTGGAAAGAAAGGCTTTAAAGAAATTAAAAAGCTTTTGAAGAAATTGGATAAAAGAGAAACCTCTCTTTCAATGCAAGAAGACTTGCTCATCCTTGAAAAGGAGAGAAACCTTGCATTGGAAGAGGAGTTAGCCGAAGAGAGATGTAAGGTTGAGAAGTTAGCTATTGACTTGTCTCTAACTAATAACTCTAAAGAGAAGGCATCCAAGGATCTCTCCTTGGCAAATGACTCTCTTGCTAAACTAGAGAGTTCTTATAGTAAACTTCAAAATAGCTTCTCATGCTTAGAGGTCAAACACAAAGATCTTGAAGTTAACTATAAAACTCTTTTGGATAGCACCTCATCTCAATCTAAGGCTTCCCTTGATTCCAATGTCTCCACTAGTGAAGGATGTGCTAAATGTGATAATATTGATATAAATGCTTGTCTCACTAACCTTGCCAAGCTAGAGGTTTCCATCAAGGCTAAGGATGATCAAATCAATAGATTGAACATGCTTGTAAGTCAAGGATATTGCAATGATGAGAAATTCAAGGGCAAGCACCAATACACCACATGGAGACATCCCAAGGTGACCGATGGTCTTGGTCACACTAGGGGTGAAAAGGTGAATGGTAGGCACCTCATCAAGGGAAAGGAGCATGTCAACTTCGTGAAATCCAAGAACCTTGGTGAGTTGATGGATGTGGCTCATGGAGTGAAGAAGGGTGGTGTGAGTAAGGACACCACTCCTAAGGTGAAGGTTGACAAGAAGGCTAAGAGCAAGGTGAAGGCTAAGGATATTCATAAGCCATCACCTAGCTACACAAATGATTACATGGTCACCATGGATGAGAACAACAAAGTGGTGGTCAAGTATGTTGGTGCCTACACTAAAAGGAACATTCTTAGGAGTGTGTGGATACCAAGTATGTTTTCGGCTAACCTCAAAGGACCCAAATCTTTTTGGGTACCTAAACCCCGAGCTTAACCTTGTTTTGTAGGCTTACTCCTCCGGTGGCACAGGATGGGTGCTTGATAGTGGATGTACAAATCATATGACCGGAGGAAAGGAGTTGTTCACTTCATTTGAGCCATACAACGAACCCGTTGAAAAGATTGTATATGGAGATAATAGCAAGGGGGAGGTAATTGGTCATGGTAAAATTGCTATCTCAAATGACCATTCAATTTCAAATGTATATCTTGTTGAATCCTTAGGATATAACTTGCTTTCCGTTTCACAACTTTGTGAAATGGGTTATAATTGTCTCTTTACTAATGAGGGTGTGACCGTCTTTCGAAGAGAGGATTCCTCTATTGCATTTACGGGTCGCTTGAAGGGTAAACTCTATTTGGTTGATTTCACAATTGATAGAGTGACACCCGAGACTTGTTTAGTGGCAAAATCTAGCATGGGTTGGCTTTGGCATCGCCGGCTTGCTCATGTTGGGATGAGGAACTTGGCCAAACTTCAAAAGGGCGGGCACATCCTAGGACTAACCAATGTTGTGTTTGAGAAAGATAGGTTGTGTGGAGCATGCCAAGCCGGAAAACAAGTTGGAGCTCCACATCCCGGCAAGAACGTCATGACGACCACAAGACCTCTCAAGCTCCTACACATGGATCTTTTCGGTCCCGTGGCTTATATAAGCATTGGTGGTAACAAATACGGTCTTGTTATTGTTGATGATTATTCTCGCTTCACTTGGGTGTTCTTTTTGCAAGATAAAAGTGAAGTGCAAGATGTGTTGAAAAAATTCATCAAGAGAGCTCAAAATGAGTTTGAAGTCAAGGTCAAGAACATAAGAAGTGACAATGGAACCGAGTTCAAGAATACAAAGGTGGAAGAGTTTCTTGATGAAGAGGGGATCAAGCACGAGTTCTCCGCTCCCTATACCCCTCAACAGAATGGTATAGTGGAGAGGAAGAATAGAACACTCATTGAAGCCGCAAGAACCATGCTTGACGAGTACAAGACGCCGGACAACTTTTGGGCGGAAGCAATCAACACGGCGTGTCATGCAATCAACCGCCTCTACCTTCACAAGATTCTCAACAAGACCGCATATGAACTCCTAACCGGTAACAAGCCTAAGGTGCATTACTTTAGAGTTTTTGGGTGCAAGTGTTTCATACTTAACAAAAAGCCCAAAAGTTCAAAGTTTGCACCTAAGGTTGATGAAGGTTTCTTTCTTGGTTATGGTACTAACGAACATGCCTACCGAGTCTTCAACAAAACCACCGGTTGTGTTGAAACCTCCGTAGATGTGAAATTTGATGAAACCAACGGCTCTCAAGTAGAGCAAGTTAATTCAAGTCTTGTAGATGTAGAAGAGCCTCCATATGAAGTCATCAAGAAAATGGCAATTGGTGAAGTAAGACCAAGAGAAGAGACATCCCAAGAGAAAGACGAACCATCCTCATCAACAAGAGTTGAGCCATCCATCACTCCTCAAGTGCAAGAACAAGTTCAAGATCAAGCTCATGGTGACAATCATGATCAAGATCAAGAACAATCAAATCAAGGAAGTGATGAAGCTCAACATCCCCCTATTGAAGATCAAACAATTGTCGATGCAAGTGATGAGGAACCTATTCAAAGACAAGATCAAGAGCCTCATCCTAGAGTTCGTCGAATGGTCCAAAGAGATCACTCCGTAAAGAACATTCTTGGGAGTATAAGAAAAGGGGTAACCACTCGTTCTAGATTGCAAAATTTTTGTGGATTTCACTCTTTTGTTTCTACTTTGGAACCACTTAAGGTAGAAGATGCTCTTGGAGATCCGGATTGGGTTATGGCTATGCAAGAAGAGTTGAACAACTTCACAAGAAATGAGGTTTGGGAGTTGGTGGAAAGACCCAAGCAAAATGTGATAGGAACCAAGTGGGTCTTCCGCAACAAGCAAGATGAACATGGTGTAGTGACAAGAAATAAAGCAAGGTTAGTGGCACAAGGTTTCACCCAAATTGAAGGTTTGGATTTTGGTGAGACCTATGCGCCCGTAGCTAGGCTTGAGTCAATTCGCATTCTATTAGCCTATGCCGCTCACCATGATTTTAAGCTCTATCAAATGGACGTGAAAAGTGCATTCTTGAATGGCCCCCTCTCCGAGTTGGTGTTTGTGGAACAACCTCCCGGCTTTGAAGACCCAAAGTATCCTAACCATGTTTACAAGCTCCATAAGGCGCTCTATGGGCTTAAGCAAGCTCCTAGAGCATGGTATGAATGCCTTAAGGATTTTCTCATTAAAAATGAATTTGTCATGGGCAAAGCCGATTCTACTCTCTTTACTCACAAAGTTGATGGTCATATATTTGTTTGTCAAATTTATGTTGATGACATCATCTTTGGTTCAACAAATGTGAAATTTTGCAAAGAGTTTAGTAGGATCATGACAAAGAGGTTTGAGATGTCCATGATGGGTGAGTTGAAGTTCTTCCTTGGATTTCAAGTCAAGCAATTGAAGGAAGGAACATTTATATGCCAAACCAAGTATACAAATGATATGATCAAGAAGTTTGGCATGACAAGTGCAAAGCCCATGAAGACTCCCATGCCAAGCAAAGGAAATGTGGATCTTGATGAGAAAGGTAAATCGGTGGATCAAAAGGTATATCGTTCCATTATTGGATCTTTGCTTTACCTTTGTGCATCTAGACCCGATATAATGCTTAGTGTGTGCATGTGTGCTCGATATCAAGCCAACCCTAAGGAATGTCACCTTAAGGCCGTTAAGAGAATTTTGAGGTATTTAGTACACACACCTAACCTTGGCTTATGGTATCCCAAGGGCTCCACTTTCGATCTATTTGGATATTCCGATTCGGATTATGCCGGTTGCAAAATAGATAGAAAGAGTACATCGGGGACTTATCAATTTCTTGGTAGGTCCTTGGTGTCTTGGAGCTCTAAGAAACAAAACTCCGTAGCTTTATCCACATCGGAAGCGGAATATGTTGCCGCCGGTGCTTGTTGTGCACAACTCTTGTGGATGAAGCAAACCTTGAGAGACTATGGATATGACTTTACCAAAATCCCATTGTTGTGTGACAATGAGAGTGCCATCAAACTAGCCAAAAATCCCGTCCATCACTCAAGAACAAAGCACATAGAGATAAGACATCATTTCTTGAGAGATCACCAACTCAAAGGAGATATCGTATTACGCCATGTGAGAACCCACAACCAACTAGCCGATATCTTCACAAAGCCATTAGATGAGAAAAGGTTTTGTGCCTTGAGGAGTGAGCTAAATATCTTGGATTCTCGTAACTTGGAGTGATATGGAGCACATACTTGATTGTTGCCTAGTTAGGTTCAAAACAAGTTTTGGCGTGTGTTTGTTTTGATTTTTGAGAAAATATTGGATTTTGTGATCTTTGGATCATTTCTTGGCTTATGGGACCATTGTTATGTATTGTTGATTGTGGCTGGTCCTGTTAAGTCAAGTTTCTTATATGTCCATTAGCTATATCTTTCTAAATCACTCAATCAATCTCATCGAAAATCTGGCTTGTTTCTGCTGATCTTCACCGGAAAATCCGGCCCCTGCGTCGGAATTTCCGGCCGTGCAGGAAATTGTCTCGGGACTTCCGGCTGAACCTGGCCAGACCAGAAAATCCGGTCAACCCCGACGGAATTTCCGGTCCCGCCAGGGTATAAAGGCCTTCTCATACCCGTTGGAACCCTAAACTCTCTTATTTCTTCTCCAAACCGCCGCCCCTCTCTCTCTCTACTGTGCGGGCGATTTTTCGCTCCAACCGAGGAAGGGATCAAGTGGTGATTGGAGAAGCTTGTCCATCCTCGGGAAAACCCGATTTCCACTCCGGTTTTTCCGATCTCGCGCGGGAAAGTTCAAAGGTAATCCATTCAAAATCCCCGTCGCTCGATCTTTCGCTCCGGATGAAACTAGATGAAACCCTTTGAGCCATATACTCCTTATGCATCCTAGAACTCATGCCTATCATCTTGTTTGCAATGGATGGAGGAATCGGAAGTTTTCAAGTTTTAATCTCTAAACCTAGGTTTTATCCGATCTCTAAATGTGATTGATTCTAGAACGATTCCTCCTAGGATTATCTTCCTGCTACATAGTCCATCTTATATCCAAAGTCTCATATCTTTTGGTGGGCTAGATCTCGAGTTCCATGATTTTGGTGTGGTGCACGGGCTCGGTCGGAATTTCTGGCCAGGGACCAAAATTTCCGAGCTCGGAATTTCCGGCCCTGTTCGGAATTTCCGACAGACGCCCGTTCAACACCCCTATCTGGTTCTGTGCATCTTCTAATCCATCATTATCTACACTTTGACAGATGGCACGAACCAAGGTTGCTGCTCGCCGTCCTCGCCCAGATGAGTCAAGTGAATCAGAGTCTGAGGAGGAGATCCATCTTGAGGATGTGAGGCCGGATCCGCCTCGTCGTGCCGGCAAGCGTGCAGCAAACAGGCAGGATTCAGTCCGTCGAGGCCGTGGTCGGCGCTCTGGGACTGGCAGAGGTGCGGGGACTGGTGGTGATGATGAGGGAGGATCTAGTGGTCAGGCCAGCGGAGCACAGTTTGCATATGATCCTAACATTCATCTCAGCATATACACAACTCAGTGTCAGGAGATCATGAGGCCTATCAGGAGTCCTGAGGATCCGAGGATGACTAGTTACAAGAGGAGGACAGCTGATATCAAGCATGTGAGATATGGGACAGATCCAGCTCAGAGTCCTAGGGGTTTTAGGGGTGATCCTAGGTTTTGGCTACCTCATCAGGCTGATTGGTATGAGAGTGTCATCATGCCTATGAGATACAGGACCACTCGATGAGGTACATTGATTGGCAGCATCTCCTATCCTTCCCTACACCTATTCGTGAGATAGCCCGAGAGGTACATACTCAGTGTCAGAGGAAGAGATTGACAGATTTGATGGCTATGAGGCAAGCTTGGAATGATGAAGTGATTGCTCAGTTTTATGCTACTCTATATGTTGATCAGCAGTCACAGACTTTGCACTGGGCGATTGGAGGCAGACGATACTGTGTGACACTTGTTGCCTTTGCTGGGCTTCTTGGTCTGCCTACCGAGGATGTTCACGACTTTGACCTGCACAGTGAGCCCATTCCTCATGACACTCGTCTGATTTTCATGTATGATGATCGATATGGCAAGATTGAGTATGGGAAGACTCATGGTCTGAAGCCATACTACAGGTTGATGAATCAGCTCTTCAGGTTCACTCTCACTCCCAGGATTGGAGATTCTTATAATATATCACATAGAGCCAAGAGTATTCTCAGCCGCATGAACCCTGCCTCGCCTACCTTCTCAGTCTCCAAGTTTATATGGAATGAGATCATCACCTGCTCTCATGATGGTACGAGCAGCTGTCACTATGCACCGTATATCTTCCGTATCATTCTTGGAGTCACTGGCCTTGGACTTGTCACAGATCAGTCTCACATTGCCTACAAGTCCAACAAAGGCCAGCTTGAGAGGATGCTTCACCTTGGGTCTCAGGCTCCATCACCAGTGAGAGCACAAGGAGTCAGGATTCCTGGAGCATCTTCCTCACGTCCACCATTGCCTAGAGATGAGGAGGAAGAAGATGATGAGGAAGGCTCTCCCACTGGTCCACCTCCTACAAAGAAGAAGACTAGCACTCTAAAGTTTCTATCCAAAGCTCTCTTTTCATGCTTTAAGGGAAATCAGCAGTTGGCTGATGAGCTTCACAGGCAGAAGATAGAAAGTATCAAGCAAGCCAACAGACAGAAGAAGATGATGAGACACTTTGGAATTGAGGCTTCTTCAGAGGAGGATGAGAATGTCTCTCCACCGGTTCGCTTGTATAACCCCTGGTCTGATACTACTCAGGATGCAGGGCCTTCTGGAGAGGCCACACATGTGTTTGGGCCAGGTGTGCAGGCTGAGGGAGAAGCTCAAGAAGAGGAAGAGGAGGAGGAGAGCTCTAGCAGTGAGGAAGAGCAGGAGGGCGAGTTTGAGTCACCAGAGGATCCTCACGCCGCCGATCTAGCCAAGGATAAAGACAAGAGAGTTGAGGAGGAGAGCGATTCAGAGTATGACGATGATGAGTGACTCTCTCTTTTTGGTGCTTGGTGCCAAAGGGGGAGAATATACTTGGGTGATTGTCACGGATGGAGGCCCCTCATTTCTTTTTATCTATCTTTCCATCCTTTCATGCTTAGCTAGTGGACATGTAAGCCATTTTATGTAATGTACTTGTGTTATGGTTGAAAACGTGGCTTGTAAAACTTAATTTGTGCTTATATATGTCTTTATGTGTGATGATGAACCTTATTTGGAGATATTCTTTTGTGTGATGTCTATGGTTGATGTAATGTTCATTTGTCATCTTTTATTGTGTGAATAACATGTCATATGCATTACGTACTATTCTCTCACACATGGCACATATATACATGATCTTAAATGCTATATCTTGAGAAAGCTTTCCAAAATGTGTGCATAGGCATTTGAGGCCAACAAAGGTTAAGATGAACACATTAAGGGGGAGCTAGCTCACATGAAAATGAAATTGAAACATGAGTTGTATTTGTATATCTTTCACCCAAATTGTGTTGGCATCAATCACCAAAAAGGGGGAGATTGAAAGTGCATATGGCCCCCTAGTTGGTTTTGGTGATGATGACAATCACAATTTGGAGGTTTCATGTTTCCATTGAGTATTTGCAGGGCTTACACGAAGAAAAATCAAAAGAAATATAATACATGTCCCCTACGCAAACGATATGGTGAAAAGCTCAAATGGATAGCTAAATATAATTTTTTATCTTTGTCTTGAGTATAGGATCACCGTACTATCAAGAGGGACGTGTCTGTCAAGTCAAATGATGCCTAGAAGTAATTTTTGGATGATCACCTAACTTTGAGAGAGAGCATTTTGCTCACTAACAAGGGTGGCCGGAAATTCTGGTCTTGGGGTCGGAATTTCCGGGTTTTACAGAGAGCGACCGGAAATTGCATCGGATTTTCCTGTGGGGGCTGAATTTTTCAGCCTAAGTCCCCTGTGACCGGAATTTCCGGTCTCTGGCCGAATTTTCCGGGTTTCACAGAGAGAGACCGGATTAAATTTAGGATTTTCCGGTGTGACTCTCCGTACTGAGTTTGATATAGGGTGGACCGGAAATTCCGGTCACCCCGACGGAATTTCCGGTCATCTGACAAGCATAACGGCTAGTTTTTGAGTGACCTCTATAAATAGCCCCCATACCCCTCATTTGATTCGGCTGGTTCTCCACTGAAAGAAAGACTTTGAGCCCGCCATTTTCACTCTCCCAACCTTCCTTGAGCCAATCTTTGAGAGGATTCAACTAGGGTTTGGATTGGGGAGAGATTTGAGTGAGAAAAGTGATTGGTTCATCTCTAGAAGCACTCAAGGCATCATTTGATTGGCAATCTCGTTTGTTACTCTTGGAGCTTGACTCCTAGACGGTTTGAGGTTGCTTGGGAGTGTCTCAATTCGTGTGAGCACCCCAAGAAGTTTGTATTACCCTCTCTAGTGTGAGATTTGTGAAGGAAAGTCAATCTAGACCTTTGTGGTCGATTGATCGAGGAAAAGAGTTGGAAGAGACTCTACCCTTTGTGGGTTCCTCAACGGAGACGTAGCTCCTTTGTGGAGTGAACTTCGGGAATAAATCTTGTGTCTCATTTCCTTTACGCATTTCATATTGCTTTTCATATCTTGTATTGACCCGATCTATTTGCTTGTGTTGCTCCGCTGCTTCTAATCATATACACTAGCATCTAGGTCATCATTGCAAGGTTTCTATTCAAGTAGAATCTTTATCTAGGCTTTGAATTTTGAATCTCGAGCAACTCCACCTTGCTGTCGGAAATTCCTGAGCTGACCGGAAATTCCGAGTCCGGAATTTCCGGCCAGGCACCGGAATTTCCGGCCTGAACTGATTTTGTGAGTTGAGAATTGTTTCAGATTTCGATCGGAGCCTATTCACCCCCCCTCTAGGCATCCTAAAGACCTTTCAATATATATATATATAGTCCTTGTACAAGGTGCAAGAACCTTTTCCTGTTCGAGGCGCCTGAGACCATACGTGAGCACTTGTTGGAGAAGGGATTTGTTCAGAACTATTTTATCTGGACCAAACACGGTGAAACACAAACAGATTATCAAGGTGGCGTCGAACAGGTGATAAGGGTCGAACAAGTGACAAGGGCAGTAGGGAATACTGAGCGGGTGAGGCCGGAAGGTCACAACCAAGAAAATGCAATGACAGAAGATCCTAATGTGGTCGATGAAAGTCAGGGTTTTGATGGTGGAATCGATGTGGAGGAATTGTTGGTCCACATTGACCATGAGAACTTAGTCAACAAGAATAAGAGAGGTTTGGATAACATCAAAGTTTTGGAGGAGGCATCAATGAAGCTTCTGTACGAGGAGTCCAATGGTTGTGATAAGGATTGCACGGTCTTCCAAGCAGTGCTTGATCTTGTCACGCTTAAGGCTAAGGGCGGGTGGTCAGACACAAACTTTAACCAACTGTTAGAGCTCCTAAATTTTTTTTTGCCAAAGCCGAACCATTTGCCTGTGAACGCGTACCATGCCAAAAAACTACTATCACCGTTGACATTAGGTGTTCAAAAAATACACGCATGTCCAAAGCACTGCATATTGTATCATAAAGAGCATGCCAAGAAGACCAGATGTCCAATATGCAAAGCTCCTCGCTACAAAAAGAATGTCGATCATGATGACGAAGCTGGATTGGTGGGTAAGAACAAGACAAAAAAGATTGGAGGGAAGAGGAAGAGAAGCACTAATGCTAACGATCGTAGCGATGACCTAGAGGAAGAAGAGGTCAACAGAAGAAAGGTGCCTGCCCTTGTGATGTGGTACCTTCCGGTAATCGATCGCTTGAAGCGCCTTTTTGCTAATGCTAGAGACGCTAAACTGATGACATGGCACGATGACGGGCGTAAAAAGGATGGGATGATTCGTCACCCCGCTGATGCGCGGCAGTGGAAGACCTTTGACATTAACCATCGCAAGTTTTCTTCTGAAAAAAGGAATATCAGAATGTCCCTTAGTACGGATGGAATGAATCCTTGGGGTGAGATGACAAACCCACATAGTACTTGGCCAGTGATACTAAGCATATACAACATTCCCTCATGGTTGTGCAACAAGAGGAAGTATCTTTTGCTTACTATGTTGATTTCCGGTCCAAAGCATCCTGGTATTGACATTGATGTCTTTCTAGAACCTTTGATGGAAGACATGACGACACTATGGGATAAAGGGGTCGATGTAGTCGATGGAAATAGGCAAGAAAGCTTCACCCTACACGCCATAATTCTTTGTACCGTCAGTGATAATCCTGCACGCTCAGATCTAAATGGGCAGATCAAAGGGAAGACATCATGTTCAACATGTTTGGACCAGACTGCATCAGTGTAGCTTCCGTTTTCTTCTAAACTGGTGTATGTAAAGCACCGACAATGGCTATAAAAAAAGCACAGATATCGTCAAATGCAAGGCACTTTTGATGGCACAATTGAGAACGATAGCACTCCAAAACCACGTGATGGTCAATTTGTGTATGAAATGGTGAAAAATATCGAATAGACCTATGGGAATAAGGGGAAGAAAAGGGAAGAAAACCGATAAGGATGTGCCATTTAAAAAACTATCGATTTTTCATCGATATTTGGAGTATTGGAGGGAATTGGAGATTGCCCATGCCACAGACCCTATGCATGTCGGAAAGGGAGTCTTCGACAATTGTAATGGCACCTTGATGGACATTCCAGGTAAAACAAAGGATGGACTCCGTGCACGAAGAGACCTAGAGAGCTTAAATATAAAGCATGAGCTTCATCCTCAAGAAAGACCGAATGGGAAGTATTATCTTCCACCAGCTAGTTGGAACCTAACACAACAAGAGAAAATAGCATTCTGCAAGTGCCTCCGAGGGATAAGAGTTCCCACGGGTTTCTGTTCAAACATAAAGAAACTCGTCTCAATGACTGATTTGAAGATAAGTGGCTACAACACCCATGAATGCCATATGATGCTTTCTCTATTTCTCGCTGTTGCAATTAGGGTTGTTAAGCAACCATATATCAAGCTGGCTGTCATACGGATGTGTCATTTCTGGAATTCGATATCTAAGAAGGTGATCAGTCTTAATAAGGTCGAAAAGATACGTAAAGAGATGATAGAAACAATGTGCCAACTCGAAATGTGTTTCCCACTATCTTTCTTTGATCTGATGGAGCATTATATGATTCACTTAGCTGATCAGATTGTTGTTCTTGGTCCTGTTTACTTGCATCATATGTTTCCATTCGAGCGCTTTATGTCCATAATGAAGGGACATGTCCACAACCGTGGTCACCCTGAGGGTTCCATGATAGAGTCATATACAACCGAGGAGGTTCTTGAGTTTTACAATGACTACAATCAAAATGGAAAACCAATCGGTCTACCAGTGTCACGCCATGAAGGAAGACTATTCGATAAGGGAACTAAAGGAAAGAAAATATTTAATGACCAGGGATACAAGTTGGTGAGTCAAGCACATTTCAGCTTGTTGCATCAGTTACAAATTGTTGAGCCGTACATCCGGCAACACTTGCAACAACTTCGTGAAGAAAATGAAAACTGGTCAGAGGGTAGGATCATGAAAGAGCACAATGGGACCTTTACTGAATGGTTTATGAACCTAAGACTTCCACCCGGTGAAACAAGAGATGAACAGATAATACATCTACTGGCCGGTGGTCCTGAACAACTAGTTACAACATGGCAAGCTTATGATATTAACAGTTTCACATTTTACACAAAGGAAAAGGACAACAAGAGCCAGAACCAAAATAGTGGTGTTAGCGTTAAAGCAGAAGACAGCACGGGGAAAGAGAACACCTATTATGGGTTTATTGACCAAATTTGGGAACTCACATATGGCACCACCCTACAGATCCCCATATTTAAGTGTCAATGGGTCAAGCATCCGCAAGGTGTAGAGGTGGATGAATATGGCTTCACCCTCGTATCCCTCAATAATGTTGGTCGCAAAGATGAACCTTGGATACTCCCGGACCGTGTTGCACAAGTGTTTTATGTGCTCGAGCCAGAACATGAGAAGAAGCACATCGTGCTGTCTGGAAAACAAAGAATCATTGGGGTGCAAAATGTGACAGATGTTAATGAGCACAACCAGTTTGATGAGGTTTCGCTCTTTGCAGATATGGGAAAGTTAATATCCTTCAAACACAACTCAGCTATTCACGCTTGCTTCCCTACATGCGCGCTGACGATGGTGATGATGGAAAATTGGTTAAAGCATGATAGTTTAATAGCATGTGTGTATGTAAGGAATAATTCTTGTACTGCTAAAACTCTTCAAGAGAATATCTTTCTTGTAATGCAAAAACTCATTAAGATACATATTATCTCACTTGTAATGCTAAAATTATCATAATTTCCTTTAGTAATTTTTATTGTCAAACAAAAATATAAATCATAAAATTAGATGTGTTTGAAAACACATGAGATACTGCCATGCCAAATTTTAGTTACAAACTTAACATAATTTTGAAAAATAGAAATACACGAAATAATGAAAAAAATAGGTATTTCCAATAACGGGCACCTAGTGATGTCATGCTGACCGTTATTGAGGATACGCACTATCTCTCGCATTCCCTGTCTCCTCCCACGCCATTTCAAACCTGCACGCCGCCAGGCCCTGCGCCCCTCACCTGCCGGAGCCCCGCTCTGCGCCCCTCGAGCACCACCTGCCGGAGCCCCGCCCTGCGCCCCTCGAGCACCACCTGCTGGAGCCCCACCCTGCGCCCCTCAAGTACCACCTGCTGGAGCCCCGCCCTGCGCCGCCTCCCCGAGGGCCACCGCACATCCCTCCCGGGCGCGCGCTCCTCCTCGTCGGCACTCCTCCCGATGCACGCTCTCTCCTCGCCGGCACTCATCCCCGCCGCTCCTCACCGGCACTAGTCCCCGGCGCTCCTCCCTGCCGTGCTGACTGCAGCGAGTGCCCCCTCCCCGCCTCCGCGCCGGACATCAAGAAGAAGAAGCCGTCGGCGCCGCCCAACAGCAAGAAGAAGGTCAGTTCTGTTAGAAACTACCATCTTGCCTCTGTGTCCGGCCTTCGTGCCGTGTTTTCTTGCAGGAACCCTCGCCATCTAGCTGTCCCTTGTACCCCTGCTCGTGTCCAGAACCATCCGCTGCTGCCATCTGCCTCGCTCGTAGCCTGTTCGATGGAATGCCTGACCCACCCTTCCATGCCATCCCCTGCTTTGCTGTCTTTCCTTTGCCTGCAGTTGCCTTATTTTTACATTCATGATTATGATTGTGAGTGGATGTGACCATGGTAGTTGGAGAACCATCAGAATCCAAGAGGTAAAAGAAAACTATGAGTTTCTGACAAGCTTTATGAAAGAACAGAGTGGAATGATTATAATGCTTGATTGTTGAACCTTCATGGGTATTAATTAATCAAGGTTATAGATTGTGCAATATTCCAGTTCTACAGGTGTACCTGTTTAACTGATTACCCAAGTTCTCATATGTACTTAAGGCCTTTGTCACATACCTGTTTAACTGATTACCTAAGTTCTCATATGTACTGAACTAATTACCCAAATTCTCATCTGTGTTCAGTTTATGGAGATTGTTTACTTGTAACTAATGTGGTTAAGAAGCTACAAGAGTTGTAACTAATTTTTGTTTCAAATCCAGCAATCATAGCAATGGAAAAAGGAGGAGCACAGGAACCGTGCATGAATCATCAGACTGGGAAGACGGTTCTGATGATGAGGATTCATCATATGTGGAGCCTTCCCCTCTCGATATTCCGTGCGCCAAAAGGCAACGCGTTGTGTCTCCAGACCCTGATTACAATCCACAAGATGAGGTATGCATTGTCAACTACTTATTTTTACAGGGTCACAGTTTAATTAAAATGACTTCTAACTCTCACTTACATATAGGTTAGTGCCCCACGTCGTAGTGCTCGACGCTTGTTCTCTGATGAGGCAGCAACTATAGTGCCATCAGAGGAGACTGCTCGCACATCATCCAATCCAGAAAAACGAAGGAGAGGCCAAAGAAAAATGAACAAGCTACATACTGTCGTTCGCCCCGTAACAGCCATAGACAAGGATGGGGCACCAATCGAGCTGGATGGAACCAATGCATATTGGCGCACTCTTTGTGGTGTCTTAGCCCGAAGGAAAGTCAACATTAAGTATGAGAGCTGGCGTATGGTGCCAAAGGATGTCAAGGATGCATTATGGACTAGCTTGAGCAAAATATGCCTTTCCCTCCAGAACTCTCTGAACGTGGAAAAATAGCTACTTTGAAAACTATGGGAACAGCCCTTAAGACATTTAGGTACACCCTGAATACTAAATATGTGAAGGAAGGTGTTACACCATTTGATGAGTACGGGTTCATCACGCCGGATGATTGGAAGAGTTTTGTGTGCAAGGTATCCTCCGAAGGTGGCAAAATGATGAGTGAACAGGGCAAGAGGTTGACACAAAAGAACAAGAACCACCCTTGTTTGGGAACAGGCGGCTATAAGGCTAAAGTGAAGCAATAGAGGGAAATGGAAGAAAAAATTCGACTAGCTGGGAAACCAGACCCATTAGAAGGATGTAGTGAACTAACCCGGAATTGGTTGTTGGCACGTTCAAAGTCATCTGGTGATGGACAATTAATTCCCAAAAGCTCTTCGGTTACAGAAGTTATGCAAAAAGCTAAGGCGCTAGCTGGACAGGAGAAGGAAGGCACATTCATTCCTGTTGCCAACAAAGACCAGCTTACTATTGCCCTTGGGACAGATGAACATCGAGGCCGTACACGAGGGATCTCCTCATTGGCAAAAGTGAACCTAGGGTCTTCGGGCACGACTACATGTATTCAGTGCAAACCATCGAACAAGGATCAATATCATGATGTGGAAACAAAGCTTCTTCCAGTCCGCAAAAGAGAATCCACATTTGCTCCAACCTATGATGGTCCCTGAATTCCACCTCGATATTGACTCTTGTACCCCATCTTGTCCTCCAAGTAGTCATGGCTCTGCCCCCGATTGCACCAAGTAACCAGTGGATGACATAACTGAGAATACACCTTGCACTCTACACATGCCTCTCGGCAAGAAAGGGAAGACACTCATGAAGGTAGCAGATGGAATTGCAATGCCTGGACGTACATTTCACACCAAAACTATTCCTCAAGAGTGTGCCAGGGTCCAAATAGTCAAGGTTGAAGACAACTATCTCACTTGCGAGCTAGATTATCCAGACGAAGAGGAGGGGATCGACACTCTCGGGGATGCTATTTATCAATTCGTCCTTTGGCCCCGACGTGATATCATAATTCATACAGTCTCAGATTCACCTCAGCCACATCAGGAAGGACTTGATCGTGGCTTTTCTCTTGTGCCTTTACCACCTTCACCTCGGTCTTCTCCGATTCATGAGCAAGGTGGTCGCTTGATGTCCACTCCGCCCCATGGGACACAAAAAGAACTGATTGGCGCGATTCGATGCTCATCCACTCCACCGCCAAAGAGATATGACAAAGTGGCTTGTGCGATTCGAAGCTTGTCAACTCCACCTCCGCAAACACAAGAAGAAGAGGTTTGTGATCCTTTGATGGAGCTCGTTCCACCGCCTCCAGGGAAGAAGGACACCATCTCGAGAAAACAACTAGGTTAGTACACTTTGTAGTAATTCTCAATATGTCTGTAGATAGTCACCTATTATAGTATTTAATATATTAGCATTTTGTCGTGCAGCTCAGTCGTGGCTTTATGATACGAAAAAAGCATACGAGCGTCAGCCTAAGGAACTGGTGCCACATGTGCCTATCTTGCCGGATGGTGTCCCTAAGGGAGGTTGGGATCTTACACAGGACGATTGTCCTCAATACTCCCGTGGCAGGCCATTCGTGCCAAATTCCCGTCTTAAAGAATTGTCATGGATGCATCGAAAATTTCAAGAATGGTACTTCGAGGCATGCGACAAAGGCATTCAATTAATCCAAGGCAAGCTTCCTAAAGAGCTTTTTGGACAACCTTCTTGCAATATACATGTTGTCGTTTGAGGATATACATCCCTTGTATCTTCTTGACAGAATGGATGCCACTATTATTACTCTCTGGTGCCTGTAAGTGTTTTGAACCTTCATTACCTATATGCATGTAAATGACACATTAATAGAGAAAAATGACTAACACTTTTCATTCTTTAGAATGTGTCATCACTCCGGTGCCTCTAAGGAAGTAGGGTATCTAAACCCAACATCCATAGGGCAGGGCATGATTAATCCGGTGCATAACAACCAAGACCCTGAAATGGTCGGGAAGATGATGAATGAAAAGAAAAAAAATACATGCCACGAAGGTTGAGGATGCAAGGTCACTCGTAGCAACCTACATCGGCAGGCGCATGTACGACTGGAGAGATAGGGGTTGCATTATAGCTCCTTACAACTTTGAGTAAGTTTTCTTATGTTGTTACTTTATGTGGAGTTGAATGTTTCACTTGGACACTTACATGATTACGTGTTTCTATAGCAACCATTGGATTGCTTTCATATATATATATATATATCCGAAGAGTGCGCGAGTTTTGGTACTTGACTCTGCTGATCGTGATAAAAATACGTACAAGGACTTCATGGAGGTCCTAGATAGGTAACATCAATTATGGTATGAAGTTGTAATCTTTAAATCAAACTAATTGTGCATTATGGATTTCGTTTTGTATAACAGGGCCTATCAGTTCTACCTCAAGCTGGGTGGTGAGGGTCACAAGACACGAAAGACAAAAATGGGTATAGAACACGTTTCCCGGTACGACGAACAACACTCTAGTACGACAATTCATCTCATTGTATTTAAGTTTGATTGTGGTGCAATTTTATGATTTACTTTATTTGAACAGTGCTATAAACAGATCCCTGGTAGCATGCATTGTGGGTACTATGTGTGCAAGTACATAACCGCTGGCACTGGCTCATACATGACATTTCCTACGGAAGAACCAAGCATATGGAAAGATGTAAGTATAAGGCCTATACTTGCATATAATACCACATTTATTTGTTTTACTCAACACATTCTTAATATTTGGTTACTTCATATGTGTAGCCGAGTCAGAAACCTGCTAAAGAGAATTCCCACATTGATGAGCAGACACTCAATGATGTCATTGTCTCTAAGTTGCTTTGCTTCATCATGCGTGAATTCATTTGTCCACTCGGTGCATACCATGATGAAACTAGTCACATGGCACAACATAAAGACCTTTGTAATTATTTCGGGAAAGGAGGCACCAAGGATATCATTGAGAAAAACAAGAAGGCCGAGGAGGAGAGGCTGGAGGCACAAGTCTCCGCATGGACTGATGATAAAGTTTTTATGTAAACTGTTTTTATGACTCTGTTATGTAAACCATATGATTTTGTATGAATGGCGTGCACTTATGTTTTATGACTCTATTTTTACGACTCTGTTGTGCGCTTATGAATAGAGCTAATTGTATGAACTATGATGTGATGGCTGCTATGTGAAATATATTGTCTCTGTGTTGAATTATATTTAAATTTGTTGCCGGGAAATAAATAAAATGTCAAAACTGGTTCAGGTCTGAATCATCACTGCAATGACGGTCATAATGACGTCATCAGTAATGTTATTGCAGTTGTATTCTTCAATAACGGTCAGGTGACGTCATGGTCGGCTTTGCTGCAATAACGGGCATGATGACCTCAGCATGTCCGTTATTAAAAATGTCCACTACAGTGATGGGCATGATGACGTCATGTGACCGTTATTGCAATGTTATTTTTAATAACGGTCCTGGTGACGTCATCGTGCCCGTTATTGCAGTGATGATTTCTAATGATGGACACTTTTGCCGTCACTGTAGGCTCGAGCCTGCAATGACGGGGACTTAATAACGGACTGTTTGCTTATCATTACAGTGGTATTTTGCCCGTCATTACAGTGCTCTAGTGTAGTAGTGGATATACTTATCATAGACTGCCATATGTATCCAGTAGGGTTTCTTACCCCCCAAGCCATGCACTCCTATATACCGGCCGAGGCCTCAATGCAATCCATCCATTAGACACAATTCTATTATCCTACATGGTATCACGAGTTTAGGGTTTGAGATCCTAGGTTAATCTTCTGCTGTCTCCCATCACGCCCCAGCGCGCCATCGGTTGTCTTCTATGACGCGCTTCCTGCGCGCCCCCTCGACGACCTCCTAGCGCACCCCCGGGGAGCTCACCCATGTCGATCTCCACCGGGGGCAGCGCCCTCTTCGATCTCCGCAGCGGATCCTGTTAGTCTGCCGCCTCCACAGTGTCAAGCAGCAGTAGATCATGGCGTACCTCGCCACCTGCCATGGAAGCTGTTGAATACTCCGACCCGCGCTACCATGGTGGCAGCTGAGGTATCCGGACAGCGCCCGTGAACCACATGTGTTGCCGTGGTGGCAGCCGGTGCTCTGCATGGTGCTTTCAGCTCATCATTGGTGAATTCCGTATGGGCTCCTTCACTTCCAGCCTGTCTCCTTCGTCGCCCGCTCCAGTGGATCCATCGTCGCCTCCCTGCTGGGATCAGTCACCCCGGCTAGATCTGCTCCCCAGCGGGACCGACGGCCTTGTGGGGATCTGGCGCCTGCTACTCCGAGCAAGGACCGTCCTCCTTCTGCTAGCACCTCGGTGGGGGACTCACCGCCGCTAGGCAGGATCCGCTCTACCCCGGTGGGGATTCGCCACCTCCTGGCGGGATCCGCCCCGCTCCTCCACCTTGCCATCTGCAGGTTGGCTCTCCCTTGCTCTGCTTCTTTCTCTCATGTGCGTCCTCTGGCCTTGTACCGTGTGCTACATAGACGAGATGAAAGAGGATTGAGGGTGAGAGTACCCTCCGGCTAGGTGCACCCCGGGGTTCTACACGAGATGTTGTTGCGTGTCTTTTCCTCTTTGCTTGATTACTGATCGAGATTGCGTCGCCCACCACCCGTCGATCTCGTGACTCTATCTCGACATCGGCATCGACTTCACTGGCTTCTTCCTCGCATGTCCGGTATTGGAAACATCGGTGCATGCCATCGTCCCCGAGGCGTTCACGGGCCTGACAAACCTGGGACCGTCTCGCCGGATGGCCTGACTACGTCGACTTCGGCACCGTCCCTCCTCTACGCTGCCTCGACGTGTCGCTGTCTTCGTCTTCAGCGTCTTCTCCGTTACGGCACCATCATGGCGCCTCCTCGTGCGCCCACGGCTTCATGTGCGGCTACCTCATCTTTGGCAACCTTGATAGCTCTACGTCGACCACGGCTACACTAAGCACGACATCCTCGAGCATGGCTCGTCGCCCTCTAGATCGGCTACCTCGACATCGGCACAAAGGGCTATCATCCATATGAGTTACTTGCTGATTCTCTCCTGTCGCAGCGTCCGCAACACACCAACGTTTTGTCTGTGGGGAGATGTCAGTCCGTCGTCTCCTGTCTTCATCTTCTTCTCCAATCTCACCGTCTGCGGTGCTCCCGTTGTGACTGCGGGAGAGTGTTAGAGTATATTTGGTAGTTTAGATATACTTATCGTATACTGCCATATCTATCCGGTGGGGTTCCTTACCCCCCAAGCCATGTACTCCTATATATACCGGCCGAGGCCTCAATCCAATCCATCCATTTAGACACAATTTTATTATTCTACAATAATCACGCAGAAGCAGTTGCGATCTATGGAGATGATGATCACAGATGACACTAAAGGCACAATATTTGTTAATGAGGTTCAGCCGAAGCCTACATCCCTGGAGCATGACTACGAGTGCTCCTCCCCAATACACAACACAAGTCGCTACGGGGTCTCGGCGATGTGCCGCCTCCCCCTACGAGTCTATCTCTATGACATCATGGTTACAACAATAGTCCTCCTCTCATATTTATGAGGAGCCTAGGTTACATGATTCTGACACGTACTCTACACCCTATCGCTAATACAACTCAAGTCCAAACGTAACCAACTAGTACACAATATTCAATAGAACTCTAACAAACTCTACCTTGGTGAAATTCCACCATCTTGAAGCCGTTACGTGCAAACCTCCATATACACCAGACCTGAGTTGTTTGTCTTTGTAGCTCATAGAGAGCCACCTGACGAGTCTGACCTCGCCTCAAACCTGCCACCCGCAGAAGACACTATTATCCCTGCAACTCCATCTTCCATGACTCCACCTACGACTGTACACCCTTGCAGCTTGTACAGATGTGATGTTGTTCTCTCTCCTATCATCACAGTCTCACCACCCTTCATGATCTTCATGGTCTTCCCATCGGGCTAAGCCCGGAATAACATCCCACCATCACGTAGAGCTCCAAGCGAAATTAGATTCTTTCGCAGCCCTGGCACATGCCCAACACCTCTAAGCACTGGCACAACTCTATCTTGCGTCTTGATCTTGATGTCACATACTACAATAACACGGTAACCCGTGGCATCACCCAGATAAGCTAAGCCAAAATCACCAGACTTGTACGAAGTGAACCAGTCCTTCTTGTGCGCCGCATGAAAAAGAGCTAGCTGAATCTAACACCCATGCTTCAGTTGACTGCACACTATATTTGATACCGAGAGAACATCACCATCACTATTCGAGTCACTCTTTTGAATTGTAACACTAGCACTTGCCGCCATTTTCTTCCTCCTCTTCTCCATCTTCTCCCTGCTACGATCACCTTTGACCGGCAATGCATCACCTTGTGGTTCCTCCGCTGTACTATTTTGTCTCCTTTGTTCCCGAGCCAATAACACTGCAGTAATATTAATAGTTTTGATGCTTTTCTTGTCGTACATCAAAGTTCCTAGATGTAATTGGTCCATTTGGAACCTTTGCCATGCACACTGTAGCCTTGCCCAACTAGTAACCAGAAAGAAGCAGGTGCTCTGTTAGTGGGCAAGTCTTCCTCGGAGTTTGTGCTAGCAACGATTTTGCTTGCTTCTCCAGGCGAGTGAGGGTGATGAGGACATCAACACCATCGATACATCCCTACCTGCCAACACCGGTTGGTCCTATTACTCATGCTCATGCTCATCAACTTAACCATTAAGTAAGTTCATTCTTAAGCTCCTATTCATGTTTAGACAATGGAGATGCGTGCACTCTTGTTGTACTCAGGAATGATGGAGTTGATAAAAGGAGAGGGATCTTGCACGCGCTAGATTCGGACTGCAGGATAGCAACAAATTCTGACGACCGCCACGACTTCATATGGACTCCTTTTTGGGCATTCAAGTACTTCCTGGAAAGCTTATCAAGTATATTTCCAACGGATCCAACCTCAAGGGAATGTCTGTTCAGAGTCAGCCCCAATCATCAAAATATCACCGCGCCCTTTTCAGCCCATGGTGCTGTGTCACCACTATTTTGGCCCATGGGCTGTGTATCCAATTGAGTCATTACGGACGCGTCCTAGGGTTGGAGGACGACCCCAGCACCTCTCTGGTCGCCCTCCCACATACTAATAGTCCATGGCCGCCGCCAATAACAGTTGGGTCTTGTTTAGATCAAGTTTAGCCTTTGCTACTTGCCTGCAAGCGCGTGTGCTGGATCAGCCGCCCGTCTTCTTGTATTCAGAATCCCACCATTGTTGAGATTGAGTTTGAAACCTTCATCTATATCTAGTAATTTCCGTACTTGTTTACTTATTCTTACTTGTTCTTCGATTGCTTGCATGACGAGTGTCCTAGTGGCTGGGTGTCGCGCTCCCACAAGATCACGGCAACCATGGATGTGGTGTATCGATCGCTAAGGCGCAACCCCGGAAGGTTGTAGTCGGGCCGTGAACGTCGTCTCCCATCCTCTCAATCGAGTTATCCACCACTCTCATCGAAAGATCGGGACCCAAACCGTAGCGGGTTCTCATCAGAGGGTGTGTTTGGTTTTGTTGCTGCCTTGCCCTTGCCTTGCTTTTCCTGGCAAGGTTATCCTTGGCCACGCCAGAGAGCGTTTCTGGCTCGCTGGGGTTGGCAGAAAAAGCTGGAAAGTGCAGGCCCTGAGGTAATCTTGTCAGGGAACCAAACTCCAACACCAGGCAATACAGTGGCCAACAAAAGATCCAAATAGACCCTGAATTCAGCTCGCTGCACCGGCAAGGCAAGCTTGCTTAGGCAAGAAAAACGAGATAAGACTCGATCTTGAACCAATCATGCACTTACTTTTCAACAAATTCTACATCCATATTTCAATCAATTATTTTGGCAACATGTCTTCTAATTTATTTATTTTGGCTCATGTACACCTTTTAGATTGTTTATTTAACTTTTAGAAATGCTCCGGTAGTCCCTTCTTAAAAGTTAGCACGAATCACAAAACAGCTTTACTAAATTACTTTTTTTATTTTACAATACTCTCAACCCTAGCCCAGCCCATCCTTATCCAGCTAAGTCCACTTTACCACGAATAGATCGTAATGCTGTGGTCATGCCGGCCAACGACTTGAGTCCTTCTGTACGAGGAGTTGAGGATGTTCTGAGGGTGTCGCCATGGCAGAGAGCTTACAGTTTCCAACCGGTTCTCCCTATCCATAAATATGACCAGTACTAGTACAAGTTTATTCATCACTATCGTGCATACGATTAGGGATGAAAGTGGTATGGATATTTCTCGTCCGATCGACCGACCGAAGGCCCTCAGACCTTAAATGGTACAGTCCGTATCCGGAACCGGAAAATAAATATCCGACCGTATCCGTATCCGCGTAACAAAAGTTGAATGACTATTGCAGATATGCAATGTATATCAATATCCGATACATATCCGACATATTTTGTCCTGTCCGTATTCGAATCCGATCCGGCAAAAAAATAAATATATGTATCCGTATCCGGGCATATCCGTCCGTATCCGATTCGTTTTCATCCCTACATACGATCAGCTAGTGATGCCCTGTCTGATGGGTGATGTGATGATAGCAGACTAGAATCATGCACTTGGCTCAGAAGAATTACTCAAAAGATGCAAAAGCGTAAACTGGTTGGGCGGCGGCGTGCCTCCGCCATGGCAGGGCGGCAGGCAAGAACCCAGCCAAAGAAGGTGCTGCCAAACGAAACAGAAACTCATCGATTTGGGCTGAATGGACCGGGTTGGGGACCGGGCCAAGTTATTCCCAAATATAAAAACAAATTATTCAGTTAAATGTGCTTTGAGATGTGTGCAATTTTTTGAGAAGGGACCACTGGAGCATTTCTCTTTAACTTTTGGATGTATAGAATGGATGCCACACTCGATCTCTATTACATGACATGCAAGTCATTAAATTTTCTCCTTCCTAGAAACTGCTATAGACACTATGCATTGGAGCGGTAGTGTCTACTGAATATTAATTTTTCCTTTTCTTCACTAGAAACTACCCATAGAAACCATGGGTTGGGATTGGCCTAACACTAGAACCCTTGAGTACTGTTCGGCATAAAAGTATATATGGATACAAATTTGTAGTTTGAGATGTATTGCAATAGAAAGGCTAAAAGAATAGCAAATTAGAACTAGTATATGTTTACCTCAAATAATCCATCGGTGCTTTTCTATCTTCTCTGCTGAACACCTGACAAATGCTCTTCAAGCGTTCAGCCGATAGCTGATGTTCATGACCAAGGCGATGTGCAAAGTCCGGAGATCGGCGGGGAGGCAGATCAGAGCCAGATTTTTTTTTCTTTTAATCAAGTTTCCATGAGCAAAGCGAGATAAAAAGAAATCGAAGTGTCTCCGATGGATGGAAGTCGAAAGAAACAACGAATTGTAGTTTTAGGATGCGTTTCAGACTTCCAGGTCCAACTACACACACAAGCTTCCAGGCCCAGCAACAGTTCTAAAAGCTGGACCCCTTACTGAGTACTGACCAATAGTCCAATACACAGCAAATTTTCACGGAGATCAACTCACTACGACTGCATTTTTCCAGTTTCTCAGTGAACAGACGATACAAATCATAATGGAACATATCTTCAGTTTTTAATCACACTGGAACATATGCATGGCCATACAAATTGATGTAGCACAATGATATCATAAGGACATCAATCGATCTAGCACAAGAAAGCAAGGTTCGCTATCAACATCAAAGCATATCAGTCGATCCAAGAATTGCCTTGGTGTTCTAGGACGCCTTTGCCTGCCCTGCCAGCTGGGTGGCGGCATTGGGAATCAAAGTAAGAATATACCCCTAAAGCAAAACTGAATCATTGTAATTCAGACAAAAACTGAAGCAAGTGCGCTAGCTTGAGAACAAGTCCTTCCTCCAATCTTAATTAATGCCAACTCCTCGCCTCATAGTTAGTTCCTTCACTAAATCTATCATCATCCGACATGTCACTATAAAACTCCTTTGATGCTTGAATGCTTTCTAGAGTCACCTCCACTTGTCTTATTGATGGTCTATCCTCTGCTCTCAACTTGACACACATTCCTGCCAATAGGCAAATATCAACAACTTCTCCATCACTCTCCCTGCTGACTTGTGGATCCAGTAATTGATCTATGCTGCCTTCTAAGAGTAGACTAACAAAATGGTTTGCGAGACCAAAACCTTGAGATGACCTATATGAAACCGGCTTCCTCCTTGTGAGCAACTCTATAAGAAGCATACCAAAGCTGTAGATGTCACTTTTCTCAGTGAGAAGTCCAGTGTTATTGTACATAGGGTCTAAATATCCTACTGTTCCTTGCACAGTTGTATGTATCTCTTCTTTATTGATGGGAATGTATCTTGAAGCTCCGAAGTCTGATAACTTCACAGTTAAATTTTCATCAAGGAGTATATTAGGAGACTTGATATCCCGATGAATTATTGGCATTGAAACAAATGAGTGAAGATACGCCAGGGCTCTTGAAATTTCAACAGTAATCCTCAACCTATCCTTCCAAGACAGTGATACTAGAGCTTCAACATGAAGATGATCGTAAAGCGTGCCATTTGAGATGAACTCATAAACAAGCAGTGGGACTTCAGTCTCTAAGCAACATCCATGTAATTTCACAATATTTCGATGGTTTACCTGTGAAAGAATTGCTACTTCATTTATGAACTCATTGATTTCTCTTTGTATAATGATTTTTGACTTCTTAATTGCTACAACATGTTGGCTTGATAAAATTCCCTTATAGACTGTGCCGTGACCTCCACAACCAAGTTCACGTGATTTGTCAAAGTTATTGGTGGCTTTCTCTACCTCATCTAAAGTAATTATCATTCTTTCTGATATATCTGCCATTTGAGATACCAATTGTTGTAACAATTGTCCACGATTTTGCTTGAAGAATCTTTGTCTTATCTTTTTCTTCCTAAGTGTCTTGATGTGACGGATTACAACTACAGTGCTTAAGGCCAAAGCTAAAAACGTTGCGCCACTTGCAACTCCTAGTCCAATGATGCGTCCTGAGAATATGCACATGGGGGATCATGAGTTATTTTTCTCTTGGAAACATGTCTTGATATATGAGACATATAAGCCAGACACGCTTCACATTTGAGCAATAATGATACTTTCTCTGAAAGTGATTCATGATCTGTGAGTTCAAATCATATAATGTCTTGACCAAATTACCATCTTAACAATAGTCACAAGAGGTTTTTAAAAAAAACTAGACCTTTTAAAACTTAAATTTTTTGATTAACAATCACTTATCCATTATTTAGCCAATTATCAAACAAAAATGCTGCTCAAATGGACTGAATGCATGGTCATAGACGGGAAAACTGGCCACCATGCAGCATTTAAATGTCACTTAAACAGGCGTTGATGGGAACACTGCCACTGAGTTTGGTGCTCTGACTACTAATCTTTTATAGAAACGTGAAGCAATTCTATGGTACACTTGAATACTTGATATAATGTAGACTAGTGTATGAATCAACCACTATGTTTTTATGATTGGTTATTTAGTCAATTTATGCTAATAGTAGAAATATGATAACTATGTGAACACGTAGGGTCAAAATTACCTGTAGAAGATTTTACACAACCATGCAACACTGAAGAGTTTCCATGAGAACCACGTGGACATTGGCAGTGGTACGTCCCTGGCAAGTTGATGCATTCCCCGTAGCAGTGATAGCGATCTGGATCCGCGCATTCATCAATGTCTAAGTCACCAGTCCCAAAAGAAAAAAAAAACGATCAATATATCACATGCACCCAAATGGATCAAAGTACAGCATCAATGTTATTAGTGGATCTGGGGAGATAAAGTATGCTTGATGCCGATTGAGATGATAAGTGAGTAGCTAATACTAACCTTGGCACCCATCGACAAGGTAAGGGCTACCATTGTAGCCCGTATTGCACTGGCATGCGTAGCCACTGCGGAAGGGGGTGTTTATGTCGACGCAGGAGCTAAGCTTGCTCTTGCAGACGCTCATGTGCTTCTCTGTGGGACATCTGGAGGTGTTATCGGCGGCCTTTCCCGGTTGAGCCGGCACTGTGGAATTCATTGGCCAGACTAACACCACCGGAACCATCGATAAATCCAGATGTTGTAGTTGCTTTCTAGTTTTCTTGTCAGGGACAGTTGTGTTCCTGAGCATCCGGCACCAGACCCTTTCAATCCAGCCTTGCTCTCCAATGAGCACGAGGTTGTGCGTCACTGGTTCAACGTACTGAACGTTGCTTTCAGCCTCAACCTTCTTGAGCCTGATGTCGTAGGACGTGTTGTACAACGGGATCTTAGACTGGCAACACCCATTACCAGAGCACCTGTGGCAGTGGTGACCCTTCTTGGTGTCCATGGGGTCCCAGATGACCTCGTTATTGTCTCCATCCACCGCGCAGAAGGAGGAACAGCCGGTGATGAGCTGCTGGGTGCCGTCGTTGCGGCGGGCGAACAGATTGGCCTGGATGTTGCAACCCATGGCGATGAACTTATTTTGGCGATAGGAGAGGAAGAACGGGCCGTCATCACCACCGCTACCAGGGGTTCCCCAGTTGTTTTTGACCACGGGTTTGTGCATCAATTCGGAGGTGGTATTCACTATGGCACCAACCTTGATGTACACGATGGCTTTGTCTAGTAAGATTTTGGTGACCTGGATGCCTGAGGAGCCATTGCCAAGGAGCAACCTCGGTGTTTTGTGTGTGTGGTCGCAGGTGACGTTGAAGCCTGGGAAGGAGCAAATAGAGCCAAAGCCAAACGGATATGGTACCGTCAATTTCCCACACTTGGTCTGGCAGTGTGGTAGTAGTCCCATGGAAGCTGCCACTGCCACCATAAGCTGTAGCATCAGCACGAGGACAGCGGCGGCTAGCAGCACCATTGTTGAAAGCTGTATGGATCTCATGGAAAAATAAGAACCTACCCTGACCATGCATAAGCTAGTGATACCGAGATGCAGTGCTAGAAGCTATTTATTGGAGATGACTGGATTTCCATATACTATACCATATATAGATGACGAGAGTTCCAATGTTGCAGGCAACAAAGAAGATTCTTCAATGAATCCACCGCGGTTGCCACTGGCATGCCGTTCCAAAACTCTATACTTGCAGCCTGCAGTGCTTGGCCGTTGGTGCACTTCGATTTATTGCACGAAAAACTCCGACAGAACATGGTTGTGAGAGAAGAAATTAAATGTCCCTTTCTCCACTTAGTAGGTCGAGACAGACACTCGTTACCAAACAAGAAATATTGGCATTTTCTCCGTTTTGTCAGTCTTGTTGGCTCTGCTCTTTTGTTTGGATGAGCCATGTGTCGTCTGCAGGTTCAAACATCTCGTCCTTTTCATCAAAGAGAGAAAACAAGCTGCAGTGGCTACTACAACAGCATTATAATATGCAGCGTTTGATACGACACGATCAGAGCCATTAATTCACTTTTAAAAACATACTTAGAATATTTAAAACTAAAAATTGTGCGCAAATCCATTAGTGCATCTATAGATACTCTATAGCAAAATTTAGTATGCAAATTCATAGGAAAACACCAATTTCATACATGTGCGGTGGAAAATAAATTCTCAAGAATTTTGCAACAATCATGTTTCCTTGGTAAAAAGGATATTCCCTAAATTAATTTCTATGTGTTATGTTAATTCTTTCACCGGATATAACTGGCAACAGCAGGGTCATTAGACAAAATTACATTGATGCTTGAATGCTTTCTAGTGTCATCTCAACTTGTCGCATTGCTGGCTGGTCACTCGTCACCTCTGACCTTGACACATATTGCTGCCAAACATCATTAACATCTCGATCTCCCTCCCTCCTGACTTGTGGATCTAATATTTCAGGTAAGTTTTCTTTTTGATGAAATAATATTTCAAGTAGACTAAAAAATGATTAGCAACGGCAAAGACCATGATATTATATATAGGAAACTGACTTCTACCTTGCAAGCAACTCTATAAGGACCACACCTATACTGTTGACATCTACCTCTCTTTCTCAGTAAGGTGCCCCTACTGTGGTACATAGGGTCTGAATATCCTAGTGCCCCTTCCAAAGCTGTGTCCACTCCTTGACAAATATACAGGACAGTGCTATGCTGACGCTCGTGGGGACTTCGCCCTAACTACGTCCGATGACTACTTTGGTAGTGTCTCTCCCGGTAGAGCTGGTAGAGCAGGATTGTCTCTCCTAGTCTATATATTTTAAGGTTCTCCTTTTTTAGTTTTCCCTGGGCAACAAAACTTCAGGATTGTCTCTGAACACCAGAGTTATGAATATGCATCACCCACCAGAGCATTACGCATAGGGGCCCCTTGTCTCTGTAGTTGGCCGGCCATATTGCCGCACTGGCCTCCCACCCAATGAGCTCCCTAGCTATTGGTGCAGAAGATAATAAGGAATGTGGCGATGAGTATGATTATTTCAGTGTAATTGTGCAGAAGAAACTAAACATCAAAAAACCAAATATGTACTTGCACTGTATTGTGGTTTGTAAAATTAGGATAAAATGCACTGTATCAGACTGCAATACTAATTACACAGATAACTTAATATATGTCATGGATAGAATTCCAACCCAACATTGATACTTGGATAACTATGGACTCTAATTAGAGTCTAAGTTTGGAATGTAAATTTTTTTCCATAAGGGGCCACACCCGAATTTTATTACCTCAAAAGCAAAAAAATTACAAAGGTTCGGCAGAGTTCAGACGTTCCACACTATTATAACCCTTCCACTAGACTTCCATTCTTTCACTAGATACATCATCATCAGACACGTCACTTGAAAAATCCTTTGCTGCTTGAATGCTTTCTAGTGTCATCTCAACTTGTCTCATCGTCGGTCGTTCCTCACCTTGAATCTTTACACATATTGCTGCCAATAGAGCAATATCTACAACTTCACCATCTCCCTCCTTAGTAACTTGTGGATCTAATATTTCCTCTAAATTGCCTTCTGATAGTAGACTAACAAAATGGCTAACCAGGGCAAAACAATGCTGTGTTATTTCTCAATCACAACTCTACATTGAGATTGTTGCATTAAATAAATCTCATTGCATCAAGCCTTGCGTAGACACAAAACTATGGTAACAAACTGAAAAGAAACTTGCTTTTCAGATATAGTGTACATGAAAAAGTGACGAAATTGCCACCATGGCATGTTTTATGAAATGCTTGTATTTTGATTTAACAATTCGACGAATTCATAATTTCTTTATCATTATTTGCATAATGATATGACTGCTTGCACACTCATTGTATAGACTGATATTTTGTCCTATATATGTCAAATTTCTGTAACTTTTGCTAAGTTTATTGTAAAACAGACCAGCATATACACAATATAAAAATAGTCTCATCAAACCCATCATGAAATATGTCTTCATAATGGATTCATTTTTTCATCATACATGTCAATATATTTTTCATTAAAGTCAATCAAAGTTATTCTTTTTACTTTGGGAAAAATTAAAAGTTTTTACATTTGGAAGAGATAAAGAGCCATAAACACATAATTATATGAACTTTATGCATGGAGGCAAGTTCCATTTTCACTTACCTACACAGCCATGCATCACTGAAGCGTTGCCTTGAGAACCTTGTGGGCATCGGCACAGGTATGTCCCAAGCAAATTGGTACATTCACCATAGCATGGATAATGATCTGGCTCCGCGCACTCGTCGATATCTAAGCCAGAGAACCACATAAAACACAAGAGTATTGCCATCAACAATAACTGTATCCTATATGATATCTGCCTCAGTAATGTATCCAAGCTTTTGGTCTGCAAAAGATAGACAGGGTAAAACCTTGGCATCCATCGACGAGGTAAGGGTTGCCATCGTAGCCCGTGGAGCACCTACACGCATACCCAACGCGGTAAAGGCTGTTCATGTCGATGCAGGAGCTATGACTGCTCATGCAGGCGCTTTCATCCCCATTCGTGGGGCATTTGGATTCAGTATCCGGAGCCCATGTCCACATCGGGTAAAGCAGGAGCGTGGAATTCATTGCCCACTCCAGCATCACCGGCACTTTCGACAGCAACTCCGGTGGTGGGATTATGGGGGAGTCCTTGGGATTCCATCCAAACAAATGGCACCAGACGCGTTCGATCCATCCTTGCTCAGCGATGAACACCATGAAGTTCGGCAGTAAGCCAGCATGGAATCTTTCATTGTCTAGGCCTGTGATCCAGGCATTGAAGGTTGGGGTGTACTGGTTGATAGGTGCCTGGCAGCAGCCGTTGCCAGAGCACTCGGCTGTGGCCGCCAGGTCAGGCCGGCAGGCAGGCAGCCAGTTGCCCGAGTCTCCACCCCAGCAGGTTAACGAGCACTCAGCGATGAAATTGTTTTTGTCTATGCCTGTTAGCTTCGCTTGGAGGCCGCAACCCAAAGCGATGAACTTGTTGTGGTTGTACGATAAGCTGATCGGCCCTGCTCCCACCACGTCGCCAAGCCCCCATGTCTTGTTTATCGAGAGAAATTGCATGTCGGGCTCGGATATGATGGCATGGC
Source organism: Digitaria exilis (assembly GCA_015342445.1). Taxonomy (NCBI): domain Eukaryota; kingdom Viridiplantae; phylum Streptophyta; class Magnoliopsida; order Poales; family Poaceae; genus Digitaria; species Digitaria exilis. The sequence goes on from JACEFO010002708.1 coordinate 1,180,926, forward strand.
TGATGACCCGCAAAGAGGCGTTCTGGAGGAAGATGTCGGTGACCTGCATGCCTGTCACGCCATCGCCGAGGAGTAGCCTTGATTTTCTGTCGCAGGTGAGGTTGAAGCCCGGGAGGGAGCAGTTGGCGCTGATACCAAATGGGTATGGCACGGTCAGGTTGCCGCACTTGGTCGGGCAACCCGGCAGCCCCATCGGATGTGGAGGTGCCGCTGCGGCGGCCCATAGGTGCATCGCCCACCACACCGCTACCATGGCCAATTTCATTGATGTACTTAATGATCGATGGTTATGGCTGCTAGGGTATTGCATTGTCAGAGTCAAAGCCATGACCCTTCGTGTTGCTATGGTAGCAAGCCGGCAGATAGCATAGTGCTGCATTGCTGCTTGCTAAGTACTAATGGCAGTACTACTGGTCCGGAGCTGACTGAGAACTCGATGCTCAAAAATCCGACTTTGCTGAAGCTGCCATATCGATAGCACATCCTTCCAAAGCTTCTTGCAGCGGCACTGTCTTCACCCGCGTCGTCTGTGCATGGAGCCTTGGAGAAATGGAGAACTCTATCGACTCTGGAATGTTGTGACCTGTACGGAAGCATGGCCAAGTGGAAGTGGGCTAACCTAATCGACCGTATTCGGCCGATGGTCTTTGGAGCTTTGTGATTGTCGACGACATCAAGACTGGTTTTCAAGTGTTTCAAACAATCTAATGTCATTTCTCAATGACAGCTCTACCACAAAATATGGTAACCATCTAACTGAAAAGCAACTTGGTTTTCAGGTATAGTACACATGAAAAAAAAATACAAAACGTACCGTCACCTAATTCAATTTTGTAGCGTTCTAGGGACCTCGCCCCAATCCATTTGCATTATTGCATCAGAATCACACACACAATTCAGTTTCCGGCCCATCTCCTAAGTCCTAACAAAAACTGCACCAAAAACACAAAAATTGTTGTCTAACCCGTAACATCCCAGCACTGCTCCTAATACCAGCACCAAAAGGTATAGGCATCAGTTTTCACGTAGTTTGACAGGTAGCTGGGAACATATCCAGGCACACTCTTATTCTTTTTTTCCACTTCCCCCGCCCTGATCCAATGGAGGTGTTCCACCAATCACCTGTGAAAATATATGATGCTCTTGTAGAGCCTCGTCACATATGAATGAATTTTGCTACCTATGATTTGGTAAGAGCATTTTGATTTTGTTTCATACTGATGAGGGTTAACTGTTTTGACTGGGCTACATGCTAGCTGGGGTGATATGGACTTCAGTTGATATATGTTCTGGTGTTTTAATAGGCTACAGTGGCTGTAATGAACTATGTGTATGCTGGTCTCTACTCTGAATGTCTTGGTGCATAGATGGGCCAGGCCTACACAAAAACTGGTTTTGGGGCCATTACAAAGACTGGACCCACCCAAAACCTGGCTCGGAATGGGTTCGGGCCATACAAAGACTAGTCTTGTAAATGGTTCAAGTTTAATTCCACAATCAGGCATTAACAAACTTTAAAAACTTCTCAAAAAAAAATTAACAAACTTTAAAACGGAATAGAAAAGTGTCTAGCATACATGTTGAACGAATAAATCTACAATTGCGGTTAGCCTACAATAGATTGCTCGCTATATTTTATAATCAGCACGAGCAGAAATACTAATTATCCCAATGTCACATTGTGGCAGAATTTTGCGACATTTTCTACTCTACATTGCCGCCTCTGCACAGTCATCCACACACAAGATTTGTAACGTTTTGTGAGTTTGATAGCGACAAAGGCAAGCATCATGAATCAGTGAAAAAGCAATGCTCAGTTTTTATGATGCATGGTAGGTGACGAACAGATTAATTTTGTCAGACAGGCATCTCGTTTTTATTATGAAACATATATCATGATATTTTCAGCATTATGACAGAAATGGAATGCCACCAATCATAACATTTCGCCTAGGAGAGCCAAACAGGCAGATCTATGATCTATCCAACCACGGAGATGATCATAATCCTGTTATCTACCTACTCCAAGTCTCCAACTCTAATCTTTGGAGTTATTTGTGCAACACTCGCTGAGCAACAATCCAACTGTATACATTATAATCCATGAGACAATGACCTAACCTTTAAAAATCAGGTAGATTGATCCCAGGAAATTACCAGAATCCGCGCCTTTTCTCTCGACATCACCGTGGCTTTGACGCTTTGCGCAGGGCATCAGCCAAATTATTCAGTTTTCAGGTAATTTACATGGTATCTTCACCTTTATCTTTAGCTCTTCCATAAAGAGGGTCATCTATGATGTATCAAAAAACATTTTTCTATGAAGTTGCTTTCACTAGACACCCTTGTTCATTCTCCAACCTTGTGCTCAACACAAAGGTTAAAACCAGGAATGTTCATCTCACTTCCCACATCCCTCAATCATTGTCTCTTTCCTCCAACCATGGCTGCCACGACAACCAAGCAAAGCTTGAACACAAACACATCCCCGTTCAACTTCCTCAAGGAAGGCCTACTCCTCCACAGCCACAACCGGAGACTCTTCGCATCGATCTTCGCCATCTGCGTCGCCTCCAACTCTCTCTTCCTCCTCGCCTACGAGCTCGGCGTCCAGCCCTTCGCTTTCAATGTCAGCCATGACCTCTACACGCTCAACCACACCTCCCGAAGAACCCCACGCTACACTCATCTCCTCCGACAGCTTCACGACGACAGCCGGAGCCTCCTGCTCGCCAACATCTTCTACCTCGTGTCAGGACTGATCTTCAGCTCCATCACCGAGCTCATCGCCGTCTTCGCCGCCGTCACGACACGCTCCGGCGAGGCTCACACCTTCGCCACGCTCCTCGGGAGAGCCAAAGCACAGCTCAAGGGGCCCGTGCTGACGGTCGCCTTCGTCTACTTGCTGCTCATCTTCAGCATCGCCCTGCTCTCGGCCATGGCCGCCCTCTTCGTCTTCCTCGTGTTGAGGCGGTACCTAGGGCTTCTCCTCGTGGACGGTCTCGTCCTCCTCGTCGCCTACAGCCTGTACGTCTACGTGTCCTTCGTCTGCTCGCTCGCCGTGGTGGTGGCGGTCGCCGAGCCCGGCAGCCGTGGCGGCGCCGGCGCGGTGTGGCGTGCGTGGCGGCTGGTGAAGGGTAGTCTTGGACTGTCATACCCGACTTTAGAAGGAGAAACGAGTATATCTCATATGTGCGCCAAGATCAAATTTCACACATATGATAGACAGTGAGTGAATAACAGAAACAGTACTCAAACGAATATTTGATAAGTAAAGTATTTATTACACTCACGACTAAGGCACAAAGGCCAAATTAAACTGGTTCACACGATAACTAAGGACGATAACTCCAAAAGCACTCCACAGGCATCTGACTGGTGGAACACACGCCTAGAACTCATCAAGATCGCTGAGGTACTCTGCTCCATTATTACCTTCTGATCCAATATAAGCAAGGATGAGTACACTTATGGTTGGTACTCAACAAGTGGGGGAAAATAAGCAAGCTATCAAGGAGAGGCTTGGTTTATAGCGGTCAGCATTTTAGTTGGTCAAGTTTTATTAACAAGCAACTATTTACTAAGATATAAGTATATACCACCCCATATTAACAATAAGTAAGAATAAAATAAATCATAAACATAACCAATAACATATGCATGCAATGATTTGATTTCATGTTTCCATAGATTAATCACATGAGGGTCCAGGCCGTTCATGACCGCGAACACGGCTGTTATAACAGTTTTACACTCTGCAGAGGTTGTACACTTTCACCACAATTCGCGTAAAAGCTCCAAAGAACTTTAGACCCAACCACGCTGTGCTGATCAGGCACGTACCACACTACCAAGGTGTGACTGCATAGGGACGCTACGAGGCCTTTACAAAGATTCCCTAGTTAGAAACAATCCGCTAAGGTTTCCGGATCGGAAGCAGGCATAACCCTCCCTAACGGGTATAGTGTCTTAGCCAAGCCCACTTCCCGAGAGCACCAGGCTATACGCCGTCAACCGCCACCCCCCATGCCCTTTCGGTAAGATCATTGCTAACCAAGGTCTCTAATTAAGTAGGCAAGACCAGAGCCATGTAGTATTGTGGTTGTACGGTTAATCCTGGGTGGTTCTCCATGTTCCGATTAGCATGGTGATCTTGTATTAACATAACAAGATAATATAATAATAAAGATATTCATTAATGTTGGATAGAATCCATCATGAACCAAGGTTAAGCATCTAGCATAGCTACCCAACATAAAAGTAAACCCGGTATATCAAGGCTTAGGTGTAAAAGACTAGTCATCCTTATATAGGACCCATCAAATTAATGCAACGCGAACATGAAGATAAACTTTATTGTCATGCAATGTGTATAGGTTCAGAACAATATGCTGACGGAGAAATCCACTTGCCTTCTTCAAAGCACCGCTGTGGCTCCTCCTCGTAGACTTGATCTTGATCTCCCTCGAACGGACCGTTCTCTACACGATTCGCACAAGTATTCAGTCAATAAAAGCAAAACAATACACCATACAACTTTTAACGATGCAAAGACATGTCTAGAACTATTCTTGATGAAGAGACGATCGCGTGAGCGCAAAGATCACTCAAAACGGATTTAAAACGGTTAAGATATGGCTAAAACAAGGTTTAGGGGCTTCTTTGAACTAAATCTAACTCTCCAGGGGCTTAAACAGAAGAAACCAGGGACCTAAAACATAATTTTATATAAAAACAGAAGGACTTTAGAGTAAAAAGACCAAACAGGACGGCGGGTTAGATTTTTAGAAAGATCAGGGGCTAAACTGAAAGAAACAGGACCTAGATCTATTTATTTTTGAACTGGCTTGGACTGCGAGATGATTTCTAAGAAACCAAGGGGCTTTTCTACAAAAAGGCACGGCTGACCGGTGCGACTCAGTTTGACTCGAGTCGGGTCGGTTCTCAGTCGTTGGATCTCGATCTAACGGCTCTGGATGGCTCGGCTCGACCGTGGCGGCGCTGGCGACCGGAGACGGCGGCGCTTCGCCAGATCTTCGCCGGACTTGAGCAAACAAAGGCTAGGGAGCTCGGTTTTCTAAGATTCGAGGCTTGGAAGAAAGCTGGGGACGTGGGGAACCTATTTTGGGGGTTCTAAACGAGCATTGAGCAACGGAGGGAGCTCGCGACGAGCTATGGCGGCACGGCCATGGCGGCGGCGCGACGCGACCCCGAGAGAACGAGAGAGAGAGAGATTAGAGGCTCGGCGAGTTCCTCACCTTCACGCGAACCTTGACGACGAACTAGGAGCGACAAGAAGACGCTTGGAAGCTCGAATCGAAGCGGCGACCTAAGCCTAGGGTTTGCAGCGGTGGAAGCTCGATTTGCGGCGAGGAGCTGCGGCTTCCGGGTTGAGGGAAACGAGAGCTCGGGGCGGCGCTTATAAAGGCCGAGGAACCAAGGCTTGCACGAGGGGAAAGACGAGGCGGAGACGGGCGCGGCCGAGACTCGGCGTCGAGTCCTGCTCGAGCACGGCTCGGGGAAGAAGAAGCTGACAAGGCGGGCCCGCACGTCAGCGAGACAAAGAGAGAGGGAAGGAGAAGCTCAGCTGGGCCGCGCTGGGCCGACTGCTGCGAGCGAGCTGGGCCGGGAAAAGGAACTGGGCCGCGACTGAAACTGGGTTGGGCTAGAAAAAGAGAGAGAAAAGAAAGGTTTTGAAATTTAATTTAAACTTTTGCAAACTCTTTTCAAATTCAAACCATCACTCAAAAATATATGCAACAGCATGAATGCAACAAACACTTTATTGGCTCTAATTTAAATGTTGTTTAAATATTTAAGAGCCAAGATTTAAATTTGTAATTTAATATTTCTTAAAACATTAAAAACTAAGAAAATTAGTTGACTATATTACTTTTAATGTGATGAGCAAAATTAGGGTGTTACAAATCCTACCCCCCTTAAGAAGAATCCCGTCCTCGAGATTTGGAAAGATCAGAGAACAACTGAGGGAATTCTGCGCTGAGCTCATCTTCTCTTTCCCATGTAGCCTCATCCTCTGTATGGTGACTCCACTGCACTTTGCACATCTTAATCACTTTATTCCGGGTAACCCTTTCTGCTGTCTCCAATATCTGGACTGGATACTCTGAATAGGTCAAATCATCCTTCACACTGAGTTCCTCTAACTGCAATTGCTCCTCTGAATTCCTCGATCTTCGGATCTTCTAACTGTCCCTTCCTGATTTCTTGCTCCAATGTTGACTCTACTTCCACAGTCACAGCTTCTGAATGAGCACAGATACCCAAATTGAGTCGTTCCATCTCCCAACATAATTCTTGTGATATCAATCTCCCAATGACTGAGTTGACTTGACTCTTGCGACTTATAGCATCTGCAACAACGTTGGCCTTCCCAGGATGATACTGAATATCCACCTCAAAATCGTTGATTAATTCTAGCCATCTGTGTTGTCTCAAGTTGAGATCCTTTTGGGTGAAGATATACTTTAAACTCTTATGATCAGTGAAAACTCGACACCGTTTTCCAACCATGTAGTGCCTCCAAATCTTCAATGCATGAACAACTGCTGCTAACTCTAGATTATGAGTAGGATAATTCTTCTCATGTTTTCTCAACTGTCTAGAAGCATAAGCCACGACTCTACCTTCTTGCGTCAACACACATCCGAGTCCTACGTGTGAAGCATCACAGTACACGTCGAACCCCTTTTGAATATCAGGCATCACTAACACCGGAGCAGTGGTCAATTTCTTCCTTAACTCCTCAAAACTCTGCTGGCAAGCAGCATCCCACTTGAATTTTCGTCCCTTCTCTAACAACAAAGTCATGGGTTTAGCAATTTTGGAGAAGCCTTCAATAAATCTGCGATAATAACCTGCCAATCCGAGAAAACTTCTGATTTCTGCAACACTCTGAGGTGGCTTCCAATTCAACACATCCTGCACTTTACTCGGATCTACCATTATTCCTCCATCGGTTATGACATGTCCAAGAAAAGATACTTCTTTCAACCAGAACTCACATTTACTGAACTTGGCATACAACTGGTGCTCCCGTAGCTTCTGTAATACTAGTCTCAAATGCTCCTCATGCTCTTCCTCATTCTTGGAGAACACCATGATATCATCAATGTCAAGGTACTCCATAAATACCTTGTTCATCAGATACATAAAGTTTGCAGGTGCATTTGTCAAACCAAACGACATCACCAGATACTCATAAAGACCATATCTACAAGTGAACGCAGTTTTAGGAATATCCTCCTTCCGAATCTTCACTTGATAATAGCCTGAACGCAAATCAATCTTGGAGAAAACTTTTGCACCTCTCATCTGGTCGAACAGATCTTCAATTCTAGGAAGCGGATACTTATTCTTGATAGTCACCTCATTAAGAGCTCTGTAATCAACACACATTCTTCTAGTACCATCCTTCTTATCAACAAATATAACAGGGGCTCCCCATGGAGACGAACTAGGCCGAATGTAACCCTTAGCTAATATTTCATCTATCTGTTTCTTTAATTCTGCTAAATCTTTAACATCCATTCTATATGCTCTTTTTGAAATAGGTGCAGTACCAGGTACAAGTTCAATGATGAACTCAAAGTCTCGGTCAGGCGGCATACCTGGTAAATCATCAGGAAAGACATCCGGAAATTCACACACGACTTTAATATCCTCCAGTGACTTTCCTTTCAACTGATTGATTGTTGCTTCTTCTCGAATAACTGGACTCATCTAGAACTCCATTCGGTCTCCTTGTGGACTTGTGAATAACACTGACTTCTTGGCACACTGAATAACTCCATCATGAGCTCCCAACCAATCCATTCCAAGTATCACATCAATTCCCTCATACTTCAAAACCACTAGATTGGATGGAAATTCTACCCCCATAATATCAAGTCTAACTCGAGGGCACAAGTATTTAGCTTTCATTTCACCATTTGGGGAGTTTACTAAAAGCATATTCTTCATGGGTTGCTTAGGTATGTTATGCTCAGACACAAATTGTTCAGTAATAAAAGAATGCGATGCTCCAGAATCAAACAAAACTGTAGCAGGTGCTGAGTTAATGGAGAACATACCGATGACCACGTCATTGGCTTCCTGAGCGGCTTCAGCTGTCACATGGTTGACTTTGCCAAGTGCATAGCTCTGTTGTCCCTTGTTGCCTTGCTGGGAAGAAGGTTGAGCGGATCTCTGGCCATCGCTCCTCTGAGCTTGGGGTGTCTGGGGGTTACGCTTGGGACAATTGTTAGCATAGCGACCCATATCACCACATTTGAAGCAACCATTGGGTGGTACTGGCGTGACTGGATTGTTGGTCCGTACGGGCGGGGTGCCATTGCCAGAACAATTCTGCTGCTGGTTAGGAGTACGGGGTGCCTGCTGAGGATATCTCTGACCCTGTTGACCAGAACGTTGCATCTGTTGTCCCTGTTGGTAATATCCACCATTACCTCCTGAGCGATTCTGGAAACCTTGTGAAGAACTATAGCGAGGACGAGTGTTGTTTGTCTGCCCTGATGACGACGACTGGAACTTTCTCTTCTGCTCACTTAGCTCCTTGCGTGTATTCTCACAACCAATGGCCTTGTCTAGCATTGTCTGAAAGTTGGGGAAGGTGTGAGTCTGCAGCTGGTACTTGATAGGTCCAATCAAACCCTTCAAGAAACGACATTGCCTCTTTGCATCGTTATTCACATCATCAGGTGCATAGCGGGATAGCTGAGTGAATTTATCCCGATATTCACACACACTCATGCTTCCTTGCACCAATGCACGAAACTCCTCCTGTTTTAGATCCACCACACCTGCTGGGATATGGTGTGTGCGGAAAGCATCCTGAAACTGCTGCCATGTGATGGTGTCGGGAGTGTTATTTGCATTAACGTACGCATCCCACCAATTAGCTGCTGGGCCTTCTAGTCTTCCTGAAGCGTACAAGACCTTCTCACGATCAGTGCACTGAGCAATATCTAGCTTCTTTGCAACATTCTTGAGCCAATCATCAGCATCCAATGGATCTGCAAAGTGAGAGTAAGTAGGAGGATGCTGGCTCAGAAACTGCCTGTGATGATCCTTGGGTGGCTGGACTGGTTCTGGTGGCGGTGGTGGCTGCTGGTTCTGCTGTGCCTGCAAATTGGCCACTGTTTGGGTGAGCTGCTGAATGAGTTGCATCTGGGTTGCTAGGAACTGCTGCATTGCGGGATCCATTGCGGGTTGGGGCGGTGGTGAAGGTGGTGCTTGATTCTGCTGGTTCACCACGTGATCACGCCTCTGATTAGGAACGTCTCTACCTCCTCCGGTCCTGGTGTTAACCATCTGAGTGTTAGGCAGATATGATTCAGAGAATGACAACTCAGATAGACAAGAGTAAAGGAAAGACACTCTACTGCGAGAGTATAAGATAGCATTGAAGTTAAGAAGAAAGAACAAAGTAGAGGAAAGTCAAATATTCATCATCACCCAGATTTTGTCCTCCCTAAATATTCATCCATAACTATCAATTCGTGCACCCAAAAATTATACCAAAATTCCAGAACAATATTCATAAGCTATGAATCCAACCCAACTGGAATCACCTCAATCGGACCTCTGAAACTCCGGATACAAAATAATCAAGCTGCCTGTGTCAAGCTGGAAAAAAGATTTTGTACTTGACAACTTTTGGTGTGTTTCCATCGCTACACATTTCCAAAAATTATGGAAAAATCACAGAAAATCTCTCATCAAATTCTGAAACCAACCCCATAGGTTTGAGGTCAAACGGATCTGTGTAGCTCTCGAAATCATCATAAGAGTACTGCTGGGTCAGACATCGGCGCGAGCAGATTTCAGCATAAGGGACTAAGATGCCGGATACACTAGAGATAGATAAGAAACTAAGAGCAAAGGATAAAAGGGGACCGGAATTAAACCCAACGAATATTTTATTACTATATATATATATATATATATTTTAGTTGTGGTCATCACTCCGCAACCAAAAAAAACACACAAACAAAGATTCCAACTCATACATTTGTCCAAGCAACAAGCATTAACAGACGACCGACCTCACAAAACCGTACTAACGATAAACATACAAAAGAAACCTAAACATAACCTATTCCCTAAACTGTGTGATGGAGAAAGGGGCTCCATAGCGAAGCTTCTTCCGAGGCGGGGACCAAGCATTGGCCATCCTCTCATCATCATCATCCTCTTGACCTTGTTGCTCAGCAAGCTGTTCTTCGAGTTCTGCAATCCGCTCCTGATCTTCGGCAAGTTCATTAGTAACACCTTCCAAATCAGTATTCAGTGCTGCAGTGACTCGGGCAAGAACATTGAGATGAGGATCTGTTGTTGCTCAGTTCCTGGACGGCGACGAGGCAAGTGACGGTACTCTGTGTGAGACAGATCCCTCTGGAACTGGTGGCTGATAGATGTCACTACCCTCCTAGCAGCATCACTGACTGCAGCTTTATAGGAAGTATGGAGAAGGCTTGACTCATGCACGGACCAAGTCTTGAAGCGAGAGATATTCTCCATTTGCTCCCTAACATGAACCTGAGTGTGGTAATACTCCTGGTAATTCGAAGCGGAACTGTAAGTGGTCATGTAGAGTGGCCTGGTGTAGTTGCCCAATGCCTCAAGAACATCTTCAAGCAAGAGTGGGAAAGCACCTAGCTTTGTCGTTGAAGTGATCATCTCCACCTTGAGCTCTTCTTCATCATCCTTTTCATCATCATAGACTTTATTGCCCTTATCCTCAGTGCCATCTGGATTCCCTTCAACATCTGCTGTGGGTGAAGTAGGATCAGTTACATCTTCATCATCAGATAAGCACACCCACACGGGATCTTCTTACACATCCTCATCCATCTGTGGTGTAGGAGGGGCTGGCTGCGTTGGGTCAGGCTGGAAGTTCTTGGCCATCTAAGCAAAGAGAGAGAGTCCTTAGTAAAGATAATTGAATAGAGGCAAAGGTGACCAAAGAAAAGGGAAGAAGTTTAAAGAATTTTAACTAATAAAATAAGACCTCTAAAGAAATTGACTTGGCTTGCTAATATAAATCCTTACTTCGACCATTCTAACTAGGCTAGCGTCCTACAGTCAGCACGGCTCTGATACCACTTTGTCATACCCGATTTTAGAAGGAGAACCGAGTATATCTCATATATGCGCTAGGATCAAATTACACACATATGATAGACAGTGAGTGAATAACACAAACAGTACTCAAACGAATATTTGATGAGTAAAGTATTTATTACACTCACGACTAAGGCACAAAGGCCAAATTAAACTGGTTCACACGATAACTAAGGACGATAACTCCAAAAGCACTCCACAGGCATCTGACTGGTGGAACACACGCCTAGAACTCATCAAGATCGCTGAGGTACTCTGCTCCATTATTACCTTCTGATCCAATATAAGCAAGCATGAGTACACTTATGGTTGGTACTCAACAAGTGGGAGAAAATATGCAAGCTATCAAGGAGAGGCTTGGTTTATAGCGGTCAGCATTTTAGTTGGTCAAGTTTTATTAACAAGCAACTATTTACTAAGATATAAGTATATACCACCCCATATTAACAATAAGTAAGCATAAAATAAGTAAGCATAAAATAAATCATAAACATAACCAATAACATATGCATGCAATGATTTGATTTCATGTTTCCATAGATTAATCACGTGAGGGTCCAGGCCGTTCATGACCGCGAACACGGCAGTTTTACACTCTGCAGAGGTTGTACACTTTCACCACAATTTGCATAAAAGCTCCGAAGAACTTTAGACCCAACCACGCTGTGCTGATCAGGCACGTACCACACTACCAAGGTGTGACTGCATAGGGACGCTACGAGGCCTTTACAAAGATTCCCGAGTTAGAAACAATCCGCTAAGGTTTCCGGATCAGAAGCAGGCATAACCCTCCCTAACGGGTATAGTGTCTTAGCCAAGCCCAATTCCCGAGAGAACCGGGATATACACCATCAACCGCCACCCCCCATGCCCTTTCGGTAAGATCATTGCTAACCAAGGTCTCTAATTAAGTAGCCAAGACCAGAACCATGTAGTATTGTGGTTGTACGGTTAATCCTGGGTGGTTCTCCATGTTCCGATTAGCATGGTGATCTTGTATTAACATAACAAGATAATATAATAATAAAGATATTCATTAATGTTGGATAGAATCCATCATGAACCAAGGTTAAGCATCTAGCATAGCTACCCAACATAAAAGTAAACCCGGTGTATCAAGGCTTAGGTGTAAAAGACTAGTCATCCTTATATAGGACCCATCAAATTAATGCAACGCGAACTTGAAGATAAACTTTATTGTCATGCAATATGTATAGGTTCAGAACAATATGCTGACGGAGAAATCCACTTGCCTTCTTCAAAGCACCGCTGTGGCTCCTCCTCGTAGACTTGATCTTGATCTCCCTCGAACGGACCGTTCTCTACACGATTCGCACAAGTATTCAGTCAATAAAAGCAAAACAATACACCATACAACTTTTAACGATGCAAAGACATGTCTAGAACTATTCTTGATGAAGAGACGATCGCGTGAGCGCAAAGATCACTCAAAACGGATTTAAAACGGTTAAGATATGGCTAAAACAAGGTTTAGGGGCTTCTTTGAACTAAATCTAACTCTCCAGGGGCTTAAACAGAAGAAACCAGGGACCTAAAACATAATTTTATATAAAAACAGAAGGACTTTAGAGTAAAAAGACCAAACAGGACGGCGGGTTAGATTTTTAGAAAGATCAGGGGCTAAACTGAAAGAAACAGGACCTAGATCTATTTATTTTTGAACTGGCTTGGATTGCGGGATGATTTCTAAGAAACCAAGGGGCTTTTCTACAAAAAGGCACGGCTGACCGGTGCGACTCAGTTTGACTCGAGTCGGGTCGGTTCTCAGTCGTTGGATCTCGATCTAACGGCTCTGGATGGCTCGGCTCGACCGTGGCGGCGCTGGCGACCGGAGACGGCGGCGCTTCGCCAGATCTTCGCCGGACTTGAGCAAACAAAGGCTAGGGAGCTCGGTTTTCTAAGATTCGAGGCTTGGAAGAAAGCTGGGGACGTGGGGAACCTATTTTGGGGGTTCTAAACGAGCATTGAGCAACAGAGGGAGCTCGCGACGAGCTATGGCGGCACGGCCATGGCGGCGGCGCGACGCGACCCCGAGAGAACGAGAGAGAGAGAGATTAGAGGCTCGGCGAGTTCCTCACCTTCACGCGAACCTTGACGACGAACTAGGAGCGACGAGAAGACGCTTGGAAGCTCGAATCGAAGCGGCGACCTAAGCCTAGGGTTTGCAGCGGTGGAAGCTCGATTTGCGGCGAGGAGCTGCGGCTTCCGGGTTGAGGGAAACGAGAGCTCGGGGCGGCGCTTATAAAGGCCGAGGAACCAAGGCTTGCACGAGGGGAAAGACGAGGCGGAGACGGGCGCGGCCGAGACTCGGCGTCGAGTCCTGCTCGAGCACGGCTCGGGGAAGAAGAAGCTGACAAGGCGGGCCCGCACGTCAGCGAGACAAAGAGAGAGGGAAGGAGAAGCTCAGCTGGGCCGCGCTGGGCCGACTGCTGCGAGCGAGCTGGGCCGGGAAAAGGAACTGGGCCGCGACTGAAACTGGGTTGGGCTAGAAAAAGAGAGAGAAAAGAAAGGTTTTGAAATTTAATTTAAACTTTTGCAAACTCTTTTCAAATTCAAACCATCACTCAAAAATATATGCAACAGCATGAATGCAACAAACACTTTATTGGCTCTAATTTAAATGTTGTTTAAATATTTAAGAGCCAAGATTTAAATTTGTAATTTAATATTTCTTAAAACATTAAAAACTAAGAAAATTAGTTGACTATATTACTTTTAATGTGATGAGCAAAATTAGGGTGTTACATGGACGTGCCATGATCCTTGTCTCAGTGATGGGTGTGCTCGCCGTCGTGTTCTCGCCGTTCTACTGGCTCGCCAAGATTTGCTCCCTCAGCAAGATGGTGTCTGGGGCGTTGCTACTTGGGTTTCTTTACGCTGTTCAGATGGCCGCCGTGGAGTTGTTCGGCGTCTGTGCGATGACTGCGTTTTACTATGAGTGCAAAGAGAGAGCACAGGAGGAACCGGAGATGGAGTACCTCAAGCTGCCTGTTGTCGTTGTCCAGGATGTGTGATTATTACTGAATGGCTTCCTATGTAGTAATGAACTTATGTGTGGGATGTGGCCACACACAAATACACAATATGTTATGGTATGTGTTTCAGCTCTCTGTTTTTTTCTGTCGTTTTATTTTAGACACTCCTATATGGATTTGTGAATGAAAGAAAAAAGATGTTGATATGGTTTGAATGCCTTAAGATGAGAAACTTTTCAGTTTCTGATGCACAAAGTAGACTTGTCATTCAAATCGAAAAACTAGAACTCTTTCAAATTGATCGCGGAGGCTGGAACATAATCCTTATAATCTAAAAAAAAATCAGAAAGCTAAAGCTTTTCGTACACCTCCCGGTGGATTTGTTCATCGGTTCATTATGTATCTCCTCCCCGCCATCCAGCAAAGGTTAAGCATGGAACTAACCTGTGAGCGCTAAGTTTATTTTCCAGCAGACCTCAATTCTCCCTCCAGTAGATGTATACCATATATATTTATACAAGTCCCACTAGTGGAGAAAGGACTTACAATCCCAGGGCTATAGTCCTGGTTGGACTTGGACCCCGGACTAAAGCTCTTTTAGTCCCGGGTCAATATGCACCTACGGCCGGCACAGATGGAGGGACAGGACCAAAGGCCTCCCTTTAGTCCCGGTTCTAATGGTCGGATGAGAAGATTCTCTGTCAGTAGGGATGGCAACGGGTCGGGTTCGGGTCGGATGGAGTGTCTATGCACCCAAACCCGAAACCCGAACTTAAAACCCGAACCCGACACGAACACAAATTTGGGTGAAAATTTATCCCCAAACCCAAAACCGTGGATGCCCAAAACCCGTTTTGTATGGCAACATATTAAGAGCAATGAAGATTTTTTAATAAACATATGCATGATATATATGCACATTCACATGTATAAACAAGAGAAAATAAATAGTAATAATTTCATGGGTCAACTAGGAGTTTAAGAATAGTATATAAGTAAACAAGTTATTGTTAGTATAGTATAAAACATGAGTTTTAATTCAAAATGATTTATTTTGGATATCCATTGGGTATCCACAGGTGGAAAACCAAAACCAAACCCTAACCCGATAGGTTTCGGAGCTCCGAACCCAAAAACTATGGGTGAAAAAGCAAAACGAAACCCGAACCCGCTAGACCCAAAACCCGTGGATATCCGACCCGAACCTAACCCATTGCCATCCCTATCTGTCAGCTTTTTTGTCCTGGTTGGTATCACAAACGGGGACTAAAGGGGGCATGATTTAGTCCTAGTTGATGGCTCACACCGGGACTAAAGAGTTAGTCCCGGTTGGAGCCATGGGCTAGGACTAAAAGTCGGTCTTTAGTCCCTGCTCTAGCCTCCAACCAGAACTAAAAGGTCGGTGGCTATAAAGTACACATTCTTCGTCCCACGAGTTCACACGGCCGTCCACAACACTCAGCTCAAACCAAGAGCTAGCTAGCTGGTGCTTCCTCTCCAGTAGCGCCTCACTAAGCTTAGAGAGGTCCTGCCTTTTTTTCACCATTTTGTGCGGACTCATTTAACTAAGTCTTAAAGGTATTCTACTTTATTCTCTCACTTCATTACTTGATATTATGCTTAATCTATTTGCATTATATTGTTTCATGATTTACAGAGAAGCTAGCGAAAAATTAGATTAATAAATGGTGAGGAATATACATGTTTTTTAGAGTAGATTTGATGAATAGGTTGCCATGTTTTTCAGAGTAGATTTGGAAGGACAATTTTTTTTATAAACATATTATTTATTTCATGATTTGAGCTAGACTTAGGGAGCTAGATTTGTGTGGTTGGATTTTGAGCTAGTTTCTGATGGATTTGAAGTGCTACGTTATGATGGATAGTTTGTTTATGAATATATCATTTTTTTATGATTTTGAGCTATATTTGAGTCAACACTGTCCTTATATTGTGTTCTTGTGTGGCAATGCTTCATTTGAGGTGTTATGGATACCGCTTTGGTGATCAATCTTAACATAGGATGCTGCACGTGGAGGCACGAGAGGACCTTTGGTTGGCAGGTTGGCTACCTCAGTGCTTACTTTTATTGTCAATCTTAGATGCACTATCCACTCAGCCTGTACTACTGGATATTTTCCTCTTCAAAGGAAAAGGTTGCCAAAGAATCAGAAGGTGCTTCTTTGGCATGAACTGTTGTGACAAATTTTGATAAGGTTTTGGATGTGGTCTCCTACCCGCATGAGAAGTAACATGTTGTGGGTGCGCTCCATCATGAGCGTGCAGAACAACGGGGCAACTGTACGACGCATGTGTGTAGCTCTCCTCGTGTCGCCGCATCTCAACAAACTTGAGGACATACACATAGCCGTACCTGTTGTACTTACAGAAGGTGTTCATCGGTGAGCATCTTCCACGTCGGTTGCATGGTGTAGAGCCCCCTCTTGGTTTTTTGGATTTTGCACTAAATATGAATCATCTGGATCGAGGACATTTGTGTTGCCTCACGTCCAGTGTCCATGGTCATAGGAAAACTTTGTTTTGCAGATTGGTTTTGCATTACAAATTCAGAAGACTAGAGTTGGAATTCAACATGCTTTTCCTCTAATAAATAATGGTTTTATTTCGCTATATGGTGGTATACTGAAACCCATGACTCATTCTTCCTTAGCAATGTAAATCATATTCAACTTAACTTCAATGTTTTTAGAATTCACTGCAACTGAACTTTAGCTGTATGAATCATGACAACTCTAAAAAATTAGAGAAAATTGGGAACGTTTTGACAACGAAGTTGCTAACTACCCCATAGATGGATGCAACAGGTTCAATATACATATTTGTGAGCACTATACCATACTATATCTAGAATCAGCTGCTCATTACTTGAGAACAAGCCATAACTCATTCGATTGTTCGCCCGTGCAGCGCTGGATACCTCTCAACTCTTGTAACTTCAACCTGTAGGTTGCATTATGTTCTAATAGATAAACTGAAACAATCCCAAGATCAGTCGTCACCATTTAAGCAACAATCCTTGTTCAGATCTCATATACATTTTGCTGCTTGAATTGAGCTAATTTGTGTGCTAGCTGCTGCATTGAACAATGATACATGATGCTTACCTGTGAGATTTTTTTGTTACAGTGGAGCTTCACATTTTCCCTCGTGTTGATAGCACAGTTTATTCAAAGCAGGGTTTTCTGTTTTTTTTCCTTTGCTATGTGTTTACAGGAATTTGTAAGCCATGTATCTACCATAAGCCTAGTGCACTATGTGATCATTCATGTGAGAGCAGTACCAATAGATTTTTTATGAAAAATAACATCTCAATAATGCACAGCATTCATAATCAATATTTACTCTGTAGCATATTGTTTTAAAAATGATCGATGATGTGTATGTGTATCTAATAGACTTGTGTGAGATGGCAACATAGATGACTTCTCTTTTTTCAGGGAAAAAAATAAAGCATAGATACCAAGCCTAATTGAAACGATCATGGTGTGTGAGGAGGCCACGTCGCATGCATCAGCCACAGCCAGTGAGGGTCATGTCACATGCTGCAATCTGAAGTCTCTCTGTACTTTGATCCGTGCAAACTGTACATCAGATCATCCATAGACCATCACTCATTGATGTTCTTCCTATCCGTTCCTATTTCTTGCAAATAGAAGACACATGCCTGAGAAATATCAGTTTGCTCAAAGTCATATGCATCGATGCTGGACAAAAAGAAAACACTTGCACAAATGTCACTTGATTATGGACGCGAAAATTGAAACATTTCCTGCTACTTCATTGTGTTCATTTATGTTTTCTCTGAAACAGAAGCACTATTTACTTGAACCTGATGATCTGAAACAATATCAGTATTGCACGATGCTAAGGATCTCTAGCAAGTAGAAAACCAATAACTTTAATACCGAGTTTGTTTACGAGACAGGTATGTGATATCTGAAATTCTGAACACTCTTTCTATATTACAAAGATTTGTGAAATTCTTCCTATCCGTTCCTATTCCTTACACATGCCTGAGAAATATCAGTTTGCTCAAAGTCATATGTATCGATGCTGGACAAAAAAAAAACACTTGCACAAATGTCACTTGATTATGGACGCGAAAATTAAAACATTTCCTGCTACTTCATTGTGTTCATTTATGTTTTCTCTGAAACAGAAGCACTATTTACTTGAACCTGATGATCTGAAACAATATCAGTATTGCACGATGCTAAGGATCTCTAGCAAGTAGAAAACCAATAACTTTAATACCGAGTTTGTTTACGAGACAGGTATGTGATATCTGAAATTCTGAACACTCTTTCTATATTACAAAGATTTGTGAAATTCTTCCTATCCGTTCCTATTTCTTGCAAATAGAAGACACATGCCTGAGAACTACACTTGCACAAATGTCACTTGATTATGGACGCGAAAATTGAAACATTTCCTGCTACTTCCTGCTACTTCATTGTGTTCATTTATGTTTTCTCTGAAACAGAAGCACTATTTACTTGAACCTGATGGTCTGAAACAATATCAGTATTGCACGATGCTAAGAATCTCTAGCAAGTAGAAAACCAATAACTTTAATACCGAGTTTGTTTACAAGACAGGTATGTGATATCTGAAATTCTGAACACTCTTTCTATATTACGAAGATTTGTGAAATGACAAAATAAGCAGCAGGGCACCAGTATATATCTCTCCATACCACTGTTTGCCTACACGGCGTGTAAATGCTACTTGATGGCAAGCCGTGTAGGCCGACTAGTCCTGTAAAGTCATGTAAAATCAGTTCAGCCGTTTAAACAGCCGTGTAGACTGACTTTTTGTTAAACGATGGGTCAAAGACTATTCAGCGTGTAGCATTTAGGCTAACACTGAAACAATATCAGTATTGCACGATGCTAAGCATCTCTAGCAAGTAG